>OZ053301.1:3762254-4412154 GCA_964056655.1 Arabis hirsuta
TGAAGCTCGCTCAAGGACTCCACATCCCACACATCCACGCATTCTGCGATTCTCAACTGGTTACTAGCCAATACAGCGGCGAGTATGCGGCAAAAGATGACCGCATGGAGGCTTATCTAAGGATAGTAAAAGACCTCGCCTCTACCTTCCAGGAGTTCACACTCACAAGGATTCCAAGAGGAGAGAACATGGACGCCGACGCACTGGCTAATCTGGCTTCCACCATCGCTACACCAGAAGATCCTGCTTTAAAGCGAATCATTCCTGTTGAGTTCATTGAACTCCCCAGCATTCAACTAGACACGACACTCGCTATCTCAACACGCTCTCAAACAGCGAAACAAGCAAGGGCGCTTGCTGAAGCAACCAACGAAGATAGTGAAATGGTAGAAGCTGCTGAAGCCCAAGACGTTGACATCCATGGCGATGGCATCCTTGGCAACGATATCACCGCCGCTAGTAGCTCTCATCAACCCAAAGCAGTCCCAATGGATGAAGACGTTGCTAAACCTGAATACGGCTGTGACATGCCAAGGATGGGCGAAATACGAGAATACATTGCTGATGGGAAGCTACCCACCAGCAAGTGGGCAGCACGCAAGCTACAGAAACAAGCTGCCCATTATACCCTACTTGACGGCAACATCTTCAGATGGGGACTCTCAGGCCCCCTGCTCACTTGTGTGGAAGGTAAGGAAGCAAGGCAAGTAATGGAAGAAGTCCATAGTGGGTCTTGCGGCAATCACTCAGGAGGCAAAGCTCTAGCAATCAAGATCAAAAGACATGGCCACTTCTGGCCAACTATAGTTGGTGACTGTATGAAGTTCTCTGCTAAGTGTGAGAAGTGTCAGCGACACGCTCCAAAAATTCATCAGCCTACCGAGATGCTGTCCTCCATCACATCTCCTTACCCGTTCATGAAATGGGCTATGGACATAGTCGGGCCGCTACACCCCTCAAAGCAGAAACGCTGGATATTGGTCCTAACAGACTACTTTTCTAAGTGGATAGAAGCAGAAGCTTTCGCCAGCATCAGGGACGTCCAAGTAGAAAGCTTCGTCTGGCGTAACATCATATGTTGACATGGAGTTCCATATGAGATTGTCACAGACAACGGATCACAGTTCATATCCAATCAGTTCGAGAGCTTCTGTGCAAAATGGAACATCAGACTTAGCAAGTCCACGCCTCGCTACCCTCAGGGTAATGGTCAAGCAGAGGCAATCAACAAGACAATTCTCGAAGGTCTTAAAAAATGCTTGGAAGCAAAGAAGGGCCGCTGGGCCGAAGAGCTTGAAGGAGTTCTATGGTCCCACCGCACCACTCCACACCGGGCAACGGGTGAAACTCCTTTCGCCCTTGTCTATGGAACCGAATGCGTCATCCCGTCCGAGGTTTCCTCTCCTGGCGTACGTCGTCGCCTCTTACATGGCAATGAAGAGATCAACCAGTCCATGCTCCTTGATGAGTTGGACTTCATCAATGAACGACGCGACCAAGCACTTGTCAGGATTGCCAACTATCAGAACGCAGCCTCGAGGTACTACAATTCCAAAGTCAGAGAGAGACGTTTCTGCGAGGGTGACTTAGTCCTGCGAGAAGTGTTCCTAAATACTGCAGAGCCAAACGTAGGCAAGCTCGGAGCTAACTGGGAAGGCCCATATAGGATCACAACAGTCATCCGTCCTGGCGTCTATGAACTCGCCACCATCACTGGCACTCCAATCCTCCATTCTTGGAATGCCAAGCACTTGAAGAAGTACTATCACTAGTCTTCTCTCACTATGAACTACGAGACGACTTGATCCCTGACAAAGGGTACGTAGGCAGCTTGTCTTCGGATGAGTTCAGTTGTCCCTCCTCAAAACAAAAGGAGGAGTTAGTGCTCACACGAACTACGAGGCGACTTGATCCCTTCCAAAGGGTACGTAGGCAGCTTGTCTCCAGACAAGTTCAGTTGCCCCCCTCCGTAAAAAAGGGGGGGTTATTACGCGCTTCGCAAGCCTTGTCTCTGGATGAGCTCCAACAATCTCCTCCACCTTAAGAGGGGGGGGGAGTAAGCGTTTTCATAAGCCTTGTCTCCAGGCAAGCATAAGCATCTTAACAAAGCCTTGTCTCCGGACGAGCCCCAGCGACCTCATCCGCCTCAAGAAGAGGGGGAGTAAGCGTTTTCAACAGCCTTGTCTCCGGATGAGCCCACTTAACCTCTTTCGCCTTCAGAGAGGGGGTCTAAGCATTTCCATCAACATGTCTCTAAACGAATTCAGTTAACTTCATTTGTCTAATGAGGGGGGAGTGGGGTACCCGTACTCCATTCCTTGACTACATCATCTCCAAACAACTTAAAACACTTGACGAAAACCTCAGCACGAGAACAGCTATGTCCATCATGGGATACTCAAAGCTTCGATCAAGTAGAGTCGTTCCGTATTCCTTACTGCTGGCCACAGTGATGATGCGGGAATACGAACACAATGACATCCAGCATCGGATCCAAGCGCGCTATATAAGTACTAATGTTCAGAACCGGGGCGGACGAACCCAACTGATCCTTCGAAAACCCAACAAGCAACGTTGGTAAATTGCAGCTGCCGATGATTCGTTCGGCATGTATCTTGAACGGTCATTCAGTAAACCCAGGATGCACTCTGGTAAAACATAGGGTGTACTTGTTTCTCGGGCAGACGTGTCCAGAAGAACAGCACCGAGCCACAAAGCCCAACAGCAGCGTTGGCAAGTGCACGCACCGAGTCGCGAAGCCCAACAACAACGTTGGCAAGTGTATGTCAAAAAACGCACAGCAGCCTCACAGCGCTCCTAAGTCTAAAAACGAGTACTCTACTCTAAAAAACCCTCTGGGTTCATCATAAGACTAAACGTGCAATAAAAACCATGATCATAGTCATCCTGTATTTCTCACGATGCATGGGTCTAAAATAATAGCAAGGATACAAGTCATCCAGTACTATAGCAAAATCATCAAAGCCGATAAAGTCGGAAAAAGCAATGTCATAAAAAGACTGGAAATAAACTAAGTCATAAGCGAGGTAGGATGGTTAGTCATCAAGCCTCATCATCTTCGTCGACCTCGTCGCCGTCTTCATCCTCTGGGATCTCTAAAGCTCGCCTCACACTAGAAACAAGCTCACCAAACACATCGCGAGCATTATAAATCGGGACTTGCCTCTCAAGTAAGTCCTGCTCTGCGGCGTCCAAAGTGGGTCCGTCAAGACCACGGAGACGCCCGATGAACTCCAGGTTCGCATCAACCTCAGCAAGATCCAGCATGTTGGTCTTCGCCGTCCCCTTAATCTCCACGAGCAACCTAGCAACCTCTCTAGCTCGTCCGGCGAAGCCACGAGCCGCTTCATCTTTGGCCTCGCTAATGGCCTCTTCAATCCCAGCAACCCGGAGATCGTCAGCAGCCCTCAACTGACTCTTCAGCAGAGCAATCTCCTCCTTATCCTTAGCATGCCTCGAAGACGCCTTCGCCAGTTTGCTACTCTACTATGCGTCTTTCTTCTTCGCAGAAGCAGCGTCAGCCTCAAGAACCCGATTCCTCTCAGCGAGATCATTTAGCTCCGACTGCATGGCGATGTTGGCCCTCTTGACGTCACTAAGTTCCTGGTCTCGAGAGCGGATGTCCTCATCAAAACCAGAAGCCAACTGGTCTAGGAGAGTGGAAAGCTGCTTACGGAGAAGGAGGGAGGTTAAAACGACAAATTAAATAAAGTTAAGCAAGAAAAGGCAAGAGAAAAAAGGGAAACGAACCTCAGAAACTTTGGTCTTCGCTGACGCGAAAGCCTTCCCGCGAGTCAACCCGCCGACTGGCGATGAAAGGACACCACGAGCTGAAGAGCTAGCGATCGGAGATGACGAAGCCGCGACGACCTGGCTCGCCAACAAACTAGCCACGACCGCATGAGCCAAACCAGTCTTCTGTCACTTTGGAAGGGTTCCGTCGGAACCGTTTTTTCCCTTGCTCTCCGAAAGAAGAGCCCTCTTCCGCGAGAGCTCATGTCGCCTCTCGAGCTCATCGGGAGTAAGGTCAGGAGCGTGTGAGCGCTGAACCGGTGCAGCGGGAGTCTTCGGTGTCGAGTTCGACAGAGCCCGTCTTCGCGAGGGGATCGCCACCGGCGCCGTAGCACTCACTAACGCTGCCTTCGCATGCTCCGCTCGCTAGTGAGCCGAGAGCCTGGGCACGCCCCGTCCGAGAACCTTCCCGAGAAAAATCCTAGTAGAGAGCGCCTTCTGGATCCTTTGACGAGTGAACGACTTTACCCAGTCGCCACTCCCTCCAGAGACAAAAGCGCCATAGATGGCTGCTGCGGCACTCCGACCGATGGCTGGGAACGCTTGCTTCACTACAAGAGCAACAATCTGGAGATCAATACACGAAACAAGAATACGCTAAGAAAAATGTCTCTGAGCAAAGAATTACCTCTCTTCTCCCAGCTCGTCCTAACAAGAGAGATGCAATCTGCCTCAACGGTCTTCTCCATAACCTCGACAAAGAAGAACCGGTCCTCAAAATGATCGTCTTTACTCGGGAACCCATCGATGAGCATACGGCCCTGAACAGGGGAAACGAGGTACCTAAGCCCCTCTGCACGACCACGGGGCCGGAAATCCAGCAGGCAGGACAACTGCTCAGTACTAATCTCCACATTTCACTCCCTGCTCAGCATGTAGATACCAATGATATGCCTCAATCCCCTGGGGTTGATCTGAGCAAGAGAGATGTCGTTCGCCTCTAAGAAACGGAAGAGGAAGCCGGGCACCGGAAACCACAGTAGGCATTGCTCAAGGAAGTTCTCATACAAAGTGAAGTACCCCGGGGGCGGAGCATCAGCTTGCTGAGTAGAGCCAGGGAGAACCAGCGTAATCTCATCCGAAATCTCACACTTCTCTCGAAGAAGATGTAACGACTCCGCATACGAAAGGGTAGATCCCAGAGGGTCCGGACGCTTTTTTTTCTTCTTCTTAACCATCATGGGCTGGTTAACCTCAGCAAGAAAGTCATCATCACCGACCTCAGCATCAGAAGGAAGTGACCTAAAAGTGGAGGAAAAGTCTGATGACAGAGCAGCGTCGGCTTCACCAGCTGGAAGTCGCGGGTCCTCATCGTTGAAAGGAAAAGAGAGTCTAACACCTCCACCTCTGTCCATAAGATCCTCATCACCGCTAAATCTCATATCCTCCTCAACGTCTTCCAAGTCATCAAAAACATCATCACCGCTATCATCGGGTCTGCCGAGACAACAACGTGGAATAGCAAGTTTGTCACGGTGACGAACCCCCAAATCAACGCTCTCATGACGTGTCGTTGCACCATTTGTTGCCCTTGGAGATTCCGAGCTCGCCATCGGATCCACAAACGAAGCCGTGCTCGGGTCGGCATTTTGCGAAGCCGTGCTCAGGACGACGTGGAGTGAATCCATGCTCGAGTCGACGTGTCGCGAAGCCGAGCTCGGGTCGATGGGAAGTGAAGCCGTGGTCGGATCAACGTGGAGCGAGTTCGCGGTCGGATCGATGTGGAGCGAAGCCGCGGTCGGATCGATGTGGGGCGAAGCCGCAGTCGGATCCACTGGCGAGGTCGTGGTCGGATCCACCGGCGAGGACGTGGTCGGATCCACCGCCGAGACCGTGGTCGGATCGTCCCGAAACGAAGCTTCACCGATTTCCTCAACCAAACCGAATGCTTGTCTCTCCATAAACGCCAATTCCCCTATAACTAACAAAAAAGTCGATCGAAGGTCAAAAGATTTGATTTTTCTACCAAGAACAAGCTTCCAAAGCAAGCCTCATTCAAAGAACAAAATTCAAGGGAGATTTCCAAAATTCAATCTAACCCAAGGCAAATCTACCAACAATCAAGGCTTGAGATCAATAAAAATCAAAGAGTCAAAGGATTTCCTCCTAACAAATCAAGCTTATTCTCCATGGGAATATAGATCTATGAACTTTGGATTCTAAAAAAAAAAAAAAAAAAAATTATTTTTCTAAGGAAGGTCATGGAAGAGGTCAAAGCTTTAGAAGCTTACCAAAGAGAAGCAAAGACGCGATCGGGCTAGGCAAAGGAAGATGGCGGTCGGAGCTCGCGAACGGCGGCAGTCAGAGCTCACGATCGGCGACGGCGGGCTCGCGAGGACGTGTTCGGTCGGCGGCGGCGGCGGAAGAAGAAGAAAAAATGAAATGAAAATAAAACCTAGGAAGGAAGAAAAAAAAAAAACCTATCTTTCTGGCGAGTCCCGGACTCCGGAAATCATTTTTCCATCCTCAAAGATGTCATAGACATCAGTGTTCAGAACACGGAGTCTTAAAACCTCCATAAGAAACGCGAAGTCTTAAAACCTTCGGCAAACAAAGCATGGAGTCTTAAAACCCCCAGTATAAAGTCACCCTCTACTACAGAGGATAGTCAAACACCTTAACTTTGAACGGTAATAATGATATTTAACACATCTTGAACTCGGTACTGTTATCTCTAACACTACCGAGCTGGGGGGCTAACTGTTGGAGTCGGTTTTCACCCGCTCAACATTAACATTCAAAGACAGACAGCTGAAAAATGGACTCTCCGGACTTTCAACGAGCAAGGCAGAATAGCACCTAAGTCTCCCCGCAAAGCAGAATGCGTGATCGTGCGAAGAGTCTAGGCGAAGCAGGAAGCATCAGGGCAAGTCACCATGGACGCGTCTTGGAGCCGAGCACGACCTCTCCTCGGATCCGAGCACGGCCTCGTTTTGCTTCGCCGAGCATGACCTCACCTCGCTTCGCCGTGCACGACCTTGCCTCGCTTCGTCGAGCACGGCCTCGCCTCGCTTCGCCGAGCACGACCTCGCCTCGGTTCACCGAGCACGGCCTCGCCGAGCATGGCCTCGCCTCGCTTTGTCTAGCCGAGCACGGCTTTGGGGCCTTGTGCATCCGACCACACTCTCGGCCCAGCAGCCTGATGACACAAGGACAGTCCAAAGCCCGGCCCAGATGCGAGGCCCACTGCGATGCAACCGACCTTAGCAGGAAAGGAATCCGCAAAGACTTAGGAATGCTTAGCCGCCTTAGAAATAATATATATAGATGTTGTAAAACCCTGGAGAGGGGGGGGGGAGAATCTTTGTACACAAAATCTTACAGAGCAATAACAAACTACTTTTTCATACCTTTGTGACCTTAGCTAACCCTAGAAATCTCTACTTCCTCGAAACCCTAACAAATCTAATTATGCTAGTTTCGACTCCCACAAGATGTACAAGAGTATATATAGTAATTTAAGTCAGCCAGTCCCTTCCTAAACGATAATGGAAATCTTCCTCTTTATTTCCCAATTTCCATTCTTCTCGGGATCGCTTGAGTCAGTTGCTCCTTCGTGGCCTTTATCGTGTGCCACTTCGGCCCAACATCACCCAGTCAAGCGGACTATGGTACGACATCGTTTGGCTTTGGTACGCATTGATCGACCTCGTCATCACACGTGCTCGACATCGGAGCCACATGATGTCGACATTGGCACCACGCGTGGTTGACATTGGTACACACATTAGTATGCATCGACCAGCCTACTTTGGCACCACGACATAGACCCATATCATCTCGTATCGACATCGGCACGACATCGGGTCGCATTGACATCAACACACCGGGATATGACTTCGGTACCATCATAGCACGGGTTTGGTAGCAAGTAACGACATCGGTACCGCAACGACGTGACGTAGGTACCGCGACATCATGCGACATCGTGACATCGGTACCACAACGTCGTGACATCGGTTCTGCGAAGCGGTTTTCATACTTAGTCATTTTGTGAATGTCGTTCACCAGGGGGAGATTCGACCCCAACAGTTTGCCCCCCAGTTCGGTACTATGAAAAGCGGTTTGTGTTAATCAGGAAATGACCAGTCACAAAATAGCTATTGAATAATATTGATTTACTGGTGTATGATTACTCGGTCCCGCGAAACACCATTTTGCTTTGGTCTGTTGAATTAATCTAGTGTTTTCTGGCATGAGTTTTCTGACAGTTGTACTAGAGAAGCTGGCAGTGTCCGTCCTCATGGCATCACGAAAGCTAAGGCCTTACTTCCTGTCTCACTCTATCATTATCCTTAGCACCTTCCCGTTGCGCTCAATTTTACATAGCCCAAGTCAATCTGGCATGTTGGCTAAGTGGGCTGTTGAGCTTAGTGAGTATGACATCGAGTACAAGGAGCGAACTTGTAACAAATCACAAGTGTTGGCGGACTTTCTCATCGAACTCAGAGAGGACAAACATTCAAAGAAAGTACAACCTGGGATCTGGGAATTACACGTCGACGGCTCGTCTTAAAAAAACGGGTCTAGAGTAGGAATACGTTTAGCCTCACCGACATGGGAGATCCTTGAACAGTCATTTCGGCTGGACTTCAAAGCTTCTAACAATGAAGCGGAATATGAGGCTCTCATCACGGGCAAGCGACTCGCTCAAGGACTCCAAATTGAGCAAATTCGCGCGTTTTGCAATTAATAACTGGTTACTAGCCAGTTTAGCGGCGAGTATGCAACGAAAGATAATCGCATGGAAGCTTATTTGAAGATAGTAAAGGAACTGGCCTCAACGTTCAAGGAGTTTACACTTACACGAATTCCCAGAAGGGAAAACATTGACGTAGATGCATTGGCCAACCTTGCCTCCGCTTCCACTCCCCCCGGAGATCCGGCTTTCAAACGAGTCATTCCCGTCGAGTTCGTCGAACTCCCCAGCATTCAGCCAGACGCAATGCTCGCTATCTCTACATGGTCTTAGGTTGCTAAACGAGCAAACACCATTGCAGACATCGAAATGACATATGCCGCCAAAGACACAGAGCTTGTGCGTCTGCCCGCAACGGCGTCTGCAGTTGATCCACGAGGACCGATGGCCATCAAAGTCTCCGCCACTGACGCCTCTGTTACTGATGGCTCAGGTCACCATGGAGACATCCTGGTCGGTCCCGAAGTCCAGGACATTCCTAGTCCAATGGACGAAGACGTCGAGGAACCCGAGTATGGCTGCGACAGGGTTTGGACGGAACCGATACGCGAATATATTGCCTACGGAAAACTACCCAGTAGCAAGTGGGAAGCCCGCAAATTATAGAAGCAAGCTGCTCGATATGTCCTACTTGACGGTAACATCCTTAGATGGGGTTTCTCTGGCCCCTACTTACCTGCGTGGAAGGAAAGGAAGCAAGACAGATAATGGAAGAAATCCACAACGGGTCTTGTGGCAATCACTCGGGAGGCAAAGCATTGGCAATCAAGATCAAGCGACATGGTCACTTCTGGCCTACTATAGTAGGCGACTGCGTCAAATTTTCAGCCAAGTGCGAGAAATGCCAGTGACATGCTCCAAAGATTAATCAGCCGACCGAAATGCTTTCTTCTGTCACTTCTCCCTATCCATTCATGAGATGGGCCATGGATATTGTTGGACCATTGCATCCCTCAAAGCAGATGCGTTTCTTACTTGTGCTAACGGATTAGTTTTCAAAATGGGTGGAAGCCGAAGCCTTTGCGAGTATCAAGGATGCCCAAGTTGAGAGTTTTGTCTGGAGAAACATCATATGTCGTCATGGGGTCCCTTACGAAATCGTTACAGTTAATGGTTCCCAGTTCGTCTCCAACCGGTTCGAGACCTTTTGTGTGAAATGGAAGATTCGGCTTAGCAAGTCTACGCCCTGCTACCCTCAAGGCAATGGTCAGGCGGAAGCAATCAACAAGACAATTCTCGATGGCCTTAAGAAAGGCTTAGATGAAAAGAAAGGGCGCTCGGCCGACGAGCTTAAAGGTGTCTTATGGTCCCACCGCACCACTCCCCGCCGAGCAATGGGCGAAACCCCATTCGCACTTGTCAATGGGACCAAATGCGTGATTCTATCGGAGGTCCGTTCACCTAGAGTGCGACGTCACCTCTTACCCGCAAACAAGGAGCTCAATCACTCGTTGCTCCTAGATGAGTTGGATTTCATTAACGAAAGATGTGATCAAGCGCTCATAAGGATAGCCAACTATCAAAACGCAGCCTCTAGATATTACAACTCCAGAGTCCGCGAGAGACGTTTCCGCGAGGGTGACTTAGTCTTGAACGAATTGTTCCAGAATACTGCTGAGCGGAACGCCGGCTAACTCAGAGCTAACTGGGAAGGGCCTTACAAAGTCACCACTATCATCCGCCCAGGTGTCTACGAACTAGCCACCATGGCAGGTACACCCATCCTCCACTCTTAGAACACAAAGCACTTGAAGAGATACTATCACTTGTTCTCATTCACGGCTCTTGCCATGAACTATGAAGCGACTTGATCCTTGCAAAGGGTACGTAGGCAGCTTGTCTCCGGATGAGTTCAGTTGCCCCCCTCCGTCAAAGGGGGGGAGTATGTGCTTTCATAGCTTGTCTTTGGATGAGTTCAATTTTTCCTCCTTCGTCAAAGGGGGGGTATGTGTTGTCACAGCTTATCTTCGGACGAGTTCAATTTTTCCTCCTTCGTCAAAAGGGGGGGTATGTGTTGTCGCAGCTTGTCTCCGGACGAGTTCAGTTGCCTCCTCCGTCCAAAGGAGGGGGGAGTGGGATACCCATTCCACAATCGGTGTGTTTGCCCTCGGACAGATGTGTTCATAGAGCAGCACCATTCCACAAACCCAATAGCAACGCTGGTAATAGCAAGGCGCAAACGTAGTTGCAACTTCGCTACCCTGCACTCACGGTGCAGAGCACTCTAGGGTGCAGAAAGACATCTACATCAAGTACCATTGCTCTTAAAGTTCTCAAGATTTATCAGAAAAACAGAACAAGCTGAGTTCATGAGAAAGGCAAGAAACAAAAACCGCACCCATTATCATCCTGCAGTGCTGGGCAAACATAATCACGGGATGGATACAAACCATCCAACGCCACTAACAAAAGTCATGGGTAACAACAGCCGAAAATCTAATGAATGTCATAATCATAAATCGCAAAAAATAAGATAAGTCTGAAACAGGAGGTTCCCTCATCGATCCCCTCATCATCCACATCGTCACCCTTGTCATCAGTGACGGCTACCGCGTCATCATCGCCGGCAGCGGCGAAAGCTTCAGGGGTCCCCAGTACGTTCTTTGCTTTTGCAACGAGATCCGCAAACACATTGCAGGCATCATAAATCGGGGCTTATTGCTATTACAGATCCTTGATCGCATGCTTCAGAACTGTTGGATCTGGTTTTTGAAGGAGTCTGATGAACTCCAGATTCGCATTAATCTCGGTGAGGTCTAACATGTCCTCTTTGGCTTTCCCGTCAATCTCCGCAAGTAGCATAGAGAGTTTGTTGACGCATCCATCGAAGTTGCAAGTCATCTCGTCTCTTGCCTTGGCAACAACCTCCTCGACTCTAACATCCTGGTGAGCATAAGCGAAGTCCAGCTGACTCTTCAACAAAGCCATTTCGGCCTTGTCCTTGGCACGCCCTGACTTGACCTCTGCCAACTTTATACCCAACTCCTTTTCACTCCTCTTCGCAGAGAGAATGCCACTCTCGAGATCCTCGTTCCGTTGGGCGAGCTCATCCAATTTCGACTGCAAGGCGATGTTGGCCTCTTTGATGCGTACATCCTCGTCATAGTCGCCAACCAATTGGTTCAGATGGAGAAGGAGCTGCTCAAAGAAAAGAAAGGAAAGGAGATGTAATGTCGAGACAAAAGAGGCTAAGTCATGAATAACACATTATATGGGAAAAGAGTCGAAACCTTAGAAGCCTTGGACATTGTTAACGCGTGTGGAAGTCAAAACCCGCACAATTAAAACTTGTAGAGACTTTTGTAGGGAACTGAATTTCTAAGGTTAAACCAATGCAAACAACTGCAAAGGAAATTCAAAACTCGTTCTATTGCTGTTCAGAAAGCTTTAGAGTACAAGTGTTTGTGAATTGATTTTCGGATCCCTTTCTCAAGGGTTATGTACATGTATATATAGTAACCTAAGGCGGTTTGGCCTATCCTAAACGATCGTGGAAATCCCCCTTCTCTTGCGATTTCCATTCTCCCTTAGATTGCTTGTGTCGGTCTTTTCACAGGCCTTGATACATTCCACTTCGGCCCAACTCTGTCCAATCAAAACAACATCGGTACACGCCCACATCGGAACAGTCAGTACGACATCGGTACCATCACTTATCGACATCCGAACCATTGCTTGTTCGACATTGGACCCACCGTACGCCGAGATCAGAACCACTTGACATCGGCACATCGGCACCATCAATGCTTCATCGGCGTCACCATTCTTCGACTTTAGAACCATGTGCCTGACTTCGGTACCATACGTGACCGATGTCGGCTCCACACATAGTCGACTTCGGTGCCGTATGTGCTCGACTTCGGTGCCGTACGTGACCGACTTTGGTGCCGTACATGACCGATGTTGGCTCTACACATGGTCGACTTCGGTGCCGTATGTGCCCAACTTCGGTGCCGTACGTGATCGATGTCGGCTCCACACATGGTCGACTTTGGTGCCACACGTGACCGACATCAGCTCCTTACGTGATCGACTTCGGCTCCACATTTGGCTGACATCGGTTCCACTTGCATCGCGGTATGTGATCCTCGTGTCGCGGTACACGATCCTTGTGTTGTGGTACGCGATCCTTGTGTCGTGGTACGCGATCCTTGTGTCCCGATGTGCATGACAGCATTCGCGAGCCGATATGGTTTCCATACTTAACCATTTTGTGACTGTTATTTTTCCAGGGGGAGATTCGACCCCAACAGTTTGCCCCCCAGCTCGGTACTTTGAAAATAGTAGCAAAGCGGTTTGTGTTAAGCAGATGATTAGCGGTCACAAAACAGTTGTTCAATTATGTTGATTTCCTGAACAATGATTGATGGGCCCCACGAATAGTCCTTTTGCTTTTGTCTGTTGAATTAATTCAGTGTCTTCTGGATTTAAAGTTACTGATCTTCCTTGACATTTGTGATATTACCGGACGTTTCCCAAGGTGCAATAATATCATATTCTCCTATAAATACTCCACTCCTCCTTCACTTCTCCTTCACTCTTCACTTCTCCACTCTCTCTCTAGAAGGTATCCCTCTTTCTCTCTAACTCATCCATTTTCGCTTAAGTTTTTTTTTTTTATTGTTGTTGCCGAAGTCGGACCGTCCTGGTGCTGAAGTCGACCCAGACGCGGACCGAAGTCGACTGCGGACCAGGACCGAAGTCATTGCGGAGCTGAAACGATCGGGACCCGAAACGGTCGCGGGGCGAAATGGATTGCGGGCTAAAGTCAAACTGATCGTGGATCGAGATCGGGCCGATCACGGGCCGAAGTTGGACTGCCGCGGACCGAAGTGGAGCTTACCGCGGATCGTGATCGGGTCGATCGGGCACCGAAGTCGGACTACCGCAGACCAAAGTCGATCCAGACGCGAACCAAAGTCGGGCTGTGTCGGTGCCAAAGTCGATCCAGTCGCGGACCGAAGTCGGGGCCTGACGCAGGCCGAAATCGATCGAGACTCGGACCAAAACCGGGCGTGACGCGGACTAAAGCCATCCCAATTGATTCGGACTTCCTACCGAAGTCACGCCGAAGTTGCCGAAGTTACGTGCCAAAGTCGCTGAAGTCGGTTGATCGAAGTCGGGTGACCGAAGTCGTGCGCCGAAGTCGGGTGACCAAAGTCGCGATACCGAGGTCGCGTGCTGAAGTCGCGCACCGAAGTCGGGTGACCGAAGTGGATCGCGGTACCGAGGTCGCGATACCAAGGTCGCATGCCAAAGTCGATCGGATCGAAGTGGATCGCGGTACCGAGGTCGCGATACCAAGGTCGCGTGCCGAAGTCGATCTGATCGTGGACCGAGGTCGATCGCAGAGCAAAGCCGAACTGATCCGGGCTGATTGCGCACCGAGGTACCGAAGTCGGATCGCGACACGGAGCCGAGGTCGGATCGGACGTGGTATCGAAGTCGGATCGTGACACGGAGCCGAGGTCGGATCGGACGTGGACATTAATCGGGGCAGCGGTATGGATGATCATCATGATGTGTATATTATGAATCTTAGGAGAGCAAAACTTGAAGATGAATTCGCGGTTTCTTTGGCGAAAATGGCGAGACAAGATACGGAGAACGTAATGCGGGCTGCTGCGAAACCATCGAAGCGTAAGGTTCCCAGAGTAAGGGTCAGATGTGATATTCCTGACCCTCCGGATTCCACACTGTGCATTGAAGAATCTTTGCGGAAGTTGAGGCGTAAGTTCAACATCTCGGATTCCGATCGAGCGTGGAATCCCCCTTCGGGTTGCTTTACCATGTATGAGAGCTGTTTGAACTGGTGCTTGTACTTCTTTCCGGTTCCGGAGGTCATCCTCAAGTTTCTATGGATGTATCAGCTTGCCCTAGCGCAGATAAGTCCCCGCGGTCTTTGCCACTTGATGGGTATTTTTGTGAGAAGCATTGAATGTGACGAAGAGGTTAACGTTTACCATCTTCTGAACTGGTTGGATGTCCGAGTATCACGTCCTAAGGAAAAACTCATATATTCGATCTTGGCTAAAGCGAATCGTTCAATCATCAGTGGGTTTCCGCGTAAAGATAGCTACTGGATCGACTATTTTTTCTATGTCCCGATAACCGAAGCATCGGTCGGTCCGCGATGGATCAATAAGATAGTTAGGAAGGGGAGAAGAAAGGGTAGCCGAGCCAGAGTCGTGTCTTCATTTCTGTCGATTCGTTGGATGTATTCTAACATGATCTTTGTTTATCATTTTTTGCAGTTATCAATCCATTTCGGAAAGTTCCGCTAGACTTTCTCACGCTAGCAGAGTTGCTTACCTCCGAGCGCTGTAATTGGCAAGAAGACTTTTCTCTCCAACGGATCGAAGCCGCTCGAGCGCACAACTTCGTCGGTACCACCTCATCTGTCGATTCATCGCAAGCATCCATGGGAAAGAGGCCATCAGTTCGTGAAAGGAAGGAGTCCGAGGCACGCCGTTTTATCTGGTGAGTCCGAACACGGCGTTCGGAACATGGATGTTGATGTCGTGGCTACCCCTTGTTCTGGGCGTCGCTCTGAGTCCTCGGCTGGATATAGTCCCAGACACAGTTCCTTATCCGCAGTTTCCCTGACGCCAGACTGTAATGCTGTTGAGGTGACGGAACCCGTAATAAGGAGGAACTTGATTCCTCAGAAACGTACCTTGTCGGCTGCTGAGAAGGGTAAAGGGATGATGCACTACACGATTAGAGCTTCACAAGATGGCCTGATGATGCCCAATATTGCGGACCAAGAGGCTCACTCTGCCCTCCCAAAGGAAGATTCCGTTCAGGGTAGGATGTCGCTGGATGGATCCAAGGTAATGTTTTCTTCCTTATGAACTGCCTATATCTTTACCGCTGTTCCTAACTCATATACTTGTTATTTCCCTCAGTTTGTTGATTCCATTACCAAGCTGGCACGTAAGTATGACCGTTGCGCCAAGCGGGAGGCTGAACAGGTCGGACAGGCGGCCGACGAAGTTCAAACCAAGTGGGAAGCCGAAGTGGAACGGAGAAAGGCGTTAGAGGCTAGCATGGAGTCGCTGGAGAAAACTCGTGATGAACTGAGTGACTTGGGCGTCCAGAAGGATTCTGAGATCGAGTCGCTCAAGGGCCAGCTCAAATTGCAGAAAAGCTCTTCCGAGTCTGCTGTCAGAACCGCCACGAAGAGGATCGTGCGTTCCTTGATGAGCAAATTCAAGTCCAAGATAGAGAGGACCAAAGAGAAGTTCAAGGCTCTTGGGAAGTCTGTAGAAAAGATGAACGACCTTGCTCAAGTTGATGCAAACCTTGAGCTCATCCGAAAACTCCATCGTGATGACGCTCCTACCTTGGAGGACAAAGCTGCACAAATTTCCGAGTGGAGGGCGGAATTTGTTGGCAGGAACGAGGAATATAACGCGTTATTTGCTGAGATTCAACATGGTTTGGTTGTCTCCCCCTTTACTTACGATGACGCCTCCATCTTCGATGTCCCTCCGTTTGAGTCTCAGGCAGCGTAAATCAGAGTCCACATCCCTTCTGGGTCAAACTGAGGTCCTTCCGGTATATGCTTGCTTAACCCGCATGACGCCCTGAATTCCGGTTTGGGGTTCGAAGGCAAACTTGACGGCACTGAAGGCTATGGCGATGGACCCGAGGTCGTGGAAGACGCCTATGACGGCGAAGGTGATGGGGGCGTTGCACCTTAGTTAATATCTCCCTGAATGGTCCCACGCCTCTGTGTTTGTTTCATGCTTTAGTTCTGTTGTGTTCCACTGCCTAGACGGCTTTGTCTTGTGCATACTTTTTTCGGTTTTAGATTTCGCATTGACGTTATGCTTTGTCGGATTTATTAGTTTCCCTTGCTTTGTGTAAGATGATTATGTTATGGTTATGAACGACGAAACTGTTTTCGACCAACGTTTAGTTGTTGGGTTTTCCAATGGATGACTTGGTTTACGGGAACGCTACGATTCCCGCTCCAACTATAATCATATTATGACCAACGTTTGGAATGTTGGGTTTATGACAATCAATTCTGGTTTACAAGCTAGCTCTCGTGAACCGAACTTGCTCCGTCAATGGTCGTTGCGCGCTTAATATCCCGTTTTGGGATGTGATAGTCAGATCAAAGTGTTACTGTGACCAGCAGCAACGATCGAGTTTAAGTGTCTCGTTTTGATTTGGTTGATCCGTTACGGATGTTCAAATATTGACTTGGTTGATCCGTGATGGATGTTCATATATTGACTTGGTTGACCCGTGATGGATGTTCAAGTATTGAGAAACAGGGAGTATACGAGTATACGTACCCCACTCCCCCCTTTTTAGGGAAGGGGGCAACTGAACCCATCCGAAGGCGGGCTGCCTACGTACCCTTTGCAGGGATCAAGCCGCCTCGTAGTTCGTTTAGAAATGACTTAGTGATAGTATTTCTTCAAATGTCGGGCGTTCCACGAACGCAAAACTGGATCGCTAGCCGTGTTGGCTAATTTGTAAACTCCAGGTTTGACTACTTCGGTGACTCGATAAGGTCCTTCCCAGTTAGCACCAAGTTTGCCCGCGTTTAGCTCCGCTGTATTCTGAAAGACCTCCCGCAACACCAACTCTCTTTCCTGGAATATACGAATTTTAACCTTCGAGTTATAGTACCTTGCTGCAGCGTTTTGATAGTTCTGAATCCGAATAAGTGCGTGGTCACGTTTCTCGTTGACAAGATCCAATGTATCAAGCATCAGAAGATGATTTAAGCCTTCCTGTTCTGGCAGAAGTCTTCGTCGCACACCCGAAAATTGCACTTCTGGTGGGATAATGCACTCGGTTCCGTATACTAAGGCAAATGGGGTTTCGCCTGTTGCTCGTCCTGGTGTGGTGCGGTGCGACCATAGCACTCCTTCCAACTCGTCAGCCCAGCGCCCCTTCTTTGCTTTGAGCCATTTTTTCAGCCCTTTAAGGATTGATTTGTTGGCTGCCTCGGCCTGTCCGTTTCCTTGAGGATATCTTGGCGTTGATTTGCTTAGCCGAATCTTCCACTTATCGCAGAACACCCCAAACTGAACGGAGATGAACTGCGATCCGTTGTCAGTGACGATTTCATAAGGCACGCCATGACGACATATGATATTCCGCCATACGAAACTTTCTACCTGGGCATCCTTAATGGACGCGTATACCTCTGCCTCCACCCATTTAGAAAAGTAATCGGTTAAGACCAGCAGGAAACATTTTTGCCGGGACGGGTGGAGCGGACCAACGATGTCCACTGACCAACGCATAAACAGATAAGGTGAGGTGATCGATGAGAGCATCTCTGTAGGCTGATGAATCTTCGGGGCGTGACGTTGGCATTGCTCGCATTTAGCTGAAAACACTTCGCAATCCCTTATCATTGTTGGCCAATGATACCCGTGTCGTTTGATCCTCATTGCTAATGCTAGTCCTCCAGAATGGTTTCCGCAAGACCCGTCATGAACCTTTTCCATGATCCTCAGAGCGACCTTGCCTTCAACACATTTTAGCAACGGTCCGGAGAAACACCACTTGAAAACTTCTCCATCTAACAGAACATATCGTGTGGCCTGATCCTTGAGCTTACGGCCTGCCCATTTGCCAGAAAGTCGTTCTCCATCATAGATATAATTGCGAATGTCACCAATCCATGGCTTGTCGCAGCCGTATTCTGGACTGATCACATCGTCGTGGCCCTCCAAAACCTCCTCTTCGTTAGCGGTCGGATCGGGATATTCGTCAGGGTCATCACGTGGGTTATCGTCAGCTTCCGTCATAACTACATCTTCTGGTTCCAGACCGGGATCACTGCGGATGGTGACTTCGGATCCGGGAAAACCACGACCCGTTCTGGGTTCCAAAGTGGAAGGGCATTCTGGTGCCGAAGTGGATGGGCTATCGACGGGAACGTTGGTTTTGCCGATATCGGATCTTGTATGTCCTAAGGTTCTAAGCCGATGTCGTCGTTGAGGCACCGATGTGGCGCTGATGTCGTCGGCTTCGGGTCCGGAGCCGATGTCACAGTTGGCTAACGGAACCGAAGTCGTGACTGAAGGAGCCGAAGTCATGACTGATGGATCCAAAGTCGTGACTGATGGACCCGAAGTCGTGACTGATGGACCCGAAGTCGTGACTGATGGACCCGAAGTCGTGACTGATGGATCCGAAGTCGTGACTGATGGAGCCGAAGTCGTGACTGATGGACCCGAAGTCGTGACTGATAGATCCGAAGTCGATGTAGTTTTTGCCAAAACATCCTTCGTGCTTCCCTCCGTGCGTCTGGCTATCCGGGACTGAGTTACAACATTTACGGTCTCGGCCGCCTTGATGCTGGGATGTTCAATAAACTCGACTGGTATGACCCGTTTCAAATCCAGATCCGATGTCGAAGAAAGAACTGCTAACGCATCAGCCGAAGTGTTCTCGCCCCGAGAGACTCTCGTCAGGGTGAATTTTTTAAATTGTCCAGTCAAATCCTTCATAATCTGTAAGTATAACCCCATGCGATCTTCCTTTACTGCATACTCGCCGCTGAACTGATTTACGACGAGCTGGGAATCACAAAACGCATGTATGTTTGCGATCTTCAATCCCAAGGCTAACCTCATTCCAGCAATGAGAGCTTCATATTCTGCTTCGTTATTTGACGCATGAAAACCTAAGCGAAAAGACTGCTCTAGTAGCTCTCCAGTCGGAGATGTCATTCTTATTCCCACTCCTAAATCGTTTTTTGATGATGATCCGTCGACGTGTAGCTTCCAAATCAGTTTAGGTTCTTTTTCTTCGGGACCCTCGTCCGTGGTCTCAATAAGGAAGTCCGCTAGAACTTGAGACTTTTTACAAGTCCGGCCTCGGTATTCGATGTCATATTCACTAAGTTCGATGGCCCACTTCGCCAATCTTCCTGATTGGCTCGGACTATGAAGGACTGCCCTCAAGGGAAAAGTGCTGAGAATTACGATTGGGTGTGACTAGAAGTAAGGTCGTAATTTCCGGGCGCACATGACCACAGCTAGCGCTAACTTCTCCATTAGCGGGTACCTTATCTCCGCAGCGACTAAACTCTTGCTGACGTAAAAAATTGGTTTCTGCTCGCCCATTTCTTCCCGAACCAGCACTCTGCTAATGGCCACTGAAAAGACCGCAATGTACAGGAAAAGTAGCTCGCCATCTACTGGTTTGGCAAGTATCGGCGGACTGGCCAAGTATTCCTTTAATTCCGTGAATGCTGTCTCACACTTATCGTTCCATTTGAAGTCCTTCTTCCCCCGCAACGTATCATAAAACGGTAAACACTTGTCGGTTGAGCGTGAAATGAAACGGTTAAGCACTGTAACTCGTCCGGTCAATCGTTGCACCTCTCGCTTAGTTTTCGGAGAAGCCATAGTCTTTAGTGCGTCTATTTACTTCGGATTCGCCTCAATGCCACGGCGAGTGACTAGGTACCCAAGGAATTCTCCAGATGTTACCGCAAATCTACACTTTGTCAGATTCAGTTTCATATTGTGCAAGTTCAGCCGCTCAAAACATTCCCGCAGATGGTCGACGTGATCTTCCTTGCTCAACGACTTCACTAACATATCATCAATATACACCTCCATTATTTTTCCCAGTTGGTTGGCGAACATCCTGTTGACTAGTCGCTGATATGTGGCTCCCGCGTTTTTTTGCCCGAATGGCATTACTTTGTAGCAGTAGATTCCTCTGTCCGTGATAAAAGCTGTCTTGTCTTGATCTTCAGGGTTCATAAGAATTTGGTTGTATCCCGAAAAGGCGTCCATGAATGACAGTAGCTCATTGCCGGCCGTTGCTTCGACCAGGCGATCAATATGAGGCAAAGGAAAACTATCCTTTGGGCATGCTTTGTTCAGATCCGTGAAATCCACGCAAACGCGCCATTTTCCGTTTTTTTCTTGACTACGACGGGATTCGCTAACCAATCCGGATACTTGACTTCTCTGATTGAGCCAACCTTGAGAAGCCTGTCTACTTCGTCGTTGACCGCTTTTGCCATTTCCGGTCCGAGTTTCCTTCTCTTATGCTTGACTGGTTTGAAGCTTGGATCAACGTTTAACTCATGGCTTGTCACACTGATATCGATACCTGGCATATCTTCGGCAGCCCACGCGAAAGTACTGACGTTCTCCTTAAGACACGAGACAAGTTCCTTCTTGATGTCTTCGCTTAGTGTGGAACCGATCTCCACACACCGCTTCGGGTGTTCATCGTCTATGCAGACCGTGATAACGGGGTCACAAAGTGGTCTGCTTTCTTTTGCGCGACCCTCCGTTATCTGTAATTGCTATAATAGTTTGCTGAGCCCTTTTACCGGTTCTCTATCCGTCTTCATCTTTTTTTGCTTTGAAACTTGATCCGTTACTGGTTTCCTGAGTTTATGCTCTGTCAGAAAGCACATTCGGGATTCCTTCTGACTTCCCCGGATGGTTTTCACTCCGCCTGGTGTTGGGAACTTGATGCAAAGATGATAGGTCGATGCAACTGCCCTCATCGAATTCAGCCAAGGAGTCCCCAATAACATATTGTAGATAGCATGGTGAACAGGTAGTGTGATCAATCCCATTGTCATTGTCGTTTCTCCAGAAAAATTTGTTATCGGTTTCGGGAATGGTTTGACCGCGGCTAAGTCGATGTCCATTCGCTTAAGTGTTTCCTTGAATATTATGTCCATCATACTTCCAGTGTCAATAAGCACCCGAGCTACGTCACAGTTGGCCACGGCTATTTCGACCACGAGAGGATCATCATGAGGTTTATCAATCCCAACCGTTTCCATTTCTTTGAAGGTAATGACATCGTTTGTAACAGCAGACGGGATCTGAAGGTTCATACTAATGTCAGCTCGCCTTTGAAAGGCTTTGATGGAGGAAACAGTGTCTGCACAGTAACGTGATCCACCCATAATCATGTTAATGCGCCCTCGCGGTTCTGGTGGGGCTTCGCTCTCTTGCCTCTGACGCTTCTGACCTTCTTTGTCAGCTGGCCCGATTCCATCATCGTTAATATCCATGGCAAAATCGTCAATGCTAACATTTCCTCCAAGCTCTCCTGCTGCCAGTTTTGCAGCGAGTTTTAAACCTAGAACCCGGCACTTCTCGGTTGAGTGCCCAAAGACGCGATGGTGGTCACAATACGCTGCTTCGTCGTAAGTATTCTCTTTCCTTACCCACGTGTTCCATGGGTCTTGGCCCCGACCACGGCCACGGCCACGGCCTCTTCCCCGTGCTTGATTTTGATCATGTCCTTGGCCTCGCCCAGTTGACTCCACTTGGAAATTGTGTGCTCCCTTGAATCCTCCTTCGTGCTGGATGAAACCAGGAGTGTGATTGCCCTTCTTGGTATTCGGATGCTGTTGAGCTTGCGGTTGCTGATTCGTTTTCTTTACTTTTCCGTGCCTCTCGGCGCAAAGCGTAGTCTCTTCCTCCTGATTAATGAATCCGAAAGCCCGGTGCAAAGCATCTTCTATTGTGGATGGGGTATTCATGGTCATCTCTTTTTTAAAGTCCAAAGTGTACCAAAGTGCTTTTCTCAGGGCGAGCAGAGCGGCTTTGTCGCTAACATGCTCTACTTTAGACATAACTGTTTTAAATCGACTGATAAAACTCCGAAGCATCTCATTCTACCCCTGTGACATCGTCCATAAGTCCGCATCTGAAACTCCAGGATTTATGAATATGGAGTAGTGCTTCAGGAATGCTGCGGTCAGCTGACTAAAATTGTCAATAGAATTCTGATCAAGTCTGGAAAACCATTGAAGGGCAGGTCCCTTCAGATGTTCAACGAACAAAAGGCACTTTCCTGCATCTCTCTCGCCTTTCCAGAAGTTAGCGCGACCCATAGCGATTGCGAATGATGTTATGTGGTCTTTAGGATCACTATTCCCTTCATAGACTGGGACTTTAATCTTGCTGGGATCTATAATTTTTACTCCTGTGATCTGCGAGGTGAACGGTGTAGTTTGAGCTTCTTCCAAAACGCGATCGATTTCCGGTGCCTTACTAATGGCCCTATGCATCTGTGACTGAACCACTTTCAAGTTGGCAGCTGTTCCATCCATCTCCGCTCGAAGTGCAGCCATCTCTTCTCTCTGGGATCGGATCGTGGCTCTTCGCTCACTCTCGAACCGGGTTTGTTGTGCCAAAAGACGACCCTCTTCTTCCTCAATTTCATCCTCAAGTTGTTGTTGCTCGTTGTGGATCCAGACTGTCGCTGTGTGATCCGCATGCTCTGTATCATCGGCGTCACGATCTCGTGCAGGATTTTCCACATCCAAATCTATTACCGGTTCTGCTTCGGTTTCGTTCTGGGTGCCTGTTCTTTGATCATCCGGAGGTATCCCCGTTCGTGTCCTCTGTGGTGTTGTAAATTCGAAAGGGATTGGTCGTACTGGGAATTGCCTCCCTCGTTGATCTTGGTCGGACCCTCTAGCTTGGTTCTGGTTGGCAGCCGCTAGGGTTTCTAGTCGGGCGTTGGCGGTCGCGTGTTGCTTATCGTGATCTTCTATCCTCTTTACCAATGTTTCAAGCATCGCCTTGATCTGGGTCATGGCTTCTGGCATCGTGTCTACGGTTACTGGTGGTGGTTGCTGGTTCTCTCCTCCCCCAGTAGTACCTACAGAGTTTGTTTCTCCACTAGACATCTTCCTTCGTATCAGATTTGCGGTGGTTTATCGTGTCAGAAATTTCAAGGATCCCCTTAGATGGCTCCAAATTTTGGAAGTCGAAACCCGCACAATCAAAACATGTAGAGACTTTTGTAAGGAACTGAATTTCTAAGGTTAAACCAACGCAAACAATTGCAAAGGAAATTCAAAACTCGTTCTATTGCTGTTCAGAAAGCTTTAGAGTACAAGTGTTTGTGAATTGATTTTCGGATCCCTTTCTCAAGGGTTATGTACATGTATATATAGTAACCTAAGGCGGTTTGGCCTATCCTAAACGATCATGGAAATCCCCCTTCTCTTGCGATTTCCATTCTCCCTTAGATTGCTTGTGTCGATCTTTTCACGGGCCTTGATACATTCCACTTCGTCCCAACTCTGTCCAATCAAAATGACATCGGTACACGCCCACATCGGAACCGTCAGTACGACATCGGTACCATCACTTATCGACATCGGAACCATTGCTTGTTCGACACATCGGCACCATCAATGCTTCATCGGCATCACCATTCTTCGACTTCGGAACCATGTGCCCGACTTCGGTACCGTACGTGACCGATGTCGGCTCCACACATAGTCGACTTTGGTGCCGTATGTGCTCGACTTCGGTGTCATACGTGACTGACTTTGGTGCCGTACGTGACCGATGTCGGCTCCACACATGGTCGACTTCGGTGCCGTATGTGCCCGACTTCGGTGCCGTACGTGACCGATGTCGGCTCCACACATGGTCGACTTTGGTGCCACACGTGACCGACATCAGCTCCTTACGTGATCGACTTCGGCTTTTCATTTGGCTGATATCGGTTCCACTTGCATCGCGGTACGTGATCCTCGTGTCGCGGTACACGATCCTTGTGTCATGGTACGCGATCCTTGTGTCGTGGTACGCGATCCTTGTGTCCCGATGTGCATGACAGCATTCGCGAGCCGATACGGTTTCCACACTTAGCCATTTTGTGACTGTTATTTTTCCAAGGGGAGATTCAACCCCAACAACGCGTAGGCCTCCTCGCGAAGCAATCCGCCGGCAGGCGGAAAGACGCACCTAGGAGGCGAAAGCCTGACGGAGGCCACGGCATCATTTCGCCGGCAGGCAAAAAAATGCACCTAGGAGCCAAAAGCCTGACAGAGGCCGCGACATCATTTCCAACCGGTGCTGCCGTCTTGGCCGCAGGGGGCGTACCCACTTCCGTCTTCTTCGGGGGAGTGTCTTAGGAGACATTGTCCCCTTTGCCTCTGGAGAGACGAGCTCTCTTCAGCGACTGGTCTCGCCATCTTGCAATCTCGTCGGGAGTAAGGAAAGAAGAGGGGGGACGCGAGACCGACACGGCGGGCATCCTCGGTGCTTCACTCGTCGGGGCTCTCGCCAGTGATAATGACCTCACCGGCGCCGCAGTCGTCGGTGCTGCAGTCTTCTCCTTTGCCATCGTCGCCGCAGTCTTCGCCTTTGCCATCTCTGCTCTCTGACGAGACGATATTCTCTTCTTGCCCCGATCGAGAATCTTTCCGGGAACGACCGCAACGGAAAGCACCCTGTCAATCCTCTAGGTGCTAAACGACCCACGCCAATGGCCATTTCCAGTGGAAAGAACTCTATGCACGGTGGCAGCAACGCTGGCATCAATCGCGGGAAGCACCGACTTCACTGCAAAAACCAATATGTGAGGTACACGTGTTAAAAAAAAAATCTTATCCTTTAAAAAAAAAGGGGAGCTTCTCTCTCTTCCCCATATTACTAGCGGGTCCCGGATTCACTAGCGACGTTGTCATGTCAAAAATCATTTTTCCCGTCGCCAAAGACATCGGTAACGTCTTCACCGGAACGCGAAGTCTTAAAATCTGCAGCAAAAAAAAAAAAAAAAATGTCATCATTGTTCTGCAGCAATGCAGTCGGCTTCAGCAAGCAAAGCGAGAAGTCTTAAAATCTTCGCAAAAAAAGAAAAAAAATACGGAGTCTTGAAATCTCCAGAGAGAAAAAAAAAAAGAAATTGTTCTCCATGACAGTAATAATGACTCCAGCTGTTAAGGCGCTGGGTTTGCAGAATCGGTGCAAACTAACATCTCAAGGCAACAGCGTCACACTAAACAGCTCAAGGCAACAACGTCACACCAAACTTCGAACGATAACATCTCGACATTCTATAGTCTCTAACTCGGTACTGTTAACACTAATATTACCGAGCTGGGGGCTAACTGTTGGGGTCAGATTTTACCCGTTCAACGTTAACATTCAAAGTTTGATGTACACAACGGACGTACACTGCGTTAACGTCCATAGGTCATGAAGCTCCTAAGTCGTTGGCGTTATGGTATGTCCCCTCCGATCATAAGTCTTCTCCGCGTACGATGCGAAATCATCTAAGTGCTCCTTCCAAGCAGAAGAGAACAGTAGCGCAGGAGGGTGTCGCCGATGACTCTGTCATCGGTACTGCCGAGGACTCCAATGGAGTAGGGCCACCGATGAACCTGTCGGGAAAAGACGCCGAGGACTATAATGGAGTAGGGTCACCGATGACCCTGTCAGGAAATGACGCTGAGGACTCCAACGGAGAGGGCCACCGAAGATCCCTGCCATCGCCTCGCGGAAATAACTCTGCCTTTGTCCTGCAAGAGAGACCCGAGGGCTTCCCGCGCTGGGCTTTGGCCCTTAATCGGTTGAGAGGGCAAGCCCAGACATCTCCAGAAGATAAACATAATGGCTGCAAGACGACGACGTAATAACTACGGGAGCTTGAAGTCTCAACACTGAAGCCCAGTCCAGTCGCAAATCCACAAAGACTTAGGGAGTTGAGGATAATCTCTTACGGAAAGGCTTAGCCGACTTAGGAACGCTATATATATCCATGTAAAAACCCTTGTAAAGGTATTTGCAACTTTGTTCACAAAAGCATACAGAGTAATAAACGCTTTCTCTTTGCTCATCGCTTCCTTCGTAATTTAACGTAGAAATCTCTGATTCCTCACGAAATCCTTACCAATCTAATTGTGCTAGTTTTGACTCCCACAATGTGCAGCTGGGTGTGGCGGTTCCAGAGGGGCTCCTATCCTACCTTAGGATGATGGAGCAGATGCATAGGATTGGCATAAAGTTTTCTCTAGGGGTGCCAAGCCTATGGAGGCCGATGAGTGGCGGATGAGATTGAAACGTAATTTTTGCTCTTTGAGGTGTCCTGTTCAGACGGTGGTGGTTAATATGCCTGTTCAGCAGCAGAGGAGGTCGCATCGGTCGGTGGTTCTGGGCAAGGATGACAAGACTGCACAGGGACCAAAGAAGAAGTGGGAGGGCACTTCGGGATTGAGTCAGAGAGGACAGGGTGGTCCGAGATTCTTCGGTTGCGAAAGCATGGATCCTAGAGTGGCGAGCTGCCGAAGAGGGACGAGGCTCGAGATGGTCAGGGTGGTGAGGGATGCTTCGGGTACGGGAGCATGGATCACACAGTGGCAAGCTGTCCGAAGAGGGATCAGGCTCGGGATACTCGGGTGTGTTTTCACTGCAGCAGATGGCAGTGGAGGCACAGCCGGTGGCTCAGGTTGCAGTAGCACCGCGGGTGTTCACTGAAGTGGAGGCAGGTGGCTCGAGCGCCGGACGGATCATAGGTATATTTCAAAACTTGACTTGTAAATTTTGGAGTTATTGAATTTTGTCTGTTTTGGAATTTGTGTGTCGGTGATGGAATGTTTGGGTTCTTTGGCACATGGGATTTTGCAAGGATCTTTTTAGTGGGCGGGTGTGAGTCCCATATTTTGTTTGATTTTTGAGCTACGAATTGCTTCATTACTCGGGGTGTGCGGATGGCAGCGGTATCCAAAGCGATTCTGGAGAGCAGCCGGGAGTAGTTACGGTTACTGGTGGGCAGTCTTTAGCTATTCTTGGGCGGGCTCGAGGTGTTGACATTCAGGTGCTGGTGAGTCTATGTCAGCAGATCTGATTATCATTCCGGTGGAGCTGTACAATGTTATTTTGGGTTTGGATTAGTTGGATCGGTACAGGGTTCATTTGGATTGTCATCGTGGAACCTTGGACGACTCCGATATCTATGGCACCATACCGCTTGGCTCTAGCAAAGATGGCAGAGCTGAAGAAGCAGCTGGATGATCTTTTGTGGAAGGGATTTATCTGACCTAACAGTTCACCGTGGGGAGCACCGGTGTTGTTTGTGGAAAAGAAAGATGGGAGTTTCTGGTTGTGTATTGATTACCGGGGACTTAACCAAGTCACTATAATGAACAAGTATCCTCTGCCACGGATTGATGAGTTGTTGGATCAGTTGCGAGGGGCTACTTGGTTCTCCAAGATTGATTTGGCTTCGGGTTACCATCAGATTCTATTTATGAGGCAGATGTGAGGAAGACTGCTGTCAGGACGAGATATGGGCATTTTGAGTTTGTGGTGATGCTTTTCGGTTTGACTAATGCACCAGCAGCGTTCATGAGGTTGATGAACGAGGTTTTCCAGAAGTATCTAGATGAGTTTGTGATCATCTTTATTGATGATATACTGGTGTATTCAAGGAGTCCTGAGGAGCACGAGGTTCATCTGAGAGTGGTTATGGGGAAGCTGCAAGAGCAGAAGCTGTATGCTAAGTTGAGCAAGCGAAGTTTTTGGCAGCGGGAGATGGGTTTTCTCGGTCATGTGGTGTTTGCAGAGGGAGTTTCTATGGATCCGGCCAAGATAGAGGCTATCAGAGAGTGGCCTAGACCGAGGAATGCCACTGAGATCAGGATTCTTATCGGGTTGACAGGTTACTACAGGAGATTCGTCAAGGGGTTTGCGAGTATGGCAGAGTTGATGACGAAGCTGATAGGGAAGGATGTCCCTTTTGTGTGGTCTTCAGCTTGCGAAGAGAGTTTTGCGAGGCTAAAGGAGATGTTGACTAGTACACCAGTGTTAGCGTTACCTGAGCCAGCTGAGCCATTTGTGGTGTATACGGATGCTTCATGAGTTGGTCTGGGTTGTATGTTGATGCAGCAGGGAAAGGTAATTGCTTATGCTTCGAGGTAGTTGAGGAAGCACGAGAGTAACTACCCTACCCATGATCTTGACTTGGATGCGGTGATTTTCGCTTTAAAGATTTGGAGATCTTATCTTTATTGCAGAAAGGCTCAGGTGTTCGCATATCATAAGAGCTGAAGTATATCTTTACGTAGCTAGAGCTGAACCAGAGGCAGAGGCGTTGGATGGAGTTGGTAGCAGATTATGATCTGGAGATTGGATACTATCTGGATAAGGCTAATCTGGTTGCAGATGATTTGAGCCGGAAGAGGGTTGCTTCGGCTCAGGAGCGGGATATGGAGGCTTTGATGTGTGAGATTTGCACTTTGAGGTTATGTTTTATATCACATGAGCCATTGGGGTTAGAGGCAGCTAACCAGGCAGACTTGCTGAGCAGGATTGGAGTGGTTCAAGAGAGGGAACAGGGATTGGTTGATGCTCATAAGTTGCAGGTTCTGAGTATCTGGTTTCTGCGAATGGGACGATACTTGTGAACGAGCGAGTTTGTGTGCCTAGGGATGAGGATCTGAGGCAGGAGATTCTGAGTGAGGCACATGCGAGCATGTTGTCTATTCATCCTGGTGTGACTAAGATGTACCATGATTTGAAACGGTAATATCACTGGGTTGGGATAAAGAAGGATGTCGCAAACTGGGTTACAGCGTGCAACATATGCTAGTTAGTGAAGGCTGAGCATCAGATTCCGAGTGGCTTGTTGCAGAGTTTACCCTTTCTGGAGTGGAAGTGGGATATGATTACCATGGTAGGATTGCCGGTTTCTTGGACCTATGATGCTATCTGGGTGATTGTGGATCATTTGATTAAGTCAGCACATTTTCTAGCAATTAAGAAAACTGATGGAGTGGCAGTTTTGGCTAGGAAGTGTGTGCGAGAGATAGTGAGGCTGCACAGGGTGCCAGCGAGTATCGTGTCAGACATAGATCCGAGGTTTGCTTCTGAGTTTTGGAGAGTATTCCAGGTTGAGATGGACACTAAGTAGCATATGAGTACTACTTATCATCCTCAGACAGATGGGCAATCTGAGGGGACTATTCAGACACTCGAGGATTTATTGAGGATGTGTGTGTTGGATTATGGTGGTCATTGGGTTGATCATATGAACCAAGTTGAGTTTGCATATAATAATAGTTACCAGGCGAGTATTGGGATGACTCCATATGAGGCTCTGTATGGGAGGCTATGTCGTACACCATTATGTTGGACTCAAGTGGGGGAGAGGAGCATGTTTGGTGCGGATTTTGTTCAGGAGACGACGGAGAAGATCCGTGTCTTGAGGTTGAACTTGAGAGAGGCTCAAGATCGGTAGAAGGGTTTGAGTTGGGAGATCAAGTATATCTCAAGGCAGCGATGTTGAGGGGTTCTAACAGATCCATTTCAAAGAATAAGCTAAGTCCGAGGTTTATTGGACCGGTCAGGATTGTGGAACAGGTTGGACTGGTGGCTTATCGGTTAGAGTTACCTCAGCGTATGAAAGCTTTTCATAAAGTCTTCCATATGTCGATGCTGAGGAAGTGTCTGCATGAGTCTGAGCAAGTGTTGGCTAGGATTCCAGAGGATCTTCAGCCCAACTTGACGTTGGAGGCGGGACATGTGAGGATTTTCGAGAGGAGAGCAAAGGTTTTGCGTCGGAAGAAGATACCATTGTTGAAAGTCATGTGGGACTATGACGATGTTGAGGAGGAGACTTGGGAACCAGAGGCTAAGATAAAGGCAAAGTTTTCAAAGTGGTTCGAGAAGCAAGTTGAGGCTTGAGTTTATCTTTCCTGGTTTTTAGTTTCGGAGATAGCATGGTGCTATGAGTTATGTAATTTTCGTATGTGTTGTAACGATTTTTACATTAGAGTTAATAAGATGAGTTGTTCTTATTATTCGAGTTGCATAAGATGAGTATTTCTTATGGTGGTGTTTTATTAGATGTGTGTTGGGGTCGAATATCTCCCAAAAATTAGCAGTCTCAAAATAACTAAGAGAAGAAACCGTGTCGGCCCGTGAACCGTTATCGTGCATACCGCGAGGGGAAACGGTGTCAACGCCAAAAAACTGTAATGTCGAAGTCGGGCATACGCGTGTTCGATTCGCAACACTCGACTTCGGCACGCGGAACGCTCGACTTCAGATTTGTGAAAACCGCGGACTGATCCGACTTCGGCCCGCGGAACGCTGATTTCGGTTCGCGGAACGGCCGACTTCGGCCCGAGCAACGGTCGACTTTGGCTCGCGGAAAGACCGACTTCGGCTCGCGGAACAGCCAACTTCGGCTCGAGGAACTGCCAACTTCGGCTTGCAGAACGGCCCACTTCGGCTCATGGAACGGCCCACTTCGGGCTGCTACGCCTACGCGTAGCAGCCGCGTCCCGAGCAACTTCATCCCGAATCCTTATCACCTTCGGTCCGTGATTTGCCGAAGTCGGGGAAGTGGTGACGAAGTCAATCACATGTGCACTGAAGTCAGGAACATGTGGGCCGAAGTGGGTTAAGCGTGAAGGCCGAAGTGGACTACGCCGAAGTGGACTACGCCGAAGTGGCCACCTGCAATGGCCGAAGTGGGCCACGTACGAAGGCCGAAGTGGGCTGCATACGTAGGCCGAAGTGGGCTGCGAATGAAGACCTAAGTGAACGGACACGAGTATTCCCGGGAAGAATGGAAAGTCAAAAACGGACGAGAAGTTTTCCTTTATCGTTTAGGAGTAGTCTAAACCGCCTTAGATGGCTATATATACTCTTGTACATCCCTTGAAAAAGGGATCCAAAAATCAATTGATTGACTTGTACTCTAAAGCTTTCTGAACAGCAATAGAACGAGTTCTAAAATTCTCTTTACATTCATTGAAGTTTGCTCTGACTTGCGTTGGTTTAACCCTAGAATTTCTGTTCCCTATAAAAGTCTCTACAAATTCTGATTGTGCGGATTCCGGTTCCCACAATTTGGCGCCGTCTAAGGGGACCTAGAAATTTCTTACACAAAAAAATCACCGCAAGCCGACTCGAAGGAAGATGCCTGGTGAAGAAACAAACTCTGCGGGTGCTATCGGGGGAGGAGAAAACCAGCAACCACCACCCGTAACCCTAGACACAATGCCCGAAGCCATGACCCAGATCAAGGCGATGCTTGAAACATTGGTGAAGAGGATCGAGGATCACGATAAGCAACACGCAACCGCCAACGCCCGACTAGAAACCCTAGCGGCTGCCAATCAGAACCAAGCCCGGGGGTCGGGACGAGATCGACCGAGGAGACCGGTACGACCAATTCCCCTCGAGTTTACAACGCCGCAGAGAACACAAACGGGGATACCTCCGACACGTCCTGCAACCATGACCGGTGACCAAAACCCTGAGGTTCAAAGAGCTGGTACCCAGAACGAAACCGAATCAGAACCAGTGATAGATGTGGATGCGGAAAATCCAGCGCCAGATCATTATGCCGACAACACGGCCCCGACCCGCGACGAGCTACGGCAATTTGAGGATGAGATCGGGGAAGAAGAGGGTCGTCTTCTGGCACAACAAACCCGGTTCGAGAATGAGCGAAGAGCCGCAATCCGATCTCAGAGAGAAGAGATGGCTGCACTTCGAGTGGAGATGGATCGAACAGCTGCCAACTTGAAAGTGGTTCAATCACAGATGCATAGGGCCATTAGTAAGGCACCGGAAATTGATCGCGTCTTGGAAGAAGCTCAGACTACACCGTTCACCTCGCGGATCACAGGAGTAAAAATTACGGATCCAGGAAAGATTAAGGTCCCGGTTTATGAGGGGAATAGCGATCCCAAAGACCACATAACATCATTCGCAATTGCTATGGGTCGCGCTAACTTCCGGGAAGGCGAGAGAGACGCAGGAAGGTGTCTTTTGTTCGTCGAGCATCTGAAGGGACCTGCTCTTCAATGGTTTTCCAGACTAGATCGGAATTCAATTGACAATTTCAGTCAGCTCACCGCAGCATTCCTGAAACACTACTCCATATTCATCAATCCTGGAGTCTCAGATGCGGACTTGTGGACGATGTCGCAGGGGCAGAATGAGACGCTCCGGAGTTTTATCGGTCGTTTCAAAACAGTTATGTCCAAAGTAGAGAACGTTAGCGACAAAGCCGCTCTGCTCGCCCTGCGAAAAGCACTCTGGTACACTTCGGACTTTAAAAAAGAAATGACCGTGAACACCCCATCTACAATTGAAGACGCTTTGCACCGGGCTTCCGGATTCATAAATCAGGAGGAGGAGACAACATTGTGCGCTGAGAGACACGGAAAATCAAAGCAAACGACTCAGCAACCGCAAGCTCAACAGCAAGCTCAACAGCATCAGAATACCAAGAAGGGTAACCAAGGATCTGATTTCGTACAACATGACAAAGGTTTTGGAGGTGCCCATAACTATCAAGTAGAACGAGGCAACGAAAACAATATGTGGGACACTTACGATGAAGAAGCCTATTGCGAATACCACCATTCCTATGGACACTTAACCACGAATTGTCAAACTCTTGGGATGAAACTCACGGCGAAGCTGATGGCACAAGAACTTGGCGACGCTACCAGCCTCAATGATCTCAAACAAGAAGATAAAAAAGACCATAATGATCATACTATCGAAACTGGAGTAACAACTAAGAGAGGGAGGCAAACTGACGAGACAACACACCATAACTCCCGGAGAAGAATTAACTAAGCTAGTTCAAACGAACTACGAGGCGGCTTGATCCCTGCAAAGGGTACGTAGGAAGCCCGTCTTCGGATGGGTTCAGCTGCGCCCTTTCCTAAAAAAAAAAGGGGGGGAATGGGGTACGTATACTCGTATACTCGCATCTTTAAAAAAAAAAAAAAACTTGAACATCCACCACGGATCAACCAAGTCAATACTTGAACATCCATCACGGATCAACCAAGTCAATACTTGAACATCCATCACGGATCAACCAAGTTAATACTTGAACATCCATCACGGATCAACCAAGTCAATATTTGAACATCCGTAACGGATCAACCAAATCAAAACGAGACACTTAAATTCGATCGTTGCTGCTGGCCATAGCAACACTTTGATCTGTCTATCACATCCCATAATGGGATATTAAGCGCGCAACGACCATTGACGGAGCAAGTTCGGTTCACGGGAACCGGCCTGTAAACCAGAAATGATCGTCATAAACCCAACATACGAAACGTTGGTCATAATGTGATTGCAATCGGAACGGATATCATAGCAACCCCGTAAAGCCGAGTTCAATCATTGAAAACAAACCCAACAGACAAATCGTTGGTCAAAAATCCAAACATGTTACTAAGCATAAACATCTTACAGAAAGAGATAAAGCCGTCAACGCACAAAGTCTACATAAGATAAAGCCGTCAAGGCACAAAGTCTACATAAGATAAAGCCATTTAGGTAGTGAAACACATGAGAATAGAAGCATGAAACAAACACAGCAGCATGGGTCAATTCCGGAGAGATTAACTAGGATGTAAAGCCACCATCACAGGCGCATTCTTCGACCTCGGCCTCGGTGAAATGAATTCGGCTCGATGGAAACGACTTCGGCCTCGGTGAAACAACTTCGGCCCGAGGAAAAATCACTTCGGCCCGAGGCAAAACGACTTCGGTCCGAGGAAAGCGACTTCGGCCCGAGGGAAACGCATTCGGCCTTGGTGAAACGACTTCGGCCCGAGGCAAAACAACTTCGGCCCGAGGCAAAACGACTTCGGCCCGAGGAAAGCGACTTCGGCCCGAGGGAAACGACTTCGGCCTCGGTGAAACGACTTCGGCCCGAGGAAAAATGACTTCGGCCCGAGGCAAAACGACTTCGGCCCGAGGAAAGCGACTTCGGCCCGAGGGAAACGCATTCGGCCTCGGTGAAACGACTTCGGCCCGAGGGAAAATGACTTCGGCCCGAGGCAAAACGACTTCGGCCCGAGGAAAGTGACTTCGGCCCGAGGGAAACGACTTCGGCCTCGGTGAAACGACTTCGGCCCGAGGAAAAATGACTTCGGCCCGAGGCAAAACGACTTCGGCCCGAGGAAAGCGACTTCGGCCCGAGGGAAACGACCTCGGCCTCGATAGAAACGGCCTCGGCCCGATGGAAGCGACTTCGGCCCCGATGGACGCGACTTCGGCCTCGACGGACGCGACTTCGGCGCACGGTCCGGATCGACTTCGGCAAGATCGGCCCGAGCAACGGAGGCGACTTCGGCGCACGGTCCGGATCGACTTCAGCACGATCGGCCCGAGCAACGGAGGCGACTTCTGCCCGATCCGACTTCGGCACAACCTCTCGGCACGACCTCGGCCCTCGGATCTCGACCTCGGCACGACATCTTGGATCGACCTCGGCAAGGTCCGACTTCGGCACGAATCGACCTCGGCAAGGTCTGACTTTGGCGCGAATCGACCTCGGCACGATCCGATCTCGGCACGAATCGACATCGGCAAGGTCCGACTTTGGCGCGAGTTGACCTCAGCACGATCCGACCTTGGCACGACCTCGGTACTCGGACCTCGACCTCGGCACGTCCTCAGACCTTGACCTCGGCACGTCCTCAGACCTTGACCTCGGTACAACCTCGGCACGACCTCGGCGCATGACACGCGATTTTGGCGTCCCGCATACCGTGACCTCGACGTAGCGTAACTTCGACGTTACAGACACGACCTCACTACGCGATGGATCCAACTTCGGAGCACGACGGATCCAATTACGGTTTGCGATACGGATCGATTTTGGCAACAATGATCCGAACCGATGACCAACGACCTCGCGATAAGATGTGGACCAAACCATCATTCATCAGAAAATCAGCGTAATTCAACAGTTATTTTATGACTGTTAATCTCCTACTGAACACAAACCGCTTCGCCACTATTTTCATAGTACCAAGCTGGGGGGCAAACTGTTGGGGTCGAATATCTCCCAAAAATTAGCAGTCTCAAAATAACTAAGAGAAGAAACCGTGTCGGCCCGTGAACCGTTATCGTGCATACCGCGAGGGGAAATGGTGTCAACGCCAAAAAACTGTAATGCCGAAGTCGGGCATACGCGTGTTCGATTCGCAACACTCGACTTCGGCACGCGGAACGCTCGACTTCGGATTTGTGAAAACCGGGGACTGATCCGACTTCGGCCCGCGGAACGCTGATTTCGGTTCGCGAACGGCCGACTTCGGCCCGAGCAATGGTCGACTTTGCCTCGCGGAAAGACCGACTTCGGCTCGCGGAACAGCCAACTTCGGCTCGAGGAACTGCCAACTTCGGCTTGCAGAACGGCCCACTTCGGCTCATGGAACGGCCCACTTCGGGCTGCTACGCCTACGCGTAGCAGCCGCGTCCCGAGCAACTTCATCCCGAATCCTTATCACCTTCGGTCCGTGATTTGCCGAAGTCGGGGAAGTGGTGACGAAGTCAATCACATGTGCACTGAAGTCAGGAACATGTGGGCCGAAGTGGGTTAAGCGTGAAGGCCGAAGTGGACTACGCCGAAGTGGACTACGCCGAAGTGGACTACGCCGAAGTGGCCACCTGCAATGGCCGAAGTGGGCCACGTACGAAAGCCGAAGTGGGCTGCATACGTAGGCCGAAGTGGGCTGCGAATGAAGACCTAAGTGAACGGACACGAGTATTCCCGGGAAGAATGGAAATTCAAAAACGGACGAGAAGTTTTCCTTTATCGTTTAGGAGTAGTCTAAACCGCCTTAGATGGCTATATATACTCTTGTACATCCCTTGAGAAAGGGATCCAAAAATCAATTGATTGACTTGTACTCTAAAGCTTTCTGAACAGCAATAGAACGAGTTCTAAAATTCTCTTTACATTCATTGAAGTTTGCTCTGACTTGCGTTGGTTTAACCCTAGAATTTCTGTTCCCTATAAAAGTCTCTACAAATTCTGATTGTGCGGATTCCGGTTCCCACAATGTGTATTCATAAGGTTTGAGATGTATAGGATGGGGAGTTGTTATGGTATGACTGGTGGTGTCATGAGATTGGTGTGGAGTATCTAGGAATGAAAGTTTTATGTGAGTTAGGACTAGTCTATTTCCAGGGACTCTAGTGGAGACACCCGGTGTGATGGGTTGTTTCGGATGACCTAGAGATTGGTCACGGATGTGATGATATTACGGGATAGGGGATGTCATGATGGAACCACGAGAGGTGATTTTTTGGTCAACAGGTGGTTATGAGGCACGTTACAGAATTGATTGTTCGAGGGGATATTGAGTTTCCTTGCATATACTTTGAGGGACAGGGTTCTCTCCAGGGGATAGTGAGTTTCCCTGCATGCCGATTGCTTGACGGAATGTGTGTCCTGAGAGTGGGAGGGGCATGGGAGCCTGATGGACGGTGGTCCTGAAGGTGGGAAGGGTATGATATACACTGAGAGGTCAAAGAGTGGTCACTCTGAGGGTGGGAGGGGTGTATATATATATATGAGTTCAACAATTAATGTCTGAACGTGATTGTAAGTATGAGACTGGAGGTGAGCCTTAGAGATCGGGAGTTCATCTCAGGTGGTGTTGGTCGGGTTTGACCAGGAGTGTTGACAATAGTGTAGCAGTGTTATGTGATTGTGAGTATGAGACTGGTTATGAGTCTAAGAGATCGGGAGTTGATCTCAAGTGGTGCTGGTCGGGTTTTGGCCAAGAGTGTGGATCGTAGTGTGACGGTGTTGCGTGATTTGAGGATGAATCCGTGTTAGTGGAGGAGAATATTAATGACCGCGAACCAAATTTTGTGAGGTTTGGTCGTGTGTCGATCATCACATGTGGTGTGTGTCGACCGACACAAGCTACAGTTAAACCGACGGGTTTGGTTTTGAAGCAAATGGTGTGCCGTTTTGGTTAAGGAAAACCAAGAGACTTGCCTATATAAGGAGGTATTGTGTCTGTGTTCTTGAGGAGAGAAGAACATATAGAGATTGAGAGGATTAAGAGGGTGAAGTTGAGTGTTTGAGGTTTTAGAGGTAAGTTCTATTCAAGTTTTGGGGGAGATGAACGGCTGGAAAGATTAGATTGGTTCGGAGTGAAACTTTCATGGTAGTTCTCCACTAACCGTTTGTCAGTCGATTGTGTATTCTTTGAGTTATAATCGTTTTAATGGGGGAGGTTTGTGCAGCTTTGTTGCTGCGATTAGTCCACTTTGATGGAGGATTCCTGTCGAACCAGAAAGACTCCGAAGGCGATCTACGTACCATTGTGTAGCTCGTTCTGTTTAGTTTCCAGAATAGGTTTTTGATCTTGTTTTTGAGGAGTTTATGGTGAGTTATTCGATTCTTAATCGAGGTGAGTGCGTGACCATGGATTATCTGGGTAACTGGGTGTTCGTAATGCGTTTGATTGTGATTTGGGTTGATTTGATGGTTGAATACTGCTTGTATGAGTGTGTACTCGAGTATTGATGTGTTTGTTATGCAAAAGAATTGGTACATTTGTCATAGAAACGAATCGTATGAGTTTAGGTTCGTGTTTTTTGGTTCTGTGAAATGCGTCGATCGACACATGTGTCGGTATGGGTTGGTGTACTATGAGAACGCATGTTTCGGATAGTTTTAGTGTCAGTAGGCATGTGTCGATCGACACAAGTGAAGCAAAGGAGTGCGTCGTGTGGCACTCAGATGGGTTTTGGGGAAGCATGGGTCGGCTGAGTGGGGAGACTTGGTGTGTGTCGGCAGACCTTGTGTCGATCGACACAAGAAGGCTGTGTCGATCGACATAAAGTTTGTTGACTTTTTATATTGACTTTTGGTCGTTTTGTTCAGTGTTGATTGTTCGTTTGGTGTTATGGTATCCCTTTATGCTTGTGTGTATAGTCGTTAGATGGGATGACCGTCTCACTGGGTATTTATGATAATACTCCCGCATCTCATTTTTCCATGTGATGTAGGTAAAGAAAAAGTGTGATCGTGGAATCATGACTGTGAAGAGGAGATGGTCTAGGGTCTCGTGTGTGTGTTAATATCTATTCCGCTGTTGTTATTTGTGGTTAATTTGCGTTGAGAATTAGTATTTACGAGAATACTTTTCTAGTGTTTGAGTTACTTTCGGGTCTCAAAAAAAAAAGTTTGGTTGTTTCGCAGCTTGTATCTGGATAACTTGGTAAGGAAGTGGCGCATCCTAGGAAGTCTCTTTCTCACTTGGAGGGTCTCTAACATGCAGACAAACAGAGATGGAAAGAGCCGTTGGAGTTTGATTGCATTTGACTATTTATACTTGGAGAATTTCCTAAAACCACATTAGTTTTGGAAATATTCCTGGAATCTTCCAGCAGGCCTCAAAGCCCATTAACGCAACAAAACCATCAACCTCCTCAGTCTCCTAAGACAATAAAAAAGGACAAGCCCAGGAAAACACGGCGACATCAGCTCAATACGGAATAGCAGAAACTTCCCGAGTTCGATAATAAGACGTTCACGCCTGGCGACTTCGCAGTCGAGCATATCAATATCCGACTACGACAATTTTTACCTTGGCACCATCTCGACTCGATACTGCCCAGCTGGGGGGCTAACTAACTCGGATCTCTCCCCTATGAGATTGATATAACGACGAGATCAACTTTGCAGCGTCCTGACGAAATCGGATCAAGTCTGCAATGAGGAGCCCAGGAAAACATGTTAACATCGGCTCAATGCGGAATAACAGAAACTTCTCGAGTTCGATGACAAGACATCCACGCCTGGTAACTCCCTCAGTCTTCTAAGTAACAGAGCAAGAAAACAAGCACATGAAAACACGCTGACATCGACTCAATGAGGAATAACAGAGACTTCCCGAGTTTGATGATAAGACGTTCACGCATGTGACTTCGCAGTCCAACATATTGATCTCAGACTTCGACAATTTTTACCTCGGCACCATCTTAACTCGATACTACCAAGCTGGGGGCTAACTGTAGGGGTCGGAATTCACCCCTATTTGATCGATATAACGACAAGATCAACTGGGCAACATCCTAACAAAATCGGAGCAAGTCTACAAAGGCCTAGTCTGAATCTAGGCCCAAAATGACATTAAACCCATTAACAAAAATGGGCTTAATGGATTAATGGGCCTAATTTTAATAGGGCCAGGTCCATTTATTAGCTGGCCCATTTTACTTAGAAGTACTATATATAGTTCATTATCATCTCCCAAAAAAGGGATCGAATCATTTGTAATCAGAGCTTAACAGAAACAGCAATAAAACATATCTTCAACTTTTGCTTTGTGATTCATACTCAGAAGACTCACTTCTCCTTTCAACCTTTGACAAATTCAACTGTGGAGAATCTACCATCCACACAGACCTAGTCCGGATCAGAAAACGTTGCATTCTGGGTGTTTCCGGGCGAAGCTTGTCGGGTTTCGGACGGGAGTGTTAACCTTAGTGGGACAGTATGTAGGATTTGACTGTGATCTCGAATGGTGCTGGCCGGGTTGGAGTCAGGTAGTTGAGACCATAGTGAGATGGTGTTGTGTGATTCGAGGTCGTATCCGTGTTAGTGGGGGAGAATTGTAACGCCAGTGAACCAAAAAGTGGATTTTTGGTGGTGCGTCAATTGACACGGGGTGTGTGTGTCGATCGACACACGTTGTGTGACTTATGTGAAGTCGGGTTCTAAGAGTTGTCTCGATCGACAAGAGTGGTGTGTGTCGATCGACACAGGTTAAAACTGGACCGTCAGGTTTGGTTTTTGATCGTTCGGTTTGGCAGCCGGTTTAGAAAACCCTAGGATTTCGATATAAATGTGTGGGAGACGCATTTTGGATGAGTTTTGATCAAGGTGGAGAGAGATTTCGTTGTTTGGGAGAGTTTTGATGATTTTTGGGAGATTGTTCTTGAGGAGGATTATTCTTGGGACTTAAGGAACAAAGGGGATGATAATTGTTGGTGATTTTTGTGCCGTGGGAGCAGAAATCAGTAGGGTTTCGGCTCGATAGAGGCTGTTTCATTGTGTTCATCGTATACTTCCTCTTTTCAATCCGATTTCAAGGTGAGTGCGTGACCATGGTTTATCTGGGTAAAGGAATCAATAAAATATGATTGATTGCGATTGCGTGGATTGGATTTCGTGTGTTTGTTGGTGAATTCGTGCAGGAGATCGATGGATCACAATAGGGTTCGAGCCATGAGAGGATATGCACGTTCCGTGTGTTCTGCGATGCCGTGTCGTTCGACACAATTGCTTTGTGTCGATCGATACAAGTACATCGTGTCGATCGACACCATAGTGATGTTTCGATCGACACAAGTGCACTGTGTCAACTGACACAAGTGCAGTGTGTCAACCGACACCTAGTGGTTGTGTCGATTGACACAAGGGTCCTGAACTAGTTCACGTTTGATTGTTCGTGTATGCTTGTTGTTTGCTCATCTTTGTATTGTATCTTTTGCTTATGCCTGTGTGTATAACCAAGTTGATGGGACGATCGTCTCACTGAGTATTTATGATAATACTCACGCATCTCTTTTTTCCATGTGATGCAGGTAAAGAGAAATTGTGATCGTGGAATCAGGGCCAGGAAGAGAAAATGATCTAGTGTCTCGTATTTCATGGCTTTCGAGTTAGAATTGCTTGGTTTAGCGATTTCAATAAGTATGGGATTATTAAAAGGATGATTTGTTAATTATTTAGTCGTACTGTTCCGCATTGCTTGTGTTGACCCGTCGAGGATTATTATTTGTGATAATAATAATCCGAAGAGAAAAATTTTAAATTTCGCGGGTTGGGTTATTTAATTCCTAGGATTTTGTTCTATTGCCATAGTTCGAACTATGCCAGTCATTTTGCAACATTCAAGACAATGTCTAAAGTGTTGCAAGCTCGGTTTTGGTGGCCAACAATGTTTAGGGATGCACATCCTTTCATTTCAAAGTGCGAAACATGTCAAAGGTAAGGAAACATCTCTTGGAGAAAAGAGATGCCTCAACACTTCATTCTATAGACGTTGAAGTGTTTGATGTGTGGGAAATCGATTTCATTGGACCTTTTCCATCTTCCTATGGAAACCAATACATCTTGGTGGATGTTGATTATGTGTCTAAGTGGGTGGAAGCCATTACTTCACCAACGAATGATGCCAAGGTAGTGGTGAAGATGTTTAAGTCCTTGATATTCCCGAGGTTTGGAGTGCCACGAGTTGTTATAAGCGATGGAGGCACTCAATTCATCAACAAGGTCTTTGAGGGCCTATTGAGAAAGAATGGTGTGAAGTACAAGGTAGTAACACCATATCATCCACAAACTAGTGGTCAGGTTGAGGTTTCCAACAGGGAAATCATGAGTATTATGCAAAAGACAGTGGGAACCACTAGAAAGGATTGGGATGCCAAGTTAGATGACGCTCTTTGGGACTATCGAACTGCGTATAAGACACCGTTGGGGACAACACCTTTCAACTTGGTGTATGGGAAGTCTTGTCATGTCCCTGTGAAGCTTAAATACAAGGCAGCATGGGCTGTCAAGATGATGAACTATGATGTCAAATCAGCATTTGAGAGGCGATCTATGCAGCTCAACGAGTTGGAGGAAATTAGGCACTTGGCCTATGAGAGTTCTAAAATCTACAAAAAAGGAGTAAGGTGTACTTACCCGAAACTTTAAGCCAAACGACCAGGTACTCGTTTTCAACTCTAGAATTAAACTTTTCCCAGGAAAGTTAAGATCAAGGTGGTTCAGACCCATTCTCATTAAAGAGGTCCGCTCCTATGGAGCCGTGGTGTTGCTGGACACCAAAGGCAAGGAATTTGTGGTCAATGGTCAGCAAGCCTAAGATGGTTAAACAAGTCAAACTAGTGACTTTAACCAAGCGCTTGGTGGGAGGCAACCCACTGGTAAGTGTACTAACTCTTTGATTTTGATTTAGTTTATTTCTAACTTTTAGTTTTAGTTGTTTTTATTTCAAAGAAAAAAACAAAAAAATAGGTGAACTCAAAGGAGACATAAATCAGAAGATCCAAAGAAAGGGAGCACCTCTTACAAAAATAGGAGCACTTGCTCTAAAACCGAAGCACCTGCCCCCTAGGGCGAAAATTCGAATTTCGAATTAAGGCCCACCAAGAGGTTAGTCCAATAGAGAGATGCGAGTGGGCCCGCGAAATAAGGCAAAAATGGATTTTACCAATTTTCTATTGAAATAACCGACGTGTGAGACCCATCTAGTGCATATATATCTCGCGCCTCTCTCTCTCTCTCTTTCCTTTCCTCTTCATCTTCTTTATTTTTCCTTCTCTCCATTAAAACAATTTTCAAGCTTTTCTTCAAAGCACAACTTCTCGAAATCTTAACCGATCTGAGAGATTTTTAGCTTGAAATCGAAGGATTTTTCATACTCTTTCCAAATATCTACTTCGTTCTTCACGGCGAGCAAGATAACACTTCGAAAATCCCCTTTTAACTCGCGCCGTTTTGAGTAAAAAAGATGAAGTTAGGTCTTGAATCTTTTGATTTGTCATACTATGTCTATTTGGGTTGTTTCTAGACTAGTTTGGTGTTGATCTCGGATGCTTAAACTTGTGGAATTTTGGACATGCGCCAATTTTGAGAAAAACCTAATTTTTGGATGAGAAATCGAAATTTAAGGGAATCGAGTGCGAATTGGAACAAGATTCTTGTCTTAGGGATGTTTAGAGATCGGATTAAGCTTGCTGGAACATAAACACAATCGATTTGAGGCTTATCAAAAACAGAGAAATTTTTAACTTTGATTTCGATGTGTTTGTGTTGATTTTTAGAACTCGATTTATGTTAGATGGTTGTTGTTGTTGCTATTGCAGGATGTCAGGTCCTAAAACCTCTTTTGGCAAACCACCCAGATCCGCAAAAGTGAAGGGATAATCTTCTTCCTCGGGAGCCGAGTACAACCCGTGGCCGCGTGATAAAGGCCAATGGTTTGCTCTTCTTGATGCTCTCTTGCCCATGAGTTCCGAGGAAGTTTGAGACCAATCCGACGCCTATTACTACAACAACTGGCTGGAGATTGCTATTGAGGCAACCCGATTCTTGTGTGGGACCACTCTGAAGCAGTTAGGTATGTTTCACGACGTGAGCAGCGTCCTCTCGGCTACACAATTGACTTACATTCCTCTTCAGCTAGACGTGCTCTACCCAGACCTGGTTCGACAATGCCTAGCCTCGGCCAAGTTGATCTATGCCAACCTAACTAAGCCGGTTGCTTCAGAGGGTGTGTTCTCTTTCTTTGCTGGAGGAAAGAAGTATGCGATCTCCATCCCTGAGCTTTGCGATCTCTACGATTTTGAGTTAGGGGAGGCAAATGTGGCTCTTCCCAACCGGTTCAACATTGCCAACACATTCTAGAACTTCATTGCCAATGGCCATTACTTCTCCCGCTTAGCCGCTCAGTCCACAATCAGGAACCCGGCACTTTACATTGCTGCTAAGGTGATCAGCACCATATTCTTCTCCAAGGATAATGCAAGCAAGGTCAAGACGGATGAGCTTATTCTGATGTACAACTTAGTGAGAGACACCATTGGAGGCGAGAGAGGTATGAGCTGTGAGGTTGACACGAGTGTCAACTTTGGGGCCGTGTTCGCCTGGGTGATTGCTCACAAGAGAACCAAGCTAGCGAAGGGGAAAATTGCTCAGGGAACGAAGAGGATTGGTAGTCTCCTCATCCGACTGTTCATCCATTTAGGAGTTGCTCTTAGCACCTCCACGTGCAACGAGGAGAACGAATTCCTGGACACCAACTTTCTCATCACCTGCGAGATCCTCCATGATGAGAACATCTATCGGTTAACTTCCAAGGAAAAACGTCCTCTGTTTTGCAGGTTGCCTCAGCTGGCTCTCAAGGAGTTAGGATGTGCAGCTAACGTGGGGTTCACGCCATGAACAAAGTATATTTGCTCTGTCATAGGAGCGACCACCAGGACCACCCCACTGTGTAGAAAGAGCACCTCACCTGCTCCTGCACCTGCTCCTACACCTGCTCTCATTCACGAATCTCACTTGAGCGCTGATGAGATCGAGGACCTCGAGGCAGAGATCACGGACACCCGGAGGTCAAAGGCTAACATCCATAGACCATATAGAAGTGAGTACCTGCTCAGGGAAATCGCAGCCAACCTCGAGGATGCCGAGTACCATCACTGGATGGTAGATGCAACGAAGAAGAACAACTGCCTCCTCTGCCGGATGCTGCATATGCTGTAGAAGGGCTGTAGAGGGTCGCACTCCACTCAAACAATGCTATCCACTGCACCTGCTCCGCCACCTCCTGCTTATGCTCCCACTACTGTTGGTCCATCCACGCGCTCTGCTAAGCACAAGGAGTGCTCCAAGAATGACGGCGAGGACTCCGATGCCACCGCCAGCGACTAGCCCTCGCATCTCTATCCAAACTAAGTATTCACGATGAACTATTTACTTTATGCTTTTGCTTCTATTTTATTTTCTTTGTTTTCCTCTCCCTTGGTTTATTCTCACACCGAGATGGTGTGAAGTAAGTCTGGGGGGAGTTGCTAGTAATTCTGTTTATTTTGGTTGTTTTCTTTGTTTTATTGAGTCCTGTTGAGTTAGTTTTTCTTTTCTTTTATTGAGTCAAGACTTTGCTGGAAATTAGGACCTCATTCTAGGATGATTATTGAACCACTTGCGTTTAACCTTCTCTCTAGTGACCATTTTTACAGAATATTGGGTGCATGGAACATCTGGAACACTTCAATACCATATCTTCCAAGTTTCATCACAAGAACATAAACTCTCATTATACCTGAACCTAATATTGACTGAAATTCTTCGTGCTATTGGCACTAGATTAGGGAAACAAATCATATTCAGGACTCTTTATTCCTTTATCACTCTTGTTGTTCCTAAATAGCTAGCTCCTTTTTAGCTAGTACCCTCTTTAAACCATACATTCTTTTCAGACTTCTTGCACTCTTATTACTTCATTGTCATATGTGCAGATATGTGCAAAAGGGCCGGAGAGACATGGGTCGACGCAGCCTCTAAATCACTCTTCCTAAAGAATAGAGCACCTGCTATGATACAAAGCACCTGCTCCGATACATAGCACCCACAACCGCTCCTATATTCAGAAGATGGTTTTACAAAGAGGTGGAACAAAAATCCACAAGAAAGGAATGGCAATGACGAGCTCCACTTGGGTAATGTACAACAACTCTGATTATCTTCGTGCCTGAGAGACACATGCTTGGAATTGAAACCCTCTTCATCATCATCTTAAACCTTATCCATAAAAAAAAACATCCATGATGAAGAGTAGTGAGTTTGTGAAATAGAAAAAGTGTCTCTCTGCACAGTGAGTATACGCAAGGAGGATGATGGCTAGATGAGAAGTTAGAGAGATTGAAAGAAGGAAAGAGTTGTTTAGAGAATGTGGAACTCAAATGGATCCATTCTCTCTTGCAATTTTGTGCGATATCCAGCATCCTCTACGAGCACCGGGTAACACTTAAACACTCTGAAGTCCACCTCTAAATGGCCTTAAATCCCTTAGCGTCGTCTACCCTGAATAGTGCTTATAGCGGGAATGTCACGCAACCTTTAATGAATGTGAAGAGTTTATGTTTGGAAAATGAGACTGGGTTGAGAATGTATTGAGGGGTTTTGGTAAAGCTTTGCTATTCATATTCTGGATTATGTGTTCTGCAGGTTAAGGGTTGTTTACTCGGTTCACTAAGGATGAGAGAGTTTCCGCGTTTTCAAACCTTTCTCTTTCACTTGGTCTTAAATTTGTTTGAGGACAAACAAAGATCTAAGTCTGGGAGAATTGATATAATGCGTTTTTGGCGCATTCTAACCTTTGTTTTGTAGGTCTTTATCGAGTTTTTTATTTTATTTTGAGTCAGTTTAGGTCTAAAGGTGGCTGGAATGGAGGATTGAAGCTCATGAAAAGACTTGACAAAAATAGAGGAAAAGTGGAGCTTTTTGGAAAGTTTGAAGAAAGGAGCACCTGCTCCGTGGAAGATCAATTTTTGGAAACTTTCATTAAACATAATTTTTGCCACCTAGGGTTTTTCCTAATTAATCCTAGCTGCCCCAGACCTCTTTTTAAGGATGATTATCGAACTCTTTTAACAGGGGAGACAGAAAGTAACACAGAGAACGAGAGAGAGGGAGTGAGATACATTGTTTTGAGTTTTTGTAAGATTTGAAGATTGTTTTCAATCCTTTGGAGAAGATTTCTAAAATTTTACCTCTTTCATTATTTTATCCATGAGTTCTCTAATTAATCTTGCTGTTGTTCGATCTGTCATGTTTGAGTAGTCCTTCTTGTTAGGTTAAGGGGTTCGAAGGGATTAGGGATTTATAAACTAAGCATAAATAGGATTGTATATATATTGATATCTTCATCTATTGTTGTTCTAAATGCCTAGACTAGCTTGATCATCTAGCCTCTGATTTTAGGTTTGATTTACTCATCAAAAGTGTTGTGAATTGCTTGAAAGAACATAGATGAGCAATTTGCCCTTAGCCAACGACAGTTGATGCTAAGGCAAGTTGTGAACAAATCGATCCCATCTTCTATAATGCTTATCACTCTTTGTAAACTCAAACGACAGTTTAGGGTGTTATATTGATTGATAAAGTGGTTGATGCCACGACAGTGGATCCTCCTATTTCTATGGTTGAAATCTAGATTGGTTCTGAATTGTTGTCCTGAATAATTATTTGGTTCTAGATGATCTAATCCCTGAGATATTTTCCCTTAACCTAACATTTTTATTAATATTTGTTTAAACCGATTTTACTTAATTTGCTTGCTATTTGTGACAACTAACACTTAAAACCAACTTGATCGTTTAGCTGAATTTGTATCTCAAAAGATTAGAGTGTATTGCTGGCCCCTTGGATTGAACCTCACTATTCTACATCGAGTTTCTGAGGTTTTAAATTTATAGTAGAGGAAAAACGTTTTTTTATCAATTGACACTTTTCTTTACGTTCTATCAATAGGGTAGATAAATCATTGTAAAAGATGGACAACAAATCTAAAGCATGCCTCAGATGCGTCAAAAGGGTATTTGCGGCAAAGCCGGAGAGTCTTAGGTTGGTCACTTTCGAGTGTGACTTTGAAGATCTGGGCATAGAACTTAGGGATTCGACCACTCTCCAAGAGAGGGAAGAAGATTTGACCAGTCTCAAAGAGCTGGGAGAAGGTTGAATTTGACTCGTCCACCGGGAGAAAATTACAGGGTTTGAGAACCCAGAAAACTTTTGTCTTCTCACAATAGAAGAGATATAATCACTAAGAACTACAGGATTTGAGAATCCAGAAAAACTTTGTTCTTCTCAAAGAAGAGAAGCAAAAGAGCTCAAAAGCATATAAGATTTTTGAAAATATGCGTTTTGAAATTACGAATAACGGCTCGGATAAAAACCACCCACTAGGGATCTACCCAAATTCGTCAACCCTTCACGATGGATGGTCTCCATTGAGATAAACTGTGAATATGAGCATCGGATATGCTTTATAAGCAACATCGGAGAATGAGGCGGTGGTGAGTCGGAGACATCATCAATTGGCAGAGAGAATTTCTGGTACGATCAAGATCCTAGCCTAACAGAAAAGATACATGTTTGGTCTGGGCTGGCTAAAGGGCCAGAATAAGTTAAGGGTGCAACCCAACTTCTATATTGGGCTAAGCCCATAGATTTACATACCAGTGGGCCTAGTGGGCTCCATGATACAATTCTCCAAATGGGCAAGCCCAAAATTCATGTCTCTTCTCATGGTGGAGTCGACGAGATGCGAGATCTCCGATGGTGGCCGCGGTGGTGTGCGAGAGATCCGGTCGATATTCGCGGTGGAACCTTCTCAAACAATCGTCGGAGCTTCTGTTGAAGTGTTTCTCCCACGAGAGTCGCTACCATTGTTTCCTTTCCGGAGATAATTTGATAGCGCCAGAGGAAAGCCCATGGAGAGAGCGGTAGGTAATCAGCGGCACAATCTCTCGCCATCGACGGAGAAGTAATTGAAGCCGTGGACTGAGATGAAGGCAAAGTTACGGTGAAGATTAGGAGACAGCGGTGATGATCACAAAAAAACCGTAGGGAGGAATCTATGCATAGGCTCGGAATATCCGGCGGATCTGGAGGCATAGGCAGATCCGGTGGTTCCGGAGGTTTTGGGACATATACCGGTACCGAGTAGTTTAACCCCGACGGTTGAAGGAGAGTCTCGGTCGAATCTGAAGCCAAAGATTCAGGCTGTGACTTCGACATTGAGGAGGCCACCATGGAGAAAGCCATCTTCGTCGGAGACATGGAGCTACGGATGGTTACCAGGGGTATCGCCACACGGAGCCTCCGATTCGGCGACGATGGTGGTCTCAAAGATGAGACCCATAGAGCAGGTAATGAAAACATGGAAGAGAAGAGAGGAGCAAATGATCTATCGACGATGGCCGGTTGGAAGAGAGAAAGTGCTCTGGAAGGCGCAGGCAGATGAATGGCGGTGAAGAGAGGCACATTCTTGCTCGGTAAAGCTCGACGGCGGCCACCTCGATAATCGGCCCTAAGAGATTCTTTAGGGCGAACCAGGATTACTTACTGATAAAATGTCGGTTTATATCATGAACAATAGCAATCATATTGGTTGATTATTGGCAGAATATAGAAACCCAATACATCGACTTTATTCTTCTCTTTCTCATAATTTAAAATCTCCTCTTTTTATAGTTTTTTTATTTGTTTTTTTTGTTCCTTGACGATTCTATATTTTATTGGGGGTTTGTTTTGTTTTTTGTAGGTATCTATACGAGTGGGTAATATTCTTATAAAACCTTTTCTTTAGATACCTATTCACAACACCTACAAATTTTCTCATATAACCCTATAACCTTTAATGAACTGGTAAATTACCAAATCGCCCTAATCGAAATTTAATTTAATAATAATAAAAAATCGAACAGTGTTTTTCTTCTTCTTCTTCGCGATCGCCGTTTTCGCCCATCCTCCTCACACACATATTCTTTGTTCAATTGAAGAACAATCCAGAAGCTTATGATATCCAGATCTTAGGTGAATGAATTGAAGTGCGTTAATGGTTTAAATTCATATAGTAATTCAAGTTGAAAGATATCCAATTAGATTTGGGATTTTTTCCCATTATCTTGGATCGAATTCATTATCTTATTTGTTATCGATAGTATATGGGATAAGTCAATAATATCACGTAATGTAGACTCCCAGTTGTTGAATCGTAGAGGATTAGTGCATCTTAGAATTGGTTCTAGGTAAAACTAAGTACAACTTGGTACAACTGGGTAGAAATGGGTAGTAAATATTTATTGGAAACAGTGGGTACAACTAGGTAGAAATGGGTACAACTGATATGACTGATTTTGTTATTTTTTTGTTTTTTCAGGAGACAATGAGCACAAGTCTATATTTTGATTATGGAGGACATTATGTAAAAAACACAAATATGGAATGACATAATTTAAAAGACTTAATTTGTTCTTTATCTACAATTTAATTTTCCAAATATAAGTAAATTTAAACTAGCATTTAAATATAGTTTTTTATTAAATATTATTTGATATCATAAAAATTAAAATATAGAATGACATAATTTACAAGACTTAATTTGTTATTTATCTAAAATTTAATTTTCCAAATATAAGTAAATTTAAACTAGTTTTTAAATATATTTTGTATTTAATATATTTTAAATATTATTTGATATCATAAAAATTAAAATATAGAATGACATAATTTAAAAGACTTAACTTGTTATATATCTACAATTTAATTTTCCAAATATAATTAAATTTAAAAGGAATTGTCGAATACAATTTTCACAATCTTCCATGTATCACATTACACTTTTATGTATGTTTTGATAGTGTTGGTTACCTTATGAAGCAAATACTGACATGAATTGTGATATTCAAAATATTTTGACATGGTAACTAAAGAAATACGTTTCTATTACCAAAAATAAGTTGTAAAACTAAAAATTTCTTTTCCATAGTATGGTAAAACTAAAAATTATCTAAATCACCAAAAGTACAACTATGAACAAATATGCACAACTCAAAAACTGGGCAAAACTAAGTGTAACTTGGTAGTACTAACTGTTAAATGACGGCGCACATGTCCTAATTAGGTGTCATTCTTTGATTGGGTTAGACCCCTTTGACGGCGCACATGCCAATTTTTTTTTTTCAAATATTAAACGGATCAAAGGTATTTTTTTTAAAACCATAAAAACTGATTTCCCCAAAATCTAGGGTTTGCAGGTGATCCGATTTTGGCGATCCGATTCCGGCGACAGTTTTCGATAGTTTCCATTGGGTATCCGTTTCCATTATCGATTACGAAACATGGGTCGTTGGAACCATGAGAGCGTCATATTAGGCTAGTTCGATACTGGGTCAAACAACATGATTCAGCTTGTAAGGCTTTAAACGTTCATAGTTTTACCCAGTTGTACCAGTAGTACAACTAAACGTTCACAGTTTTACCAAGTTGTACCAGTAGTACAAACAATTTTTCACAGTTGTACCCAGTAAATCTAGTTCAATATTTAGATTCATGAAATTTTGATTAAGGTGTCAATCCATGAAATAAAACTTTTATAAGTAGTAAAAGAAATGGGAAATCTCATAAATTTATCACACACAGTCTGTAAGACTTCTAAAATTCTACTATGAATTCTCTTATGGTGAAGCCCAATTATGTGGTAGTGTTGCTGGAAATCGATAACGAGATCATCAAGGACCTAGATAAAAGTGACATCGAAAAAAATAATGTACGGGAAGAAGAAGAAGAAAGAAAGAAGAAGGAAGAAGAAGAAGCACAAAGAAGAAGGAAGAAGAATGAATAAGAAGGAAGAAGGAAGAATGGAGAATAAGGAATCAGAAGAAGAAGTAGCAGTAGAAGAAGAAGAAGAAGAGCGAAGAATAACGAAGAAGAAGTCAAGAAGAATTAGGGATTTCTGTTAGAGATTTCTATTTTTTTTTTAATTTTATTAACTGATTTTACAGATTTGGGTTGGATGTGTAAATAATGAGATTTTAGTCTGGTTATTATGTCATTTCCCTTACTTTTGCATTAAAAATAAATCAAAAAGAAAGTCACTTTACGAAGGGTTATTTGATATTTCAAGTCAATTTTTGGGGTTATCTGAGGTGTTGATTCTATACGAGTTCAGTTCTTCAACGAGGTTTAGACGTTATAGTTTTGAGATTTAATGCGTACAGATTTGATTCCATGTTTTAATTTGATAAATCGTGTTAAATCTATAAACAATGGCCAGCACTTTATAATCTTGATCAAGCCGCTTTATCTTGTTTTTCTATTGGAGTAGCGTTGTTTCAATAAGATTAACACCGATCGAGATATCAAATTTTATAACAACAGGTTGGTTCCATCGATGTTTGTTCTTAGGTTTTTATTCAGTGAATTGTGTTCTTCGTATCTTTAATGTTATTTTTACGAGTTTAACTGTTTGATGTTTGTTTTAATTCATTGTTGTTTTCTTGAATCGTATTGATTGTATCTCTTGGTGTTGATCTGCATGTATAGTTCTTGATTTTTTCGAGATTGTGTAATATCTATTGTGGGCTGTTGGGTTTTGGATCACAATTTCAGGCCCATTACTGATTAGGCCCATGACGGATCAGGCCAACAACTAAAATCAATTACAAAGAGGAAAATCAGATGGAAGACATATATAAAAGGTCGTAACTCGTGATCAGAGAGGATGGTCGTGAGTTCTTTAAGGATTTCCAGAAGCTCCAGTCTTTTGAGCAATACCTGTAAAGGAAACAAGAACAAATGATAAGCAATACCTGTAAAGGAAACAAGAACAAATGATAAGGGCATAATTTGTAATCAAACTCTTTGGTTTTAATAAAAAGGTCTCCCTTTGACAGATTAAAGCTTGTGTTCTTATATATCGATTAGCATTAAAATTAGATTCTCATAGAGGATAGAAATAGGCTTATTTCTCAACAAGTGGTATCATAGCATTTCAGGTGCGAGTGCAGAGAATCTGAGTTTATAGATATAAGAAAAACTTATCTGTTAAGATGGATCCTACACCGGGTAGGTTTGAGATGGAGAAGTTCGATGGATGTGGTGATTTTGGATTATGGAAATTCAAATTACTTGGCCAATTGGAAATACAGGGACTATTAGTAGTGTTGAGTGAGGATTGGACATCCACAGCTACAAAGGAAGTGTTAAAGGAAGGTGAAACACAACTAGCTGTTAAACTCACCACGATTGATCCTACGAAAGCTGAAAAAGATCTAAGGACTAGAAATCTTATTGCAACTTGTCTTAGCGATAGAATCCTAAGGAAGGTAATGAAGGAAACCACTGCCCTTGGCATGTGGACGGCTCTGGAAAAGGAATACCAGACTCGTTCATTACCAAACCGGATTTACTTGAAATAAAGGTTTGCAAGTTTCAAGATGGAAGAAGGAATATCTATATAGAGGAGAACGTAGATACCTTCTTGAAGTTAGTTGCTGATTTGGCCAGCCTAAAGGTTGAGATATCAGAGGAAGACCAAGCTATACAGCTTCTCTCTAGCCTTCCTCCTCCCTTTGAGCCATTGGTACACACCCTGAAATATGGGACATGCAAAGAGACCATCACTGTGGATGAAGTCACAAGTGCAGCTTATGACAAAGAGATGGAACTCAAGGAGAAAGGAAAACTGCATAAGGGACATTCGGATTCAGACAGTTTGTTTGTTGGTTCAAGGGGAAGATCAGATAAGCGAAACAACTACCGGGGGCGATCTAAAAGTAGAGGAAGATCTAAGTCTAAACCGAAGTTTGATGCAGCAAACAAAGGAGATCTTTCATATGTGGAAAAGAGGGACATTGGAAGAGAGAGTGTCCAGATAAGGGGCAACAAAAACTTGAGTCTGCTAATGTGGTTCTGGAAGTGCCACAGCCCATGGTTTTGACTGTTTGCACAACTGCGTCCAATGGAGAGTGGATTCTAGACTCGGGTTGTACGTTTCACATGACTCCTGATAGAAACCAGCTGTTTGACCTGGAAGAGTTTGATTGAACTAAGGTTAGAATGGCAAACAAGACCATTAGTCAAGTTAAGGGAAAGGGAAAAATCAGAATAATAAATCGAGACAAATCAGAAGTTATCTTATGCGGTGTGAGATATATGCCGGATTTTGATAAAAGTCTGATTTCAGTAGGCATGCTTGACAAAAATGGCTGTAAGTATGAAGGTGGTAATGAAATGCAGCATTATTACAAAGTATGAAAACGATTTATACTACTTGCAAACCAAGGTAGTTGGTGAGTGTACAAGCAAACATGACTGATATATGGCATTCTAGATTGGGACATATGAGTTCTAAGAATATGGAAATTCTTAGCAAGCAAGGATATATATCAGATCTAAAGGGAAGAGAACTTAGCTTCTGCGATAGTTGTGTGTTAGGCAAGTCTCATAAGCAGCCTTTTCCAGCTGCTAAGCACATTACTACATAGATTTTGGAGTATGTGCACTTAGATCTTTGGGGATCTCCAGCAAACACACCAAACCTAGGTGGTTGCAGGTACTTCATGAGCTTTATAGACGACTTCTCTAAGAAGGTATGGGTCTTCTTTCTGAAATCAAAAGATGAAGCGTTTGGGAAGTTTAAAGAATGGAAAACAGTAGTTGAAACGCAGACGGGCAAGAAGATTAAGTGTTTAAGGACAGACAATGGATTAGAATTCTGCAATAATCAGTTTAACAATCTATGCAAGGAATTCTTAGAAAGTTTAGGTGTTCAGCTTTTGTTCATGTAGTTCAGGACAAGACAAGTCCTAGGGTTGTTAAGGGTTTTTTCATGGGCTATCCTTTTGGAGTAAAAGGATACAGGGTCTGGTTGGATGATGAAGGCAAGTGCATTACGAGTAGGAATGTGGTGTTTAACAAAATGGAGCTCTACAAACACACATTGAATAATCCTAAAGAATCTGGTTCAGAGGTTGCAAACTCGGAATCTGATACTAAGGGAAAACAAAAGAAGAAGGTTTCTTTTAGTGCACAACTGATCAAAGGCCCTACACCTACTGCTACAGTAACTGACGAAATTTTAGCTCAAGGTGGAGTAGGTGACAATGAGGAAAACTCAGAAGAATCTGAATCTGGTACAGACTTAGTAGAAAATTCAGAAGCTGAAGATATAGGATCAGACTACTCTCCATCAGATCCTGACAGTGAGGATTCGATCAATGATGGAGAGACAAACTTAGGAGATGGTGTATTAGCCCGAGACAGAATGAAGAGAAAGGATTTTAAACGTCCTCCTAGATATGAAGATGGTAGCTATGTCGCTTATGCACTTGCGATTGCTGAAGATATAGAGGTTATGGAGCCAAAAACGTTTTCTGAGGCAATGAGAAGAAAGGATCGAAAGTTATGGAATGGTGCAACTGATGAAGAGATGGACTCTTTAATCAGAAATCAGACTTGGATTCTGATTGAAAAGACCATTAGATCAAAAGACAGTGGGCTGTAAATGGATATTCAGGCTGAAACCAGCCATTCCAGGTGTTGAAGATAAAAGGCATAAGGCCAGGTTGGTTGCTCAAGGTTTTTCCCAAAAGGAAGGAATTGACAACAACCGAAGCCAAAACCTTAAGCGTCGGCTGGAGGAAGGACAGCGGCGAGGCTGTGGCGAGAATCGGTGGCTCTGGTGAGTGAGGAAGAAGCTGGAAGAGACAGAGAAGGGATGGCGTCGGCTGCTGCAAATCGACCGTAGGCAAGGAGAAAGGTCGGCGATTGCTACTGAGAGATGCGGCTGGTGCTATCGCCGACTACTGCTGCGAAAACCGGCGATGCGTCGGCTATTACGAGGATCGGCTATGGCCGCTGCAAGAATCGCTGCTGAACGAGAAGAAGCCGGCGATTCCGGTAAGCAAGACCGAAGCCTGATGAAGCCAGAGAGAGACGGCGTCGATTCATCGTCGTTCGAAGGGGAGAAGAAGAAATGTTGTTGTCACCGTTTTATTTTGAGAAAAATTGTTTTGAGTCTGCAAAATGAGTCTAGGGTTAGGAGTGACCCCAAAACCAGGTGGAGTGTGTGGGCTGTTGGGTTTTGGATCACAATTTCAAGCCCATTACTGATTAGGCCCATGACGGATCAGGCCAACAACTAAAATCAATTACAAAGAGTAAAATCAGATGGAAGACATATATAAAAGGTCATGACTCGTGATCAGACAGGATGGTCGTGAGTTCTTTAAGGATTTCCAGAAGCTCCAGTCTTTTGAGCAATACCTGTAAAGGAAATAAGAGCAAATTATAAGGGCATAATTTGTAATCAAACTCTTTGGTTTTAATAAAAAGGTCTCCCTTTGACAGATTAAAGCTTGTGTTCTTATATATCGATTGGCATTAAAATTAGATTCTCATAGAGGATAGAAATAGGCTTATTTCTCAACATCTATCTCCGGTGTTTTTTTTGTTTGATTTTCGTTTACGATAGTAACTTGCGTTTGTGATAAGTCGATTTGTTGAAAACAACTAGATATAGAAGATTCTGTCTAAACAATTCCCTGATTTTTTCAAGTTTCGTCAAATTTCCTTGCTCGAGCAATCGTCTACAAATAGATTTAATCTGCTGTTTACAATGGCCATGGCGGTTCTCATGTAACATTAAATAATCATTGTTGTATTATTATAACATGATTAGTAAATTTCAAAACTTGGATTTAGGTATGATTTCTCTATTATATTGTTGTGAGAGGATGCATATATAGAGGGCTTTCACGAGAAAATTTGAGTTTTGCAACAGTGACACGTGACAAAAGAAGTGCAAGAGAGCCTTTGTTCGAGGCGCGAAGGTGAAGCTTCTCTAGACTAAATATTTTTGGTATTCACAAGTAAGATCAGTTTCAATATTCAGGTAAGAAAATATTTATATATACATGTGTGTGCACAGTTATTGGCATATCCTTACTTCTATGGTCTAGCAGATCATGAATCATCTACTCAACTGATCCCAAAATATTTTGAGTTTGAAACAAGGGAAAGAACGAAAGTAGACACACTATAACAAATATGAGCATTCTTAGCTCACGAATAACGCTATCATAGGAGTATAATAGCGTTTTCATGAACGCTATGACAGCCAGAGCTATCTTAGGTCCCCCTTTTACAATAGCAGTTTTAATAATGCTGTTGTAGGTTGTTCTGTAATAGCGTTAATAAAATGTTGTAATGTATGTTTTTATAGCTCGTGAAAAATGCTGTATAATATTATATTGTAGCATTTTATTGTTGCTGTATTAAATTTTGTTAAAATTCTTAATTTTTGTTGTGATCTATTGTTTTGCAACATTTTATATGCATATAATTTCAATTTATTTGATCTTTTTTTGCATCATAATTTTAATTGGCCTTATATATAATTTTTATATTTCATAAATCATCCAAAACATACACAAATCTTACATAACATCAATCCAAGTCATAATCTAACATCACAAGTAAAAAAAAATTTGTGACATAGATAGAGCCATGATCAACAAACAATTCCCACTACTATGCAACACGAATCTGATTCTACATGTTGGGGGTTTCTTCATTAGGTTACCATCTTGTGGAAGACGGGCTTGACCTGACCACCATAACCAGGTTGTTTGCCGTCATAACGACACTTTCCTTGGGCAGGAAGACTGTCTTTACCCTTCTTGTACTGTGTAACTTTGTGCAGGGTGTGCTTCTTCATTCCTTGTTCTTACAGTAAAGCAAGTCTTCTTAGTCTTAGGAACATTCACCTAAAATTCAGGAAAACCAACTTTTGGGTTAAACTTCCACCACAAATCGATTCAACAACATACATAAATTAATCGCAAGAACAAGTTCTAAGTACTTAATTAGTCAAAAGACTGACAAGTTTCTCACAAGTATTTGTTTTCTAACTATTTGGTGAATCCAAAGAGGCCCTAAAGTAACTTTATTCACTTCAATGAGTTAATAACTTTCTGCTTCATCTGATAATTACCCGCAATTAAGATCTTTGAACTCTAATGTACCAACTTAAAGTGAATAAGAGCAGCAACTGGGCAATGATTATCTTCAATTAACGTGACTTTGATGATCCCATTAATGGTGTATTCTACGTCTAGCTCCAATGGATTGATAAACCTACAAACATAATCACCATAAAGAAAACTAAATACACAAATTTGAAGAAACCTAGGTGTAGAATCTCGCAATTACAGTAAGAGAATAGTTAAAGACCAATAAAGAGCAACAAATAATTGATAACCACGAATTGACACAATGGATTCGTACAAGAGATTTCCAAGATCATAAAACGAAATGTTAAGAGCATAACTCCATGAGAGGTGACACACGAGCTTTCACAAACAGAGAGTAAAACTATTACTTGGTACAGAGTGAAGATTACCGATGCATATATAGCGCTAAGAAGATCTGCCCACTTCGTAATTTCTTTTTCAGAAAAGCTTTGTAATATAATCGAACAAATGATCGGAAATACGATGCACTCGATGTAACAAACGTTTTTTTGTGTGAATTAATTTAATATTCCTTCAAAAAAAAAATGTTGTTTCCTCTTAACACCTGCACCAAACCAAACCAAAACAAAAAAAGTTTCTTTAGTTAAACATCGACCAAAAAATTACAAACAGATGTGTGTCTGATAACACCCAATACGCAAATACGCAAATCATCAATCACAATCACAATCACAAACACATGCATTACTTTGATATTGAAATCCACAACACAAACAATCTAAACACATCTCTGGTTCACATCTATCGATTACAACATCGCAAATATTTTATCTAAGAAATATCAATTTTCAATTTTCAATATCAAGCATATGTAAACTAAGGAAAAATGTTAGCTTACTTGGAGATTTTGGATAAATCGCAGAGTATAAGATTGAGACAAAAGGCTTCTCTTCGTTCTTCAATCTTCATCTTCACACCTCGTCAGAAGAGAGAAATAAATGTCAGGCCGAAATCGATATGACTTAGCTCGAATTCGAACTAAAGATAGTTGACAAACGAAATGAAAATCACAGAAATTGATATTTTACCTTAACCACGAGAAGATAGAGAACATAAAGGGGAAAGATGGAGCCGATTTAGAGCTAGGTATAACACCACCGGCGCTTTGTAGATCCGGCATAGAGAGACGAAGTCGAGACACCAAACGCGAGCTAAGACAGAGGGAGATAGAGGTGAGAAATGGTTGAGGACGAGAGATTCTCCGGTGTGGATGTGAGGAAGAAGCTGCTTACCGGCGACGGGATGGAGAGACTCAGAGGTGAGGAAGTTCGCCATCGCGAGGAAAGAGAGAAGAGAAGAGAAGAGATTTAGGTCAAAATCGATTTGGGGATTTTTTATTTCCCTAAGTCCGAAAATAAAAGTGTGATAAAAGGTTATGTAAGCGGGATAAAGTGATTTTGGGTTCCCGCTTATGTATTTTTGGCTTTAGCGTTATAAAATTGCTATTGTATCTCACCAAATATTTTTAATAACACTTACAGAATCAATGCTATTGTATAGTGCTATCAATACCCATATTTGTTGTAGTGACATGAGAGAATTGATATATAGAGATGTACACTAATCTCATTCAGTTTTTGTTTTTTTTTATTGGTTAAGCTCTGAACAATAGCAAATATCGGTCATAATTCTTACAAAACTTGAATGTGAAACATTGCAGATGTTATAGTAAGTATCATCCTTATGCCTTAAGAATATCTATGCGGAGAAAACGGACGAGCTCCAAGTGTCCAAGGTATGTTATATTCTATTTACAATATGTATGCATATTACTATAACAATTTTTTATAGTCCAACTGTCCAAGTGAAAACGAACTGGTGCCGAACATTTTAAAAGATAATTTGCACTGGTTCAGAAAATGTTCTCATCTATTTCATACTTGGACCGTTTACTAAAGATATTTTAGTATTTCTTTATATTTAGCTAAAAAATTAAAGAAATTTTTTTTATGTATTTATGGTGGGGTTGACCGTCTTACTCTGTTTGTGAAACCTAATAAAGAGCTTTGTGTTGTAATGTGTTGATATTATTGATGAGTATACAAACGTATATATAATGGTACAAGAGATATGCGCAAAGAGATTGTGAGAAGATTTGTACACAGCAATATCTCTAGAGAGAATCTAGGAGAAGCTTCTAGAACAATCTAGGAGAATATCCCAATAGTGAATAGCCCCCTTCAAGACGGAGCACGAGTAGTGAGTCCGATCTTGGTAAATAGTCTTTCAAACTGAGGTCGTGGTAGTGGTTTGGTAAGACCATCTGCGAGCTGATCTTTCGAAGAGACATGTGCAACACGTAAGTAGCCGGATTGAACTAGATTGTGTATAAAATGGAAGTCAAGAGCAATATGCTTCATCCTTGAGTGAAACACATGCTTAGCAATGAGATATGTAGCGCCCACATTGTCACAATAGATGATGGTGTAGTATAACTTGATATCTTTGTGACGACGTACCCAAATGTTGAACTTGCATCTTGAAAGTACTAACTGCAAATGTCTTGGAAAATAAGTCTGTCAAAGCTTCACTTGAACGAATCTGTAGAACATGTACATTGACTTTGTAACATCTCGGTTTCTGAAATATGTGGTGCATGCAGAGAGGGTTAAGAGAATTGATTTGAATACCTATATCACCAAAGTGCACTTATGTTTTCCGTCACACATCCAGAGAGAACTCCAAAGTTAAGTGTGCTTGGATTGGAGCAATTTAAGGATGGGTGACCTACTTGGAAGTCATTTCCAGTACCGTGTGAGTGAGGACAAAACACGGGGAAAGATCACGTGGTGATTTGTAGGGTTAGTAAACAAGTCTTTCGAGCCTCCTGGACTAACGCACCTACCGTCGGACAGGGGTGGGCCCATGGGCAGAGAGTGGGCATGGGGCCCATTAGGAGATAAGGATTTCTCATGAAGGGATAAGGATTTCCCCTGTATGTTATTGAAAGATGAGGATTTCTCTCGAGGGGATGAGGAAATCCTATATAACTATAGCTCGATGGCGGTCGGGGCGCTATAGGCTTTTTTCTGCAACTCATGAGCCTTTCAGATGATTTATCTTAATCATTTCCTTTTTTTTTCTATATCATCAATGTATGATATACATTTGGGAGATTGATAGACTTTCTCATATCATTGTAATAATATTATTTCTCTTTAAGTGTATCATTTGCGTGTTCTTTGATGCCTCGTTAAAATAATTTTCACAGAAAAACTCTATCGGATAAAAACTATTATAAAGAAAAAAAAGTGCATCCACGCTCCTCATTATATATCTCCCCCTCGGAAACATCTTCTTTGGGAGATGGATTTCGATCTTTCGAAATTACTATAAACATAGCCTTAAAACTCATATAGTTGTCATATGATATCTCAGATGATTGAACTTATGGATCATACCATCTTTATCTTTATCATAAAAATCTCATTACATTTTATGTATGGTACTTTAGGACCAAACATATATGAGCATTTTCTGTAAAATCCTCTAAGAATTTATTGAAATAACATGTTTTGCGCTAGATGTTCAACTTGAGATATCTGAAGATAAATTTATCTTTCCAAGGTATATTTTCAAATCTTTTCTTCATATATTAATCTCTTAAGGAGTTCTAGTGGTGTTCAAATCATCACATATATTGCTATTATAGCAAATCATTTACGAAATCTTCTTACATTGAATTCTTCTGGGAATTTCATAAATATCATTATCGAGTGATCTTTTATCATATATTATTATCATCATACTACTTTTGATAACTCTGCTGGAATTTCGATGATCTTCAATTAAGAATTACTTTATCAAAATCTTTTAATAAATACATGATTATACCTCATGTTACATATTTTCTATTCATTCGATTGAGTAGAGTTCCCAGGAATATAATTCTGATACTTTTAATCATTCAGGAATTATTTCTTTCACATCCTTCAAAGATTACAATCATATGTAATTATCTAGTGTTCAATAACATATTGCCAAACTTATAAGTATTGCATCCACTACAAAAGAACATATCCCTTCATAAAATATTTCTTGTCTTTTGTGACAACTTCATTATTGTTTCACACAAAGACTCATTGATCTTCCACTGGTTTTACACTTCACGTGCATAGACTAGTGGTCTAATTCTCTGCAAGAGATTATACGTCTATTTTCTTCCATTCCATTTGGCCAATAATTACTCTGTGTACACTTTTCAATAGACTTTATTTCATGATACTCTTCTTTTCTCAATCTGGTCATTCTAATTATCTACTCCTTTTCTTTTATGAGGATTCTTATGTTTGGAACCAAATAGGTATATCATGCTTCATGCGATCTTTAGCATATACAACTGGTATAGGTGATTACCTCACTCTATTTGGGTCGGCAAAACCGTCTGACAATCAATACGCTAAGCTCTACAAATGAATTATCCTTTAGACTTATTCTTAAGTCTGAGGATCATTGATAATTCAATTATACTTATCTCTTTCTCCACTGTTTACTTTCTCCCCCTAATGTTGGAAAAACTGACTCATTAAAATGTCAGTCTACGAGTCGAGCCTAGATAATAAATCCTTGTGGGATGGCTTTAGACACTTACTTATCGGTCATATCCAAAATATATTTATATCCTCCTTTGAGGTCCCATCTTTGAGCATTGTGGTGGAACACTTTTTTTACTTAAACATTCTCATATGGGAACTATTGAGTATCTGACCCTAAACCAATAGTGATAGGGAGAAACTATATATTTCTTACTCAATGGCTTGATTCGAATCAATGTTGCTAAACCACTTTGTGTATGAACATAGGCTTCATGATGTTCAACACTTTTCCCAATGGACTTTTGGTATAAATTCACCAGAGTTATCAAATCAACTTTTCTTTAGATGAAATCTACATCAAATAACCTCACAAACTTCAAGTTGTGGTTTGATGACAAGGATAAATGTGAATATCTAGTCGATGCATCCATCGACTTTATGCGTCAATCGAGTCAATGCGTATACTGTATCGATGCGTCTATTAGAACCATAAGGTAGCTAAAATTTCACATGGTGGGTGATGATCAGCGCATAACCATTTCTTTGTATATATTTCAGAAAACTGTTAGATTCTAAATTTTCTTTTATTTGGTGAAAGCCACATGATCATTAAGAAGAATCTTCTAGTTCTTCATGAAATGTCCATATAAATTTTCTTGCATCTTCTTTAAACCAGAATGATCAATCCGATTAAGCCAAATATTTAATCTCTTAGTAAACATATTTTTTATTTTTCATTCTTAGTAAACTTCTGGTTTACTTTGTTTCGCTAATCACTTACTCCGTTCAGTGGCTACAGACTTCAAGTCTTGTAGTCTTAGATATAGCCAATTCATAGCTAGCTTTACGTAAAATCACATTTTTGTGATCATACTTTTTCTTTAAAATTATTACAGAAAGCTTGTAAGTCTCTTATGGTCAATTAGTGAACATAATCTTGAGGATATGTCACTTATTTTCTATGTGAGATTCGGTAATCCTCTCCCTCAGGATGATATGAAATTTCAAGTTCATCAATGTCAAATTAAATCTCACGATAAGATATTATTGTGACCATCTTACTATCGGGATTAGCACCATCACAATTCACTGATTTTTCTTAACATTTCAGTAAATTAGATTCTCAATCAATAAATTCACCAAACAAGACCACATGGCAAATATGTGCAAACATCTTGATCATGAGAACAAACAAGTATGATGATCACGTGAATTGCGTATACCACGAGTTATAAAGAAAACAATATTATGCTTTTCTCTATGCATAATCTCTATAACTAAATTTTCAAAAACTTTATTTTAGTTATAAGATTTAAACATGCTTTTCTCTATAACAGGTACCAAAACTAGATTAGATGCACATATATAATTCAGAACCAACAATAATAGTCAAACCAAAAAAAATTCATTATACTTCATCTACATTTTATTAACTTATGCAAATCCAATGATTTTCAAGGTAAAAACCATAACGATCTTTATCAATTCATCAAAATTTATTTTAGATATTTCATGTAACTATATCTCATCAAATTTTCATGATTAAAATTCAGCAATGTCTATCAAGCATCGGATGTGTAGCTATGTCATATAATCACCTTATCACAATTATTAGCGTTTCTATTTAACATTGTCTAGGCGTTAACACACAAATCTAAACTAACATGCTTACTCCCAAAGGAATGTCATACCACATGTGCCAATTTTCATATAAACTAGTTTATCTAATCAAATAGGTATTGACCATGAATCAAAATAAAGCATTACAGATAAAAATACTTATCTCAACAAAGAGAAGTGAAGCAGGGATCGGAAGGCTGACATGGAGATGTTGTGGGAAACAATTTATTTTCCAGCCGGTTGGAATCTCATGTGAAATGTCATCTTATATAATAAGATATATGATGAAAGTCCTTTTACCGGTTTTAAAGATAAAACTTAGATTCACTAAATCGATATAGAAATAGTAAAGGTTCGTTAAGGGACCAACAATACACTATAATCCTATGGATTTCAATTTCAGCTAAGCGATTCAAATAAGGTTTAAAGTATCACGAATTAAACAAGCAAACGAATGCCAACTTTGGTTGTAAACAATTGATTAAGAAGGCGTTAGGTCGAGGGATAAATCTCAAGGATCAGAACATTCAAAACCAAGCAATTATTCAGGTTATCAAGTTATGAACCAATCTAGAACTCAATCATAAATTTAAGATGATCCACTGTCGTGGTATCAACAACTTCAACAATCAATCTAACACCCTAAACTGTCGTTTGAGGTTACAAGGAATGACGAACATTAAACGTAAAGGATCGATTTGTTCACGAGTTGCTTTAACTTCAACTGTCGTTGGCTAAAGACAACTCGCCCATCTAAGTCAATTCCAGCAATTTACAACACTTTTGATGAGTAAATTCAACCTAAAATCAAAGGCTAGGAGATCAATCTAGTCTAGGCAATATGATCGACTATAGATGGAGATATCAAAGTGATGTTTCAAAACCTATCTATGCTTAGTTATGTTTTCTCTAATCCCATCGAAACCCTCAACCTAACAAAGGGAACTACTCGCACATGATCAAACAAACAACAACAGCAAGAGACATAAGAAACTTCATTGAATTGAAATGAAAGAGATTAGGGTTTAAGAAGACTTCAACAATAACGTGGAAAGGAATCCTTAAGCTTACAAACTCTCAAAACAAGTATCAAATCTCTCTCTCTCACTTGCGATCTCCTCTCTGATGTCTCGTGTCTGCGTTAAATTCAAAAGGGTCCAAAAACTCCTTTTTATAAGCCCACGGCGGCTGGGAAAAATAGGGTTGCGAAAATTAGGTTTAATGAATATTTCCAAAACTGGATCTTCTGGGAGCAGGTGCTCCCTCTTCCGGAGCAGGTGCTCCTTCTGGGCAGAATCTTCAAAAAGATCCAGTTTTCCTTCTTTTTCGCCAAATTCTTTTGCTAGTTCCATTCTTCTGTTCCAGCTATATTTTAGACCTAGAATGACTCAAAGTGGAGTGAAAGACTCGATAAAAACCTACAAAACAAAGGTTAGAATGCGCCAAAAACGCATTATATCAATTCCCCCAGACTTAGATCTTTGTTTGTCCTCAAACAAATTAAAGACCAAGTAAAGAAGAAAGGTTTGAAAATGCGGGAACTCTTTTATCCTCAGCGAACCAAGTTTAAAACCTTCAATCTGCAGACCACATAATCCAGATTACGAATAACAAAGCATTACCAAAACATCCTCAACACATTTCTCAACCAAGTTCTATTTCCCAAACACAAACTCAACGCATTCAAAGTTGCGTGAGGGTATCTCTAAGGGCACCATTTAGGGTAGATGATGCTAAGGGTTTAAGGCCATTTAGAGGTGGAGCTAAAAGTGTTTAAATTGTTTAAGGGTTACCCGATGTTTCGTAGAGGAAGCAGGATATCACACAAAATTGCAAGAGAGAATAGGTCCGTTGATATCCACATTCTCTAAACCACTCTTTCTTTCTTCCAATCTCTCAAACGTCTCATCTAACCACCATCCACCTTGGGGATACTCGCTGTGCAGAGAGACATTTCCAATTTTACAGATTCACCACTCTTCTTCATCTGTTTTTGGATTTTTTTTTTTGACATAAGAAACTTCATTGATGATGAAGAGGGTTTTGATAATGAGTGTATGTATCTCAAACACGAAAATAAGCGATTTGTTCCACCTCGTTGAAAAACCATCTTCTGGAAATAGGAGCAGGTGCTCTATTACGGGAGCAGGTGCTCTTATTTTTCAGAAAGAGTGATTGAAAGGCTGTGTCGACCCAATTCTCTCCGCCCTTTTTGCGCATACGCTGCACATATGACAATGAAGTAACAAGAATGCAAGGGGCTTGAAAAAAGGTAAGGGTTAAGGAGGGTACTAACTAAAAATGAGCTAGCTATTCAGGAACAAAAAGAGTGATAAAAAGAATAAGGAGTCCTGAATATGGTTCGTTTCCCTAATCTAGTGCCAATAGCGAGAAGAAATTTCGGTCAATATGAAACCTGGAAGATGGTGTATCGAAATGTTCCAGCTGTTCCTTGTACCCATGCTCTGAAGAAATGGTCACTGGAGAGAAAGTTAAACATAAATAGTTCAAAGATCATCATAAGATAAAGTTCTAATTCCCTATAAAGTCTTGACTCAATAAAACAAACGAAAAGAAAGACTCGAACATGCATAAGAAAATAGAAAACAACCAGAATAAAAGATATTAGTAGCAACTCCACCCAGACTTACTTCACACCGTCTCGGTGTGAAAATAAGAAAAGAGAGAGAAAGAGAAATAAAATCATAAAGAAAAGCAGAAAATTAAAAAGTGTTCATGGAAATACGTAGATAGGATAGAAAAGCGATGTCTAATCGCTGGTGGTATCATCGAAATCCTCATAGGTGATTGGCTTCTTGCATTTCCCAGAGCGAGTGGATGGTCGGGCGGATGTTGATGGCCAAGAAGGGAATCGTCTCGGTAGCATGAGAACTGCTGCAGCCTTTCTGGAGCATGTGCAGGATCCGGCGGAGAAGGCCGTTGTTCTTCTTGGTGGAGGCCACCATCCAACGACGATATTCAGCGTCCTCAGCATTGTCCGAGATGTCATCAAGCGTCAGCTCACTCGCGTAAGGTCGGCGATGGTACGCTCTGAACTGCTGCGTCCTCTGTGTATCAGCGGCCAAGTCTTCTTCCTCTTTATGGCCCAACGGAGCTTCTGGAGCGGGAACAGGTCTGGTAGTTGAGGTACTCTTCCTGGGTTTGGGGGTGCTCTCTGCAGGAGCGCCAGTGGCTGAGTATTGATACTCTGTGCCAGGCGTGAAGCCCACGTTGGCAGCAACTTCCAAATCTGTCAGGGACGACTGTGGCAGATGGCAGAAACGGAAAGTCTTGTCCCGTGCAGTGAACATGCAAATGTTAGTACTAGCCAAGATTTCACAAGAGAGGAAGTAGGCGGTATCCATAAAGTCCGTTGCCGGGTTGCAAACGTAAGACTCAAGGTTGACCCCGAAATGGATGAACAACCTGGTCAAGAGACTTCCAATCCGCTCGCTATGTGAGGCTGCTTTTCCCTTGGCGACCTTAGTCCTTTTATCCGCAATAACCGAAGCAAACAACACTCCCATGTTGACACTTCTATAAATGTCAAACCGGCTAGCCCACGTCCAAGTAGCCCGACCCGTAACGGACAAAAAAAAATTTCAACCCATACGGGCTGGCCCGTCGCGGGTTGCGGGTTCGAAATATATGTCCAGGCTCGTATTACTTGGGCAAACGGGGTAACGGGCCAGCCCGCGGGTTATGATAGTTTTGCTACAACATACAAAAAAAATGTAACATTGAAACATAAGACATGAATGAAACAAAACTAATGTGTATTATAAGCAAGCTCTCATCTAAGGCTTTGTTGTGTACACATGTCAAACGCAAATACATTAACCAAGACTAAAGAAACGGGTTTTAACTACTTCAAATATCTAGTATATAAAGCTTATGTGAATCAAAAGGAAACTCTCGTCTAAGGTCTTTTTTCAATCCAAATCAAATTAGAAACATTAGTAGCACCTCAAAATATCAAATTTTAAAAATCCAAACTGAGTCATAGTCTTTAACTCAAAATTAAAACTCAAACACCTCAATCTCTGCTTGAAATTAAAATAAAAGTTTAAACTAATATCCAAGAAGGCAACAAACAATTAAAACAAACCAAGCATGATTTTCAATGACTTGTCATAGTACCATATCAATTTGTATTGTATATGTATTTTTGGCTTAGTATGTACGTAAACTTTTATGTTTCATTTTATGGTTATGCTCACATTCATATCTATTATATACGTTATATGATTAATATAACATGATGATATTTTTTTGTTCTGTTTGCGATTGATAAATGGAAAAGATTTTTTTTGTTTAAATTTGGTTAGTGATATAAGTTATGTTTTGTATTTATAATATAAACGTAAAAATATTAGTCGATATAAATGATGTATTAATGGATTTTTCCGTTTGACTAACTTGTTTTATTCATATTTTAAATAAACATAGATTAAAACCAAACATGTATTCATGATTAAAGAAAAATCTTTTATTAACAAAAACTCAAATCATTAACAAGAAGAACACATAAAAACACTAAATTTAAAGTCATTTAGTCAAAACTAAAAATTTAGATGGGCCAAATGGGCCAGCCCGCGTCCAAATGGGCCAACCCGTTATGGACCAAAAAAATTTTCAATCCATACGAGTTAGCCCGTCACGGGTTGCGGGTTTTAAATGTGTGTCCAAGCCCGCCCCGTTGCGGTCTTACTTGGGCATAGCCCGTGGGCCGCAACACATGTTGACATCTGTAGACACTTCCATCAAACTCACATCTCAAACCGTCTTTGCCTTCGATGGTGTCCTTTACCGTATTGTAGAGCATGATCAACTCATCTGTAACGCCCGTGATCCAGAAAGTAATTTTTTGGATGGGTGTCGATCGACACAAGGAGGTGTGTCGATCGACACAAGGAGGTGTGTCGATCGACACGGCTGTTTTGACTCAAGAGGAGTCGAGCAGCGAGTGGTGTGTCGATCGACACAGTTGGGGTGTGTCGATCGACACGGATTTCGATTGCCGTCTGAATGACGTATTGATTGGTCATGTGTCGATCGACACAAGTGGGTGTGTCGATCGACAGAGTGTCGGCTGGTCTGACTATTTAAGTCGAAAATCAGATTTCTGGGCAGAGATTAAACGGGTTTTGAGAGAGAAAGTGAGAGGATTGTGAGGAGAGGTTGTTGTTGTTGTTTCCTTCGTATTTCTCAATCTTATTAGGCTTGTGTGAGTGTTTGTGAGGTTGTGGAAGCGTGGGTGGATCGTTCGGTGAAGGATTTCGGATCCGTTCTTCGTGTTCTTCATCCGTTCTTCGTGTTCTTCATCTGTTCTTCGCGTTCTTGAGCGTTTCGATCTGATTTTCTTCTCGAATCGAGGTGAGTGCGTGACCATAGGCTTATCTGGGTAAAGGAATTGATAGGATGCGATTGTGTGTTGTTTGGATCGATTTTTGTATGGATTTTGGTGGATTTTGTGCTGAAAAAATCGGTTGTTGAGTTTCTGGGTTGGTTGTGTCGATCGACACGGGTTGTGTCGATCGACACGGGTTTGATAGTGTCGGCAGGTTGTGTCGATCGACACGGTGAGGTGTGTCGATCGACACGGGATTGATGTGTGTCGATCGAAACAGGGAGGTGTGTCGATCGACAGGGGATGGATGCGTGTCGATCGACACAAGGAGGTGCGTCGATCGACAGGGGTTTTTGATTACCGTCAGTTTGACATATTGAACGTGTTGTTCTCGTTTGGTTGTTGTGCGATGCATTATTGTTTGTTCATCCTGGTATTGTATCTTTTGCTTATGCCTGTGTGTATAGCCTGTAGATGGGAGGACCGTCTCACTGGGTATTTATGATAATACTCACGCATCTCTTATAACCATGTGATGCAGGTAAAGATAGAATGTGATCGTGGAATCCGGCTGTGAAGAGGAGATGATCTAGGGTCTCGCTTTTATGAGTTTAAATGTTTTAAAAACATTTGTTGTCTATTCTGTTGGATGTTTTATTGCGTGTATACTGTTTGCGAAATAATATTTATGGGAATATTATTTCGGGTATTAAAAAAAAAAAAAAAAAAAAAAGTCTAGTTGTTTCATCATCTGTCCGGACTTTACTCGCATCGTCCCGCGAAAAGAAAACAGTGCTAATTGCCTTGGCCCCAATCCGAAGGGCGGGGTTACTGTTGGTGGATTGGGCAGCGGACCGAGAGAAGTAATCCCCACTCACGATGAAATACCAAAACCGATGAGCAATTGGAAGACGCGCAGGTAGAGCCACTTTATCCTCCGTAGAGTTGAAACCGTAGAGGGCACAAAGATCAGTGATGCTGACCTCATATCTCTGTCCGTTTGCAAAAAAAGAGTGCATCCCTTGTGAAGCTACCTGCTTGCGCGGGTCGGAGTAGACCAGTTTGGCGGAGGCTAGACACTGCCTAACTAGATCTGGGTACAGAGCATCTGGCTGAGTGGCAAGATCGGACAGTTGGGATGTGGCGAGTATGCTACCTACGTCGTAAAGCAGTCCCAAGTCCTTCAATGTTTGTCCACAGAGAAAACAAGTCGGCTCGATAGCAATGTCCAGCCATTTGTTGTAGTAGTAGGCATCGGTTTGATCCCATGCCTTATCTGAGTCTCGCGGAAGGAGAGGATCGGGCATAGCAAATCGGCTTCCTTCTTCACGTGGCCAAGGATTGGCCGTGAGTTGAGAAGAGGAAGACACTCCCTTCCCTTTTGATGAGCGTGATGGTTTGCCGTATGAAGTTTTAGGTCCTGTAATCCTACAATGACACCGACAACCACGAAAAATCCAGCATAAATCGATATCTCAAATTCCACACACACATATTTAAACAAGAGGGTAACCCCCTATTAGTTATTCTTCATGAAAAAATAAACGGAGAGAGTTAGAGTGTACTCCTTGAAGAACTCAAGTATGAGTGGAGTGATTTTATCTTGAAAGTTAAGTGTTTCTTCTAGGTAGATTAGAAACTGTTGTAGAACACGAATCTTGGTGTGTAAGATGTCGTGAGTTCTTGGGTAGACTAGCTTGAGAGTTTTTACCCTATCAGTGTATGATTGTGTAATCTGTTCTTGTTGGAACAAGAATTGCTTGTAGCAGTGCTACATTTGCATTAATGGAAGTGTTTTAAATGTGTCTTAAATACTTTATGTTGATTACCATATATGTGTTTCCGAATTGGGTACTCTTACTTTTACACATACTAAGTCATTTAGTGTTTTACTCTAGAATTGATTCTTCATCTTTATTTGCTCTCAAAGCACGAACTGGCTTAGCTACCCAGGGGTTGATCTTAGGTTGATCTCCGGACCTAGTATTCGATGAGCTAGGCATCTTAACAATTCGATAGGTTAGTTAAGGAGTCTAGTGAACAATCAATCTTGATCATAAAGCATGTTTTCACCTTGTAATAACCTGCGATAGTTGAGTCTATTAGGGTGAAAAACGTAGATGGTTAGTTACATCACGACAGTGGGATGACCTTATCTTAGTGATATGAGTTCTAGAACAACTAGTATTAAAATCCTAAATCGATTGCTTGTGTTTTGCATATATTTTGTGAATTGCTTGAATTGTCATCTTAATTGATACCTATCCCTTTACTTTATTGCTTTGTTATTTTCTTCATTAAAAAACCTCAAAAACCAAATCATATGTTTACTTAGCTTAATCCAAATCATATAGGTTTGTAGTGCATTCATCACTTAGTCCTCAGTGGATCGACCCCTAAGTACTACAATTATCTTTGCTGTGCAATTGCAGTTTCCAAGGGTTATAAATTTAAAGCTTGCATATATGCATCTAAACCCGCACGCATCAAGTTTTTGGCGCCGTTGCAGGGGACTTTTGTTTGATTGCCTACAAATTTTTTGATGAAAATTAAGTCTAAGTTTGTTTTTCCTTTTGATTTTTCCTTAGTTTTGATTTTTTGTTTTGGTTTTATCTTTGTGTGTTTCAAAGATTCATCAATGGAGCACCACAATCCAAGGAGAATGGCGAGTCCTTACACTCGTGATGAAGTTGGAGATTACATCCCCATGCCTCATGAATTCCATCAACCGCCACTTTCTCACAACAATCGATACAATTCAACCATGTATCGACCTTGGGAAGCTTATGGAGGAGAAAGTTGTCCTCATCCTCATCACATCCGTCCACCACCATCACCACAATTTCGCCACAGTCCCCATCCAAACCCCCGAGAAGATGAAGGAGAATCCTTGATGCATCGCCTCATGGAAGCTACCAAACAAATCTTTTGTGAGGTCGACACCAAGATGGACACTCTAATCTCGACTTTTGATGATAAGATAGACAACCTTGCTGCCCAAATTCAATAGAATACTAAAAGTTTGGTCCACCTTGAAGAAATCCAAAAGAAACATTCTGAAGATCTTCAAGACAATGCGCGAAAACTCCATGGTATCAAGCGTAGCCTTGATAGTCTTTGGGAGAATTTTGAAACGGAGACCACAAGCTCTAATGGGAACTTAAAAGAGATCACTAAATGCCTCAAAATCACTGCAATCAAAGCCCAAGAAGCCAAGAAAACATTGGAGGAGACCAAAGTTACTCATCAAGAAGCATTCTCTACGATACTTGTTCTTACGGAAGAACAAAAGCAACACACTCAAGCAATCAAGGATGTTGAATTATTTTTGGCAGGAAGTTTCAATGATCTTATTTGAAAGACAAACTCACTAAAAGGAGAAGCAATCGGTACCTCCAACCGCGTGAAGCAACTAGATGATCGTTTGAAGAAAATCAAAGAAACGGTGCAAATTTGTCTTCGATTGGAAACAATAGAAGAAGAGTCTACACCCAAAGCTACTTGCTTCACCCTCACTGCCCTTAAAGAGGACGAGTCCACCTCTACTCAAGACAAAGAAGAAGTCTCAAGACCATTGAAGAAGGCGAATACAAGCCAAGGAAAGCTTACAGCGAGAATTTCGGTAAAACCACCCCCTAAAGGATTCAAGTTTGGCGAAAGGTCCACCAAAAGGACACGTTTCATAAGTGATGAGTTGCTAGAAGTATTCAATTCACTTGTGAAAGAACTCCCTCAAGAGTTATTCTTTGAAGAAGCATGGCAAGAAAGACCATCTTTGAGAAAGTGTTCCGCACAAAGCAAAGAAGAAGATTTCATGATTGATGGGCTATTTGATGGATCTAGGAATTCTCACAAGTACTTTAAGATCCTTTGCAAGACCCTCGATCCAGGTCCTTTCACCATCTCTTGCTCTGTTCGTTTTTCAAATTTGACGAAGCACTTTGTGATTCGGGAGCCGGAATCAACGTTCTTTCGGAATCTCTTGTGAGAATGATGAAGATCACCAACCTTCGGCCATCATGGATACAAATTGTACTTGCTAATGGTGCATCTACTTTTTCATTGGGTGAAATCCACAATTGCCCTTTGGACATTGGAGATTGCATTGTTCCGGTAGACTTTGAAGTGGCGAGTATGAACAATTGTTCAACACCTTTCATCCGTGGAAGACCATTATTGGCGACCGCTGGAGCTATCATGGACTATCCTCTCACACAGATATCCTTCAATAACATAGACACTCGTGTCTATCACTATGCCGCACCGCCGGGTTTTTGAGCAAAACAAACTCTATACATTCCTTCGGAGAAAAGAGAAGTGTCGATCAATGAGCCAACCCAAATCGATGAAGATGGAGAACATGGCTTAAGAAGACCTCATTCACATGCTAAAGGCAACCTCAAGCCTTTAGAAGACCTTCCACAATCCTAAAAACCCAAGGAGTCGAGATATAATACTTAAAACAACCGCTTTATGGGAGGCAACCCATATTTATGTTTTTGATTATATTTATCTACTTATTCTAAGTTTTTGGATGTGATTTTATTTTCTAAACATTTTCATTCATTATTTTATATATCTATGAATTTTTCAGGCTTTTACAAAAATTTTTAAAAATACAAACAAATGTGTTTTTAAGAAGAACGATGAAAAGGAGATAGAACATCACTTGTTCAGTTCATGGAATGAACGAAGTACCATATCAGCACGGACGTTTTTGAAATTTGGTAAGCACGAAGAAGACAGTCTTATGAAGCCATAGGATATAGCAGAACATGATTTACTATTACGGTTAGCAAGTTATGACCGATTGAACAAGACCGTCAAGGAAGGTTACGAAGCCGCAACTTCAAGCTTTTTCACAGTTCAAGAAACAACAAACCATTGGAAATATCCCGTTCTCAAGAATCCATAGCATCTTTCGGATCTCCAATCCGATGTGAATAGACGAAGAAAAAGCTCAACGAAAAATCGCATGGACAGCTACCAAAGCTACCCTTTCCGCGACCGAGACACATACCGGACCAAATATTGGCCCGCGTCCTTGACCGGTACCGCGTCCCGATCGCCCCACGTCACAAGTAACCGAATATCGGTCACGCGTATCGGTCTGAAATCGAGATCGATATTTGGGACACTTTGCCCTGAACCACGTCGCGCCTCATCCCGATCTCCACCTTCCCGCGACCTGCCAATCTCACATCTCTCCTGTCCCGCGACACATACCGACCCGCGGCCCGATCATTATCCGGTCGGGTACGCGACCTCCCAATCCTTCCCGCCCTGCGTCCCAGCCCTTCCCTCGATCCTCACGGACCCGCATCCTTCACGTCCTCTAGAGCATCCCGACCCTTCCCGTGCCGTTAATGCGACCCGATACCGGCCCACACCGCCGACCGGTACCACAACCGGTATTACCTCGTCCCGCGACTCCAACTCCACAATCACCGTCTAGTGCCGCAAACCGCCTTGGACCCGAGCCACAACTCAACCATCCTTGATCGCGACTAGCCACCCGACACCTAGACCGGTACTGGCCACACCACGTCCCCATCAACCACCACGCCATTGGAGCCATGAGACAAGGACCATCGAACCACCGATTCGAACCACCGAGCCGACCACCTAACTATTTGGTCAAAAGAGGTTAATTTTTCCTTTTTCACTCTCTTAATTATTTTTCAACCATTTTCACACATAATTTTTAAGAACCAATTTATTTTTGCATTTTCATGATTATTTAACTAAAAATTATTTATTCATGAATTTTTGCATTAAAAATTTTAAAATATTGGTTAGATTTAAATGGTTTTAAACATGATTTTCACATCTTGACATATTCATTCTTTGATTTCACTTAGATTGATAGTTTTTAACAATTTGGGTTCATTAATTGATTTCTTTTTGTTTCTTATCTATTTTTCCTTCCATTGGCCTTGGAATTCAATACAATTGTATTGAGGACTTTGATCAAAGAAGAATTGAACGAGTGATTTCAAGTGTTTTTGCAAGGATATGTTACTCTTAAACAGGATTTCTAAGAGATTTCATTGTGGACGCACAATTCAATCGTCTTAAACATAGTCCTCCATTCAAAAGAGATGTGACAGAAAAGAGGAGACATTGGAGATACAAAGCATAGTTTCGATTCATACGGGATACCAAATGCTCAGAAACAACAAAGATCTAAGATTGATCGCAACAACCTAAGATTTTTGCCGGAAATATCTAACCTCACTGGTACTATCATTCTTTTCTCTATCTTTTTAATTATTCTTTCAAATAAATTTTCATCACTACTCCCTTAGTTTGATTTAATTTTACACCGGAGACGGTGTAATTTAAGTCTGGGGGATTTTTGTTACTAACACGTTTGCTCATGTTTGGTTTTTATGTTTTCATAAGGATTTTTCAAAATTTATTTTCAAAGAAAAAAATCGTTTTTCTAAAAATAATGAGATAGGAATTATGACACTTTTCTAGGAATGTCGTTTTGATTTCGAAGACTATGTGACCATTGTTGCAGGGTTTTGTTCATGAAAATCGATTCAGAAACCTCATGATAGAACTTCCGTTCATAAAATTTCTACTTGCAACTGTTTTGATGGATATTATTTTGACTCTATATTTGGACTACTAATATGGTTTTTGATTATTTCTTATTAAGGATGTTAGAACAAGGAAACGAATCACATATTCATGACATCTTATCCTCTTTTTACCACTCTTTGTTGTCATGAATGGACAACTCATCTTTAGTTGGTACCCTACTAAAACCCTTTACCTTGTTTCAGACCTCATGCATTCTCTTTTAGTTTCATATTTGCCGATATGTGCAAAAACGTCGGAGAGAAAAGGATTGACACAATTTTCCAATCACTAGAGATGTGACGATTTGGTAAAGAATGGAGGAGTACAAAGAACAATTTTTAAAGAGCTTGGTCATGCCTTGGATGCTTAAAACATGGTACTATTTCATGCCTTTACTTGACTCATATCAAAGAGATACCGTTTTCCCCCTTTCAAAAGAAAAAAAAATAAATAAAAAAAAGAGAAAAAAAGAAAAAGAAAAGGAAAAAATCTAAGGGAAAGAAAAAGAAAAGGAAAAAATCGATTTCGGTTCATGCAATAAGCACTATCAAGTTTTCATCTTCCACGCTGGCAGCACTGGATAAAGTATCGAGAAATTTCATATGGGGGAGTACTATGGAAAGAAGGAAATATACCTAAAGACGAAGGAGGTATGGGCATTTGAAAAGCAAGTGGCATGAACAAGGCACTAATTGCAAAGGTGGGGTAGAGATTGTTACATGAGAATGAAAGCTTATGGGCAAGAGTGGTGAGGAGCAAGTAAAATCTTGGGGATGTTAATGATCACAAGTAGATGATTGTTAAGATTAGATGGTCTGCTACCTGGCGTAATGTGGGGATGGGTTACGAGATATGATATTTCAGGGGCATATTTGGGTAATGGGAGATGGGATAAGCATCAGATTTTGGCTTGATAAGTGGCTGTCAAACGAACCTATTAGGGAAAGGATAAGAGCGCAACTATCATAGGTAGACTGGTATGGGTAGATGGAGGTGTTGGGATGTGGATAAAATCGCTCCATATGTGTTGGAAAATCAACGGTTAGAACTGGTAGTTGTAATGTTAGATAGTGTAATAGGCGCAAAGGACATATTTTCGTAGGGAGAAACTTCGGATGGTAAGTTTACTCTCAAGTCTGCCTATTCTATTTTGACGAGAGATGATTCACCAAAGCAGAACATGGGGACGTATTATAAACGAGTTTGGAGAGTCATGGCACCAGAGCGAGTTAGGGTATTTCTATGGTTGGTAAGTTAGCAAGTGATAATGACTAATCAAGAGAGGTACCGTAGACACGTGAGTGATACTGATGTTTGATAAGGTGGAGTGGAAACTAGATTACATGTCCTTCATAACTGTCCAACTATGGAAGCTCCATCTGTGTTCACTTTATACAAACCCAAGCTCGGAGAGACCCATTGTATCATCCTTTCAATTATCACTGAGTTTCTTCTTTCTTGTCCTCTTTCCGCCTCCGCCATCACCACTACATTTACTCTGTAATGCGTGTGAACCAAAATGTACATTTTTGGTTGGTGCGTCGATCGACACAGAGGGAGTGTGTCGATCGACACAGAGGGAGTGTGTCGATCGACACAGGGGGGAGTGTGTCGATCGACACAGGGGGGAGTGTGTTGATCGACACAGGGGGAGTCTGTTTAGAGCCCTAGGGTTGATATCAGACCGGATGTGTTTTGTTTTTGATCGCTCGGTTTAGAGCCCTAGGGTTGATATAAAAACTCGTATGTCGCATTTTATCTTCTCGGGTGGCCGTAAATCAGAAGGGTTGAGAGAAAATAGAAGGGTTTTGGGAGGATAGAGTGTTTGTAAAGAATCATCGTTGATTTTCTTTGTGTTCTCAATCCTATAGGCTTGTGTTTGTGTGTGAGGCTGTTAAAACGAGAAGGAATTGGTTGGTGTGGTTAATTTCGGGTATGGGAGGACAAAATAAGAGGCCGGGTGATTTAGGGTTCGTTCGTTCTTCATGTTGTTCATCCGTTCTCTCCAGAAATCAGGTGAGTACGTAATCGTAGGCATTTCTGGGTAAAGAAATATATAGAATGCGATTGCTTGATGTTATGTGGCTGGATTTGGTGTGTTTTGGTGTTTGTTTCATGCAAGAGATTGATGGGGATCGTTTGGATCAAGCCATGAGAGTTTAGGCTCGATTCCTACGATCTGCAGTGATGCGTCGATCGACGTAGTTGCTCTGTATCGGTCGACACAAGTGCATCGCGTCGAACAACGCCATGGTTGTGTGTCGCTCGACAGTGTATAGCCTGAGACAGGATGACCGCCTCACTGGGTATTTATGATAATACTCACGCATCTCTTATAACCATCTGATGCAGGTAAAGATAAAATATGATTGTGGAATCAAGGCGAGGAAGAGGAGATGATCTAGTTTCTCGGTTTATTGATTCATGTTGTTTAGAATTGCTAGGTTGTTAGTAATTCTGGGATTGATGAATATTGATTGGATTGGTTATTGATATTGTTGCACTGCTCCGATTTAATGGACTATGGTGTATTGGTTTATTGGGTTAGTTTGATTGATTACTGTTTTCCACTGTTTAATTGTTGTGTCTGAGAATTTAGCATATCGAGAATTAGTATTTATGGGAATACTAATACAATACTATAAATATTAAAAAAAAAAATGGGTCGGGTTGTTTCAGTTTGGTATCAGAGCCCTTATGGTTCTAGGGCGGGAGAACGTAGCTGATTAAGTTGAGTAGTCAATTGCGTGTGCTGAATCGATTGATTATGTGAGTTAGTCAATTGATTGTTGTGTGGGTTGTGGGGGCCTAAATCATCTTCTCCGAGCCTTCAATGAGATTCCACAATATGTGTTATTTGACTTTTGTTTTCTAGTATGCTTAGTCTGCTGTTGGTAATGCAGTGTGAGATGGCTAGAGGTACTAGAGGCAGAGGTCGTGGGGGCCGTGGAGGCCGAGCTGGTCATGGGCGTGGAAGGGGTCTGGGACTTGAGAGTGAGTCTGCTAACGCGAGTGTGGCCCAGGAGACCACGCAGGAGCAGGTAGTGGAGTCGTAGACGCTTCACGAGTCCGTGGGCGTGGGCACTGCGAGTGTCAGTATGAGTGCTGGTGGGCCTAGTGGGGGTCTGAGTGTGGCCAACGGTGCGGCGGGTCCGGGTAGGGGTGCCAGCACAGGTGTTGCCCACCGGGTAGGGGTGCCAGCGCAGGATGTTTTTCGGTCATTGCAGAGATTACCACTGTCTCGGTCTGATCCTTTCACGATTGAGTTAGAGCCCGGGACGACTCTGATATCTAAGGTGCCTTACCATATGGCTCTAGCACAGATGGCAGAGCTGAAGAAGCAGCTGGACGATTTGTTGGGTAAGGGGAGCGCCGGTGTTGTTTGTAAAGAAGAAGGATGGGAGTTTCTGATTGTGCATCGATTACCAGGGACTTAACCGAGTCACTGTGAAGAACAGGTATCCTCTGCCGTGGATTGATGAGTTGTTGGATCAGTTGCGAGGGGCTACTTGGTTCTCCAAGATCGATTAGGCTTTAGGTTACCATCAGATTCCTATCGATGAGGCTGACGTTAGGAAGATAGCATTCAGGACGAGGTATAGACATTATGAGTTCGTAGTGATGCCTTTCGGGTTGACGAATGCACCAGCGGCAGTCATAAGGTTGATGAACGGGGTGTTCCAGGAGTACTTGGATGAGTTCGTCATTATCTTTATAGTTGATATCCTGGTTTATTCAAGGAGTCCTGAGGAGCACGAGGTTCATCTAAGGCTGGTGTTAGAGAAGTTACGGGAGCAGAAGCTGTATGCGAAGTTGAGTAAGTGCAGTTTCTGGCAGCGCGAGATGGGTTTTCTTGGCCATGTGGTGTCTGCAGAGGGAGTGTATGTGGATCCGACTAAGATTGAGACTACTACACGGTGGCCGACACTAAGGAACGTTACGAAGATCAGGAGTTTTATCAGTTTAGTGGGTTATTATTGGAGGTTCGTCAAGGGTTTTGCGAGTATGGCGTAGGCGATGACGAAGCTGACAGGGAAGGATGTTCCTTTAGTATGGTCTTTAGCTTGCGAGGAGAGTTTCAAAAAGCTGAAGGAGATGTTGACTAGTACACCAGTGTTGGCGTTGCCTGATCTGGGCGAGCCTTATGTGGTGTATACTGAGTCCGAGGTTTATGGGTCCATTCAAGGTTGTGGAACGGGTTGGACCAGTGGCTTATCGGTTAGAGTTATCTTAGAGTTAGAAGGCCTTTTATAAGGTCTTCCATGTTTCGATGCTTCAGAAGTATCTGCATGAGTCTGAGGAGGTGTTGGCTAGGATTTCGGAGGATCTTCAGCCCAACATGACATTTGAGGCGAGACCTATGAGGATTCTCGAGAGGAGAGTCAAGGTTCTACGCCGGAAGAGGATACCATTAGTGAGAGTCATGTAAGACTGTGACGGGTGGCCGTAAATCAGAAGGGTCAAGAGAAAAGAGAAGGGTTTTGGGAGGATTGAGTGTTTGTGAAGAATCATCGTTGATTTTCTTCGTGTTCTCGATCCTATAGGCTTGTGTTAGTGTGTGAGGCTGTTAGAACGGGAAGGGATCGATTGCTATGGTTGATTTCCGGTCTGGGATGACGAAATAAAAGGCTGGGCGATTTAGGGTTCGTTCGTTCTTCGTGTTCTTCATCCTTTCTCTCCAGAAATCATGTGAGTACGTGATCGTAGGCTTATCTGGGTAAAGGAATTGATAGAATGTGATTGCTTGATGTTATGTGGCTGGATTTGATGTGTTTTGTTGTTGGTTTCGTGCAGGTGATTGATTGGGATCGTTTGGATTGAGCCATGAGAGGATGGGCTTGATTCATATGATCTGCAGTGATGCGTCGATCGACGCAGTTGCTCTGTGTTGATCGACACAAGTGTATCGCATCGACCGATGCCATGGTTGTGCGTCGCTCGACGCAGATGCAGTGCATCGACCGACGCCTAGTGGTTGCGTCGGTCGACGCAAGTCTTCTGGTTTGGTTCATGATTGCTTGTTCTTGTGTGCATTGTTGTGTGCTCATCCTGGTATTGTATCTATTTCTTATGTTTGTGTGTATAGCCTGTAGACGGGATGACCGCCTCACTGAGTATTTATGATAATACTCACGCATCTCTTATAACAATGTGATGCAGGTAAAGATAAAGTGTGATCGTGGAATCAAGGCGAGGAAGAAGAGATGATCTAGTGTGTCAGTTTTTTTATTCATGTTGTTTAGAATTGCTAGGTTGTTAGTAATTCTAGAATTGATGAATATTGATTGGATTGGTTATTGATATTATTGCACTGTTCCGGTTTAGTGGATTATGGTTTATTGGTTATTGGGTTGTGATGAGGACATCGAAGCTAGCTCACATGACACTGAAGGCAATGTTCTCTCCATTCCGCACATGAGAAAAACACCAAGAATGAGGTCAGGAACCAAGAGCTTAAGATTGGAGTTCAACCAATCTGTGGAAAATTTAATCACATTATTGGAGCATGAAGAACTGAAAGGAAAGCTGCTCACTAGGGAGATTACGGAAGAGACTCCAATCGAGCCAACAAGCATGATAAGTTCCTTTTCTGCTCAAGACTTGGAGAATCCTCAAGAACACAACTCCACAACCATTAGAAGGCAACAAGAAGCGGAGAGCAACAAGGAATTGCAAGAATCTTCTTATGTGCTACTCAAGTCTCCAACAACAGCCTTCTTGCTAGTTTTGCAAGGAAACATGGATGCAACCTTGTTTACTATCTCCAAGCATGCTACAAGCTCAACTTAAAACCAATGTAAGTGTTTACATTCTGATTATTATTCACGAGTTTTTGTGGTTGTTTTGCAGGTTATTTCCCTTTGTTTTAGTGTCAGTTCTGTTTTAAATTTTTTTGAGTCAGTTTGTAACAAATATAATAGGAATTTTGTTAAACTTTCCTAATTTGTATTTTCGGCCTTAGAAGCCCTAAGCTGCATAGATATTATAAAGGTCCTTCTCAGCTTGTGACAATTCACGTTTTTTATTAATAAAAAGAGAACTTTCTTCCTTGAAGAACCCTAGCCGTCGGCTGCCTTTGCTCTTCCTTCCTTGGTGCGATTCCATTGAAGCTTCAGTGTTTAGACTTATCACAGAGCCTTCCATTCTCTGTGTGGCATCTCTCAATCTACCTGCAACTCGTCATTCCATCAAATCATCCATTAGAGTCTTAGAGAGTGCTTTACAGCCAGCTAGAGATTCACCATTCAATCCCACCTTCATAGACACATCAAACGTGCCTATATCATCTGGTATCAGAGCTTAGGTTCCCAAATCAGGTGAATCTATTCTTTTTTTCGTTTAGTTTCTGTTTCATTTACCCATATAATAAAAAAAAAAAAATTGTGTTGTTTATGTTTTTTTGCTTTTGTCGATTGCTTTGGTTTTACTTCTATTGCTTTGTTTCTTTGTTTCGTTTGATTCTGTTTTGTTAAATAGAAAAACCATAACAAGTTAGATTCAGTGTTGCTGTTGTTTTGAATGCTTTGTTTTATTAGTTTGCCATTGCTTTATGTTTCAGAACCCTAAAACGAAAATCTCATAAAAACTATTCTGCTCCAGTTAGTTTTTGTGTTTGTGACGAGTTCTAAAACCATAGAAAACCCTAGCTCTCTCGTTCGATTCGTTACTTGTTGTTGAACGACTGCTCGTGCTTCTGTTCTTGCATTTGTTTGAGTTTCTATTCGTGTTGCACTTGTCTTCTTTGTCTGCATCCTTTCAATCATTTAACAAAAAAAAAAGAGTTCTTGTTCAAGTTGTTTCATTATGTTACATTCATTTCTGCATCATCACTTAAAACCCCATAAGAAATCATTTAGTTGTGTTCATCTTTGTTTTGCTCCATTTATTCTATTTTCGTTTTCTTTGCAATCATTCATAAAGAAAATACCAAGACATTTATTCTGTTTCAGTTAAGATTCATTTTCTTTAAGCATACAACACTATTTTCTGTTTATTTTGAAAACTTGTTATTCCCTTTTGCACTTGATCTGTTTACTTGTGTGTTACAGAGAGTACAAGTATAATGGTAGAAGAAACTGGACAAGTCAGTATGACTCAGTTACTTAGAGCTATTCAAGCTTTAGGAGATCGCCTGACACGATTAGAGCAACCTCCACCACAACAGCGAGGACCTATTCGGCGTACCAATGTGCAACAAGCACAAGACGAGACTGATGATGATATGCCAGAATTGGATGATGATCCACCACCTGCTTCTAACCAGAGTAGAGAAGAAGAAACAAGACAAGGAAGCAACGACGTGAAGCTCACGGCGCCAACATTCGCTGGAAAAGTGGACCCAGAAGCTTATCTTGATTGGGAGAGGCGAATGGAGTATATCTTTGAGTACTACAACTACTCATAACAATGGAAGGTGTCTCTAGCTGCTGCTCAGCTCACTGAAAACGCCTTAGCTTGGTGGGACAGAGACGTGTCCGAGAGAAGAAGGCATAGGCATGGACAAGTGAACACTTGGGAAGATATGAGGTTTAACCTGAGGAAAAGATATGTTCCAGCCTATTATCACAGGGACTTGCAAAAGAAGTTCAGAAAGCTCACTCAAGGGAGGAAATCTGTTGAAGAATACTTTGAAGAATTTGAGACAATTAAGAACAAATTAGAAGTTGAAGATTTCGAAGAGACTTTGATGGCACAATTCATGGATGGTCTACATGATAGAATAGCAAGAAAGGTAGAGAGGCAAACGTATCATGACCTTGAAGAGCTCTTACACTTGGCGGTTCAAGCTGAACATCATTTTAAAAGAAAGACATCAACTACCACAAGAAGTAAGACATCATAGAATCCTCAACCTCAAAGGAACATTGATAAAGGAAAATCTATTGAGACTGATTCACGGTTCAAGAAGGCAGCACCAAAATCTTTAGAAGGTTCAAAACTCGAACAAAGAAAGACTCAAAATGCTAGAGATCATGACATTACATGCTTCAAATGTCAAGGGAAGGGACATTATGCAAGAGAATGCCCAAACTAGAAAGTAATGATCCTTAAGGCGAATGGAGAGTATGAATCAGAAAATGAGGTTGAAGAAGAAGAACAAGTTGAAGCTGAATGGCTCAATCAAAATTTGATCTGCTCAAATTTACTCTGAGCTACTCTCTCAAATTAAGAGATCGATGTAGTACTTAGGGATCGAATCCACAGGGAAAAGAATCACACAATCAATTAAAGAGTTCGAATTAGGCTAAGCAAATATATATGAGTGAAATAAAATATCAAAACAAGTAAATGGAGATAAATGATCTAGGAAATCAATGAGACAAAAGCTAGGTGATGGGTAATTTTTCAGGTATGATTCAAAACTGATTCGTGTCGATCGACACAGGTATCCGTGTCGACCGACACAGAGATAAAAAACGTTAGGGTTTGTTAAGTACCATTCTAGAACATAAACACTAATGTAAAGCCAATCAACTGTCGTTGCAGAGACTATCTATGATTAGATTCCTAAATCCCAAATTTCTTTGCGAACCTAGAGAATTAAATCAAGCTTTATAGTTCAAGTTTAATTGCTCACAGAATTTCTAAACCAAATTTCTTTGCGAAGAGGCAATTCTGCTCATCTAAAACTAGTTCAAGTTATTAATAACACTTTCGTGTCTATTAAACAACCTAAGATCTAGATTCTAGGTGTACAGGCTAGATCTAGCATTGGAAACAATCTAGATGAAGAACCAGAAGATAAACCCTAACAGATTTTCAGTCCTAACAATTTCTCATCAAAACCCTAGAATTACCCATAACCTAACAAGCAAACTACTCAGACATAGATGCAGTAAACATTATGAATGATATAAATTGCATAAAAGATAGAGTTAGAGATACAGAGGGTTTTATGCTGAAGATCTGAGAAACTCTGAAATCTCTCCAAAAGCTCTCCTCTCTCAAGTCTCAATCAAAATCCAAGATCCCTCATCTACAAACCTAAGTAAAACTATATATATAGAAGTAGGTAAAATCGGATTGGGCCTTGGTGTAAACTTCTTGAAACTTCAGGCCCGAGAAGGAAAAAGCTGGTTTTCTTCGTAAAAGATCCATGTCGATCGACACACATGTCCGTGTCGATCGACACGCCATCAACTGGAAATCTTCTTGTCTCGCCAAAACTCCTGTCGATCGACAGGGATAAGAGTGTCGATCGACACAGAGCCTTCTGTTCGACTTTGACTTGATCTTTTCAGCTCTTTCTTCCTCGATGCTCCGAAATGCTCTAAAAACATCCACTAAGCTCCAATCGATCCTTAACCTGCAAAGACACTAAAATAGTAGAGAAAACACCAAAAGACTCGATAAAAACAGACCTATATCATGGTCGAAAACCGGTAAAAACCTTTGCTTGCCCTCAAGGAAAACATAAACCAAGAATGTGAAAGAGGTTTTGATATGCTTAAATTTACCCTGAGCTACTCTCTCAAATTAAGAGATCGATGTAGTACTTAGGGATCGAATCCACAGGGAAAAGATTCACACAATCAACTAAAGAGTTCGAATTAGGCTAAGCAAATATGTATGAATGAAATAAAATATCAAAACAAGTAAATGGAGATAAATGATCTAGGAAATCAATGAGACAAAAAGCTAGGCGATGGGTAATTCTTCGGGTATGAATCGAAATCAAGGATAAACTACTGTCAGGGTTTGATTAGGCATCGTTCTAGAACTCAAACACGAAGGTAAAGCCAATCAACTTCCGTTGCAGAGACTAACTATGACTAGAAACCTAAGTTCCAAATTCCTTTGCAAACCTAGAGAATCAAGTCAAGCATTAACATTCAGGTTCAATTGTTCACAGAATCCCTAAACCAAATTCCTTTGCGAAGAGGTAATTCTACTCATCTAAGACTAGTTCAAGTTGTTAATAACACTTCCGTGTCTACGAAGCAACCTAAGATCTAGATTCTAGGTGTACAGGCTAGATCTAGCGTTAAAAACAATCTAGATGAAGAACCAGAAGAGAAACCCTAACAGATTTTCAATCCTAACAATTTCTCATCAAAACCCTAGAATTCCCCACAACCTAACAAACAAACTACTCAGACATAGATGAAGAAATCATAATGAAAGAATAAGATTGCATAAAAGATAGAGTTAGAGATACAGAAAAAGGGGTTTGAAAACCCAGTAGAAATCTCCCTCAAAGCTCTCTCTCTCAAAGTCTAAGTTAAAAACAAGATTTTCATAAAAACCTAAGGGAAAACTATATATAATGTGTAAAAATCGGATTGGGCTTTTTCTGTAAACTTTTGGGCTTTTTGGGCAAAAAAGGAAATTCTTCAAGCTTGACATCTTCTAGCCAGACCGACATGTCTTCACTAACACCTTCATAACTTTCGATCGCACCGTTGGAATTGCCTCAAATTTCTTTAAAATGAAAGCTAACTCGCTGCTCTAGCTTGTGTCAAAATCTCAGCTCGATCCGTCGGTGGGAAGGGCTTCAACGAGTGCCAAACTTCTGACTGTTCGGAACTGTTCTTCACAGACAGCCCCATGTCGATCGACAGGAGTGAGCCCTGTCGATCGACAGGGACTCTGCTGGAATTCTTCTGTTCAAATCTTCTTTCCTTGATGCTCCAAAATGCTCCAAAAGCTCCCATTAGGGTCCAATCGATCATTGACCTACAAAGACTATAAAACACTCGAGAAACACTAAAAAGACTCTATAAAAAGGACTTATATCATGGTTGAAAGTGGGTAAAAACCATGATATATCAACTCCCCCAGACTTAGCCTTTGCTTGCCCTCAAGCAAAACATAAACCAAGAATGTGAAAGAGGTTTGAAAACACAGAAACTTACCTTCCCTTGGAGCAATGAACTGACCCTTCCATTTAGTGAACCACATAATCCAGAACCAACCAGAATCAGACCACCATGTACTTCTCTGCAGACATTCGCAGCCTTCCAAATTCATCCACCACTTCACAGCATAATCCGTTAGTCTTCATAGCTTGGTCTCAATGTTCTCAATGCCAAGAACCTTCTAGACTCATTCCCAGACTATACCATGACAAATCAACCTATACAACACTTGGTATTCTTCCTCTCCCCCAGACTTATTTGGTTCTCTATTCCTATTTTTTCATGATTGCAGAACTCAAAACACTGCATATTTCACTAATGTTGTTCCTTGTTAGGAGACAGGGTCGTGACTCACTACTATTGTTCCTTGTGAGGAGACAGGCTCGTGAGATTGCTCGTCTTCTTCATCCGTTTTACGGGACTCAGACTGCTGCTTTTGAGCTGGGTGATCACCTCTTGAGTACAGACTCACCGGATTTTATTCCTCGTCTTATACTTAGGAGCTATCATTTCACCCCAATCCTAACACAAATGATTTTTTTTTTAGATGAATTAGAGGGAGAGGAGTACCATTATAAACAACAGGGGTTGCACTTGTCAGATACGAATGAGGAGTCAAGCCCTATGGACATCAATCACAAAGAGATCCGTGCAGTAACTCTGACTTGGCGGATTATACTGGAAGTAGCAGACGTCTCCAGTCAACTGGTCAATCATAGGATTTCCCATTAGTCTAACTTGAAATTGACTCTGGAAGAATGGTCACATGCTGCAAAAGACACTCCACTAAACCAAGGAAAAGTTTGTTCCTAACTAGTTTTGACTCAATAAAAACAAAAAATTTGACTCAAAATAAACCAAAACAAATGAAAACACGTTAGTAGTTTCCTCCCCCAGACTTAACCAACACTGTCCCCAGTGTTGTCAAATCATGAGCTTAGAAAGAAAAGAAAAGAAAACAAAACACCAATGAAAAAGAGTACGAGAACTTACCTCTGCAGGGTGTGTCGATCGACACGAGTGATGTGTGTCGATCGACACACAGGTCTCTGCTCGTCTCCTCTATTTATTTTTTTAATTTTTTTTTTTTGAAAACATAAAAACAAAACTAAAAGTTAGTAAACATAATAAAAAAAATGAAAAATAGTTAGATCTAGGAAATCAATGAGACAAAAAGCTAGGCGATGGGTAATTCTTCGGGTATGAATCGAAATCAAGGATAAACTACTGTCAGGGTTTGATTAGGCACCGTTCTAGAACTCAAACACAAAGGTAAAGCCAATCAACTTCCGTTGCAGAGACTATCTATGACTAGAAACCTAAGTTCCAAATTCCTTTGCAAACCTAGAGAATCAAGTCAAGCATTAACATTCAGGTTCAATTGTTCACAGAATCCCTAAACCAAATTCCTTTGCGAAGAAGTAATTCTGCTCATCTAAGACTAGTTCAAGTTGTTAATAACACTTCCGTGTCTACGAAGCAACCTAAGATCTAGATTCTAGGTGTACAGGCTAGATCTAGCGTTAAAAACAATCTAGATGAAGAACCAGAAGATAAACCCTAACAGATTTTCAATCCTAACAATTTCTCATCAAAACCCTAGAATTCCCCACAACCTAACAAACAAACTACTCAGACATAGATGAAGAAATCATAATGAAAGAATAAGATTGCATAAAAGATAGAGTTAGAGATACAGAAAAAGGGGTTTGAAAACCCAGTAGAAATCTCCCTCAAAGCTCTCTCTCTCAAAGTCTAAGTTAAAAACAAGATTTTCATAAAAACCTAAGGGAAAACTATATATAATGTGTAAAAATCGGATTGGGCTTTTTCTGTAAACTTCTGGGCTTTTTGGGCAAAAAAGGAAATTCTTCAAGCTTGACATCTTCTAGCCAGACCGACATGTCTTCACTAAAACCTTCATAACTTTCGATCTCACCGTTGGAATTGCCTCAAATTTCTTTCAAATGAAAGCTAACTCGCTGCTCTAGCTTGTGTCAAAATCTCAGCTCGATCCGTCGGTGGGAAGGGCTTCAACGAGTGCCAAACTTCTGACTGTTCGGAACTGTTCTTCACAGACAGCCCCATGTCGATCGACAGGAGTGAGCCCTGTCGATCGACAGGGACTCTGCTGGAATTCTTCTGTTCAAATCTTCTTTCCTTGATGCTCCAAAATGCTCCAAAAGCTCCCATTAGGGTCCAATCGATCATTGACCTACAAAGACTATAAAACACTCGAGAAACACTAAAAAGACTCTATAAAAAGGACTTATATCATGGTTGAAAGTGGGTAAAAACCATGATATATCAGGTTTGAAAACACAGAAACTTACCTTCCCTTGGAGCAATGAATTGACCCTTCCAACTAGTGAACCACATAATCCAGAACCAACCCAGAAGCAGACCCTTATGTACTTCTCTGCAGACATTCGCAGCCTTCCAAATTCATCCACCACTTCACAGCATAATCTGTTAGTCTTCATAGCTTGGTCTCAATGTTCTCAATGCCAAGAGCCTTCTAGACTCATTCCCAGACTATACCGTGACAAATCAACCTATACAACACTTGGTATTCCTCCTCTCCCCCAGACTTATTTTGTTATATATTCCTATTTTTTCATGATTGCTGAACTCAAAACAGTGCATATTTCACTAATGTTGTTCCTTGTTAGGAGACAGGGTCGTGACTCACTACTATTGTTCCTTGTGAGGAGACAGGTTCGTGAGATTGCTCGTCTTCTTCATCCGTTTTACGGGACTCAGACTGCTGCTTTTGAGCTGGGTGATCACCTCTTGAGTATAGACTCACTGGATTTTATTCCTCGTCTTATACTCAGGAGCTATCATTTCACCCCAATCCTAACATAACTAATATATATATATTTTTTTTAAGGGAATAGAGGGAGAGGGGTACCATCACTTTCAAAAAGGGGTTGCACTTGTCAGGTATGAATGAGGAGTCAAGCTCTATGGATATCGATCCCAAAGAAAACCGTGCAGTAGCTCTGACTTGGCAGATTATATCGGAAGTAACGGACGTCTCCAGTCAACTGATCAGCCTTAGGATTTCCCATTAGTCTGACTCTGATATCGTTCCTGGAAGAATGGTCACATGCTGACAAAGACAATCCACTAAACCAAAAGAAGGGTTGTTTCTAACAAATTTTGACTCAATAAAACAAAAAATTTCAAATTTGACCCAAAATAAACCAAAACAAAAAGAAACACGTTAGTATTTTCCTCCCCCAGACTTAACCAACACTGTCCCTAGTGTTGTCAAGCCTGAAGTTGGCAAAACAAATCAAAGGAAAATTGAACTTGAATGAAATGAAGGAGATTTACCAAAGTGGGGACTCTGTCGATCGACACAAACAAGTCATGTCGATCGACACGAGTTCTGAGGGATCGGATCGTTGTGATGTCGAGAATTTTGAAAATTGAAGGCCGTGTCGATCGACACACAGGTCCGTGGCGATCGTCAGAAACCTTACTGTCTCACTGCAAATTTTCTGCATCACTCAACAAATACGATCAAAGAAGAAAACACACAATGCAAATCCTTAAGATGATCAAGTTCAAGCTCCTAAAAAATCCAAAGACTAACTGACTCAAAAGAAAATAAGATATAAAATAGAAAAATTTACAAGTGGGTTGCCTCCCACTAAGCGCTTGTTTTCAGTCATTAGCTTGACTGTGTCAGGACGCAGGCTTTTGGTGGATCTTTGAGGGGTCGTTTGTCTCCCTCATCCTTTAATAGCCTTGCATTTGATCGCGCTCCAGGTCCAGGCATCCAAGGAACAATACCAGGAAAAAGCTTCATGGTGGTGTTCAGCATCTCTTGAACCACTGCCTCTCCTTTCTCCCTCAGCTCGAAGGGGATGATGATTCGGAACTTGGAGAAAGGCTTAGAAGTCTTTTTGTGTTTGACCGTGGTTGGTTTGGGTCCTCCATCAGGCTTCAACGGTGGAGAAGTCAAGGGTGGGGCACACTGGATCATCTTCGTGTCATCTGCAAGGTCTGAACTCGACTGTTCTTCATTTGTAACAGTCAGACAAGAGTTCTTCTCAAACCGAGCTGAGGGGTAGAAAACATCCTTGTCGATCTTGGAGAAGGAGATTCTCTATCTTGGGAAATCTACAATTGCACCCACTGTGGCAAGGAATGATGACCCCATAATCAATGGTCTTTCCCTATCATCCTTCGTCTCCATAAGGTGAAAATCCACCGGAACGAGACAATCTCCTACTTGAAGCATCAAGTCAGGAATGAATCCTTTCGAACATGGTGAGGAAGAATCTGGCAGTGTGATAGACATCTTCGAAGGTTGCAGATCTTTAATCCCTAGCTTCCTTGCCACAGACTCACACATGACATTCACGTTAGCTCCAGTGTCACAAAGAGAATTTTTAAATTCCATACCTTCGATTGAGCAAGGAATCATGAACATCCCTGGATTTGTTATCTTTTGCAAACTCCTTAGCTGTGGTTGAGTACGTCTCCCCTTTTCCTTTGGTGATCTGATGCTAACAGCTCGTGGATATGGAAGCTTGGGCTTGTAGACCCTTTCCTCTGCCTTGACTGAAGGTGTCGAAGTGGTTAGACTCATCTGGGATCCATGTCGATCGACACGAGACCTCTGTGTCGATCGACATCCTTGTATCGAGGATGTGTCGACCGTAGGAGCGAACTCTCCGATTGCACAGACTTCAGAATCTAGATGTTCAATGCATGTCGATCGACACGAGATCTCTCTGTCGATCGACACAGGTTCTGGAACGGCTTCGTCTTCTCCTTCAACCTCCTCTGAAGTCATGTCTTGAATCAACGCGCATACTTCTAAGGAAAGTTTAGCACTGAACTGCTCAGAACTCAAGTTCTTGATAGCCATCCTCTGCAAACACTTTCTGACCACCAAAGAGAGCTTCTCAGCACCTATCAATGGAAACTCCACAACGAGCTTTTCCATGATGGCCTTGCATTGGGCATCCTCTATCTCTTGCTTAGACTTCCTCCTTGGAAAGGGTAGCTTAGTCCTGTAGACCCTCTCTTCTGAACTATCCGATGATTCTGAAGAAAGTGGGCTGTTCTGGGTAGCATGTCGATCGACACTATAAGTGTGTCGATCGACAGGAGACTTCCTGTCCGATATATCATCAATTGCCTTATATTCTGTCGATCGACACTTACCAGTCGTGTCGATCGACACAAGCTCTGCTATCTCCAAATCAGCGACTTTTCCTTCCTCACACCCTACAGTGATTGCATTGATATGCAACCTTGGGTTCGTCTCAGTCTTAGCCGGTAGAAATCCTTCTTGCCTTCTAACATTCTCCGCAGCTTGAGCAACTTGGGTGTCTAGCTTCTTGACATGGGCGTTCAAAGCTTCAAACTTCCCATTCAGATCCTGGTACATGGCATCCATCTTCCCATTGAAGCTCACAGTCATCTTCTGTTGACCCTCCAGAATCTGCTCTAGCATAGATTTCATCTCGCTGTTCTCTGATGACTGAGCAGGCGGTGTCTAGTAGGAAGAAGAACCGTAGTTCCTGGTGTAGTTGCTCTGAAACGACTTCTGGAAGTCATTCCTCTGATACCCTTGCTAACTACCAAACCTCTGACCCTGATAACCAGCTCCTCCAACATAGTTGCAATCCTTCTCCTCCTGTGTCGATCGACACAATCCTTCTGTGTCGATCGACACGGGGTCCGGAATGAAGGTCTCTACCTTCTGAGCAAATTGGACTGTCTTTTTCCCCACTAGAAGGTTGTGTACCGAATCCAGCTTAGCCTTAACCTCAGCGATTTGGCTTCCATCCATGTTCCCATTGAGCTTCTTCCTCTCAAAATCTGCATTCTTGGTACTATTGCTAGAAGCCAAGTTCTCGATAAGCACTATAGCATTTTATGGGTAGTTGGTGTTGAAGTTCCCATTGCTTGCAGCATCTAAAGCCATCTGATATCGCCAGTCGACTCCTCTGAAGAAAATGCCCAACAGCTGGACATCACTGAACCCATGGTGAGGGCAGTCTCTCTGATAGGCCTTGAATCTCACCCAGGAAGCCTTGAATGCTTTAGTCGGACCCTGCTCCAAGGTGGAGATCTTGGTCCTCAGATCCTCGGACCTCGCTTCATCAAAGAAGTTGATGAGGAAAGCATTCTTGGTGTCCTCCCAAGTAGTCAGAGATCCAGGTGCCAACTGCTTTAGCCAGTAAGATGCTTCCCCAGCTAGAGAGTAAGGGAAAAGCTTGCATAAGAGGTAGTCACTTGAAACCCCATTGGCCTTGATGCTAGATGCCAAGTTTGAACCTCTCAATGTGGTCCATGGGATGTTCTGAAGGAAGACCATGAAAAGGATGCTGAGCCACCAATGAGAAGTAAGCTGGCTTCAGCTCGAAGTCACTTCTCTGGAAGGTAGGAGGCTTGATGGCAGCCTGTTGGCGTACAACTCATCAGGTCTGTAGTGTTCTCCCAAAGTGCGCGCACGCCCAGCTGGCTGCTGCTGCACTATCTGACCCTGCTGCTCCTCTGCTACTACAGCTCCATGTTCATCCAGACGTTGACCCTCAGCGTTGTACTTCCGACCCTGAAGGTCCCTAAAACCGCCATCTTCGTGTGCAAACAAAACAAGTCTGTTGTTGACCATCCTGAAACACACAAAAATAACATAAAAAGAAAGTAAGTAAACAAGAAAAACTTAGACAAAATTCTACTAACAAAAATCGAATGGTGATTCAATTCCCCGGCAACGGCGCCAAAATTTGATCTGCTCAAATTTACCCTGAGCTACTCTCTCAAATTAAGAGATCGATGTAGTACTTAGGGATCGAATCCACAGGGAAAAGAATCACACAATCATTTAAAGAGTTCGAATTAGGCTAAGCAAATATATATGAGTGAAATAAAATATCAAAATAAGTAAATGGAGATAAATGATCTAGGAAATCAATGAGACAAAAGCTAGGTGATGGGTAATTTTTCAGGTATGATTCAAAACTGATTTGTGTCGATCGACACAGGTATCCATGTCGATCGACACAGAGATAAAAAACGTTAGGGTTTGTTAAGTACCGTTCTAGAACATAAACAATAATGTAAAGCCAATCAACTGTCGTTGCAGAAACTATCTATGATTAGATTCCTAAATCCCAAATTTCTTTGCGAACCTAGAGAATTAAATCAAGCTTTATAGTTCAAGTTTAATTGCTCACAGAATTTCTAAACCAAATTTCTTTGCGAAGAGGCAATTCTGCTCATCTAAAACTAGTTCAAGTTATTAATAACACTTTTGTGTCTATTAAACAACCTAAGATCTAGATTCTAGGTGTACAGGCTAGATCTAGCATTGGAAACAATCTAGATGAAGAACCAGAAGATAAACCCTAACAGATTTTCAGTCCTAACAATTTCTCATCAAAACCCTAGAATTACCCACAACCTAACAAGCAAACTACTCAGACATAGATGCAGTAAACATTATGAATGATATAAATTGCATAAAAGATAGAGTTAGAGATACAGAGGGTTTTATGCTGAAGATCTGAGAAACTCTGAAATCTCTCCAAAAGCTCTCCTCTCTCAAGTCTCAATCAAAATCCAAGATCCCTCATCTACAAACCTAAGTAAAACTATATATATAGAAGTAGGTAAAATCGGATTGGGCCTTGGTGTAAACTTCTTGAAACTTCAGGCCCGAGAAGGAAAAAACTGGTTTTCTTCGTAAAAGATCCATGTCGATCGACACACATGTCCGTGTCAATCGACACGCCATCAACTGGAAATCTTCTTGTCTCGCCAAAACTCATGTCGATCGACAGGGATAAGAGTGTCGATCGACACAGAGCCTTCTGTTCGACTTCGACTTGATCTTTTCAGCTCTTTCTTCCTCGATGCTCCGAAATGCTCTAAAAACATCCACTAAGCTCCAATCGATCCTTAACCTGCAAAGACACTAAAACAGTAGAGAAAACACCAAATGACTCGATAAAAACAGACCTATATCATGGTCGAAAACCGGTAAAAATCATGATATATCAATGAAACTGAATTGAAGATTGTGGATCAAGTAACCATTCCTTTTAGTGTGGGAATGTATTCAGACCAAGTTATGTGCGATGCGATGCCTATGCAAGCTGGTCATCTTCTGCTTGGAAGACCATGGCAGTTTGACAAGGAGACAATGCATAATGGTCGCACCAATTTCTATTCCTTTACTCATGAAGGGCGTAAGCACAATCTTGCACCACTTACTCCACAAGAAGTGCATGAAATGCAAAAGACAATGGCTAAAGGAAAACAGGTAAGTAAAACTAACCTTTATGTAACACCTACTACTGTTTTAAAATCACTTGAATCACAAGAACAAGTGCTACTAATGATCTTTAAGGAAGGTTTGTTTTCAGGTCAAGAAGAACAAGACTTACCAAGTGCGGTTGTAGAGCTTCTTAAGAAGTTCCGTGAAGTTTTTCCAAAAGAGATACCACCTGGACTACCACCAATCAGAGTGATTGAACATCAAATCGATTTAGTTCCTGGAGCACCTCTACCTAACCGAGCTGCTTATAGAGTTAATCCAGAGGAAGCTAAGGAGCTGGAAAAGCAAGTACAAGACTTGATGTCTAAAGGCTATATCCATGAAAGCTTAAGTCCTTGTGTTGTTCCTATTATCCTAGTTCCTAAGAAAGATGGATCATGGAGGATGAGTGTAGACTGCCGAGCAATAAACAACATCACTATCAAGTATAGACATCCCATTCCGAGACTTGATGACATGCTGGATGAGCTCAATGGAGCTGTCATCTTCTCAAAGATCGATCTGCGTAGTGGATACCATCAAGTTAGGATGAAAGAAGGAAATGAATGGAAAAGTGCATTCAAGACCAAGCAAGGTCTTTATGAATGGCTTGTGATGCCTTTCGGCCTCATCAATGCACCTAGCACCTTTATGCGTCTAATGAACCAAGTTCTTAGACCATACATCAGTAAGTTTGTGATTGTTTACTTCGATGACATTTTGATTTATAGCCAAAGCTTATCTAACCATGTTGCACATCTTGAGCTAGTTTTAGAGACACTCCGAAAGGAAAGTCTTTATGCTAATCTAAAGAAATTGCACATTTTGCGCTGATCAAGTTGTGTTTTTAGGATTTGTTGTAAGTTCTCAGGGATTAAAAGTAGATGAAGAGAAGATCAAAGCTATACAAGATTGGCCGACCCCATCAACCATTGGACATGTTTGGAGTTTCCACAGTCTGGCTAGCTTCTATAGGAGATTTGTGAAGGATTTCAGCACCATTGCCGTACCTCTAACTTCTGTAATCAAGAAAAACGTTGGGAAAAGGCATAAGAAGATGCATTCAAGAAGCTCAAAGACAGCCTCACACATGCGCCTGTTTTGGTACTTCCAAACTTTGATAAAATGTTTGAGATTGAATGTGATGCTTCTGGTACAAGTATAGGAGCTGTTTTAACTCAAGGAGGAAAACCAGGAGCTTATTTTAGTGAGAAGCTCAATGGAGCATCCCTAAACTACCCCACATATGATAAGGAACTCTTTGCGTTGGTAAGGTCTCTAGAAACTTGTCAACATTATTTATTGTCAAAAGAGTTTGTTATTCATACAGATCATGAGACGATCAAGCACCTAAGAGGCCAGACCACACTTAAGAAGAGACACACAAAGTGGCTTGAATTCATAGAGACTTTTCCATATGTTATCAAGTACAAGAAGGGTAAAGAGAACATTGTAGCTGATGCCCTATCACGAAGGCACGCCCTGATCAGCACAATGGAAGCTTAGATCATGGGATTTGAGCACCTCACAGGATTATATGAATCTGATCTATACTTTCAAGAAGTCTTCGAAGAAACCAACAAGGCTGCATATGGAGCATCGTATCAACAAGATGGGTTCTTATTCAAGGACAAAAGGCTTTGCATCCCTCAAGGATCCATAAGAGAGCTACAGATCAGAGAAGCACATGGAGGAGGACTCATGGGACATTTTGGCCGAGACAAGACTCTAAGTGTGCTTATGGAGCATTTTTATTGGCCACACTTGAAAAGAAATGTGGAGAGGTTCTGTGCAAAGTGCATCACTTGCTTAAAAGCAAAATCCAGGTCACATCCTTATGGTTTATATATGCCTTTGTCTATTCCTAACCTACCATGGGTAGATATCTCTATGGATTTTGTTTTAGGAATGCCCAAGATCGACAACAAGGATTCCATCTTTGTAGTTGTAGACCGGTTCTCTAAGATGGCACACTTCATTCCATGCAACAAGACTAATGATGCTTCACAAACAGCTGATCTCTTCTTTAAAGAAGTAATACGTTTACATGGAGTGCCTAGGACCATTGTATCAGATCGTGACACAAAGTTCTTGAGTACTTTTGAAAAACCCGATGGAAGAAGTTGGGAACTAAGCTTTTATTCTCAACTACTTGTCATCCTCAAAATGATGGCCAAACAGAGGTAGTGAACTGTACACTCTCAACCCTATTGAGAGCCACGGTTGGTAAGAACTTAAGGAATTGGTTATCTTGTTTGCCATACATTGAATTTGCTTATAATCATGCTAAACATTCTGCTACTAAGCTCTCTCCTTTTGAAGTTGTTTATGGATTAAACCCCACGACTCCAAAAGATTTTTCACCATTGCCACAAGCTGTTTATTCTAGTGCCGAAGGACAAACAAGGGCAGAGTTTGTGAAGAAGCTACACCAAAAGGCTAAAGGCAACCTAGAGAAGAAGACTGAGAAGTAGAAGGAGCAAGCTGATCAGAATCGCAAAGAAATCACGTTTGAACCAGGAGATTGGGTCTGGTTACACATGCGACATGAGAGGTTTCCCAAATAGAGGAAATCCAAGCTTATGCCAAGAGGAGATGGCCCATTCCGAGTGCTGGAGAAAATCAACAACAACGCCTACAAAATTGAACTACCAGGTGAGTTGAACATTTCCAATACTTTTAATGTTGCTGATTTATCTCATTTCCATGCAGATGAACCTATTCTGAGGTCAGAACCTTCTCAAGGGGGAAGGAATGATGAGGACATCGAAGCTACCTCACATGACACTGAAGGCAATGTTCTCTCCATTCCACACATGAGAAAAATACCAAGAACGAGGTCAGGAACCAAGAGCTTAAGAGAGGAGTTCAACCAATCTATGGAAAGTTTAATCACATTATTGGAGCATGAAGAACTGAAAGGAAAGCTGCTCACTAGAGAGATTACGGAAGAGACTCCAATCGAGCCAACAAGCATGATAAGTTCCTTTTCTACTCAAGACTTGGAGAATCCTCAAGAACACAACTCCACAACCATTAGAAGGCAACAAGAAGCTGAGAGCAACAAGGAATTATAAGAATCTTCTTATGTGCTACTCAAGTCTCCAACAACAGCCTTCTTGCTAGTTTTTCAAGGAAACATGGATGCAACCTTGTTTACTATCTCCAAGCATGCTGCAAGCTCAACTTAAAACCAATGTAAGTGTTTACATTCTGATTATTATTCACGAGTTTTTGTGGTTGTTTTGCAGGTTATTTCCCTTTGATTTAGTGTCAGTTATGTTTTACATTTTTTTTAGTCAGTTTGTAACAAATATAATAGGAATTTTTTAAACTTTCCTTATTTGTATTTTCGGCCTTAGAAGCCCTAAGCTGCAGAGCTATTATAAAGGTCCTTCTCAGCTTGTAACAATTCACGTTTTTTTATTAATAAAAAGAGAACTTTCTTCCTTCAAAAACCCTAGCCATCGGCTGCCTTTGCTCTTCCTTCCTTGGTGCGATTCCATTGAAGCTTGAGTGTTTAGACTTATCACAGAGCCTTCCATTTTTTGTGTGGCGTCTCTCAATCTACCTGCAACTCGTCATTCCATCAAATCATCCATTAGAGTCCTAGAGAGTGCTTTACAGCCAGCTAGAGATTCACCATTCAATCCCACCTTCATAGACACATCAAACGTGCCTATATCAGGTTGGTTTGATTGATTACTATTTTCCGCTGTTTAATTGATGTGTTTGAGAATTTCGCATATCAAGAATTAGTATTTATGGGAATACTAATTCGATGCTATAAATATTAAAAATAAATAAATAAATAAATAAAAAGAGAAAAAGAAAAAGAAAAGGAAAAAATCTAAGGAAAAGAAAAAGAAAAGGAAAAAATCGATTTCAGTTCATGCAATGAGCACTATCAAGTTATCATCTTCCACGCTGGCAGCACTGGATAAAGTATCGAGAAATTTCATATGGGGGAGTACTATGGAAAGAAGGAAACATACCTAAAGAAGAATGAGGTATTGGAATTTGAAAAACAAGTGACATAAATAAGGAACTAATTGCAAAGGTGGGGTGGAGATTGGTACATGAGAATGAAAGCTTATGGGAAAGAGTGGTGAGGAGCAAGTATAATGTTGGGGATGTTAATGATCACAAGTGGATGATTGTTAAGATTAGATGGTCTGCTACCTGGCGTAGTGTGGGGATGGGTTACGAGATATGATATGTCAGGGGCATATTTGGGTGATGGGAGATGGGACAAGCATAAGATTTTGGCTTGATAAGTGACTGTCAAACGAACCTATTAGGGAAAGGATAAGACCGCAACTATCAAAGGAGACAGAGAACTTGAAGGCAAGGGATATATGGATAGATGGAAGGTGTTGGGATGTGGATAAAATCCCTCCATATGTGTCGGAAAATCAACGGTTAGAACTGGTAGTTGTAGTGTTAGACAGTGTAACAAGGCAAAGGACATATTTTCGTAGGGTGAAACTTCGGATGGTAAGTTTACTGTCAAGTCTGCCTATTTGATATATCATGGTTTTTACCCTTTTTCGACCATGATATAAGTCCTTTTTATAGAGTCTTTGTGGTGTTTCTCGAGTCTTTTAGTGTCATTGTAGGTTGAAGATCGATTGGAGCCTAATGGAAGCTTATGGAGCTTTCTGGAGCATCAAGGAACGAAGAGCTGAAGATGCCAAGTCAGAGTCGAGCAGAGGAGCTTGTGTCGATCGACATAGTGACTTTGTGTCGATCGACACTCTCGTGCCAGACGAAGAAGAAGAGTTCCAATGGATGTTGTGTCGATCGATACACTAAAATGTGTCGATCGACATGGGTTTTTAATGAAGAAATCTTGTTCGGGCTTGAAGTTCCAGACGTTTTTATCAAAGCCCAGTCCGATTTTGCCTACTTGTATAAATAGTTTTTAGTTAGGTTTTCATGCACATATCTAGTTTTTAATTAAGACTTGGAGATTAAAGGCTTAGAGGATATTTTCAGACTTCCGGATTTCATCGCTTTCGAAACTCTGTATCTCTTACTCTAACTTTTTAATGCAAATTATTTATTCATTGATAATGTTTACATCATCTATGTCTGAGTAGTTTGCTTGTTAGGTTTAGGGTAGTTCTAGGGTTTGATGAGAATCTGAATGAATTAAAACCCTGTTAGGATTTATCTTTGTGTTCTTCATCTAGATTGGTATAATTCTGATTTTAGGATTGATCAACTAAAATTGGATATCATAGGTTGTTTAATAGATGCGAAAGTATTATTGATAACCTGAAATAATCTTAGATGAGCAAAATTGCCTACTCGCAAAGAAATTTGGTTTAGGAATTTTGTGAGCAATTAAACCTGAACGATAAAGCTTGATTTAATTCACTAGGTTCGCAAAGAAATTTGGGATTTAGGAATCTAATCATAGATAGTCTCTGCAACGACAGTTGATTGATTTTACATTAGTGTTTATGCTCAAGAACAGTTCTTAATAAAATCCTACGTTTTAATTGCATCTGTGTCGATCGACACAGAACCTTGTGTCGATCGATACGAGTCAGTTTCGAATCATTCCTGCGAATTACCCAAGGCCTAACCTTTGTCTAAATTGAATTCTAAAACCTTGATAATCATTCATTCTGTTTACATTTGCTGTTTACTTTACTGCATTCACACTTTTAACTTAGCAAAATTTGAATTCACTGATTGATTGTGTTATTCGATTCCCTGTGGATTCGATCTCTAAGTACTACTACGATCTCTTAATTTGAGAGAGTAGCTCAGGGTAAATTTGAGCGTATCAAATTTTGGCGCCGTTGCCGGGGAACTCGATCTAACCAATCGATTTGTGTTATTAGAACTTTGTCTAAGTTTTTGTTTTTGTTAATTTTACTTACTTTTTCTTTTCTTTTCTTTGTTTTGTGTGTTTCAGGTTTATGCATCAGCGCGTTACCAAAGGCAATCAGAACAAAGAGCTACTTGATTTCAATCCTGAGATTGAAAGGTTAGAACGAGCCAACAGAGCAGCAACAAGGACAGCCAGAATGAATCCAATTGTGTTGATCAGAGGTGAAGATGGGCACTTGCAGGATGCTGAGGGTCGCAGGCGTAACGCTCAGGGTCAGCGACTGGATGAGAACGGGGCTGTGATCCAAGAGGACCAGCAGGTCCAGAGACAAGAGCCAGCAGCTGCTGTGCGTGGGCGTACTCTGGGAGAGTACAACAGGCCCGATGAGTTTTATGCTAATAGGGCAGCAATTCGTCCTCCTGCTTTCCCGAGGAACAATTTTGAGCTGAAGCCGGCCTACTTCTCGCTAGTTGCCCAGCACCCATTCCATGGCCTGTCATCTGAGCACCCCATGGACCACATAGAGAGGTTTGAGGACCTCGCTTCTAGCATCAAGGCAAACGGGGTGTCTAGCGATTACCTTTTCTGCAAGCTGTTCCCATACTCCCTTAGCGGAGAAGCAGCCTACTGGCTAAAGCAGCTGGAGCCAGGCTCGCTGACTACTTGGGAGGACACCAAGAATGCTTTCCTCAACAACTTCTTTGATGAGGCGAGATCAGAGGATCTAAGGACCAAGATCTCCATGTTCAAGCAGGGACCGACTGAGGCATTCAAGGATTCTTGGATTCGATTCAAGTCTTACCAGAGAGCTTGCCCTCATCACGGGTTCAGTGATGTTCAGCTGTTGGGCATTTTCTTCAGAGGGATTGACTGGAGGTATCAGGTGGCCCTCGATTCAGCTAGCAATGGGAACTTCAACACCAGGTATCCGGAAGATGCACTGATTCTCATTGATAACTTGGCGTCTAGCAACAGTGCAAAGAATGCAGACTTCGAGAGGAAAAAGCTGGAGGGAGACGTGGATGGTAGCCAAATCGCTGAGGTTAGGGCTAAGCTGGATTCTGTACACAATCTGATAGTAGAGAAGGATGTCAACTACATTGGTGGGGCTGGCTATCAGGGTCAAAGGTTTGGGAATCAGCAAGGGTTTCAGAAGCCGTTTCAGAGCAACTACCAGAGGAACTATGGTTCTTTGTCTTACCAGACACCTCCTGCTCAGACAACAGAGAGCAGTGAGATGAAATCCATGTTGGAGCAGATTCTAGAGGGTCAACAGAAGATGAACGTGAGCTTTAATGGGAAGATGGATGCTATGTACCAAGATCTGAATAGCAAAATTGAGGCTATCAATCTCCACATAAAGAAGCTGGACACTCAGGTAGCCCAAACAACGGAGTCGGTAAAAAGGCAAGAAGGTTTCCTACCGGCTAAGACTGAGACTAACCCAAGGTTGCATATCAATGCAATCACTGTGGGGTGTGAGGAAGGAGAAGTCGCTGATTTGGAGACAGCAGAGCTTGTGTCGATCGACACGACTGGTAAGTGTCGATCGACAGCGTATAAGGCAATTGATGATATATCGGACAGGAAGTCTCCTATCGATCGACACATTTCTAGTGTCGATCGACATGCTACCCAGAACAGCCCACTTTCTTCAGAATCATCGGATAGCTCAGAGGAAAGGGTCTACAAGCCTAAGCTACCCTTTCCGAGGAGGAAGTCTAAGCAAGAGATGGAGGATGCCCAATGCAAGGCCATCATGGAAAAGCTTGTTGTGGACTTTCCACTGATAGGTGTTGAGAAGCTCTCTACGGTGGTCAGGAAATGCTTGCAGAGGATGGTTATAAAGAACTTGAGTTCAGAGCAGTTCAGTGCTATACTTTCTGTAGAAGTATGCGCATTGATTCAAGACATGACCCCAGAAGAACCTACTCAACCCTCATTGAGGAAGCTACCCAAGGTTTCAAGTCCTGGAACGTTTGTGATTCCCTGCTCTATCAAAGGTACGCAATTCAAGAACTCTCTGTGTGACACTGGGGCTAATGTGAATGTTATCTCTGAGGATGTTGCAAGGAAGCTAGGGATTGTGGATCTTCAACCTTCAAGGATGTCTATTTTGCTAGCTGACGGGACTCCCACAACTTCGAAAGGATTCATTGCTGATTTGATGCTGCAAGTGGGAGACTGTCTTATTCCTACAGACTTTCACGTTATGGAGTCAAGAAAAGGAAGCAACAGACCATTGATTCTTGGGCGAGCCTTCCTTGCCACTGTGGGAGCATTCGTTGATTTCCCTAATGAGCGAATCTCTTTCTCCAAAATCAACAAGGATGTCTACTACCCTGCAGTCCATGACAAAGATATCTCATGTTTGACTGTCATCACTGGAGAGAGGCCACTGCAAGACACGAAGACGATCCTCTGTGCACCACCCTTGACTTCTCCACCCTCTTTGAGCTCTAATGGAGACTTGGCTGAACCCAAAGTGAAGCGAAAGAAGCGATCCACACCTTTCTCCAAGTTCCGAATCATCATCCCCTTCGAGCTGAGGGAGAAAGGAGAGGCAGTGCTTCAAGAGATGCTGAACACCACCATGAAGTTTTTTCCTGGTATTGTTCCTTGGATGCCTGGAGCTGGAGCGCGATCAAATGCAAGGCTATTAAAGGATGAGGGAGACAAACGACCCCTCAAAGATCCACCAAAAGCCTGCGTCCTGACACAGTCGAGCTCATGACTGAAAACAAGCGCTTAGTGGGAGACAACCCACTGGTAAGTCTAACTATTTTTCGTTTTTTGTTTTTGTTTACTAACTTTTAGTTTTGCTTTTATTTCATACAAAAAAAAAAAAAAGAAAACAGAGGAGACGAGCAGAGACCTGTGTGTCGATCGACACACATCACTCGTGTCGATCGACACACCCTGCAGAGGTAAGTTCTCGTACTCTTTTTCATTGGTGTTTTGTTTTCTTTTCTTTTCTTTCTAAGGTCATGATTTGACAACACTGGGGACAGTGTTGGTTAAGTCTGGGGGAGGAAACTACTAACGTGTTTCTTTTTGTTTTGGTTTATTTTGAGTCAAATTTTTGTTTTTATTGAGTCAAAACCAGTTAGGAACAACCCTTTCTCTGGTTTACTGGACTGTCTCCTTCAGTTTGTGTGACCATTTTTCTGGGATCAACTTCAGAATCAGACTAATGGGAAATCCTAGGATTGACCGGTTGACTAGAGACGTCTGCTATTTCCGGTATAATCCGCCAAGTCAGAGCTACTGCACGGTTCTCTTTGGGATCGATGTTCATAAAGCTTGACTCCTCATTCGCACCTGACAAGTGCAATCTCCTGTTGAAAGTAATGGTACTCCTCTCCCTCTATTCATATAAAAAAAAGAAATAAGAGAAAAATCCAGTGAATTTGGGTTAGGATTGGGGTGAGATGATAGCTCTTGAGTATAGGATGAGGAATAAAATCCAGTGAGTCTGTACTCAAGAGGTGATCACCCAACTCAAAAAGCAGCAGTCTGAGTCCCGTAAAACGGATGAAGAAGACGAGCAATCTCACGAGCCTGTCTCCTCACAAGGAACAATAGTAGTGAGTCACGACCCTGTCTCCTAACAAGGAACAACATTAGTGAAATATGCACTGCTTTGAGTTCAGCAATCATAAAAATTAGGAATAGGAAACAAAATAAGTCTGGGGGAGAGGAGGAACACCAAGTGTTGTATAGGTTGATCTTTCATGGTATAGTCTAGGAATGAGTCTAGAAAGCTTTTGGCATTGAGAACATTGAGACCAAGCTATGAAGACTAATGGATTATGCTGTGAAGTTGTGGATGAATCTGGAATGCTGCGAATGTCTGCGGAGAAGTACATGGTGGTCCGATTTTGGATTTCGTTCTGCATCATGTGGATTACTAGTTGAAGGGGATTAGTCCAGTACTCCAAAGAAAGGTGAGTTTCTGCGTTTTCAAACCTCTTTCCCATTCTTGGTTTATGTTTTGCTTGAGGGCAAGCAAATGTTAAGTCTGGGGGAGTTGATATATCATGGTTTTTACCCTTTTTCGACCATGATATAAGTCCTTTTTATAGAGTCTTTGTGGTGTTTCTCGAGTCTTTTAGTGTCATTGTAGGTTGAAGATCGATTGGAGCCTAATGGAAGCTTATGGAGCTTTCTGGAGCATCAAGGAACGAAGAGCTGAAGATGCCAAGTCAGAGTCGAGCAGAGGAGCTTGTGTCGATCGACATAGTGACTTTGTGTCGATCGACACTCTCGTGCCAGACGAAGAAGAAGAGTTCCAATGGATGTTGTGTCGATCGATACACTAAAATGTGTCGATCGACATGGGTTTTTAATGAAGAAATCCTATTCGGGCTTGAAGTTCCAGACGTTTTTATCAAAGCCCAGTCTGATTTTGCCTACTTGTATAAATAGTTTTTAGTTAGGTTTTCATGTAGATATCTAGTTTTTAATTAAGACTTGGAGATTAAAGGCTTAGAGGATATTTTCAGACTTCCGGATTTCATCGCTTTCGAAACTCTGTATCTCTTACTCTAACTTTTTAATGCAAATTATTTATTCATTGATAATGTTTACATCATCTATGTCTGAGTAGTTTGCTTGTTAGGTTTAGGGTAGTTCTAGGGTTTGATGAGAATCTGAATGAATTAAAACCCTGTTAGGATTTATCTTTGTGTTCTTCATCTAGATTGGTATAATTCTGATTTTAGGATTGATCAACTAAAATTGGATATCATAGGTTGTTTAATAGATGCGAAAGTATTATTGATAACCTGAAATAATCTTAGATGAGCAAAATTGCCTACTCGCAAAGAAATTTGGTTTAGGAATTTTGTGAGCAATTAAACCTGAACGATAAAGCTTGATTTAATTCACTAGGTTCGCAAAGAAATTTGGGATTTAGGAATCTAATCATAGATAGTCTCTGCAACGACAGTTGATTGATTTTACATTAGTGTTTATGCTCAAGAACGGTTCTTAATAAAATCCTACGTTTTAATTGCATCTGTGTCGATCGACACAGAACCTTGTGTCGATCGACACGAGTCAGTTTCGAATCATTCCTGCGAATTACCCAAGGCCTAACCTTTGTCTAAATTGAATTCTAAAACCTTGATAATCATTCATTCTGTTTACATTTGCTGTTTACTTTACTGCATTCACACTTTTAACTTAGCAAAATTTGAATTCACTGATTGATTGTGTTATTCGATTCTCTGTGGATTCGATCCCTAAGTACTACTACGATCTCTTAATTTGAGAGAGTAGCTCAGGGTAAATTTGAGCGTATCACTATTCTATTTTGACGAAAGATGATTCACCAAAGCAGAACATGGGGACGTATTATAAACGAGTTTGGAGAGTCATGGCACCAGAGCGAGTTAAGGTATTTCTATGGTTGGTGAGTTAGCAAGTGATAATGACTAATCAAGAGAGGTATCGTAGACGCCTGAGTGATACTGATGTTTGTCAGGTATGAAAAGGTGGAGTGGAAACTATATTACATGTCCTTCATGAATGTCCGACTGTGGAAGCTCCATCCGTGTTCACTTTATACCAACCCAAGCTCTGAGAGACCCATTGTATCATCCATTCAATTGTCACTGAATTTCTTCTTTTTAGTCTGATATATCATGGTTTTTATTGGTTTTCGACCATGATATAGGTCCATTTTTATCGAGTCTTTTGGTGTTTTCTCTACTGTTTTAGTGTCTTTGCAGGTTAAGGATCGATTGGAGCTTAGTGGATGTTTTTAGAGCATTTCGGAGCATCGAGGAATAAAGAGCTGAAAAGATCAAGTCGAAGTCGAACAGAAGGCTCTGTGTCGATCGACACTCTTATCCCTGTCGATCGACAGGAGTTTTGGCGAGACAAGAAGATTTCCAGTTGATGGCGTGTTGATCGACACGGACATGTGTGTCGATCGACATGGATCTTTTACGAAGAAAACCAGCTTTTTTCTTCTCGGGCCTGAAGTTTCCAGAAGTTTACACCAAGACCCAGTCCGATTTTGCCTACTTGTATATATAGTTTTACTTAGGTTTTTAGATATACATCTTGGATTTTATTGAGACTTGAGAGAGGGAGAGTTTTCCAGAGAGATTTCAGAGTTTCTCAGATCTTCAGCATAAAACCCTCTGTATCTCTAACTCTATCTTTTTAATGCAATTTATTTCATTCATAATGTTTACTGCATCTATGTCTCAGTAGTTTGCTTGTTAGGTTGTGGGTAATTCTAGGGTTTTGATGAGAAATTGTTAGGATTCTAAATCTGTTAGGGTTTATCTTCTGGTTCTTCATCTAGATTGTTTCCAATGCTAGATCTAGCATGTACACCTAGAATCTAGATCTTAGGTTGTTTAATAGACACGAAAGTGTTATTAATAACTTGAACTAGTCTTAGATGAGCAGAATTGCCTCTTCGCAAAGAAATTTGGTTTAGGAATTCTGTGAGCAATTAAACTTGAACTATAAAGCTTGATTTAATTCTCTAGGTTCGCAAAGAAATTTGGGATTTAGGAATCTAATCATAGATAGTCTCTGCAACGACAGTTGATTGGCTTTACATTAGTGTTTATGTTCTAGAACGGTACTTAACAAAACCTAATGTTTTTAATCTTTGTGTCGATCGACAGGGATACATGTGTCGATCGACACGACTCAATTTCGACTCATACTTGAAGAATTACCCATCACCTAGCTTTTGTCTCATTGAATTTCTAGATCAGTTATCACCATTACTTGTTTTGCTATTTTATTTCATTCATATATATTTGCTTAGCCTAATTCGAACTCTTTAGTTGATTGTGTGAATCTTTTCCCTGTGGATTCGATCCCTAAGTACTACATCAATCTCTTAATTTGAGAGAGTAGCTCAGGGTAAATTTGAGCAGATCAAATTTTGGCGCCGTTGCCGGGGACTAGATTTCACCATTCGATTATTGTTAGTAGAATTTTGTCTAAGTTTTTTCTATTTTTGTTTATTTTACTTACTTTTTCTTTTCTTTATTTTTTTTTGTGTGTTTCAGGATGGTTCATCCGCTAGTGCTTATCAGAGGTGATGATGGGTTCTATCAGGACACTGAGGGTCGCAGACACAATGCTTAGGGTCAGAGACTGGATGAAAACGGGGCTGTGATCCAAGAGGACCAGCAGGTCGTGCAGAGACAAGAGCCAGCAGCTGCTGTACGTGGGCGTACTCTGGGAGAGTACAACAGGCCCGATGAGTTTTATGCCAACAGGGCAGAAATTCGTCCTCCTGCTTTCCCGAGGAACGATTTTGTGCTGAAGCCGGCCTACTTCTCGCTAGTTGCTCAGCACCCATTCCATGGCCTGTCATCTGAGCACCCCATGGACCACATAGAGAGGTTTGAGGACCTCGCTTCGAGCATCAAGGCAAACGGGGTGTCCAGCGACTACCTTTTCTGCAAGCTGTTCCCATACTCCCTCAGTGGGGAAGCATCTTACTAGCTGAAGCAGTTGGCACCTGGATCTCTGACTACTTGGGAGGACACCAAGAATGCTTTCCTCATCAACTTCTTTGATGAAGCGAGGTCCGAGGATCTGAGGACCAAGATCTCTACCTTCGAGCAGGGTCTGACTGAAGCATTCAAGGCTTTCTGGGTGAGATTCAAGGCCTATCAGAGAGACTGCCCTCACCATGGGTTCAGTGATGTCCAGCTGTTGGGCATTTTCTTCAGAGGAGTCGACTGGCAATATCAGATGGCTTTAGATGCTGCAAGCAATGGGAACTTCAACACCAACTACCCAGAAAATGCTATAGTGCTTATCGAGAACTTGGCTTCTAGCAATAGTACCAAGAATGCAGATTTTGAGAGGAAGAAGCTCAATGGGAATATGGATGGAAGCCAAATCGCTGAGGTTAAGGCTAAGCTGGATTCGGTACACAACCTTCTAGTGGGGAAGAAGACTGTCCAATTTGCTCAGAAGGTAGAGACCTTCATTCCGGAACCCGTGTCGATCGACACAGAAGGATTGTGTCGATCGACATAGGAGGAGAAGGATTGCAACTATGTTGGAGGAGCTGGTTATCAGGGTCAGAGGTTTGGTAGTCAGCAAGGGTATCAGAGGAATGACTTCCAGAAGCCGTTTCAGAGCAACTACACCAGGAACTACGGTTTTTCTTCCTACCAGACACCGCCTGCTCAGTCATCAGAGAACAGCGAGATGAAATCTATGCCAGAGCAGATTCTGGAGGGTCAACAGAAGATGACTGTGAGCTTCAATGGGAAGATGGATGCCATGTACCAGGATCTGAATGGGAAGTTTGAAGCTTTGAACGCCCATGTCAAGAAGCTAGACACCCAAGTTGCTCAAGCTGCGGAGAATGTTAGAAGGCAAGAAGGATTCCTATCGGCTAAGACTGAGACGAACCCAAGGTTGCATATCAATGCAATCACTGTGGGGTGTGAGGAAGGAGAAGTCGCTGATTTGGAGACAGCAGAGCTCGTGTCGATCGACACGACTGGTAAGTATCGATCGACAGAGTGTTACGTAATCAGTGACACATCGGACAGGAAGTCTCCTGTCGATCGACATACTGCTAGTGTCGATCGACATGCTACCCAGAACAGCCCACTTTCTTCAGAATCATCGGATAGTTCAGAAGAGAGGGTCTACAGGCCTAAGCTACCCTTTCCAAGGAGGAAGTCTAAGCAAGAGATGGAGGATGCCTAATGCAAGGCCATCATGGAAAAGCTTGTTGTGGAGTTTCCATTGATAGGTGCTGAGAAGCTCTCTACGGTGGTCAGGAAGTGCTTACAGAGGATGGTTATAAAGAACTTGAGTTCAGAGCAGTTCAGTGCTATACTTTCCGTAGAAGTATGCGCATTGATTCAAGACATGACCCAGAAGAACCTACTCAACCCTCATTGAGGAAGCTACCCAAGGTTTCAAGTCCTAGAACGTTTGTGATTCCCTGCTCTATCAAAGGTACGCAATTCAAGAACTCTCTGTGTGACACTGGGGCTAATGTGAATGTTATCTCTGAGGATGTTGCAAGGAAGCTAGGGATTGTGGGTCTTCAACCTTCAAGGATGTCTATCTTGCTAGCTGATAGGACTCCCACAACTTCGAAAGGATTCATTGCTGATTTAATGCTGCAAGTGGGAGACTGTCTTATTCCTACAGACTTTCACGTTATGGAGTCAAGAAAGGGAAGCACCAGACCATTGATTCTTGGGTGAGCCTTCCTTGCCACTGTGGGAGCATTCGTTGACTTCTCCAATGAGCGGATCTCTTTCTCCAAAATCAACAAGGATGTCTACTACCCTGCAGTCCATGACAAAGATATCTCCTGTTTGACTGTCATCACTGGAGCGAGGTCACTGCAAGAAAAAAAGAAGATCCCGTGTGCATCACCCATGAGACTTGATGGAGGATCCAAACCAGCTAAGACCAAATGCAAGAAGACTTCCAAGCCATTCTCCAAGTTCAGAATTATCATTCCTATGGAGTTAAGTGAGAAAGGAGAGGAAGTGATCCAGGAGATAATGCTAAACACCATGAAGCTGCTTCCCGGTGTTGTACCCTTCACCGACCCACCCGTTACCTGCGTCCTGACACAGTCAAGCTAATAACTGAAAACAAGCGCTTAGTGGGAGGCAACCCACTGGTAAGTGTAGATTAGTTTGATTTTTTTGTTTTGTTTTACTAACTTTTTATTTTAAGTGTTTCAAAAAAAAAAAAAAGAGACGAGACGAGCAAATTCCGGTGTGTCGATCGACACATCTACTTGTGTCGATCGACAGACCATGCAACAGGTAAGTTCTCGTTCTTTTCAATTGGTGTTTCCTTTTTTCTTTTATGTTCTTTCACCAACTTCAGGCTTGACAACACTAGGGACAGTGTTGGTTAAGTCTGGGGGAGGAAACTACTAACGTGTTTCTTTTTGTTTTGGTTTATTTTGGGTCAAATTTGAAAATTTTTGTTTTATTGAGTCAAAATTTGTTAGGAACAACCCTTCTTTTGGTTTAGTGGATTGTCTTTGTCAGCATGTGACCATTCTTCCAGGAACGAGTTCAGAGTCAGACTAATGGGAAATCCTAAGGCTGATCAGTTGACTGGAGACGTCTGTTACTTCCGGTATAATCTACCAAGTCAGAGCTATTGCACGGTTTTCTTTGGAATCGATGTCCATAGAACTTGACTCCTCATTCATACCTGACAAGTGCAACCCCTTTTTGAAAGTGATGGTACCCCTCTCCCTCTATTCCCTTAAAAAAATATATATATCATTTATGTTAGGATTGGGGTGAAATGATAGCTCATGAGTATAAGACGAGGAATAAAATCCAGTGAGTCTATACTCAAGAGGTGATCACCCAGCTCAAAAGCAGCAGTCTGAGTCCCGTAAAACGGATGAAGAAGACGAGCAATCTCACGAGCCTGTCTCCTAACAAGGAACAATAGTAGTGAGTCACGACCCTGTCTCCTAATAAGGAACAACATTAGTGAAATATGCACTGCTTTGAGTTCAGCAATCATGAAACAATAGGAATAGAGAACAAAACAAGTATGGGGGAGAGGAGAAATACCAAGTGTTATATAGGTTTATTTGTCATGGTATAGTCTGGGAATGAGTCTAGAAGGTTCTTGGCATTGGGAACATTGAGACCAAGCGATGAAGACTAACGGATTATGCTGCGAAGTAGGCTGCGAATGTCTGCAGAGAAGTACATGGTGGTCTGATTCTGGTTGGTTCTGGATTATGTGGTTCACTAGTTGGAAGGGTCAATTCAATGCATCAAGGGAAGGTAAGTTTTGTGTTTTCAAACCTCTTTCACATTCTTGGTTTATGTTTTGCTTGAGGGCAAGCAAAGGCTAAGTCTGGGGAAGTTGATATACCATGGTTTTTACCGGTTTTCGACCATGATATAGGTCCATTTTTATCGAGTCTTTTGGTGTTTTCTCTACTGTTTTAGTGTCTTTGCAGGTTAAGAATCGATTGGAGCTTAGTGGATGTTTTTAGAGCATTTTGGAGGATCGAGGAAGAAAGAGCTGAAAAGATCAAGTCGAAGTCGAACAGAAGGCTCTGTGTCGATCGACACTCTTATCCCTGTCGATCGACAGGAGTTTTGGCGAGACAAGAAGATTTCCAGTTGATGGCGTGTCGATCGACACGGACATGTGTGTCGATCGACATGGATCTTTTACGAAGAAAACCAGCTTTTTCCTTCTCGGGCCTGAAGTTTCCAGAAGTTTACAAGAAGGCCCAGTCCGATTTTGCCTACTTGTATATATAGTTTTACTTAGGTTTTTAGATATACATCTTGGATTTTATTGAGACTTGAGAGAGGGAGAGTTTTCCAGAGAGATTTCAGAGTTTCTCAGATCTTCAGCATAAAACCCTCTGTATCTCTAACTCTATCTTTTTAATGCAATTTATTTCATTCATAATGTTTACTGCATCTATGTCTCAGTAGTTTGCTTGTTAGGTTGTGGGTAATTCTAGGGTTTTGATGAGAAATTGTTAGGATTCTAAATCTGTTAGGGTTTATCTTCTGGGTCTTCATCTAGATTGTTTCCAATGCTAGATCTAGCCTGTACACCTAGAATCTAGATCTTAGGTTGTTTAATAGACACAAAAGTGTTATTAATAACTTGAACTAGTCTTAGATGAGCAGAATTGCCTCTTCGCAAAGAAATTTGGTTTAGGAATTCTGTGAGCAATTAAACTTGAACTATAAAGCTTGATTTAATTCTCTAGGTTTGCAAAGAAATTTGGGATTTAGGAATCTAATCATAGGTAGTCTCTGCAACGACAGTTGATTGGCTTTACATTAGTATTTATGTTGTAGAACGATACTTAACAAAACCTAATGTTTTTTATCTTTGTGTCGATCGACAGGGATACCTGTGTCGATCGACACGACTCAATTTCGACTCATACTTGAAGAATTACCCATCACCTAGCTTTTGTCTCATTGAATTTCTAGATCATTTATCACCATTACTTGTTTTGCTATTTTATTTCATTCATATATATTTGCTTAGCCTAATTCGAACTCTTTAGTTGATTGTGTGAATCTTTTCCCTGTGGATTCGATCCCTAAGTACTACATCGATCTCTTAATTTGAGAGAGTAGCTCGGGGTAAATTTGAGCAGATCATAGTCCTCTTTCCGCCTCCGCCATCACCACTACATTTACTCTCTCCTTTAGAAACCATATTCGATCTCTACAAAGTTTACTCTCCCCAAAGACATTACCACATCGCCATTTCCATCCCCACCAAAATGCCATTGAAAACATCGTAGCCCATGGGACATCACCATTATGTCCTCCCTCTCCAAGATTCTCATATGGTCTTAGCAAAGAAAGCATTCCTCTTGCGCTCCTGGAAACTATATTACATGTCTTTCATGACTGTCCAAGCTTGGGTTGGTATAAGGTGAACACGGATGGAGCTTTACATGAGAACCGGGGTTCGGGAACTGCAGGTGGGGCTTTGCGGAATGAGGAAGGTGAGTGGTGTGGTGGTTTTGCTGTTAATCTTGGGAGATGCTCGCCTACTCTGACATAGCTTGGGGAGTATATTACGGCCCGACATAGCTTGGGAGAAGCAAGTTACGCAGCTAGAGCTAGAAGTTGATTCAAAGATGGTGGTAGAGTTTCTTAAGACATGGATTGGTGAAGCACATCCACTGTCCTTCCTGCTACGTCTGTGCCACGGCTTTTTATCGAAGGACTGGACAGTCCGAGTTTCTCATGTGTATGGAGGCTAATCGTTTTGCGGATGATTAACGAACTATGCGTTCTCTTTACCTTTAGGTTTATATGCTTTTAGTGTTGTTCCATCAATCGTTGTCGAGATCTTGAATGAAGATGTCTTTTAGACCCAAATTTAAAAAAAATATTGAAGAACTTTACTCTTACTACAGTAACTTTGGGCGATTTTGGGGGATTTCACAATTCGTTTCTCTGGTGGATCCACCACCGATCACGCCGGCTTTGGCTCCGGCTTTGGCTACGATAGCAGCTGAAGTAGAAGATCCTCCTACACAAAGCCAACCAAGTACGCAGCTACAATCAGACAAAGCCTCATGGACTAAAGTAGTCCAAACCAAATCAGTGACTGCAAGATACGATTTCACCTTCACTTAAGTTGATTGAGTCTCGGCAGTCGAGATTCCGGATGATATCTTAAAATAATCAGCGTACTTGAGATCTTAGAATAATCAGCGCACATGAAATAAGGAACAAGAATTATTGAGTGGAAAGCAGCGTACTTGAGATCTTAGAATAATCACCTCCTGCCTTAGGTGGCTATCATTGGTTATCTTGGTATCAAGGTAGGTTAGGACGTCTTGATATTGGTGAAGTTGCCCGAGATACAAACGCAGAGAATAACTTCTTTGATGATCCAAAAGTTAATTAAAAGACTTGGTTATGTTTAGAGAACCCCAGTCAGAGCCTCCACTTGGTATTGGTGAGACGCGACTATACCGTTTTATACAACTATTAGTTACTATTAGTTAATAGTTTTGTTCATCAATTCGTACCGTTTATGTATTTGTTACTAGATCTCCCAATACGTTCTTCTTCTCTTTAAATCGACTTATTTTTAATGTGGATTCCGTTTTCGATTAAATCAAATTAACTTTCATAATTAGTTTGCTTTTTCTCTTTATTCTTTAAAAATATGTTTGTTTCTTCTTGTGAAAAATCGTTCTGTGCAAAATCCGAGTTCGTGCGAAATCTGGGCTGAAACGGAAGAATGACTAAAACCTTGTAAACAGTAACTATTCCAGTGTTTGATGGGCAAAACTATGAGCTTTGGGCTACAATGATACAAACTACTTTAAGAATTCAAGAGCTTTGGGAAATTGTGGAGGAAGGACTTCCACCAAAGCCAAAAGAAAACCTGAAGAAAAAGGTGTAAAAGTAAGAGTACCCAAACTAAAAACGTAAGACTGTTTTAAACAGAAAATGTTTAAAGATTCACTTGAAAACACCTTTCATAAACACGCTCGTAGCACAGGTACTCACAATCTCAATTGTTGCAAGAACAGAGTACAACATCTTGTTACAAGGTGATAAACTCTTAGCCTAGTCTACCCAAGGACTCATGACGTCTTATATACACAGACTCATGTTCTAACATTTATTCTTATTCTACCCAGATATAAGAAAACAACTTCTCCTTAACACAGAACTGCTCTACTCATTCTCGAGATTTTTCTTTTCTTTAAAAACTCTCACACCTTCCTACGTTCTTTTTCTTGAAGAACTACTTCTGAAAGACCTTCAGAAAAGTTTATTATATTGGTGATTCAAAACCAATATAATATCCGAAGTCTTGCTTCGGACCGCCAGTCCGTTTACTGTTCTGTGACAGAGGCCACTGTTTCACATGTCCCTTCTCTTTGAGCAAACCGCCAACTCCACGCTTTTCACTTTTTGTAAAGCATCACTTCCTTGTTTGTATGAACAACTTTCTGCACCAACTCGCCCACTTGCATTCCCAATTGTCCTTCACACGTGTGATACTGACTCCAGCTTTGTTCATTTCTTGTGTAGCACAGCACAGACTTCTCCATAATCTTTTTGATCCATAGTTGTTATCTTTGATGCATCTACAATCTCCCCCGTTTTACTTGAGTATGTCAATCCAAGCAACCTGTCTTAACAGACAATACAGAGAGTAGATATAAGTTGTAAAGGAATCACCTCAGTGATGTCCACGATCCTTTCAACAACAATACCAGAACAGGGCCATAATATGAAACCACCCCTCAGTGAGTTTCAAGACCATACTCACATGTAATTTGGATTGATCGATGATAGCAGAACACAACAAGGATACTTAACAATGTCGCATAAATGAGTTTAAAATAGAGAGGTTCAGAATTAGGTTCAATACTTAACAAGCAAAATAACTCCTAAGGCAAGGTTCCAGTACTTAGGAGATTCTACAGAGACTGCTTCTACATAAGAAATAAGTTTTTAAGTTTCGAAGAGTGAGAGAAGTAGAGAGATATAGATAAAGTCACACACTATCATCATAATCCCTCATCTGAATTAGGAGCGATGTCTTTTTGAACATTGGTTATTGCCTTTGACATGCTGGTATTGTCTTTGCCCATCACACCACCTCCATGCCTTACCATAGCCCGTTCCTCATTTGGGCGCACCATTTCACCATCTGAATTGATGATGAATCCATAATCTCCCTCTGCTTGGATGCATACTTTCATAAAAACATAGGTAAATGAGAAGGGATATTAATATTGTGACACAGAGTGATAGAAAAACCTGTCATCCGTTTTTGGATTTATTCAACCATCTTGAGCAGCAGATTAAAGTCGTGAGCAATTTTTGGAAGGCGAGGTTCAGGCGCCTGTCCAAACATGGAGGCTGACTTATTCACCAGTTGAAGCAATCCCGGTGCAGCAGAGGTGTGATCTTAAGAATCAACCGGTACAATTTGTTGGAAGCGTATAAGTTATTCGATGAGATTTGGATAGGCGAGACGGTAGGGTAGTGCAAGTTTGGCACAGGCAAAAATTTCATCGAAGACCAACTTTCCAAATTTGAAAGGCTTGTGATGCACCAACATGTAAACCAGCATACCTCTCTCTTTGGACATTGTTGTCCTGTTAGCAATTGGATGCCAGTTGTAGCAACATATCTTGTACATGAATGCCATATGAGGACTCATCTATGGTGGAGTTAGATTGTCCCAATTGATGACATTCCCTTGAGAGAGCTTTGAGGCCACCAATTCAATCGAAATATCCATATCTGGAACAGATGACTCAGGGTCATAGTCATGTTCTGTGAGTTGAAACATGAGATTGATGATCTCTGGCGAGAACTCTTACATTGCCCCGTGGACATACACACACTGATAGCCATCTTCCCTGATCTCCATTTCTTCCAAATTTGCATAGAATTCACGAACTAATTCCGGTGTGTAAGGTTCTATCTCCGTCATAGTCGGAAGCATCCTAGCGTTGATGATAAGCGCTTCAGATGGAGCAGAGTTGGAAGATCCTACAAGCAGGATTCTCATATCATTGAAATTCTTAGAGGCCATAGTCTTGTACCTTTATTCGGCAGCAACAGAGATAAACTGTTTGCGGTGTGGAGACACATAACTTTTCTTGTATTCTGGGTACCTTTAGTCGTGACTCAGAACCACTTTTCAATGTGCTTCGTAGCGAGAAAGAAAAGGAGGAACAGGATCCTCACTATCCTTGGAGATATGAGACACCGTTGGATTTGCAAGTTTCTGTTTTGAGATCGTTGTTGTAACTGCCGGAGGAACAACTGAGTCGGACTCCCCACTGCCCTCTCTAGTTGCAGCAGGAACTGCAACTTTCCCATGAGTGCGAGCATGCAGACGATGGGCAATGGTTTCTTTTACGGACTCTGTCTTGATTATTGCAGAGGATTTCAATTTCTTTTCTTTTGAACCCTTAGCAGTAGGAGCAGGTCTTTTGCTTTTAGTAGGGTTGGTTCTTCCACAAGTTGAGGCGCATCTTCTGATGATTGAGACATGACTTAAACAGAGACGTAAGAAGAGATTTAACCAAGAAGATACAACAGAGAAGAATGTTGGGACGGTTTCTTTGAGAGATAAAGGAAAGCGAAAAATTAGGGTTAGGAATGAGTAAAGTAGGGAAATAGATCTGGAGTGGATGAATTAATAACAAACACAAGGCAGTTGCGTTTCGCATTTTGCTTTTCTCAGTTTTGATGCACATGCACAGTAACTGCCACTTTCTTTAACCCTTCCCTTCTTATCTTGAAACCGCTCAGCCCAAGCCCAGTAATTTCTTTTTACTGAGACACCAGTGGACTTGATTTAACAAAAGTCTATTAACATACGACATTTACATTAGTACAACAAACATTTAGCCGAAGCAACAGTTAAACAAACATGACACCACACACATGGTTTTTGCTTATATAACGTTTTTTGAATATATTATATGACTACACACAAATAGAGAAATAAGAACCTCACACATCATAAAACCAATATGTGTGCCTGAGGACAAACATAACCCTTCATTGTATCACACCAGTCATGAGTTACCACACACACACATATCAGAGTAGTAAGCGGAAAACATTTGAAAAATCTGGCAGTTATTTCTCAGAGAGTAGCTTTCACCACCAATGATTGACCCAGACTAGCTTTCACATTATCATTCAAGTTCAGACCCTTAGAGATGTGAAAAAGAATAGAAATCCCCAGACTCAATTTTTTGTTTGACACAAAGATACCTATGGGTAACAACAAAGGTTTTAAGACTTTTCTCCCCCTTTGTATGACAAATTCTTTTGACACATGGAAGAGACTAAGACTTTTCTCCTACTCTTCCTTTTAATAATGATCCCATGTAGAAAGAACAAAGGTTTTGGGACTTTTCTCCCCCTTTGTGTGAGAATAATTTCTTTTGAATAAACAAAGAAGCTAGGACTTTTCTCCTACACTTAAAAAAAAACTTTGGGATATTTCTCCCATTTTTTGTTTAGACAGACCCCCCAGATCAAGTGATTGAGCATAGAAACATAATAGATAGAAGAAGAAAATTAAAGAAGAACTGAACCAGAATGATAAGCAGCTCTTTTCCTGAGACAATATACCAATAGGAGGTTTTAAGGAATGATACGGAACAGTGGATAAAACCCAACTTGCTACATCCTACACATGAGGATGGATCACCCTACCTGTTGGGACACAACATGAGATTATTGCTTGCTGGGGAACACAAGTAATGTGTCCCTCAGAGGGATCCTTTTACAATTGCGTTTTCAAAACTTAAATTCTTAACACAGTGAATTACCCTTAAGACACATTTTTCATTATTGTAGTCATAAGCCTTTACCGGTTTTGAGGGAAGGGTAAGGTTCATAACATACCAGAATAGAGTGATTGTCTCACTATCAGTTCTTTTATGAGTAGGGTTAAATGTACACTATGTTGATTTTTGGAGCGCCACTGGACTTCTTGTAGTGAAGCCGTCTTGTAACACCTACTTCCTGTGTTTTTTCTTAATTTTCCATAAGAGAAAGAGTTCTTGTTAGTCGAAAAAATGTTGAGAGGGAAAGTCATACCATGAGATTTCCTTGGTAAAAATTGAAGCTGTCGAGACAACAATATGTTATGATTGAGGCTCTTTGACTCTTTGAGACTGTCTGCCAGCCAGTTACTAGTGTTGAGAGAGACACAACACACTTCTGTTTTAGAACAGACCTGAGCTGAATCAGACATCCCTTGAAGCCCACTTTGAGGCTCTTCACATTCTTCCCATACATAACAGTTATCTTCCCTTTTGACTCCCATCATCATAGTTGTTCCATGCTTGTTGTACACCCAACAGTGCATGTTATCAAACACAACTTGTAGCCCTTCAGAACACAGGTGGCTCACACTGATCAGATTCACCTTTAACCCATCCACAAGATACAAATTGTCCAGGTGAGGAACATCCTTTGTGATTGTGTTGCATTTTCCTTTGATACTTCCAATACCACCATCACCAAACATAACTTCTCCTCTGACCTTCATACACAGATTTGACAGATAGCTGGTAACACCAATCATGTGTTTTGTGCAGCCACTGTCAAAGTACCAACTTGGTTTTTCATTTGCTTCTTCAATGATATAAGCTATTCGGGCGATCTCTAGGGCTTTTGTACCCTCAGTTTTTTAGTCCGGTTTGCCCTGACGGTAGATGCCCTGACGGTCGATGCCCTGATCCGTGTCCTCTGCTTCATCAGTGTTGTTCTCGAGTTTTTCATACAGTTCGTGCTTAGTTACCCAGACACAACCAAATCTGTAAAGTTCAATCTAACACCGTTTGGATTTCCGTAGCTGCTGACTGATCCTTTTCTCTTGAAACACCTTTGCCACTGGTGCCCAGTCCTTCCACAGTGGAAACAACTCTTGTTCCATGACTTTGTGGTTAGGTTACCTTCTTGACTTCCTTCTTTTGGAACCTCAGCTATTCCTCGGGGTTTTGTTCTTTTCTCACAGATTCTTGTTCCAAGAACAGATCTTGGTGAAAGAACATCCCTTTTAGTTGGCTTCGAATAGTCATGTGAACCTTTAGGAAGATTTCTTTCCTGCACAAACACGGTTGAGTCGCTCAGACATCCTTTGACTGATGTTGCCCAACCAGGATATCCAAGTCCTCAATGAGATGACTCAGTTTTTCCCATAGTTAGAATCTTCTCCAGTTGCTGAGTCCCACTGTTGACCAATCTCAACTTTTGATCTGTATCGAGTTTCCTATTGCATTCGTTCCTTGTTCTGCTTCTCTATACAGATCATCTCTTGAAGGTACTTGATTTTATCATCAACATCTTCTGATGTACAGTCAGTATACTCATTCTTGAACCATTCCATATCATTTTCTTCATTCTCCTGTTTGAGAAGAGCTTCTCTCTGATCCTCAATGTTTGCTTTCAAGTCGGAGATATCATGTGTCAGCCTTGAGTTATCTTCTTGCATCTTTATCCTGCTGTGGTACAACTCCCTATATTTTTCTTTGGGATCAATTGCAGTAGAGTCGTCTTCTGATTCTGAGTCAGATGTTGAAGAGGACTCTCCTGTATTGGCCATAAATGCTACAAAGTTCAACATCTCCTCTTCTTGTGCTTCATTGTCCTCATCTGTGTCAGACTCACTAAAGCTAATAAGAGATTTCTCTTCCCTTTTTTTCTCTAAAATTTTTGGACACTCTGCCTTTATGTGTCCACTTCCCTTGCACTCATAGCACTTTAGATCCTTTCGCTTGGTAACAGGACACTTCGGTCTAATATGACCAATTCCTCCACACTCAAAACACTGAATGTCTTTCCTGTTGCTATCACGTTCTTCATTTGACCAAAAATTTCTTGAATTTCCTTTATTGTTGTTTCAAAACGATCTTCGAAATTGACTTGAAGATCCTTGATTCTGACCTTGTGACACACGGTTGAGAGCCTTTCCAAAGTTTCTAGCCATAAGAGAGATCTCATTCTTTAAGACCTTCAACGAATCTATGTCTTTTTCAATAGAGAAGGCTATACCTTTGGATACTAGCTGTCTATCTTCATTCACTTCCATTTCTTCTGACTTTAGCATACCAACTAGCCCTTCAAACTTCATTGAGTCAGAGTTTCCAGAGACCCTCATCACAGCTTTGTTAGCTGCAAACTTTTGAGGTAAACACCTCAACAGTTTCTTGACCAGTTTCTTGTCTTTGTATGTCTTTCCTAACACTTCGGCTTCATTCGCAATAGCACTTATCTTAGAACTGAATTGAACAATGGTCTCCTGAGGATCCATCTTTAAGTCTCAAAGCTTGAAGCTAGTTGATCAAACCGAGTAGTCTTGACCATAGATGTTCCTTCATTGAGCTTTTTGAAGAATGTCCCATGCTTGTTTAGCCGATTTACACCCTTGAATGAGTTTGAACTCATCTTCTTGAACAGCACTGAAGATGGTGTTTAGAGCCGTGCATTAAATTTTAATAAGTTCTTCTCCTCGATGGTCCAGGCTGACTTTGGCTTTAGGATTTTGAACCCTTCATCGGAGACTTAAGATGGAGGTTCCCACCCATCTTCAACAGCGGTCCACGCGTCCTCCCTTTGTCCGCGTATATGCTGAGTAATCCTCACTTTCCAGTACCCATACCTATTAGTATCTAGAATTAACCGCTTGTTTATACTCATTCATTCCAAAAATATTTCCATGTCACAGAACCTACACCTGTTAAGGGAACACAATCCCTTAGTTTGGTGGTTGGCTCTGATACCAAATATAAAAGTAAGAGTACCCAAACTAAAAACATAAGACTGTTTTAAACAGAAAGTGTTTAAGGATTCACTTGAAAACACCTTTCATAAACACGCTCGTAGCACAGCTACTCACAATCTCAATTGTTGCAAGAACAAATTACAACATCTTGTTACAAAGTGATAAACTCTCAGCTTAGTCTACCCAAGGACTCATGACGTCTTTACACACAGACTCATGTTCTAACATTTATTCTTATTCTACCCAGATATAAGAAAACAACTTCTCCTTAACACATAACTGCTCTACTCATTCTCGAGCTTTTTCGTTTCTTTAAAAACTCTTACACATTCTTACGTTCTTTTTCTTGAAGAACTACTTCTGAAAAACCTTCAGAAAAGTCTATTATATTGGTGATTCAAAACCAATATAATATCCAAAGTCTTGCTTCGGACTACCAGTCCGTTTACTGTTCTGTGACAGAGGCCACTGTTTCACATGTCCCTTCTCTTTGAACAAACCGCCAACTCCACGCTTTTCACTTTTTGTAAAGCGTCACTTCCTTGTTTGTATGAACAACTTTTTGCACCAACTCGCCCACTTGCATTCCCAAGTCTCGAGTCACTCATTGTCCATCACACGTGTGATATTGACTCCAGCTTTGTTCATTTCCTGTGTAGCACAGCACATACTTCTCCATGATCATTTTGATCCTTAGTTGCTATCTTTGATGCATCTACAAAAGGAAAATTATTAAAAGAATGGAAAGAAAAAGAGATGCAAGATATGAAAGCTCTACAATTGTTACAGATGGCTGTGACAAATTTGGTTTTAATGAAAGTAGTTTCTGCAACTACATCTAAGGATATTTGGTAAAGGTTACAAGAAACCTATCAAGGCAACGACCAAACGAAACTTGTGAGGTTGGATTGTTTGAACAAGGAGTTAGAAGATTTGAAGATGAAGGAAGGAGAAAAGATTTGGGATTACACAGATAAAGTACAAGAGGTGGTGAACCAGATGAGTTTACTAGGAGAAGAAAAGACAAATCATCAAGTGATCCGGAAGATACTAAACTCGATGCCAAAGAGCTATGCCGGGTTAGCAGCTTTAATGCAAGAAACCAAAGAACTAAAGAAGATTACGGTGAGATCTCGTTGGATCAATGATCTCACATGAGGCAAAGTACCTACCAGAAGATGAACCAATCGAAGGAGCTTTTTATGCAAGAATCAAAGGAGCAAAGTTTGGCCAGAGATCATATCAACATCAGAAAACAGAAAAGTGGTGCAATACATGCAAAAAGGATAATCACAATGAAGGGGATTGTTACTTCGAGAAAGGAAATTCACCATGGTGTGGAATATACAAGAAGAATAACCACAATGAAGAAGTTTTGTTACTTCAAGAACAAGCAAGGTCAAGGAGAATGATATGTGTGTGGCAAGTCTGGACATTATGCTAAGTACTGCAAAAGAAAGTACAAAGGAGAAGCTAACTCTTGCCAAGCCCGAGAAGAAACAGAGAAAAGGTTTGGGGAATTGTCTTTTACTGCAACAACGTATGATGCAAGTCAAATTTATGAAGAAGGAGCATGGTTGATTGATAGTGGAGCAACATGCCACATGATTAGAGATGAGAAATTCTTCACAAGATTAGACAAGACATAAGTGCAAATCAAATTTGGATGTGGAGTAATTCTTTCAAGTGTAGGGAAAGGAGATATTAGGATGAATACAACAAATGGGAAAGTTACAATCAAGGATGTGTTACTAATTCCAGGACTTGATAGAAAGTTGTTGAGTGTGCCACAATTATTGGCTAAAGGTCACAAAGTTCTATTCGGTGTGAAGACATGTACAATCATGGATAAAGATTGGAAGAAGTTAATAGAGGTGCAAGGGGATAATCAAAAGTTCATCATCAGATGGGAGCTACTTGAAGAAAAAGGAAGAGAGAAAAAATCACAACCACAAAAGACTCAAGATTCAAGTTCAGAGTCAACCCTAAAATTTCCAGTCAAGGAAGATTGCTACAAAGCAATGGATATAGAAGACGAAGAGACTACAAATGATGAAGATTAAGGCGTTTTGTTCAAGAGAGAGGAAATGGGAACTACAACAAACGAATCTAGAAGGAGTGTTGGAATAGATTCGTTTTCTATACAAGAAAAGGGAATATTAACTAAAAAGAAAAATCAAGGAAAAGAAAGAGAAGGGAAAAACAAGCAAAAGGAAAATCAAGCAACAAAGAAAAATGGAGGAAACGAAAATCATGAAGAAAAGACAAACATTAGGAAATATAAATTTACTATATCGTTTAGAATCCTAACTCTATAAATAGAGATCTAGGCTTAAGGTTTTATGTATCAAACAAAGATCAAAAACAAAGAGAAAAAGAGAGAACTAATAATAAAAAGAGAGGTTTAAGAAAAATATTTGTTTTTTAAAGAGAAAATCCCAACATTATTTTCTCATTTATAACATTGTCATATTGAATTTAGGTTTTTGGTATATTAACACTTTTGATAGGTATCGTATATTTTTGTTTTATAGAGTAGCATTGTGCTACGCATACTCCATGGAGACAAGTTCTACCCGTGAATTTCGATTCGATTGCCGCACCACATGTAACGCCCCAACCCCGATCACTTTGAGCCCTAAGTCTTGTGCCCTAACTTGCAACACAAGAAATACACCTGCACACACTGAAAAGGGGAAAAAGAGGGGTGAGCAATTCCGGGAAGAATTACTCAGTGAGGGAGACCATGTCTGCCCACATGATCCACATTAAACAATAATATAATTTAATAAAACATAATACTAAGCCTAGAAATAGTCATGCAACAATCAACCTAACATCTAACAAGATATCAATGTAGCATGCATCACATAATTCATCATTATACATATCACATAACTCATCATCACATATTAATATCTCGACACGAAGTCCATGACAACTTGGGCTGGCCGTCACATCGAAAGGTCGTACGCCACTTTTGGCTCATCATCTGGTTTACGGGCTTTAGCGGGATCGCCATGTCCTCGCCCTCAGTCCGACATCACACACCACACTTCACATAATACATATTACTTTATATTATAAACATAACTATCATGCTTTGATCACAACTTAACATTTCATTCAACACTCAATCACTATTCCTAAACCAAGCATACATGCTCAACAAACCGTACTATTGCATAACATGAATCCACAAATCCCAACTCTCACCTTAGCCACAAATCATCCTTTCTTAACTGACTTTCCAATCTCCAACTCCAACTCTCTTTTGACACAATCTCGTATTATAGGTCCATAAGATTCCTGCCAATTTCAAGCTCATTCCAAGCTCGTTTACCCAACCAACCAAATACAATTCATTACACTTGATCATCCAATAAAACTGCACTTAGCATACTTGGAAAGACGCAAATAAATAGCAAACTAACCGTCAATTCGAGAATCCGACCGTTGATTCTGAAGGCAGTAATGTCATGAGAAACTCCCCCAATTTACAGCCTGATCGGACTTGATTTAGATCTCCTAACGAACCTTTAAAGTGGCTGTAACGAAACTGTCCCAAGACTTGCAATTCGGATTCTGCTGATTCTTGCGCAACAAGCCTAGCTCACCACGGTCAAGTAACAACTCCAATAGTGAAGATTGAAACTTTCTTGGAATCTCTGACATGTCCTCTATCAAAAGAACTCAACGCTATGGCCATCCAGTATTTGACAGTACCAGAATATTCCTCCAAAAACCTCAGCTTGAAACTGGAATATTTGAATAAACTAGGGTATAACCCGCGCATACGCACGGGCGGTCTATTTAGTTTTTAATTTTATACTCTCATAATGAATGTTATTTGTATTAGTGATTCTTTTTGGAAGAAAGATTAAAATTTTTAAAATCAAGCATGAAGAAAAAGAAAAAACAAATCTTGCGTTATTTGTTTCGATGATTCTGGTCTTATTGAGTGGATCAAGTTAATGGAATTTTTAAGTTGTTTATGAAAATGTTGTCTTGTAAAGCTTGTACGCCTTTCCAAATAAGAGATCAGTATTCTATATACAGCTTTTGTGATCCTGTTACTTACGGATGTATGCATGCAGTCCGGGAACACTTTGGGACTGAGTATTCATGAATGTATCCACCCCTATTGATTCAGATTTTTTGCGCATTTTCTTACCCACATGAGATGGATCAAATTGATAAAATAATATATTAGGAGTCATTATCATAAATTTTTGTAAAGTTTGGGCGTATAACACAATTTTTATTTTTATCTGTAAAAAGCTATAGCCGACAAAAAATTAAAGAGAGAGTTTGTAACTCCAGAGAGAGAAATCATCTAAAAAGAACAATATGCTCAAACACAAATCTCAAAACTCCCCCAATTAAAATGATTTTCGGTTTGAATTATTTTTAATCCGAAAAATAGGCAAGTTACCTTCTTACGGATACGATCATGGACGAGCATGCTTTGGACGAGGACGTTTTGATCATACCCGAAGGTCCCGTTATGCTGTCCAAGACAAGGAAGCTTGTCGGAGCTGTTCAGAAGTTACTTAATGACGTTCGGATCAAGGAAGAAGATCAGCTTATGCACAATGCCGTTACCTCAATTTTGGCTACGATATTTTCTTGAGGTTGGTCGTTAAGCATAAGTTGTTGTACTCTTTTTCCTGTACTCGGTTTTGTCCCAATGGGTTTTCCGAGTAGAGGTTTTAATGAGGCACGACATATGCTTCTCCTTTACGGTCCAATTTCATGAAAATATCAAGACTAAAATTGCATGGAATTTTGACTTGAAGATGCATTGAACGTGGAGGCCAAGAAGTGTTCACACTTGGAGTTATTATTAGTCAAGGTGCATTGGGTTTAGTCTTAGTCAAAATAAATATAATTAAACTTTGTTATTTTCCATGCATTGTTTTTAGTACTTTTATCTTTAATTCTCCCCCTATATAAACCATGTACTTCCTTTGAGAATAATCATTCAGTTATATAAAATCTTTCTTAAAGAAGTTTCTCTCTTGTTCCTTTGTGAACTTATCGATCTCTTGGTGGTTAGCCAACGAAATCAAACCGGTCATTGGGTGGTTAGCTCTTTGATCACAATCGATCACTAGGTGGTTAGCCTTGCGATCTCGTCGACTTCAAGGTGGTTAGCCGAAGAGTCATCGTTCCTTAGGTGGTTAGCCTTCGGATCAAGTTTACCGAGAGTCGATCATAACTCTCGACGCAGCCATTCCTTTCCGCACCTTGTTCATTCAAGGATCTATCCGTTTCAATACCTACAAGAGTGTGCGTTCCTTTGGGAGATCGTAACCCGCGTAACCCACGTAACCCGTGTAACCCGCATAAACCGTGTAACCCACGTAACCCGTGTAACCTGCGTAACCCGCGTAACCCACGTAACCCGTATAATCCCTGTAACCCGTAATCCGTGTATCCCTTCCGTTTTAAGACTCGGTTTCGCTTCAAGGTTTCGGTCCATCGATTGGGGGTTCGTATCACTTACCCTAGCCAAAACTTAAAAATTACCTATAATACCTGGGTTTTATCCGCCAACCCGAATGAGATCTGATTGACCCGCGAGTGACCCTCATTTTCTTTCCCCGACTGAAATCCCTAAAACTATTCCTCTCCCGGTGAAATCATCGCTCCAAAGTCAAAACCGTTACTCCTCCTCTCAAAATCAAAACCGTTACTTCTCGATTCAATATGCCTCGACTGCGAAAGAAATCCATCGTGAGAAGGTCAGAAGTTGGTATTCCGGAAATTGGTGAGACGAATGAAGAAGGAGAGGAAGCTGTAAGGGAAGTTGGTGTTCCGGAAGTTGAAAAGACGAATGAAGAAGGAGAGGAGCTGCAAGGGAAGTTGGTGTTTGGGAAGTTGAAAAGACGAATGAAGAAGGAGAGGAAGCTGCAAGGGAAGTTGGTGTTCGGGAAGTTGAAAACACGAATGAAAAAGAAAGGGTTCATCCATGGGTTGAGAGTGAAGAAGAAAAAGAAGACAACGAGTCTCCTAAGGTGAATATTGTCAAGCAAAAGAAGACGGGCAGAAAGATGAAGGGAGGAGGAGTTCGCAAAACGAGTCCGAAGAAGAAGAAGAACATAATGGGAGATGAGAGGGAGTCTCCGGGTCCTACTCCGGTGAGGAGGTGCGGAAGAAGAAGAGTCAGAAGAAGAAGAGTCAAAAGAAGAAGAAGAGAATGGGAGATGATAGAGTGGAGTCTCCGGCTCCTCCTCCGGTTGTGGAGAATGAAGAAGAAGATAATGAAAAATGAGAGGGAGTCTCCGGCTCCTCAGAGGGAGTCTCCGGCTCCTACTCCGGTTGAGGAGGTATCTCCGGTCTTCTTCAATCAAGAAGAAGATAATGAAGATGAGTGGCAGCCTCTGGCTCCTCCTCTGGCAGAGTCGTCAACTAACTCGGGCGACAGAAAGGTAAGTAAGAGAAGTATTTGGAGGGAAATTGAATAGATTTGAAAATTTGTAGAGATAAGACTATATGTATTGGTAAAACTGGTATAACTAGTTGAACTATGTGTCTTGGTAAAACTGGTACAATTTGGTAGAACTATGTCTTATATAACTTGGTGATATTTGGTAAAAATGTTTGTTGCAGGATGCCAATGATGAACCAATAGCAGTAAAACCTCTGAGTATGTACTTCCCTATGTCGGAGTATAAAAAGAAGATTAAGATATCGACGAAGTGTCATATTGAGGAAGTTTTGACAACGTTGAAGGAGTTGGAGCATCCTCTCACCGATGATGAGTGGGATTGGTTTAAGAACCATCCACAGTTCAAACACGTTTTCCACTTGCCAAGGGAGAAAAACCACAAGGTTGCGGGCATGTGGTTGCTTTTACTTCGAACCGCTATGATCGAAAAGAAAAAGGAGGTTTGGTTCGTTGTTAATGGGGTTCCCATCCGGTACAGTATTAGGGAGCATGCATTGATATCTGGATTTGATTGTTGAAACTATCCACTTGGTGTTGAAAAACTTGGAAGTAAGACGTTTGTGAAGAAGTATTTTAAAGAAAAGGTGATTAAACGTGAAGATGTGAGAGAAAAGCTGAAGCAAATGGTACCAAGGGAATGGTCTCAGGATAGGTTGAAGATGGCTGTCCTCTATTTCTTATCCAGCATTGTTGTAGCACCGATAAAGGCTGGAGAAAAAGCTACAAGTATTGATGACTTATTTCAATGTGCTGTGAATGATCTTAGCATTTGTGAGTCGTTTCCTTGGGGGAGATATTCATTTGATCGCATGATGTATCGATCGCGAACACGATGACTCATTTTGACGGGGCCGTGAGAAAAGAGAATGCAGTATGGCAGATCTCGGGTTTATGTATGCCTATCGAGGTTAGTAAAATGTAAATGAGTTATTAGATGCGTTACTTTGTCCTAATTGAAGCTAACTCTAACCATATGTTTGTTGTGTAGCTTTTACCATTTGAGGCCATTCAACCTTTCAGGAATAAATTCACAGCAGATAATCCAGGCGCAGACGTCTCTTGTCCTAGGATGTGCAAGAGAAAGTTCAAGAAATGCGATATGAGAGGATTTCCTCTTTTGACACTAAATGATGAACTTGGTGTAACTGAGGTTAGTGTTTCTTATTATAAGAATTATTTTTGGTTGTTATGTATTTAATATTTCTACTTTGTTATGTTCATAGAATATTGCTAGTATCATAGCAACTGAAGGCGATGAAGAAGAGTCTCTCCTTGCTGGAATCACCAAACAAGAAGATGTCGATGATGCACATGATGTTGTTGTTGAAAGTTGGATGGAGCATCTTCGTCAAGGCTATACTGTGAGGTTTGAAGAGATGTTCAACCAAGATGTGCAGTCCCGAGGAGAACCTGAGAATGTGGAGAACCTTGAGAATGTGGTGAACGAGGGAATTCCACATGGAAACCCGAATTGGATGGATCTCTTTAACACCTTCAAAGATGAGATGCAAGAAAAGATGAATACGCTTGTTGGGAGGTTTGATGGGTTGGAAGAAAGAATCAAACCATTGGAAGCGTTTGTGAAGACGCAGGTAAGTTTAGTAATAGTGGTAATACTAGTAATACTAGTAATAGTGGTAATACTAGTAATACTAGTAATACTACGTAGAACAGTCAGTTAGTAATTACTTGCTTACTTGATTGCAGGTTAATGCTGAGCCAGAAGCGATGAACACTGAAGGTTTGACAGAGATAGAAGCTGAGCATGCTGATCAACAAGCGACTAACACTGACCCACAAGAGAAGGGTCCGTTAGAGACAGCTTCGACAGAAGCCGCGCATTCTGAACCATCTCCTCAACCACCACCAAGGCGGGTGACACGGTCACAGACAAATGTTTAGTTGTACTTTGAACTTGTACTTTTGATTGAACTTGTTAGAGAAGCGGGTGACACGGATGTACTTTTGATTGAAATTGTACAAGTGATGTGTCTGTGAACTTGTACTTTTGTTTGTTTTTATGTTGTCTTAAAACTTAGTAATACTGGTAATATTTAGTAATACTTAGTATAATTAAACCACAAATGTTCACTAGTGATACGGGTAATACTAGTAATACTAGGATATATTTAACAACCACAACAAAAGTCATACACAACCAAACTAAAGAGAAGTCAAAGCCAAGTCTTACACAACCTTACACATCCAAAACAAAGACAAGTTACAACCAAAACATACATAGAGAAGTACTAGATGTCACGGCGTAGGGTAAGGAGAGGCTTACTCCTTAAAAAACTTGTTGAATGCAGCCATAAAATGAGCTATATCTTCTTTAAGCATAGCAATCTATTCATCCTTGTTTTTCATCTCCAAACGCATTTGCCCTATCAGAAACTCATGGTTTGCCATGTCTCTAATCGTCTTGGTGTGCTCGTCAACCTCCGTCGTTAATCTTTCCACCTCTTCTTTGATAGAACGATCCCAAGCTTTCCTAAGGTGTAAGCCATCATTCTACACAGAAATACATATATAGCATCACAAATAACCTCACATCTTCACTATTAAACAAAAATTGCATGCCGTTAATCAAAAATCACCTTAAATACTTGACAAGTAAAGAATCTCTTTTCTTCCGGATGAGAAATATCGTGGATTATGGGGGCACCACATGGACACCTTTTCGGGATCCCATATCCATCATCGGCAACAGCTTCTAATTGTGTGATATCCCTCTTCGCCTTCTTCATGTCACTGTAGTAAAGGTCCTCCTCACAGAGACGATCCATGACAACAATCGATTTTGAAGAAGAGAAAGGGTTTTCGAATCGAGAGCAAAGAAGAGAAAGGGTTTTTGAATCGATTTAGAAGGAAAGAAGAAGGAGTCGAAGGAGAGAGGAGCGAGACAAGAAGGAGTAGATCTCATCTCATCTCTGATTTGGGGGAATTGATTAAATAAATAAATAAAGGATAATGAATTGGGGAATTTTGATTTTGGGGGGAAGTTTCTAAATTTTGGGAGGAAATTTCAAAATCTGGGAGGAAACACAATAATCTAAAACAATTGGGGCATTTTCGAATTAAATTCTCGTTTGTCGAGAGCGACCCACGTGTGCGCCGTCAAGCACGTGTGCCCCGTCATTTTGGGGGGGGGAATTCTACATAGTTGTAACCAAGATACTAGTTGTACCAAAGTTCCACATAGTATTACTTTTGCTATTTTTCACTTTAATCAGTATTACTTAACCTTGTAATTCGTTTTTCTAGTTTTACAAATTACTTAAGTCGATAAAAATGAAGTTCTGAGTGTTTAATGTATTCATATGTTAAAAAAAATTCAAAATTTTTCATCATAATAGTATAAGTGAGCTTAAAAGTATAAGTGTTCCTTACTACTTAGTGATATATTGTGTAGAGTCTTTCATCCTTTGATATAAATTTTAAATTTCTTATTTTATAGTTAATTCATCCTTGTATCATTTATAAGTACTTTTCATTTCCATTTGTTTTTTTATTTGCTTATTTATTAACAAAAATAAATATATCGACAAAAATAAGTATTTATCACACTATTAAAAAATTTAATAATAAAAAATTATAAATTTAGTAATATAATAACAAAGAATATTACTAAGTTCTTTGTAAAAATATTACTTTTGGAAAAAAAATAAACCAAAAACTCACGACCAATTTCTTTGTAAGTTCTTTGTAAGTTATACCAGCTCTACCAGTATTACCACAGAAACAAAGAATACATAATAATACATTGGAGTTCCAAATAACAACCAAATAAGAAACATTGATACATCAAGCCATAATAATACATCCAAACACCAAGCCATAATAATCAAGAAACACCAAATCGAGTTCCAAATAGCAACCATTGGAGTTGTTGTCTAGGCCGCCTTTTGTTTTTCGTCCTCGGACACCTTTCCCCAGCTGATGGTAATCTTTTGACTTTCTTTCTTCCTTTCTTCTTTTTTCGATCCGGATGTATGATTTGTTTGCTTTTCACGTCATCCGGGACATCCCATTGAGATCTATCCGGCACTAAATAGATTGTCTTGTTATACGCCTTTGCCCACCAATCGGTCAGATAATATTCTGAACACAACTCATGTAATTGGATATCACGACCTCTATCTTCATGCCTTAGGAATTCAATATAAGCGGCTAGTCCGTGCACACAATGATACCTTTCAATATCGAACACCTTGCAACTGCAACTTTTCGAGAGCAAGTTCACCAAATAAGGCTTTCCATCAGTATCAATGACATGGTATTCAAGCTCAAAAGTGTTTAGCTCCGTAACATTCAATTTCTCAGCAACAACCCATAAATCGTGCATGCAATTCTCCACAAGAGGCACCAGTTTATGTTCAATCGATACAGCAACCGCCTCCTTCCGGTGTTCATTAAACCACCTCAAAAATATTTTAATGATCGCATCAAGCATGGGTATTAAGGAGTACTTCCTTGCGTCCTTAAAAACACTATTCAGCGATTCCACACAGTTGCTTGTGTCTAAGTTGTATCTTTCTCTTGGAAAACAACACCTTGCCCATTTTTCTTTCTCGGTACTCTCCTCTAGATACTTGGCAGCAGATGGATATCTCGTCTTAAAAGAAAAATAAGCAGCGTTGAAATCAGCCACTGCGTACTACATCTTTGTTCACGTTAGAAGCATGACCTTTCACATTTTGAGACAAATGTCATATACAATACCCATGATGAGCCTTTGGATACGCATTAGCTATGGCGCCGATGAGCCTTGCGTTTCTATCACTGATAAACACCAATTCAGAAGAGTCAGGTACAACAATTTTAAGCATCTCCATAAACAAAGACCAACTTGCATCATTCTTACCATCGAGTACACCAAACGCTATGGGATAATGGTGACGATTAGGATCTTGAGCTGAGGCAAATACTAGAACACCACCATATCCGTTCTTCAGAAACGTTGCATCCACAATTATCAATTTCCGCATTACTTTAAACCCTTCAACGCTAGCTCCTAAAGTATGAATAGGTACATGAATTTGGAGCTTTCCTTATCCAATTTCACATATGTTTTGTACCGTCATTTACCTTCTCTAACATGTGCAAATAGCAATACAATATCTTGTAGCTTTCTTCCGGGTTACCATGCAAATCACTAACAGCTTGGTTTTTCCCTCTCAAAGCGGTGGAGTATGATATTGTGACACCTAATTTTGTCTTCACAAGATCCATGATAATTTTAGGAGATGGAGTTTCCATCTGTCCTGGATAATCATCATGCAAAAGAGCTGCAACTAATTCTGGTGTGCCGTGCCTCTTCATGTTGTTGTTCCTTATACTCTGAGTAGCCCGAGAGCATGTATGCATCTTCGTGTACTTTCTAACCGAGAAAATATCAGTCTTTGCAATACTCGTTGCTCGTAAACCCCATTTACAGATTTCTTTAGTACATTTTAGCACTAAACGGCTCTGATCCGACTTTTTAATAGCAAAACCAAAACTGTTAAGAAATGAGCCTTTATCCACCACAGATTGCAATGCCTTCTTATTTGGAAATTGTTGAAGTAGACTCAAACCCAAACCGTCTTCTCATGGCTCTATAAACGACTGACTAGCTTCTACAACAGGTGGAGGCTCAAAATATTGATCACCCATATCTCTATCCGATCTACACATACCTTCATCACTCATAACTTCATCACTTGATACAATTCCACCCTCTTTAGTATTAGAGATATCATCATCATCATCATCATCATCATCACCATATCATCCTCCTTCTCTAGTTGTTTTGCTTGTTCTTTTTCTACGTGGAGAGTAATGACATTAGCTCCGATTTCATCATCAGTTGCCTTCACATAGTTCATACCAAAAGAACTTTTGCCCGCTGTCGACAGTTGCTCGGGCAGTCCCGAAGTAGTGATGACCTCCACAAACAAAATGCATCTACGGTTCTCGTTATCAATGGACGTTAGATAAACATACATATCTTCATCATCACAAATAGGCTACTGTTCCTCACATCGAACCAGTAGTGGAATGTAACTAAATTGCAATTGAACCTCACTTTCAACTAACGCAAGCTTCTTGTATATCCTAGCTTCTACCATCGACAAAGTTATCTCCTCCACTGATTTCTTCAACAATATGCTATACATGCGACCTTGGCATTTAAAATGTATGCTGACATTATTGCTCATTGTTTCCTGCCAAAACAATACACAAAACTCATTCACTACAATCACTTATACCAGTTGTACTAGTTATACTACATTTATCAGTTATACCAGTTGTACCCAGTTCTCTACTCCTCCTCCTATCGGGTTCTAATCTACAATTCATTACGATTCAACCACTGATATCCATTTCTTACCACTCTGAAGTCTTAATCGACCCACAAACCATGCTCAAACACCCAATGTGCATACCAAAATAATGTGCATAATCAAATCCAACTCAATCCCTCAATTTACAAATCTAAAACAAAATCAATTGAAGAACAGACCAGGATCTTGGCTCAATGCAGATCCACGGAGGCAAAGAGTCGGCGGCGGAAGGAAAGCAAGATTTCCGCCGAGAGAAAAAGATGAAGAAACGGATTTGCGGAAGCAAGGAAACGGCAGCGGTTGAGTTGAGAGAGTTCGACGGCGACGGAAACCTTGTTTTCCGGCGCGATTCACTTTTCCGGTGCGATTTACCTTTCCGACGAGAAATCGCGATCTCTCACTCTCACTACAAGAAAACACTGTTTTTGCGACTCCCATAAGTGTCACAAATTCGTCGCTAATTTTTTGCGTTGCAAATGCGTCGCAAATTTGCGACGCATTTGTAACAATTTTATATCGTCGGTAATTTGTGACTACTTTGCAACGTTACTACGGAGTCGCAAATTTGTGACTGATTAGTGACACCTTATATTTTGCGACTACTTAGCGACTGATATTATCGTCGTAAATTTGTGACTACTCTATGATGACTTTGTAGTCGTAAAATTACGACACTTTTACGACTACTGTGTTCGTCACGAATGATTATATGTAGTTGCAAAATAGTCGCAAATGTATCACAAATTAATGACTACTTTGCGACGGTAAAAAACGTAGTCGCAATGTAGTTACTAAAACGTCACTAATTACCCACTAATTTGTGACGCTTTCATTAGTTTTGTCCAGAATATCATTTGGAGTCGCAAGTTAGTCACTTTAGCATCACAAATTACCTATTGCTTTGTGACGCTTTAACTGTTTGTTCGTTAAGGTGTTTCATATTTGCAACTACTTTGTGACTTAAAAACAATACCTAAATTTGTATAAAAATAAATTGTTTCCGAATCTAAAATTAGAACTACAACAGATAATTATACATAACAAAAGTACATTACATATTCAAGTTTTGTTCAAACCAAATGTGCATAAAACCATTAAAGAAGATAAAACATAAAAAAGTGCCATTGTACTTGTTTGTTCAAACAAAAACTAGAAACTGATAGAAGGGATAGAGAGAAACCATCAGTTGTTGTTGTCATTCACTACAAGAAAACAGACATTTTGTGACACCCAAAAGAGTGTCACAAAATTGTCACAAATGACCCATTTGCGACCACTTTGTGACAAAAAAACGGCGTCGCTAAACTTGTTGATACGCAATACTGTTTTGGCATGGCTCCAGAACCTGCAGTTCCACAAATTAGAACTCAAGACATCAAAACCACAACAGTTGAGAACACTGATCAACCACCACCAACCTTTGAAGTGAATGGAATGACAACTATCATCAACCCTTTTTCATATGCCTGCAAAAGGAGAAGAAAAAAAGGTTCACTATCTACAGATTGACACAGTTATTACGGAAGAGCGAGATAAAATTTTTAAGGAACTTGCAGAAAATACCTCCACAATCAAGGATTTTGGGTCTATTTCTCGTGCCCTTAAAACGTAATTCCTTCCAATAGTCAGCTTTCCAAGCCAGCTGCCCAAATTTTTAAGCAGGGATCGCTCTTCCGAACTTGACTTTATGAGCTCTGAACCCAAAAGAACCTGCAATACCAAAGGAATTAAGGAAATAAAATTTTGCTAAATAAAGTACACTCATCACAGATCATTTGTGTGAAGAAATCTTTACCTTGCAATTTTCGTATGTATTTTGGAGTATCTCTTTAAACAAGAGTTTGGAATCAACTTTGTCCAAGAACTTCAAGTACAAATCATGAAAATTTGGCTCGATGCTCGCTCTGACAGGTATTTAAAACATGAAGAAAAACAATAAGAGAAGAAAACCTAACATAAATTGCAAGCAGAAAGAATCAGAGACAGAAAGAGATCACAAACCGCAATGGACTCAGCCCCAAACCATCGCCACAACCAGAATCTAAGACAGTTTAGACCCAATCCTAAGCTCCGATCCCAAACCGAGCCACAAACCCAGAAAACCCAGAACTGGAAAACTTCAATTTATGAGCAGCCACTGGATATATCGAACAACTGGAGATTGGAAAATGAATCCAATGGAAACGAAAACGAATTCTCCATGAAAACGAATAACAAGAGATTCGACAACCAAAGAAGAAGAAACCCTAAAACTAGAATCGAATAGATCGAGACTCACTTGTCGGATATCTTCTAGAGAAACGCATCTTCGTTTTGCTAGAAACCCTAATCATTACAAATTTGTCTCCATCATCTTCATAGCCTCTCAGTTGCATGAGTGAATCGATTTAGTCTGTTGCGGCGGAGTGTCTAGTGAGATTGAGGAAGCGCGCTGGTGGAGACCGAAGATTGAATTGAAGATTGAGAATCAAGGCGAGGGTGCGGTATGAATCCAAAAAGATATGGATTGAATCGAATATTGAGAACCAAGATGAGGTATGAATCCACGAGAGAGAGAGAGAGAAAAGATTGTGGCGGAGATGTCTAAAGTGATAACTTAGGTTTCGTTCTTTATGCGAATTTTTTTTTTTATTTGGTATGTTTGTGGCGCTAAGTCTAATAATTTTGGCTTCATAAGAATCGCGGGCATAAGAAATTTTAGACTCGTAAGCTAAATTTAGTTTCTCGCTTAGTGATTTTGGAGCCAAAAAAGCGTTGTTATGTAGTTGCAAAAACTATCATTTTTTTGTGGTCTAAATCATAACTATCATAAGATATTCCCAAAATTGTTGATTTTTGTTAAAATTATGGCATATTCTCAAAACCGTTGATGTTGTTAAATTGGGATTTATTATTAATACATGGTTTTGTTGATATGTGTTGGTTTTGAGCACATACTCTGTTTTTTGGAAACTAAGTATAGTAGTTTATTTCATGTGGATTAAAAAAAAATTTGTGGTTTACGAGTCAATAGAATTATTCATAGCTAACAAAATAAAATATAACACTTAACCATAAAGTACATTAAACTTTTAAGTATTTTAGATTTAGAAATGTGATCTCATTATTTGTAATATGAATTTGAATTTGAACTTCCATAAATTAACCTATTTATGACTAATTAGTATATAACAATGTAATTTCATACGAATAAATCAGATATACTTCAAATATGATGTAAATTTTTCAAAATTCTTAGGCAGCGTCGGAAAAGAGTCACTGATGCATCACAAATGTTCTAAGGTAGTCGCATAAGCATCACTGATTTGTGTCTCTTTTATAACTGATTTACGACGCCGTAGAACTCTTTGAAGGTGTTGGAAGAGAGTCACTGATGCGTCACAAATGTTCTATGGTGTCGCTATGTAGTCGCAAAAGTGTCACTTATTTGTGTCTCTTTTGTGACCTTTTTGCGACGCTGAAAACAATACCCTAAACCCTATATATTTTGGACGAATAGATTGTGGTTTTATCCTTCCTACTAACTTCTAATGTATCATTAACCATTTCATTGCTTATGTGCATTGAAATCTCACATAGAAAGTTTAATTTAACAAAATCAAACACTTAACCACAAAGTACATTAAACTTCTAAGTGTTTTAGATTTAGAAATGTGATCTCATTATTTGTAATATGAATTTGAATTTTGAACTTCCATAAATTAACCTATTTATGACTAATTAGTATATAACAATGTAATTCATACGAATAAATCAGATATACTTCAAATATGATGTAAAATTTTCAAAATTCTTAGGCAGCGTCGGAAAAGAGTCACTGATGCGTCACAAATGTTCTAAGGTGTCGCTATATAGTGGCATAAACGTCACTGATTTGTGTCTCTTTTATGACTGATTTGCGACGCCGTAGAACTCTTTGAAGGCTTTGGAAAAGAGTCACTGATGCGTCACAAATGTTCTATGGTGTCGCTCTGTAGTCGCAAAAGTGTCACTTAGTTGTGTCTCTTTTGTGACGTTTTTGCGACGCTGAAAACAATACCCTAAACCCTATATATTTTGGACCAATAGATTGTGGTTTTATCCTTCCTACTAACTTCTAATGTATCATTAACCATTTCATTGCTTATGTGCATTGAAATCTCACATAGAAAGTTTAATTTAACAAAATCAAATATTTAACCACAAAGTACATTAAACTTCTAAGTGTTTTAGTTTTAGAAATGTGATCTCATTATTTGTAATATGAATTTGAATTTGAACTTCCATAAATTAACCTATTTATGACTAATTAGTATATAACAATGTAATTTCATACGAATAAATCAGATATACTTGAAATATGATGTAAAATTTTCAAAATTCTTAGTCAGCGTCGGAAAAAAGTCACTGATGCGTCACAAATGTTCTATGGTGTCGCTATGTAGTCGCAAAAGTGTCACTTATTTGTGTTTCTTTTGTGACGTTTTTGCGAAGCTGAAAACAATACCCTAAGCCCTATATATTTTGGACCAATAGATTGTGGTTTTATCCTTCCTATTCAACTTCTAATGTATTATTAACCATTTCATTGGTTATGTGCATTGAAATCTCACATAGAAAGTTTAATTTAACAAAATCAAACACTTAACCACAAAGTATATTAAACTTCTAAGTGTTTTAGTTTTAGAAATGTGATCTCATTATTTGTAATATGAATTTGAATTTGAACTTCCATAAATTAAACTATTAATGACTAATTAGTATATAACAATGTAATTTCAATCCAATAAATCATATATACTTCAAATATGATGTAAAAGTTTCAAATGTTCTAAGGTGTCGCTAAGAAGTCGCACAAGTGTCATTGATTTGTGTCTCTTTTATGACTAATCTGCGACGCTGCAAAATTCTTTGAAGGCATTGGAAAAGAGTCACTGATGCGTCACAAATATTGCAAATTTTGCGACACTTACGAATACTGAAAAAGTTTGTCACAAAGTAGTCGCAAATTATGACCAATTTACGACTACTCAAATAAGAGTCACTATTTAGTCACTAATTTGTGACGAATGTGCAACATAATCTTGTAGTCGTAAATTAGTGACAGATTTGCGACGCTTATTTTTGCAGTCGCAATTTGGTGGTAAAAGAGTCACAAATAGAGTCGCAAATTTTGTGACGCAAAATTCAGTCACAAAAAGCAGTCACTAATTAACTGTTTTCTTGTAGTGTCTCTCTCTCCCCGATTTTTTTTTTTTTTTGAAATAAATCGACAAATCTACTAAGGAAATTTTCGTCCTCTCACATTTGTTTGATTTAAAAAGGGTATGAAGATGAGAAAGGGATATAGGAGATTTCTCTTGGCTCAAATTGTCCTTTTGATAACATTGCTCCTCCAGAGAAAGAAGAACAATCTCACCATTCAAATATAATTCTCACGCAAATGTATGATTTTTTTTTCTTCTCCGATGAAAATCGGCCTCAGATTCGTCTTCCTCATCTGTTTGTTTCACTAAATAGGTAGCTTCATCGATATTTCTCGTTTAAAAATCTAGCGTTTTGGTGTCTTCTTACGTTGGTTTGATGTTAAGCTTGATCGATGGAAATGATTTGTTTACTTTATTGAAATTCGATCTCTTGTTTCGATCTGATTGATGAAATTCGTGTTTTTGATGATCTGGGTCTAATTCTCGGCCTGAGTTTCAGTGTAATTGGGTTGATTTAAACAGTTTCTATGTCTCCATGTATAAAGATTCTTGGATGTTTCGATGCGCTGAGGATTATATCAGCTTCATATGGATCAATGTTGTTTATGTGGTTTGTAAAATTATTTAGTATTCGAGAGGTAATAGAGTGTTGCTCAATCATTCCTTTTGATCTGTTGTTAATAGATCAATTTCTCTGCCTCCCAAATTATCCTTGACGCATACTTTCTCTTCTCTTTTTATTCTATATGTTCCTCTGATTCTGATTACCGAGTTGTGAATTTTTGTTATCTACAGCAATTTTGTCGATATGTTTCGTGAGAGATTGGTGTCCTTGGGATAACTGATGTTCAATATCTTCATCATTATCTTCACGGGTACTCCGTCTTCCATTATGTTATGTACTTAATTTTGATTCTTCTTCTCCATCTTTGTATATTTTTAGCTGGTAATGATATTTGGTAATCATTTGTTAATCGAACTTTTTGTTTGTTATTTAGTTAAATCTAATGATTTGTACTGATTTGGTTATTTATTTTATCCATAGCCTCTTCTTCTATGAATTTTGTAGTGCTTAACACGAAGAACCCTAAAGCTCAACCTTAGATTTTGCCCAGAAATCAATCTCCACTCCGTTCCAGACCCCTCCCACGAAATCCCAGCAAGGAACAAGGTTTAGGATTGAGAAAAACAAGGGAATTCCACAAGGAAGCCTCGAAGAACACTCAATCCTCTTCTCTCTCTCTCAAATTCACAAAAACCTTTTTTCTCTGATCCCCAAAACGGCCAAAAAGAGCTGAGAAACGTGTTTCCTCTCTTTTTATACGGAACCCTAGGTTCCCGTAAACCGGCCACTCAAAACGAACCAGAAATCAAAACCCTAAGTTTCGATTTTTGACCCGTGTCGATCGACACACACACTCTTGTCGATCGACACAGCCGCCACTGTTCGATTCCACGAGGAGACAACAACCCGTGTCGATCGACACACACACATGGTGTCGATCGACACCCACCAAACTCACATTTTTGGTTCACGGGCGTTACAATTCTCCCCCACTAACAAGGATTCGTCCCCGAATCACTAGTTACACATACCTGACCCCTGCCCCAAACTGCCATTTACACCCAGAAACCCGACCAACTTTCCCCGGAAACACCAAAATGCACCGTTATATAGTCCTAACCAGGCCTGCCCCATTGATCGTTCAACAATCAAACAAGAACATGCACGACCAAGACGCTACATAAAAATCCAGAGTCATCTGAACAAGGTCCCAGACACAAACAACAGTCCAAGACTAGATCCCAACACACTCCTGGCCCTACCCGGCCAATACCACCTGAGATCCTCAGTGATCCCCGAAGCTCATCGAGTCCCAACACATAATCACATTATAGAACGCACTGCCCGCACCCATAGTAAATGTATACTTATATATATACACCCAACACTCCCAAGGTCGTCACCCTGAGATTGAAGTGTATAACATCCAATCACCCTCCGGGCGGCCGTCCGTCAGGCTGGTCTGCTCCCCGCTGACACATCCTCGGGACACACAGTCCGTCAAACGCTCTACGGGCAGGAGACACCAATTGTCCCCTGGAGAGATCTCATCTGTCTCTCGAGATATATATATACAGGAACCCGTACAGGTTCCTAGAGGGAATCATGTTTCCTCAGGTATGCACGGCACCCTCTGTAACATGGGTATAAATGTCCATTGACCCGAATCCCTTCATGTGGCTCTCATGACATTCTCTCAGCGGAATATCTAATATGACTCCTCAGCGAGCCATCTGGAACACTCGCGTTCCTGACATTCCCTCAGCGGAACATCAAATATGACCCCTCAGCGAGCCATCTGGAACATCTCGTGTTCCGGGAGTCCCTGGGAAAGACAAGCCTCGCAGAACCCACTTCCCAGACTCCTCTAGAAAAATAGACCAATCTCAGCTCAGCCCAAGACCTCTATTTTCCCAGCCAGCCATCCTAGCGAACGGACGAACCCCAACTACCCATAGGGTTGCCGCCCCTAGAACTTCCAGCCACGGACTCGCTCTAACTCGTATAGAACGTCCATGCTGCCGGACAACTCACACAAGTGACCCTCAACGATCACAACTTAAAGGAACTCACATCCTATAACACACGTGACCCTCACCGGTCATACCCTACAGGAACTCACATCCCATAACACAAAAGAATAATATGAACTCCCCATCTTATTAAATCATCAAAAATGTATAATCGTTACAACGAAAACGAAAATACAACTATGGTAGCCACATGCTACTACAAAAGACAGAACCAAAGAAAGAAAGACTCTTCAAGCCTCCGCTTGCTTCTCGAACCACTTCGAGAACTTAGTCTTCATCTTCGCCTCCGCCTCCCAAGTCTCCTCCTCAATACCGTCGCAATCCCACACGACTCTCACCAACGGTATCCTCTTCCGGCGCAGCACCTTCACTCTCCTCTCGAGAATCCTCACAAGTCTCGCCGCCAAAGTCATGTTGGGCTGAAGATCCTCCGGAATCCTAGCCAACACCTCCTCAGACTCATGCAGACACTTCCGCAGCATCGACACATGGAAGACTTTGTGAAAAGCCTTCATACTCTGAGGTAACTCCAGCCTATAAGCTACCGGTCCGACCCGCTCTACCACTCTGAACGGTCCCATAAACCTCGGACTTAGCTTGTTCTCTGAAATGGATCTGTTAGGACCCCTCAACATAGCTGCCTTGAGATACACCATGTCTCCCAGCTCGAACTCCAACTCCTTCCTCCTCTTATCGGCGTAACTCTTCTGCCGATCCTGAGCTTCCTTCATGTTCAGCTTCAAGACACGGAGCTTCTCCGTCGTCTCCTGAACGAAACTCGCACCAAACATGCTCCTCTCCCCCACTTGAGTCCAGCATAGAGGTGTCCTGCACGGCCTCCCATACAACGCCTCATAAGTAGCCATACCAATACTCGCCTGATAGCTGTTGTTATAAGCAAACTCTACCAGGTTCAGATGATCCGCCCAATGACCACCATAGTCCAGCACACACATCCTCAGTAAATCCTCTAACGTCTGAATCGTCCTCTCCGACTGCCCATCTGTCTGAGGATGATATGCTGTACTCATATGCACCTTCGTGCCCATCTCAGCCTGAAATTCTCCCCAGAACTCTGAAGCAAATCTCGGATCTCGGTCTGACACTATACTAGCTGGCACCCCATGCAGCCTCACAATCTCCCGCACATATTTCATAGCCAACACCGCAGCTCCATCGGTCTTCTTGATGGCAAGAAAATGTGCTGACTTAGTCAGACGGTCCACAATGACCCAAATCGCATCATACGTTCGCGAAACCAGTAAACCTGTCACAAAATCCATGGTAATCATGTCCCACTTCCACTCCGGAATGGGTAAACTCTGCAACAACCCGCTCGGAACCTGATGCTCAGCTTTCACCAGCTGACACACGTTGCATGCTGCAACCCAACCCGCTACATCCTTCTTCATTCCGACCCAATGGTAGTACCTCTTCAGATCCCGACACATCTTGGTCGCTCCCGGATGAATCGACAGTATGCTCGAATGAGCCCCCCTCAGAACCTCCTGCCTGAGACTCTCATCGTTGGGCACACATACCCGACCTCTCAACAATATCGTCCCATTCCCCGAGACCTGATACTCCGAACCTGCAACTTGAGAAGCATCAATCAACCCCTGATCCTTCCCCTGAGCCTCACGAATCCTGCTCAACAAATCTGCCTGGTTAGCTGCCTCTAACCCCAACGGCTCCTGTGAGATAACACACAACCTCAATGTGCCCAACTCACTCACCAACTCCTCCATATCACGCTCCTGGTCCGAAGCAACCCTCTTTCTACTCAACGCGTCTGCAACCAGATTAGCCTTACCCGGATGGTACTCGATCTCCAGATCGTAATCAGCTACCAACTCCATCCAGCGCCTCTGTCTCAAGTTCAGCTCTGGCTGAGTGAAGAAATAGTTCACACTCTTATGGTCTGTGAACACCTGGACTTTCCCACCGTAAAGATAAGAACGCCAAATCTTTAGGGCGAAGATCACTGCAGCTAACCCCAAGTCATGAGTAGGGTAATTGCACTCGTGCTTCCTCAACTGCCTCGAAGCATAAGCAATCACCTTCCCCTGCTGCATCAGAACACAACCCAGACCAGTACCAGATGCATCCGTATACACCACATATGGCTCACCCGGATCAGGCAACGCCAAAACCGGTGTACTAGTCAGCATCTCCTTCAGCTTCCCGAAGCTCTCCTCACAATCCGCATACCAAATAAACGGAACATCCTTCCCAGTCAACTTCGTCATCGCCTGCGCCATACCCGTAAAACCCTTGACGAACCTCCAATAATACCCAGCTAAACCAAGGAAACTCCTGATCTCCGTCGCATTCCTCGGCCTCGGCCAATCTCTGATGGCCTCGATCTTAGCGGGATCCACTGAAACTCCTTCAGCAGACACAACGTGCCCCAAAAAGCCCATCTCTCGCTGCCAGAAACTGCACTTACTGAGCTTCGCGTACAACTTCTGTTCTCGCAGCTTCTCCAGAACCAACCTCAGGTGAACCTCATGTTCCTCAGGAGTCCTCGAATACACCAGAATGTCGTCAATGAAGATGATAACAAACTGATCCAAGTACTCCTGGAATACCCCGTTCATCAGCCTCATGAATGCCGCTGGCGCATTCGTCAACCCAAATGACATCACCACGAACTCGTAATGTCCATACCTCGTCCTGAAAGCCGTCTTCCGCACATCGGCCTCATCTATCAGAATCTGATGGTATCCCGAAGCCAAATCGATCTTGGAGAGCCAAGTAGCCCCCCACAACTGATCCAACAACTCATCAATCCACGGCAGAGGATACATGTTCTTCACAGTAACTCAGTTAAGGCCCCGATAATCGATACATAATCGAAAACTACCATCCTTCTTCTTCACGAACAACACTGGTGCTCCCCACGGTGAACTACTCGACCGAATGAAACCCTTACTCAACAGATCATCCAGCTGCTTCTTCAGCTCTGCCATCTCTGCCGGAGCCATCCTGTTTGGTGCCTTAGATATCGGCGTAGTCCCAGGCTCCAACTCAATCGTGAAGGGATCAGACCGTGACGGCGGTAACCCCTGCAATGACTGAAACACCTCCTGGAAATCCCGAACAACCCGAACATCTGCCACTGCAACCTCCCCAACAGACTCTAGCATCACGATCGTCAACAAATACGCCTCGCAGCCCCTCTCAATCATCTGCTCGGCCTGAATCGCAGAGATCACCAAACTTCCGGAAGTCGGCCGTATACCCTGATAAACCAACCTCCCAGCCTCTCGCTCAAACACCACTCGTCCCCGATGGCAATCCAGATGGACCCGGTACCGCTCTAACCAGTCCATCCCTAGAATCACATCATACAGCTCCACTGGACTGATGACAAGATCTGCTGGCATCAACTCCCCAGCCACCAGAATGTCTACTCCACGAGCCCGCCCGAAAGTAGCCAAGGTCTTCCCTCTAGCCACTCGCACTACTCCCGGCTGTTCCCCAGAATCACTCTCGATCCCACTGCTCTCCGCGCACTCCGGTGTAATGAAGCTATTCGAAGCTCCAGAATCAAACAGTACATGAGACTTACTCCCGCCTACTACTAAGGTCCCTACACAATCATGTGCCTAAGATCCCTAAAGTATTATCACAGATACGCATATTTCCAAAACGACCGACAACTACAACATAGAAGTATTCACGAAGTTAAGAAATAAAGAGTACCTGTGATCGGTCTGGCGCTGGAGCCTCCTGTTTCCACCGAAGTGTAAGCTCGCGGAGCCGTCAACTGACGCAACAGCTGCACATCAACTGCTGCACCCTGCACTGGCTGTACAACTGCCACCGCCATCTGCAACTGCGGACACTTGGGCCTGATGTGCCCCACCTCTCCGCACTGATAGCACACCCTAGGCGTACCCGGTGCACTAGGCGCACTGCCTGCCGCCCTCTTCGGACAGCTCGCCGCTCGATGATCCACGCTACCACACACGTAGCACCCTGAACCACCCTGCCCACTGCGGCCTCTCTGACCCGATCCGGAAGTGCCCTCCCACTTCCTCTTCTGTCCCTAAGCAGGCTTACTGCCCCTGCTCGACCCCATCTGCTGCTGCGGCTTCCTCTGCGGCTGCTGCACCGGTGGACTCGCCACCACAGCCAGCTCCGCTCTCAAATCTTCCTCGATCTGAGCCGCCGTCTCCACCAAATCCGCCCTCGTGGCGAACTTACATGGTCTGCACCGTGTCCTCAACACTGGTCGAAGTCCATGCATGAACGTCCTGATCTGAGCCTCCTCGCTCCCAAACTCCCGACCAGCGTGAACTAGCAGCCTACCGAAAATCTCATCATACTCCCGCACTGAGCGCTCTCCCTGGGTCAACTGCAGAAACTGAGTCTCCAACCGGTCCATCGCCTCCTGCGGAAAGTACTTGGCATTAAACTCCGCCAAGAAATCTGCCCAGCTCATACCAGCCTGAGCTCGCCTACTCGCCACACCTCTCCACCAGAGATGGGCGTCACCCTCCAAAAACTGAACCGCAAGGTCCACCCTGTATCCCTCTGGACACCTCAGCGACTGGAAGTTACGCTCCAGCCTACACCTCCACATATCAGCCTCCTCAGGCTTGGCACCGCCCGAGAAGAACCCGGTGCCAATCCTCTGCATCTGCTCCAACATCCTTAGATAGAATGGGAGCTCCTCCGCAGCCGCCACACCTGGCTGCACACCAGCCCCTACCGGCTGAACCTGAACCGCTACCGGCTCACCACCAGCCACACCTGGCTGCACCACTGGAGCCTGACCCGGAGCCGGCGCCCCCACTGGAAACCTCTCCAAGATCATCCGCAGCAAACCCGCCAACTGATCCTCCCAGCCCTGAACTCCACCACCTGCGCCAGCACCCCCTCCCGGAGCCTGCACGCCACTAGCCACACTGGCACTCGCGGTATCCACACTCAACAACCCCTGAGGCATCTGCGATGCTGCAGCCTGCTCCTGCGTGCCCTTTACTGACACACTCAGATCCACTGATCCCAGGCCACGCCCACGGCCACGCCCTCTGCCACCACGGGCACCACGACCTCTGCCTCTAACACCTCTAGCCATCTCACACTGTATTACCAACAGCAGACTACTATATTAGAAAACAGAAAGTCACAAAGAACACACATACCGTGGAATCTCATTGAAGGCTCGGAGAAGATGATCCAGGACTCCAAACCCAAACAATAATCAATTGACTAACTCACTTAATCAATCAATCAAATTCCACATTTACTTCACACGCAATCACTACGTTCTCCCGCCCTAGAACCGTAAGGGCTCTGATACCAAATTGAAACAATCCGACCCGTTTTTTTTTTTTATACATTGGAATCAAGTCAATGTTCCCATAAATAATTAACTCTCAATTTCCAAGCAATACGGCAAATATCAACCAATCGATTCCACAAATCAAATAACTCATTATTCAATTCAACAATAACCAGACAACTTAACCAAGTCTACAATTCCACAATCTAGAATTACTAACACCCTAGCAATTCCAAATAAACGAGACACCAGATCATCTCCTCTTCCTCGCCTTGATTCCCACGATCACACTTTATCTTTACCTGCATCACATGGCAAAACGAGATGCGTGAGTATTATCATAAATACCCAGTGAGACGGTCCTCCCATCTACAGGCCAATTACTCAAATATAACATGCATACAATACCAGGGTTATCACTCAACACGCATAGAACGAACAAGCATCACAAACCATAACAGCAAGGACAGTGTCGATCGACACAACCTCTAGGTGTCGATCGACAGACTGCAAAAGTCCCTCGACACTCCACCAGCAGCGTCTGTGTCGATCGACACAACCTCTAGGTGTCGATCGACAGACTGCGTGTCGCTCGACACACCACCTCGGTGTCGCGCGACACAGATGACCCCGTGTCGATCAACAGGAAGCAATCCTGTCGATCGACAGGACACCTTCTGTTCGATGGAGATCGCCTATCCTCTCATGGCCGAATCTCCATGAACCTTAATCGATCACCTGCGCAATCAACCACTCAAAGCACCAAATTCACACAGCAAACAATCGCATCATACACAATCCTATATCCGAGAGCCTATGGTCGCGCACTCACCTGATTTCTGAAGAGGAAGAACGAAGAACGCGAAGAACACGAAGAACCCTAAAGCTCAACCTCAGATTTCGCCCAGAAATCAATCTCCACTCCGTTCCAGACCCCCTCCCACGAAATCCCAGCAAGGAACAAGGTTTAGGATTGAGAAAAACAAGGGAATTCCACAAGGAAGCCTCGAAGAACACTCAATCCTCTTCTCTCTCTCTCAAATTCACAAAAAACCTTTTTCTCTGATCCCCAAAACGGCCAAAAAGAGCTGAGAAACGTGTTTCCCCTCTTTTTATACGGAACCCTAGGTTCCCGTAAACCGGCCACTCAAAACGAACCAGAAATCAAAACCCTAAGTTCCGATTTTTGACCCGTGTCGATCGACACACACACTCCTGTCGATCGACACAGCCGCCACTGTTCGATTCCACGAGGAGACAACAACCCGTGTCGATCGACACACACACATGGTGTCGATCGACACCCACCAAACTTACATTTTTGGTTCACGGGCGTTACATTTGGTATTGTATAACGCTAAGTGAATTCTAACTGTGTTTTCAATAATTTATAAAAGAAATTTGTTGTGAATTTTGTTTTTATTAAAATAGTAAGGTAATTTTCCTTCTAGGCTAACTTAAAACTTTGGTATATAACTGGAAACAAAACGTAGTCATGGTACAAATATGATTACAATCAGATTAAAAGATTTGGCAACGTCATTAGAAATTTATTCTAACGTTAGTGAATTGATGTCCTCGGATCTTTGTCGACGATTGATTTATATCTATGCAAATGTTGTCTATGACCAAAGCAGTAGATAGACCTTGAAGTTGGAGTCAGAACGTATGTTATATTTTTTAGATTAAGTAAACTTACATATTGTATACGATGGTTGTAAAAAGGCACATGTTTTATTTGGTCAATGAGTTAGATTTATAAGCATGCATATGCCTGATAAATGTTGAATGATTGAAAATATATAGTTACAATGTCAATGAATTAAAGTGATAGTAAAACCGAAACCATTTTTGTGTTAAATGCATGTAGAAACTAGTATCAGAATCTTAACATTTTAAACTTTCAAGCGTCAACTCTATTTGTCTCCGATCTCAATCTCACCAAAACGCAGTATTATCTTTACTAAACTCCAAAGTCGATCTTCTTCTTTCGTTAGTTTTTCTTCGCTTGATGTTCTAATTATTTGAAATGACTGTTTGTCTGATAAATGGTTTTTTCCTAGCATGATGAGTAATAAGATTTTTTAGACCTGCAAAATGTTTTAGATATTATTAATATATTAGGTACTGTGTACTTTACATTTAAGTAGTGTAAGTAATACCTTTCCCATTCAGTTGATATGTTAAGCGGAATTGCAAGTCACAGAAGGACTCGGTAGATTATTGTATGCTTCCCTGTACACAATGTTTGCTATTGTGTCTTTCTTTTTATTTTCATCTACGCTGTTGAGAATCTTTAGCCCTGCTGTAGAAGTGACTCTAGATAGTGCAACGTACAGTTGTCCATGACTGAAAACTGGTTCTGGTAGATATAATCCAACCCTTTTTAAACTTTGACCTTGACTTTTATTTATTGTCATAGCGTAGCAAAGTTTAATTGGAAACTGCCGTCTTTTTAGAACGAATGGCCATTTGGTATCTGTCGGAGATAAAATTATTCTTGGAATCAAGACTTTGTCCCCAATATTACAGCCTGTTAATATCTCAGCTTCAATGAGTCGATTTCCTAGTTTAGTGACTATTAATCGTGTACCATTGCAGAGTCCTTTTCTGATTTAAATTTCTCAACAACATAATTGGGCGTCCCACTTTTAATATGAGCTTGTGGTTTGGTATCCCAGAGATTCGTAGAGAATTTAAATATTCGATCGGATAATCAGTATCCTCCTTAGAGGTTTCTTCATCATCTTGTCCAATTGAATCAGAGTTAGAGGCTTCTTTGGCATCTTGTTCAATGGAATCAGAGCTCAAACACTCCTTGTGGTCTCCTGGTAGAGTCGAGAGCATGTAAGAGTTTATGTCATCCACTGTTTCATTGCGTGGTGTAAGAATAGCTCTTTCAATTAGGTATTCTCTGTTTGTACTGAACTTCTCATATTCTGCGTAAGAGTGCATTGCGATGTCTTTTATAGCATATTCTTTGCTCTGAATCATCAAATCTTTGGTAATTTTTACCATATCTAAATCTGAGACTAGTGATTGTCTTGATTTGGGTTCATCTGATATTCCATCACCAACTCTTATCAACCATTTTGCAAAGTCTGTTTCCGTCTGGTTTAACCTCATGTTATGTTGTAGGAGATTAACATTACATGAATCCCACAAAACTGAACGATTTATTGCTCCTAAAAATGTATATTGTCGAGTACCATGTGTTATCACTGGTAGAATCTGCCTGAAATCCCCTCCTAGTAAAACTGTTTTTCCACCAAATGTCTTTGTCACTGCAGATGGGTCTTGTAGTGACATAATGTCTCTTAGTGTTCTGTCAAGCGCTTCGAATGCATGACGATGTGTCATAGGTGCTTCATCCCATATAATTAGGTTTGTATTCACGATCAACTCAGTCAGCATTGTACCTTGTTTGATTTCATAAACTGAATTTTCTTGAATCTTTAATGGTATTTTGAAACGCGAATGCGCTGTTCTTCCCCCCGGTAGTAGTGTAGCTGCAATGACTGAAGATGCTACTAGAAGAACTATCTTTTTTCTGTGATCGTAATTTACTAATAATTGTTCTGTAGACAAATGTCTTTCCTGTTTCTCCGGGGCCATTTAAGAAGAATAATTTACCTTCGTTGTTTTCTATTGATTTGATCACGGCGTTGTAGACTTTTTCCTGGTCTGAATTAAGAGATTGTAATAGCTGTTGGTGCTTTTCAACTTCTTGAGCCACATTGTACCTTTTTTCTTCTGCTATGAGTGAGTTTCTCATCGCCTTTAGGATGTTATAATTCAGCAATGGCATATCATTAAAATCTTTCAAGGATTTATCATTTTGTTGTAATATCCTTTCTACCTCTATTAGTACATAGCTTTCCAAGTCTTTCTCTGTGAATTACATTTCCGTGAAGTTAAATATCTTACGTTGAATGTTTGGAATATCATCTGCAAGATATTTCCAACATTTATTCCATAATTTGAATTGACTTCCAATTTCGCAGTATAGTAGTAGAGTGATGAACAATTGTCGTAATTGTTTTGATGTCGCCCAGTATGACCCTTCTTCCATGACACCATGCCATTCTTTATCGTCATCTAATAATCCTCGTACGTAGCATGCTTGCTTAAATGTAGGTTGAACAAGACTGTCGACCGTCCTAATCTCTTCATAACGTTTGGGCCCTTTTACTATATTCAAAATCATTCGCAAAAAATATAACTCTCCGGCTGTAGGATGTATATGCACAATTCTTCCAATGGTGTGACATTGCTTACGCCTTGTCCATAGCCTGTCTGAAGAGTTCCACACAAATCTTGTAGGAAATTGTGCATATGTCAGTTCACGTGCTTCTGGATATATCGCACATGCATGCATCCATCCAATAAACATTGTTGTAGATATATCACATTTTCTTAGGACATTCTCCAGATTGTCTGTCTCGTTATAGATGACATGTTGCTGATCGGGTAGATGAATTGTGAGCTTCTGAACTGCTGGTTTTCTATAAATGATATCGAAAGCAAATATCCTACACATAGCTTCACATGCTGACAAATATCTGCATTCTAAATAGTTATTAATCTCATTGATCCTAACAATCTTGTTTTGGTTCTCGCCTTGCTGTTTGGTTTGGTCATTATCTTTCTCCACAACGATTGTTGATTTGTCAACTCCTTTCGTAATGTATTTAAATAAATACTTGATCGCCTTAGTCCCATTACACCATTCAACATTTATATGTGCCTCGTACTTTTTGAGCAATTTCATATTATGAGGTATAACGTATCTGTTGTCGAGTCGGATGTCTCCTTTTGTAACATATTTTGTGTTATCTTTTCGACGTTGGTAGGATACCTTTCTTGATTTGTCAATCGTTGTCCTTTCATTGTATGGCATAGGGTAGTTTTTACTGCATATTCCGTTCTCCATGCATGGTGAATTTGGTCCTTCTACGCCACATCATATACTGCGTCACTAATTTATGTGCTTCTGGTTCAGTTTCTTTGTCTGGTAATTCTGCCGAAATAAAATCATCGATCTGGTGTGGTGTAGGTTTTTTATACTCATGTTGTAATCACAGTAGAATGTGGACGTGAGGCAGTCCTCTTTTTTGGAATTATATGGTGTAAATCACTACAAAGGGAAAAAGGCATGTCAAGAAAGCGATCATATTGTTTTTTAGTTCCCGTCTATTTTCTAAATTAGTTTTCAACCCTTACTTAGTATTCCTTATTAATTTACACGTGAATAACCTGTTTGCATTTATTTTCAACAATAGCATACGGCAACTGTTGGTTATATGTAAAAATTATAAATAAGTTCATCTACAACAAAAAAATATAGCATATTTGCAAATTGTTTGAGCTTTATGACGTACCTGCAGCTGGTGGGCCAAAGAAGATTCCTTTTTGTAGATCTGATAGTAACTCCTCTAGTTTCATCTTGAAAACTCGACATTCTATGTCAGGTCTGTCGTTTGGTGCATCATTCCCTACTTGTGCCAAGTGCTCGTGTATTTCTTTCCAGTTTGGGTTGGCTGTCATTGTGATTAATAGATCTGGGTTCCATACCATTTACATATTGCCATTGCATCATGATATTTTTTATTCATGTATCTTGGTCCACCCGTAAAAGAAGAAGGTAATACTATTCTTTTTCCCACTTTTTTAACATCTGTATCTCCTCGTCCTACTGCGTCAGAAACATTGTTGTAAACATCAGCTCTTAGATGTGATTGATGAGTCAAGTAGTAACGCATGCGTTCTTGTTCGATTGCTGTGTATGCATCTACAACATATTGGTGAAATAAACGTCCAGACTTGATGATTGTCATGCCTTCTGATAGTCTTGTGTGTAGCTGGTATGAGTAATATTCACGCATTGTGAGATATTTTCGAGTTTTCATTTGGTTGTTCCTATCACTGAAAGGAATGAATTTATGATATCCATCCTCTCCATAAGGAAAAAGTAGCGGATATTGTAATGGCATATACAATGGATTGAAATCGCAGATTCTTTGCCATCCTGTTTTTTACAATCTACGATTATATCTCGTTCTCCTGAAGTCAGAGTTATATCTCCTACTATTACGCCAGCGATTTCATCTGAACTTACAAGTCATTTTGGCGTCCTTTTCCTCTTTGACCGACTAATCTGATTGTCAAATCCGTGCTCTCACCACCTTCATATATGTCTCTTGCCATCCTAAAAGCATGTGTTAGTTTATTATTTTCATCTAGCATTTGAATGAGACCTTTGATAATGTCTTCATCCAACTTGTCTTTTTGTTTTGAGCGAGGGAGCGCTTTCAAACGGTTTTGAACCTAATTTCTTGTGTCGAATATATATAGCTGTAAGAATCGTGGTGATTCTCCTGGGATAGGCAGTAGCGAACCTAAGCGTTGAAATTTTGCCCTTATATTCTGTAGTAGTAAGTATAGGCGATATATATATGTAAATTATATGCTTAGGTCTTAATTGTAATTAGTCATACCCTAATCTCTCTCTAGTCTCTAACATCTCTGTATAAATATGTGTAATACTCTCTTAATAAGAAAATATCACATTCATCATTTACATGGTATCAGAGCAAACGCTCCTACAAACCTAAAACCTAAAATTTTCTTTTCAAAATTCTCACCGGCCGCCGTCATCATGTCCACTGCTAACAATACCGAGACAATTCCGATCGCCACCGACAATGTTCTTAACATTAACATGTCGTGCATCACCAAGCTCACAAGCAACAACTACCTCATGTGGAGCCTTCAAGTTCAAGCTTTTCTCGATGGACATGGCCTTGCTGGTCACATCGATGGCTCCTCCATTGTTCCCGCTGCCACAATAACCACGAACAATGTTGTCACTCCAAATCCAGCCTTTACCAAGTGGACTCGACAAGATCGTCTCATCTACAGTGCCCTTATCGGCACCATCTCGACCTCCTTACAGCCTCTTGTCTCCCGTACCTCATCCGCGGCGCACATCTGGACCAAGCTAGCATCAACGTATGCTATGCCAAGCCATGGTCACATCCGCCAGATCAAAGATCAATTGAAGAACTATCCGAAAGGATCAAAAACAATTGATGAGTACCTTCAAGGAATCACAACTCGATTGGATCAACTTGCTATCCTTGGCAAACCCATTGACCATGAAGACTCCATCGACATTGTCCTTAGTGGTCTTCCTGAAGAATACAAGACGATTGTTGACCAAATTGAGGGCAAAGATCACCCGCCATCGATCACTGAAGTTCATGAACGACTCCTCAACCATGAAGCTAAACTCCTTTCGGTCAATGCCAATGCTCACACCACTCCGTTTCCCGTCTCTGCAAACAACACTCAACATCGGCCTAATCAGAACAACAACCGAAATACATCCAACAATCGTTACAGCACTCGCTACGGCAACAACAACAATTGGCAGCAATCTCCTCCACCGAACAACAACAACATGTGGCAGCAACCTCAACAACAGCAACACAACACGCGTGGTCCAAGGCCGTATCTTGGCAAGTGCCAAATTTGTAACACGCAAGGTCATAGTGCGCGCAGATGCCCGCAGCTCCAGACAACGCAACTTTCCTCTCAACAACGATCCACTCCTTTCAGACCGTGGCAGCCACAAGCAAACATGGTCGTTCCGTCATCTTATGATCCGAACCCTTGGCTTCTTGACTCCGCTGCTACTCACCATATCACCTCCGACTTGAACAACCTTTCCCTACACCAACCGTACAATGGAGGAGACGGTGTGGTTGTAGCCGATGGCTCTTCAATCCCCATCACTCACTCGGGTTCCACCTTAATTCCTACTTCTTCTCGTGCTTTATCACTTGATAAGATGCTTTGCGTTCCTGATATACACAAGAATTTAGTTTCGGTGTACCGTTTGTGTAACACTAACGATGTGTCTATCGAATTCTTTCCTGCTTCTTTTCAGGTGAAGGATCTGAGTACGGGGGTCCCATTGCTCCAAGGCCGCACTAGAAACGAGTTATATGAGTGGCCGATGAAGAATAATCCGCAACTAATGGCTATGGTTTCAACTGCTGGGTCTAAAACCGATTTATCTTCGTGGCATTATCGATTGGATCATCCTTCTTCTTCTATTTTAAACACCATTGTTTCATTTTTTCAGCTCCCTTTTTTGTCTTCTTTTTCAAAACATTTGTCTTGTTCAGAATGCTCGATTAATAAAATCCATAAACTCCCATTTTCTCAAACATCTTTTGCCTCACAACGCCCACTTGAATACATTTTTACCGATGTTTGGACTTCTCCCATTCTTTCACCAGATAATTTTCGCTATTACCTTGTTCTAATTGACCATTTTACTCGTTATATCTGGCTATATCCATTGAAGAAGAAATCGGATGTTAAGACCACGTTCATCGCGTATAAGGAGCTTGTTGAGAACCGATTCCAGAATCGGATTGGTACTCTCTTTTCTGATAATGGCGGAGAGTACATCGCGCTAGGGGAGTTCCTTGCTGTGAATGGTATCTCTCATTTAACCTCTCCTGCGCACACTCCTGAACACAATGGGATCTCTGAAAGAAAACATCGACATATTGTTGAAACCGGCTTAACATTGATGTCAACGGCCTCTATACCGAAGGAGTATTGGCCTTACGCTTTCCAGACAGCGGTGTACCTTATCAATCGTATGCCGACTCCTACTTTGGCGATGAAGTCACCATTTGAGAAGCTATTTCAAGTGCCTCCGAACTACCAGAAACTAAGGGTCTTTGGTTGTCTATGCTTTCCCTGGTTACGCCCCTATTCCAACAACAAAATGGATGATAGGTCTCAGCGGTGTATCTTTCTAGGTTACTCATTGACCCAGAGTGCCTACTTATGTCTCCATCTACCAACGAACCGGCTTTACTCTTCTCGCCATGTTCGGTTCCATGAAGATGTTTTCCCTCTCCAAACCAAGCCGAAACTACAACTACTTGAAGAAGAAGAACAAAATCATGCGGTTAACTCTCCATTGGTTACTCCGGTTTCTATTCAACAGTCATCTCCACTCGACTCCACAAGACCCCCGACACTCATCCTTCACCCGCCGGAACTCTCTCAACCGCCGCCAACCAACGCACCGCCACAGGTATTACCTTCACAACCTTCACCTTCTTCTTCTCCTACTCACAATTCTGAGCCCACTGCTCCAATACAAAATGAGCCTCAACCCACGGCCCAGCTAAAATCATCTTCCTCTGAGCCCACTGCTCCACCACAAAATGAATTGCAACCCACAATTCAGCCAAACCCACAACTAAATCAACCCCATCCACACCAAGCCAATCCCATACGCCCACCGACTACCATCACTCAAACCTATCAACGACGTAATCCCACTCGCACTCAAACCACCAGACCAAATCTCCATAAAATGAACACACGATCCAAAAATAAAATTGTTAAACCTAACAAAAAGTATAGTCTCACTATCGCAGGTCCACAAAACACAATTCCAGAACCATCCACCATCACTCAAGCGTTGAAACATGAGGAGTGGCGTCGTGCTTGCTCAGCCGAATATGATGCTCATGCTGCTAATCATACGTGGGACTTAGTTCCTCCCACATTGGGTCAGAATTTAGTTGGTTGTCGCTGGGTTTTCACAACCAAGTTTCATTCAAATGGAACTCTCGATCGATATAAAGCGCGTCTAGTTGCGAAAGGATTTACTCAACACTACGGAATTGACTACGCCGAAACCTTCAGTCCTGTGATCAAATCAACAACCATTCGACTTGTTCTCGATGTTGCCGTCACTAAGTCTTGGCCCATTAAATAACTCGACATCAATAATGCGTTTCTTCAAGGGGAACTCACCGAGGAAGTTTATATGGCTCAGCCTCCTGGATTCATTGATCGTGACCGTCCATCTCATGTCTGCCGCCTCCGCAAACCTATCTATGGGCTCAAGCAAGCTCTGCGTGCTTGGTACATGTCACTTAAGCAACATCTTCTCCAAACTGGTTTCACCAATTCTCTCGCCGATGCTTCGTTGTTTGTTCACAACTTCCATGGGAGTATCACGTATGTCCTCGTCTACGTTGATGAGATCCTTGTTACTGGAAATAACACCTTATTCGTCTCACAAGTTCTACAATCCTTTGCCGATCGGTTTTCTATCAAAGAACCATCTGATCTTCACTACTTTCTCGGCATCGAGTGCACACGAACAGCCAAAGGACTCCATTTGATGCAACGAAAATATATCACGGATATACTTACGAAGACCAACATGATAGACGCCAAGCCTGTCACCACACCTCTTCCGTCTTCACCAAAGATGTCTCTTTATGATGGTTCTCCACCTACGGACCCTGCTCAATTTCGCTCCGTCGTTGGGAGTCTTCAGTATCTCGCGTTTACTCGCCCGGATATTTCATATGCGGTGAGTCGTCTCAGCCAGTTCATGCATCAGCCAACCACTAATCACTGGCAAGCGGCAAAACGTGTCTTACGCTACCTTGCTGGTACTATCTCTCATGGGATTCAACTTCACGCATCGTCTCCACACGCTTTACATGCTTTCTCGGATGCTGATTGGGCAGGCGATACGGATGATTTTGTGTCCACCAATGGCTACATTCTATACATTGGCAGAAACCCGGTATCTTGGTCCTCAAAGAAACAACGTGGTGTCGCAAGATCTTCAACCGAAGCCGAATATAGAGCTGTCGCAAATACAACTGTTGAGGTACGATGGATATGCTCTTTACTCTCTGATCTTCGGATACGTCTACCATCGGTTCCGGTTATCTACTGTGATAATATTGGCACGACTTACCTTTGTGCGAACCCGGTTTTCCATTCACGAATGAAACACATTGCGCTTGATTATCATTTTGTTCGGAGTCTCATTCAAACAGGCGTGTTAAGGGTTTCACATGTGTCTACTCATTATCAGTTGGCGGATACTATGACAAAACCTCTGCCTCGGGCACAGTTTCAACGAGCATGTCACAAGATTGGAGTTGTCGGAGCCCCTCCATCTTGAGGGGGCGTATAGGCGATATATATATGTAAATTATATGCTTAGGTCTTAATTGTAATTAGTCATACCCTAATCTCTCTCTAGTCTCTAACATCTCTGTATAAATATGTGTAATACTCTCTTAATAAGAAAATATCACATTCATCATTTACTAAGGTCCTCTTGAACGTTGTAAAGATGTGTCAATTTTTACCCCCATTGATGTCATTGCAAAACTTGAATTGTATGGTCTTATATTTGTTTTGAAAGCTGATGATTCCAATAACTTTTTTAATAGTGGGGGTGGATCACGAACCTTTGGCAATGTCACACGTCCTTGTTGACAACAAATGGAGAATAACAATCTGCCACTTACAGGTTCTTTTCCATAACTCTCAGATTGCCATAGCAAAGCATCACAGAAGGGGCACTTCATGAGAGCATTATGTGTTGGTTTATTTTTCCCTGTCATTTGATATAAGTGAAGATGTATTACTGCGTTTGTAAATATGTTTTATAGACTGTAAATATACATGGTTTTGTAATTTTAATTTTGGAAAAATTTACTTACTCGTCTTTGATACTGTTGGAACCCTTGAAGAGGAGGGAATATTTGATCCTTTACATGTTCTTTTTTTGGGGGTCTTTGTTATAAACTCTGCATTTTTTGTGAATAAGTTAATAAGATATTACTAATAACTATTTTGGTGAAATATATTGGAAATCTGAGTTATACCTTGGCCATATCTTTTTCTTTTGCCTGCTAGAATTTCCCGTCGTATGTCTCTAGCATTACTAAATTCACCTAATTGACCAGTCATTGTTAGATTGGAATTTCAGTCACATTTCTGAGATATGGAGATTAACAAAGAACAATCGATGAAGTACCTTTCTCCAGAGTTGCAGTATCTTCTTTATTGTGTTGATTCTCTTCTATTAATCGTAATGTTTTTTGTGTGAAGTCGTTTCTAAAATGATTTGCCATAGCGTGGATTTCCTCGTAGTTTGAGGATAAATATGTAGACTTTGTATCTTAAACAACGTTTTAGTTTGTTTCTTGTTCCTTTCAGTGTATATAAACTTTTAAAAGGGTTTGACTCAAAAGTCATGTCTACAAATCGTCTCTCTTTAAAAAAAAGAATAAGTAAAGAGTCGTAATAGTTGAGAAATCATTTGTTGTATATATTATGATATATATTTAATCAGTTATTTATATGGTAGCGATACCGATGTCAGCGTTTGTGATGTATCGGTTTCTCGGTTATGTTTGGTTTGGCAATTTTGAAATGTAGGGACCTATTTAACATGTTTTAATTGGTTAAACAAAAAAAAAATTGGATAAATGCAAGCAATTTCCTTCGGATTCTAAATAATTTATAAATTTTGAGGTCCCAAAATCCCATGGTTCATTTTTTTTTGATTTTGTTAAATGATTAAAACAATGTCATATGAAAGAAAATTGGTCGGAGTTTTGAAAGTTTTGTCAAAGAGATCATAAAAAAGAAACTTGTCATATATTTTTAATCTGTTAACAAATTTTCCGGCTTAAGACTTAATTTTACCATTATTTTTTGTTTGTAATTATTTCTATAGTTCATAACTATCATTTAAGAAAAATATATAATGAAAACTCCTCATTTTTTTCAAAATTTCTTGAGCTTAAGATATTATTTCTATAGTTCATAACTATCATTTAAGAAAAATATTTCATGTTTTTAAATTTTTTTGGCTTAAGATGTTTTTGGTACGACACTATTATTGTCGAGTTTGTGATTTATACAATATAAAACGTTGTAAATTGTAAATTGGTTATAAATTTATTAAAGTTGTTACCAATCAAAATCAATTTTTAGAAGTTTGTCGAAGCTTCAAATACATATCAAATTGCATGAAATGAAGTACTAAATTAACAATTTTTAATAGTGGTGCAGCCAAGATGCAGCTGCATAAATAACGTTTTAGTAACTCCCGTAATTATTTCCATTCGCCAACTCAATAAGATTTCCCAAGTTAATTAGATTCTCCAATTATTAGTTTGGTACATTTAGCTGGTTAAGATTATATTGCATTTTTTAATATCTGCAGGTTAAGATAGAGATAGGCTCAGTTTTTAATGAATATTGAAAAGGAATTTGTACTCGAGTAAACGTAGCCACATGAATTTTTATTAATGATGTTAATCCTAAATAATAATATAAATCATCCTAAATACAATTAAAAATTGAAACACACCGAAAATAACAGAGAAATGTAGTTTAATAAGTCTTGTTGTAAATTAGTAAGTCATGTTGCATATTGTTCCTCAGATATTTTTTTCTTTTCATGGATTGCGCTTCACCCTTTTTCCTCGACTGTTAGTTGTTTTTTTCTCTTCATCAATAATGGGCCTATCTTCTTTCTTTATCTTTCTGCTGAATTTCTTGCCAGGGTCCTTGTTACTACAGCTACCGTCTTCCACAATCTAGGCGAAAACAAAAAAACAACTTGATCATTTACAGTAAACGATATTTGATGTGTAATTCTTTATTTGAGAGATAACATGACAAACCTTTTCCTCCGATTCGAGTTACTGTGAAGGTTTTGTATCTTGATTTAAAATCAAAAGGCTTGAGAAGAATTTCAAATACAAACTTTCTTCCAATAAGCTCTTGTAAACATGCCGGTAATATTTCTTCCTTTTCATCATTTTCCCCCTAAAAATTATATGTATAAAATATTTGAGAGTTGATAAGATGTACATGTTTTATAAATATTTAAAGTTTTGAAGTTGTTAGAACATGATACCTCAATACTTACGATCTCTGCAGCCAATGTGTTTGTCAGATTTCTTCCATCTTTATCAAAGACAATAAATGTTCTTTTCTCTGTCTCATCATCGACCAGTACTTCTAAACGGAACCTGTGTTTTAGTAAAATACTTGATTTAATATTGTATTCATAAGTAAAACAGAATGAAAAACAATATTTATTAGAGAAGTGAATTAGATACCTTACAATACCAATAACGTTACATTGTGGGCATCTGAAAGTCCTCTCATCCTTTATTAATTTCTTTGAACATTTCGAGCAGGAAACATAGTTCCAACCATTTCGGGTTTCTATACCAACAATCGTGGCCTTGCAGTAAAATGTTTTTTCCTGTTGTAGTAAGCGATGAAAATTATTAGTTGAGTTGTGAGGATTATATATATAGTAAAAACAAAAGCAAGACCTGAGGCTCTTCGACATCCAAGAATGACAGCATATTAGAGATGGTAGTGAGGGCTAAATTAGCAGGTTCCAATTCTCTTTCATCCAAAGGAGAACCAACAGAATTCTCCATATTTTGCGTGCATTAAAATTTAGCCGCAAGATTAACCAACCAGCGTACAAATAGAGGAAAATATTGTTAGGGTGTTGTTTTTGAACTTACTTTGACATATATCTTATTACTTCTGGTAAATCTTCATTCATGTAGAATCCTGTGGCTGATGATGAGTTTAGATAGAGTTCCCCCGGGTACATTTTTGGATTCACTGCTGTGATAACAACAACTCTTTTGTTCCTGTTAGTTGCAATGAGGAAGACTCGAAAATCAGAAGCAATGTTGTCCCATACAGAAAGCCTCACTTTGGAACCACTACCGATAAAAGTAAATGATAAGTTAAAGAGGCAAAAAACATTCTAATATTCAGTAACTGTTTTTGCAAGGTGTCTTACTCTTCTAGCAGAAGGCTTGCCATTACTTTCTGTGTTGACTGAATGTCGAGCAAATTCACTCCCAACATAAAAACGATTTTCCCAATTTACGTCTGAAAATTGTATATTAAATAACTGAGAGATGATATATGGTCGATTATATAAGATAAATGTTGAACATACCAGGTAGTTCCTCATTTGTATTTGCTATATTTAACAAAGTTTCATAATTCCGAATTTTGAACTTTGTCTTCCCAATCATCGGTGAATCGTCCAATACATCAGTCACAGTTGTGAGTTGGTTGAAGTAGATATTGTATTTGTGATCCGTTAACCTAAATTTGTCGTTGCTCTTTCCAAGATCGAAGTTTCTTATGTGAGTAACTGAACCTTCTTGTAAGATGTGTTTGAATCTCCCGATGAGACGATGATTGATGGAAGCTTTTATGAGATTATCCTTCAGAGGCAACTTTGGATTATGGTAAACGAAAAATGAGGAATATAAATTAAAAGAATAGGAAAATGTTGCTTACTTTCTCGTCCAAGAGGAGAAGATCTAGGCTCATCAATTGGTTGCCACTTCGTGGATTACGCGGCTCCCATGAATGAAGTAATAGAACAATTATATGTGGATTCGCAGGGGCGTCATCAAGTTCTTCCAAGGTTAGATACGATCGTTCGAAGTCTGCCATTAGGCTCCTAAATTGTGAGAATAACAATACGAATTGTTAGAACATAGAGCTATCGAAAAGTTAACAACGATTTAATAGGAAGACTTTAAGGGATAGATTAAAAAAAAAATTTGGTTACCTCCGGTACTTAGTCTCTCTGGAATTTCGTGATTGTTTTTGATGGCGTCATCTGGTTTTATAACCATGGAATCATACAGTTGTAAATCGAAAAGTTTTCAATCTTGAAAAGATTTCTTGTGAATTTTTAGAGTTGGATACACTGAACCAAGTGAAGATAGTGAATGTAGATCTTTAGGGTTTGTTAACCGTATACATGGAACCAAATTGTTGTCGAAGCCCAACTATGTTCACAATGGGTCATTGGGCCATGATAGAATTTTAAAATACTTAGATATAAGTCCAATATGGGAGAAAGAATACACCTAAATTTGTTCATGTATATATTATATTCGACAGCCATCCTCTCAAATTTGAATTTTAATGAAAATTATATTTAATATCAGGATCGGTTACGGTTCATTTTGGTTTTATCTCATTGTTTTTCAATTTGGTGATAAAATAGTATGACTGCTATTATAATTTGCTTTGAGACTTATAGAAGCTAAATATTGGAAAAGTTTAGAGTTTGGTACGCATTTTAAATACATGATAATGATAGTTGAGTTAATGATGGTTTTAAGCTTACTATAGTTCTAATGTTTAAATCGATTCCTTTTGGAACTTTAGACTATTAATTTTAAATTTCAAATTACACGCAGAAATGGTTTCATATCTTTAATATAGAGCAGCAAAAAGATTTGACTTGTATAATCAAGCTGATTATATACAGTGCTTGTTGGTTGACTATCAAGTTTATATTGTTAGTTATATTGTATGTTTGATCAAATTTGATAAGATGCAGTTATGTAAAAATAAAAGTCTTAAACATTTTTTTATATTATATTGTTGGATTTAACAAATAAAATAACTATTTTTCAAACCATTAAAAATTTATAATAACAAATTTAATATTGAAATTAACCATTAAATTGTTGGAATTAATTGTCAAGTTATTAACACAAAATTTTCATTTTTATTTTCAATAGATAATTTAAATGCCAAATGCCAAAAGAATGAGTGTCACATTGCAGCCACTCACAGCTTTGGTTTTAAAAAACCTGAAAATATTATATAAGATACTTAGCACAATTCTGGATTCACAAACAATGATTGTAGCTCAACTTTGATATCAATTTCCTGATTGACCATACCTCGGATTCAGGATCTGAGAACTGTTCCAGAAACTTCTAAACGAGATCTTTCCAACAACGCCGAGATTGTACTCCAGTTCCTTGGGACTTGGCCGGAAAACGTATGCGAATTTGGCTGGTCGCATACTCACTCTGCATAGATCACTCACAGTAAAACATCCATAACTTTCAGTTCATAACTCCGAATGACAAAATTCTTGCGGCTATATCTAGATCAGAGAGTTGACTACTTACCCATAAAATTTCGTTTAATTCCGATATGTTTTGGCTGTCCGTTTCATTCCTTATCCAGGACAGGGCAGATCTGCCTCCTTCAACTTCTTCTTTGTCTCATCTATGATCTACTCCTCCGGTCGGTTCCTCCACCATCTCCGCATCTACGACTTTATTCTCTGCTGGATTTTTCACCACAGACAACGCCCTCCTCTGTCTCCTTCTCCCAACCAGAACCTTCTTCTTCTTCCTCCTTCCCCATTCACTCACATTTCCTCTCCTCCACGACAACAACCTCTTCGTTTTCTTCTCTTTTTCTCCTTGTCGATGTTTCTCTTCTTTTTCTCCTTTCAGATTGTCGTGGAGGCTTGAGAGATTAGAGACTAGGGTTATTTGCTTAGGATTTTAAACATAAAATAGATTTCATGGGCTCTAGAAAAACATACATTGTTTTGGCCAATATATTAAGTCCTTTAAATGGATTTTTTCTTATAATCCATTTTGCATTTTTCCGCTCAAAACATTTATGCGTCAAAATTTTTAAAATATCCGGGGCACGGTCGTGACACCACCACTCATCTCACTCTCTCCCTCACCGTGAGTTCGTCTCTTTTATCTCCAAAACTTTGGTAACGAAGATGTTGATTTGTTGACTGGGCAGAGATGCGGAGATGGTGCACTCGATGGTGGAGTTGAGCTCCGACAACACGACGGGGTGGGCAGTGGTGAATGGTGATGGAAGAGCTATCGGTTTCATCACCACCTGATTTGCCTTGAGAGCCACGAAAATACAGATGAGAGAGTCGGCATGAAGAGGACAGTGGAGAAGAGATGCCATCGAGGGGAATACCAGTGCAAGTAGGGCCATGTCCTTTAACGTAGCAGAAAGGGCTCGTGGCGCAGTGGCAATAGCTACAAATCAATCTAGAGGCAGGGGAGCTCTGGTTATAAGGGAAAAACAAAGAAGAAGCGTCAGTTCGAATGTGGTGTTTTGGAGCTTCACTGACGGCGGCTGTATGGTCGGTTGAGCTCACTAGAGGGACTAGTATGACCATGCATGAAAATTAAATGCTAGATATGTTGGGGATGTCGCCTGGAGGCTTTGCTTCCTGGACAAGAAACTGTTGAAAATCTTTAAAGCTAGATAATTCAGTGTAACGTGCGATTCGAATAATTAATGCTGTTGATATGGTGGAGTCAAGTGGATCAGACTGTGACTAATATGATGGGTTTTCCACTGATTATAACAATGAGGATTATCAATTAGTCTAACGGTGTGATGATGATGATTCTTAAGACGATAACAAAGAAGATTGCAAATATGATGGTGAAGACAATAGAGGGGAAAATGATGACGGATTCGGTGTGTGTTCTTCGTGGAGGAACAAGGGAACTCGGTTCCAGAGAGTTGTAGCTGCGGATTTGCTCGTGTTCTTTGTGTTCTCCGGTCAATTCCTTCCCGAATCAAGGTGAGTATGTGACCATGGCTTATCTGGGTAATTGGGTGACCATGGCTGGAGTCTTTGGTGGCATTCTTTGCCAGAGTCTTCGGTGGCCATCCTTGCCGGAGTCTTTGGTGGCATTCTTTGCCAGAGTCTTCGGTGGCCCTTGTGCAGATGCTCTCTTGAGGAGACTTCACCTCGCAGGCGGGAAAAACTTCGCCTCACAGGCGGAGAAAACTTTGCTTCGCAGGCGGAGAAGACTTCATAAGGCAGAGAAGACTTCGCCTCGCAGGCGGAGAAGACTTTCCCTCGCAGGCGGAGAAGACTTCGCTTCGCAGGCAGAGAAGACTTCGCTTCGCAGGCGGAGAAGACTTCCTCGCACAGGCGGAGAAGACTTCGCCTCGCAAGTGGCGAAAAGCTAGGATCCGAGAAGACTTGTCTCATAACTAGAAACGACTTAGGAACCATATAACGTGATTCAATCTATGTTCGTTATGTTAACCAAACTTTGAACATTGACGTTGAGTGGGTGAAATCTGACCCCTACATTTAGCCCCCAGTTCGGTAGTGTTAGCGATAATAGTATCGAGTTAAGAATCATTGGGGTTGATGTTCAAAGTTGGGATGTTGTCGTATTGACGTTAGCGTGATGCTGTAAGCTCGTGCCATTAGTGTTGACAACACCGTAAGCGTTCTTCTTTTGTTTATCGAAGATTTTAAGACTTTGCGTTTTGTGGAGTTTTTAAGACCTCATGTTTCGATTGCCAACATCAACGACGTCTCTTGCAGCGGAAAGATATTTCCAAGAAATTAGATGATCTCAGGCCGTTAACGTGCGTTGCTTCTGCAAATGCAGCGCCTTGACTGCTGAAATCGCCATTACTGTAATGGAGGATGATAATTCTTTTTTGTTGGAGATTTGAGGACTCTTTTTTTTCGAAGATTTTATGACTTCGCGTTCCGAGCGTTGATGTCAACGATGTCTTTGGATTTTCGGATGTTGTTATCCATGACTTTTGGTAAAGGTGTTAGATGGTTTGTATCCACACTATGATTATGTTTACATTGCATTAGCGAGTGCAGCTTTTGTTTCTTGTCTTGCTTATGAGTTAAGCTCGTTTTATTTTTTGATTGATCATAAGAACTTCAAGAGTAATGGTACTCGCTTTATTGACTAAGTCTTAAAAGGAATTAGTAAGTTGGTGGTTGTTCACGCTCAAGATGTATTTTCGCATCTTAGAATGCTCCATATCGTGATTACAGAGTAGCGAAATTGCGAATGCGTTTACGCTCTGCTTCTACCAACGTTATTGTTGGGTTTGTGGAATGGTGCTGCTCTCTGAACACGTATGTCCGAGAGCGAACACACCTTTTGCTTTTACCAACGTGTTGTTGGGTTTTCTGAATGATTATTCGGTGTACAAACTGAATAACCATTGGCAGCTGCTTTTTACCAATGATGCTGTTGGGTTTTTGAATGATCAATTGGGTTCATCCGCCCCAATGCTGAACATTAGTACTTATATAGCGCGCTTGGGATCCGATGATGAATGCTTTTATGTTCGAGTTCACACATCGTCGCTGTGGCCAACAACAATGATTGCGGAACGAACTTGCTGACAAAAGCTTTGGATAGCCCCTAGAGGATGTAGCTGATGAAGTCGGTGAGACTTGTGTCAAGTGCCTGACGTTTCTAGGTGAATAAAAAAAATGTGTCAACAAACGTGTCTTCTTATCTCCCTCGACGCTAGAGGCTCATGAGTCGAATGAGGAAGAGGAAGGCGATGACAACAGGGCATCCGCGTTCTCGAGAGGAAGCTGCGGGTCTGCGACATCAACAGACCAAGGGTCTTTGGAGATGTCGGCGGATCCGTTCGAAGTCACCAGGTCCATGCCTTGTCGCCTAGACCTCATCGGGTCATCGAAACGAGTAGACATCGGGACGATAATCGTTGAGTCCTCGGTGATGCGGCACATATATCTCAGGGCGACGATGAGTTCGCTATAATCGAACCCCAACGTGGAGACTTCGGCATCGGGAAGAGAGGATCCTGCGTCTTCGGGGACATGGAGAGAAAACCTCGTGTCTTCGGTGATGGGAGCGTGTCCTCGCCGGATTTTTTGACATCATCGGAGCCGCGGTCAACCATGTCGAATTTGAGATCCATGAATTTACCAAAAAGAGGCAAGAGGCGACGGCAAAGAAAGGAACGACGACGGCGATGAGATGGCGGCGGCTGGAAAACACGTCGGCGGCGGCGGCAAGGAGACATGTCGGTGGTGGCCCACTCCCCCCCTTTTGACGGAGGAGGGCAACTGAACTCGTCCAGAGACAAGCTGCCTACGTACCCTTTGCAGGGATCAAGTCGCCTCGTAGTTCATTACAAAAGCATTTAAAAAGAACTAGTGATAGCGGGGTTCGCGGCCTGAGTTGATTTGCTTACCTGTTTAGTCTTTTCACCCCTTTTTGCACGGACTTCCTCTTCACTTTGAGCAAAGTCCGTAGCGCGGTAGAGAGCATCTTGGATAGTCGTTGGTGGGTTGATAGTCAATTCTTGCCAGAATGGAGATGGGCATCGGAGCGCTCCTCTCAAAGCTTCTAGCGCGGATGTGTTGCTGATACCGTCCACCTTTGACAGTGTATATTTGAACTTTGTTATGAAAGACCGTAGAATCTCATTCTTGCCTTGCCAATTTGTCCATTTAACTCAGCGTCATAGATCCTTTGTTCCATGAAGATGTTGTAATGCTGCACAAACATCTCTGAGAGTTGGTGGAAGGTGTGAATTGAATTCTTCTCCAACTTATAGAACCATTGGAGGGTAGGCCCTTTGAGCCTTTCCACAAACAGCTTGCAGTAGCCGATGTATTTTTTGGCTTCTCTGAAGTTTGCCCTCCCTAGAGCCACCTCGATGGTCCGAAGGGTCTGTGGTTCCTTCATAGATTGGTAACTTGGTCTTTCCAGGATCGAAGATTTTAGTCCTCGCGATCCGTTCGACGAAGGGTGTGTTCCATGCCTTCTCGAGCACATGGTCGATTACAGGAGCCTTCCCCGTGCTAAGGTGTACTTGCGATTGGATAGTCTTCAGATTGGAGATAACCCGCTCCATCTAACCTCGCAACTCAGCGATTTCGGAAGTTTGAGATCGTTTTTGTGCTGTGTACTGCTCTTCCACGGAGTGTCTGCCTTCATCTACGCTAGGGCCATCGTAGTACTCCGAAATGTCTGGCAGGGTTCTCGTCTGAGAATACGATGATGCGCTTCGACTGTCTGAAGCGCGCGCTTTCCGTCGGTTACCACTCGCATCATTTGTTTGTGCACGTCTTTGAGGAGCTGGTTGATCCTCATCTGAGATCTCTGTGAAGCGTTCTGGAGTTCTGTCAGATTCTCATTCTGGGGGAGTTGATATATCATGGTTTTTATCCATTTTCAACCATGATATAAATACTTTTTATAGAGTCTTTTTGGTATTTTCGAGTCTTTTTGAGTCTTTGTAGGTTAAAGGACGATTGGAGCTTAATGGAAGCTTTTGGAGCGTTTTGGAGCATCAAGGAAAGAAGAGCTGAAGAGATCAAGTCGGAGTCGAACAGAAGAGTCTGTGTCGATCGACACTACCTACCTCTGTCGATCGACACGGGGCTTCCAGACACAAGAAGAAATTCCAGAGAGATCTATGTCGATCGACATGACTAACCTCTGTCGATCGACACGAGTTTGACGAGAAGAACAATTTCAAACAATAAGAAGTTTGGCACTCGTTGAAGCCCTTCCCACCGACGGATCGAGCTGAAATTTTGACACAAGCTAGAGAAGTGAGTTAGCTTTTATCTGAAAGAAATTTGAGGCAATTCCAACGGTTGGATCGAAATTTATGAAGGTTTTAGTGAAGACATGTCGGTCTGGCTTGAAGATGTTAATCTTGAAGAATTTCCTTTTTTGCCTAAAAAGCCCAGAAGTTTATACAGAAGGCCCATTCCGTTTTTGACACCTATATATATAGTTTTACCTAGATTTTTATGTGGACATCTTGGATTTTGATTGAGACTGTGAGAGAGATTGTTAGGGAGAGCTTTTCCGAGAGATTTCAGAGTTTCTCAGATCTTCAACATAAAATCCTCTGTATCTCTAACTCTATCTTTTTAATGCAATTTATATCATTCATAATGTTTACTGCATCTATGTCTGAGTAGTTTGCTTGTTAGGTTGTGGGTAATTCTAGGGTTTTGATGAGAAATTGTTAGGACTGAAAATCTGTTAGGGTTTATCTTCTGGTTCTTCATCTAGATTGTTTCCAATGCTAGATCTAGCCTGTACACCTAGAATCTAGATCTTAGGTTGTTTAATAGACACGAAAGTGTTATTAATAACTTGAACTAGTCTAAGATGAGCAGAATTACCTCTTCGCAAAGAAATTTGGTTTAGGAATTCTGTGAGCAATTAAACTTGAACTATAAAGCTTGATTTAATTCTCTAGGTTCGCAAAGAAATTTGGGATTTAGGAATCTAATCATAGATAGTCTCTGCAACGAAAGTTGATTGATTTTACATCAATGTTTATGTTCTAGAACGGTGCTTAACAAAACCTAACGTTTTTTATCTCTGTGTCGATCGACACAGGTATCCGTGTCGATCGGCACGAATCTGTTTCAAATCATGCCTGAAGAATTACCCATCACCTAGCTTTTGTCTCATTGATTTCCTAGATCATTTATCACTATTTACTTGTTTAGTTATTTTATTTCATTCATACATATTTGCTTAGCCTAATTCGAACTCTTTAATTGATTGTGTGATTCTTTTCCCTGTGAATTCGATCCCTAAGTACTACATCGATCTCTTAATTTGAGAGAGTAGCTCAGGGTAAATTTGAGCATATCAAATTTTGGCGCCGTTGCCGGGGAATCGATATCACCATTCGATTATTGTTACTAGAATTTTGTCTAAGTTCTGACATAGTCAAGCTAATGACTGAAAACAAGCGCTTAGTGGGAGGCAACCCACTTGTAAGTTTTTCTATTTTATCTCTTGTTTACTTTTGAGTCAATTAGTGTTGGATTTTTTTAGGAGCTTGAACTTGATCATCTTAAGGATTTGCATTGTGTGTTTTCTTCTTTGATCGTGTTTGTTGAGTGATGCAGAAAATTTACAGTGAGACAGTAAGGTTTCTGTCGATCGACACGGACCTGTGTGTCGATCGACACGGCCTTCAATTTTCAAAATTCTCGACATCACAACGATCCGATCCCTCAGAACTCGTGTCGATCGACATGACTTGTTTGTGTCGATCGACAGGGTCCCCACTTTGGTAAATCTCCTTCATTTCATTCAAGTTCAATTTTCCTTTGATTTCTTTGGCCAGCTTCAGGCTTGACAACACTGGGGACAGTGTAGGTTAAGTCTGGGGGAGGTAATTACTAACGTGTTTCTTTTTGTTTTGGTTTATTTTGGGTCAAATTTGATATTTTTTGTTTTATTGAGTCAAAATTTGTTAGGAACAACCCTTCTTTTGGTTTAGTGAATTGTCTTAGCCAGCATGTGACCATTCTTCCAGGAACGATTTCAGAGTCAGACTAATGGGAAATCCTAAGGCTGATCAGTTGACTGGAGACGTCCGTTACTTCCGGTGTAATCTGCCAAGTCAGAGCTACTGCACGGTTTTCTTTGGGATCGATGTCCATAGAGCTTGACTCCTCATTCATACCTCACAAGTGCAACCCCTTTTTGAAAGTGATGGTACCCCTCTCCCTCTATTCCCTTAAAAAAAATATATATCATTTATGTTAGGATTGGGGTGAAATGATAGCTCATGAGTATAAGACGAGGAATAAAATCCAGTGAGTCTATACTCAAGAGGTGATCACCCAGCTCAAAAGCAGCAGTCTGAGTCCCGTAAAACGGATGAAGAAGACGAGCAATCTCACAAACCTGTCTCCTCACAAGGAACAATAATAGTGAGTCACGACCCTGTCTCCTAACAAGGAACAACATTAGTGAATTATGCACTGCTTTGAGTTCAGCAATCATGAAACAATAGGAATGGAGAACAAAATAAGTCTGGGGGAGAGGAGGAATACCAAGTGTTGTAGAGGTTGATTTGTCATGGTATAGTCTGGGAATGAGTCTAGAAGGTTCTTGGCATAGAGAACATTGACACCAAGCTATGAAGACTAACGGATTATGTCGCGAAGTGGTGGATGAATTTGGAAGGCTGCGAATGTCTGCAAAGAAGTATATGGTGGTCTGATTCTGGTTGGTTCTGGATTATGTGGTTCACTAGTTGGAAGGGTCAATTCAATGCATCAAGGGAAGGTAAGTTCTGTGTTCTCAAATCTCTTTCACATTCTTGGTTTATGTTTTGCTTGAGGGCAAGCAAAGGCTAAGTCTGGGAGAGTTGATATATCATGGTTTTTACCCATTTTCAACCATGATATAAATACTTTTTATAGAGTCTTTTTGGTATTTTCGAGTCTTTTTTAGTCTTTGTAGGTTAAAGGACGATTGGAGCTTAATGGAAGCTTTTGGAGCGTTTTGGAGCATCAAGGAAAGAAGAGCTGAAGAGATCAAGTCGGAGTCGAACAGAAGAGTCTGTGTCCATCGACACTACCTACCTCTGTCGATCGACACGGGGCTTCCAGACACAAGAAGAAATTCCAGAGAGGTCTATGTCGATCGACATGACTAACCTCTGTCGATCGACACGAGTTTGACGAGAAGAACAGTTTCAAACAGTAAGAAGTTTGGCACTCGTTGAAGCCCTTCCCACCGACGGATCGAGCTGAAATTTTGATACAAGCTAGAGAAGTGAGTTAGCTTTTATCGAAAAGATATTTGAGGCAATTCCAACGGTTGGATCGAAAGTTATGAAGGTTTTAGTGAAGACATGTCGGTCTGGCTTGAAGATGTCAATCTTGAAGAATTTCCTTTTTTGCCCAAAAAGCCCAGAAGTTTATACAGAATGCCCATTCCGTTTTTGACATCTATATATAGTTTTACCTAGATTTTTATGTGGACATCTTGGATTTTGATTGAGACTGTGAGAGAGATTGTTAGGGAGAGCTTTTCCGAGAGATTTCAGAGTTTCTCAGATCTTCAACATAAAATCCTCTGTATCTCTAACTCTATCTTTTTAATGCAATTTATATCATTCATAATGTTTACTGCATATATGTCTGAGTAGTTTGCTTGTTAGGTTGTGGGTAATTCTAGGGTTTTGATGAGAAATTGTTAGGACTGAAAATCTGTTAGGGTTTATCTTCTGGTTCTTCATCTAGATTGTTTCCAATGCTAGATCTAGCCTGTACACCTAGAATCTAGATCTTAGGTTATTTAATAGATACGAAAGTGTTATTAATAACTTGAACTAGTCTAAGATGAGCAGAATTACCTCTTCGCAAAGAAATTTGGTTTAGGAATTCTGTGAGCAATTAAACTTGAACTATAAAGCTTGATTTAATTCTCTAGGTTCGCAAAGAAATTTGGGATTTAGGAATCTAATCATAGATAGTCTCTGCAACGAAAGTTGATTGATTTTACATCAGTGTTTATGTTCTAGAACGGTGCTTAACAAAACCTAACGTTTTTTATCTCAGTGTCGATCGACACAGGTATCCGTGTCGATCGACACGAATCTGTTTCAAATCATGCCTGAAGAATTACCCATCACCTAGCTTTTGTCTCATTGATTTCCTAGATCATTTATCACTATTTACTTGTTTAGTTATTTTATTTCATTCATACATATTTGCTTAGCCTAATTCGAACTCTTTAATTGATTGTGTGATTCTTTTCCCTATGGATTCGATCCCTAAGTACTACATCGATCTCTTAATTTGAGAGATTAGCTTAGGGTAAATTTGAGCATATCAGCGGTGGTGGCGGTAAGTCGTCTGGACCCCTTTTTAGCAGCACGAGGTGTTGAGAAGTTGAAGCGGTGTGGGTCAAAGTGACCCCTGAGTCCTAGGACATTGGCTTTCAGCTCGTTCGTAGGTTCGTCGTTGAACTTCTTCTACTCGTTGGATTCTTTGTGGAGCATTTGCAGCATCTGTTTGACCTCGGTCATGTTTCCTGGGTTAGCAGCAACGTTGGTAGCAGGGACTTCGACGAAGTTCTCTTCCTCTTGATTGGTTCTGTGAGATGAGGACTTCTCGCCGCTGCTGCTTGATTTGTTCTCTTCGTCGTTCATCTTCTCAGACCTGGTGTGTAACGTAGCTTTTTTGTGTGAGAAAGTCTCTATTCTCCTTAGATGGCTCCAAATTGTGGGAGCCAAGACTAGCACAATTAGATTTGTAAGGGTTTCGGGAGGAAGCAGAGATTTCTAGGTTAAGCAATGAAGGAAACGATGAACAAAGAAAAAACATATATTGCTATGTATGTTTTTGTGAACAAAGTTGCGAAAACCTTTTACAAGGGTTTGTACATCGATATATATAGTGTTCCTAAGTCACCTAGGTTTTTCCATAAAGGATTATGGTAAGTTTCCTAAGTCTTCGCGGATTTCCTTTCCGTTCATGACGGTTGCGCCGAAGTGGGCTTTGCAACTGGGCTGGGCTTCAGCGTTGAGACTCCAAGCTCCCGCGGTCGTTACGACGTTGCTTCGTAGCTGCTATGCTTATCTTCTAGAGATATATGGGCTTGTCCTCTCAGACAGGATCCTTCCCGCGAGGCGAAGACAAGGTCTTCGGTGGCCATCCTTGTCGGAGTCTTCGGTGGCATTCTTTGCTAGAGTCTTCGGTGCCCATCCTTGTCGGAGTCTCCGGTGGTATTCTTTGCCAGAGTCTTCGGTGGCCCTTGTGCAGATGCTCTCTTGGGGAGACTTCACCTCGCAGGCGGAGAAGATTTCGCCTTGCAGGCGGAGAAGACTTCGCTTCGTAGGTGGAGAAGACTTCACCTCGCAGGCGGAGAAGACTTCTCCTCGCAGGCGAAGAAGACTTCGCTTCGCAGGCGGAGAAGACTTCACCTCCGAGGAGAAAACTTCGCTTCGTAGGCAGAGAAGACTTAGGCTCGCAGGCGGAGAAGACTTCGGTTTGCAGGCGGAGAAGACTTCACCTCAGAGGTGGAGAAGACTTCGCCTTGCAAGCGGCGAAGAGCTAGGATCGGAGAAGACTTGTCTCATAGCTAGAAACGACTTAGGAACCATATAACGTGATTCAATGTATGTTCGTTGTGTTAACCAAACTTTGAACGTTGACGTTGAGCGGGTGAAATCTGACCCCAACAGTTATTAGATGGGATGACCGTGTCACTGAGCATTTATGATAATACTCACGCATCTCTTATAACCATGTGATGCAGGTAAAGAGAAGGTGTGATCATGGAATCATGGTTGTGAAGATGAGATGATCTAGTGTCTCGTCTATGTGTTTATATACTTTTATGCTATTGATTAATGAATAATTTTCCGATGTCTGTTGAACGTGATTGAGTAGTTATCGGGAATTAGTATTTATAGGAATATTAATTAAAAAAAGAGTCTGGTTGTTTCATACACGATGGTGTATGAGTTCACTGGTGGAAGTGGGATATTATGTGCCTTCGTGGCTGCAATTCCGCAAGTTGCCCGGGAATGGCCGACGGAACCGCAAGGACTTGAGAATGAAAGTGAAAATCTGGATTTACATGCATGTAGATGATTGTTTAGGATTGTCTGTTTGCCTGGAATGCTTCCGCGTATTCAAATGATTGCTTGTGATTGTTGTTTGGGGATGGGTTGGGATTAACACTATATCCGTTAGAGGAACCCGGATTCACTAAGTAATCTTAGAGTACTTATGACTCTACTTGTTTTGAAGGTGAACCTAGCGGGTAGACCAAAAGGAGCACTTAATGACTTAGGATAACCAGCGGTAGATTGCCTTGCCTGCTTGTAAATTATACTTTTAAAGTTCGGATAAGACTTGTTTTGAGCTTACAGACTCACGGCCAAATCGAAATGTTTTAATGTATGTTTGGAACTAATTTAGTATGTATTGAAGTATTTTTAGTAATATTCATGTTTTGAAATGGTATTTGTCTTGTCCGGGGAATCCAACCGTCTAGCGTACCTCGGGTTGGCAAGCCTTGAGTTGTGTTAGGCGGGAAATTCGCTTATGGATAGTTGGACTTAGTCAATAAATTTGTTTTAACTTACCTGGTCCGACCGTCCTGAGCGCTGGGGCGTGCCGTTCTAGGCCGGTCGGCTCTGGCCGCTCGTTTGGAGCATTACACCTATTCTCCGATAACGAGGATAACTTCAATTAGAATGATCATAAGCATGGTAGTCGTACGAGATCTTGAAATCCATCAAATAGACGTAAAGACTGCTTCTCTAAATGGAGATTTAGAAGAGGGAATTTATATGAAACAACCTGAAGGGTTTGCTATCCCAGGACAAGAACACAAAGTCTGCAGACTTTTGAAATCACAGTATGGACTTAAACAAGCTCCTAAGCAATGACATGCAAAATTTGACAACGTAATGATGTCAAATGGATTTGGCATAAATGCATAAATGAATTGAATTTGAGAAATTTTAAGAAATGTCACATGCTTGATGCCACTTTGAAAAAATGCCACTTCTTTAGATTGTTTGCAAGCGTGCCATTAATGTGTTTTTGTATTCCCACCTTGTCATTATCAATTTCCACAAACCCTGTTCTCGTTGGAATTAGATCTCAACGATCGCGAAACTGAAACTCGCCGTCGCGAAAGACAAATCTCTCCATTGTTGTCTCTGAAATCAGATCTCGATGTTGCTCAGACTGTGTCAAATTGTCTGAGCTCTCCGGCGATGATCATGATCGCATCATATCTGCTGTCCAATCCACCGTCGGTGTTTTTGGATTTGGCGATTTGTTGACTCTTTAGGCTGATGTTGCAACAGGTAACCGTTGTTCCCCTGAGATCTTCAATAGTTTCATTTCTATTGACCACCTTACTATAAATCTTTCTCTTCTTTGCCTCATAAATTATTGAATTATTATGAATTCAATAGCTAGAGTGGCTTCAGATTTTCTCCAATGCATTGAATTGATCGATTTGGTTTAGTTTTCTTATTTATATGTTAAGGTTTTTGTGAATGAGAAATTCTCCTTGCTTTTTAATGAAGTAATTGTGTTGTGAATTTGTCGGATTAGCTTAGCAAATGCGAAACATAATGAATTCATATATGTACTGCTACTCAGGCTTGTGTTAAAACTGAAACGCTGATTTGGTGTGGGTTATGTTTCTTAAGTTATAGTGAGATTAATCAATTTTGTGTTCCATATTGTTTTTATCATTGATCTATGAGTATATCGTGTGATTGATTTGTGAATGTTGGATAATCGCAGCCGTGGGAGACCTATAAAGTTGATCGGAGATTGAGAGTTGAAGGAGGAGGAGAAAGTGTAAGGAAATGGCGAGAATTGTCAAGTGGTGGTCGGAAGAAGTCGTGGCTATTAGAAGTAGGGGAAAAGGAGGAGGAGGAGGAAGCATAGATCTGCAAGTATGTCTTTTTCGAGAGTTTAAGCTTTGAACTCAGATCTCTCGTCTCTTCTTCTTAATTCTTATATTTTCCAGACATAAAACTAAAGTTATTTTGGTTGTTTCTTCATTATGGTACACCCTTTTTGGTTCGGTTTGATAAGCACATTGGGTAGATCTAATGAACTTTATGGTATGTCATGTATTTCAACAACTGTGTTTGATTGTTAATTTCAGAGGGTTATATAGTTTTTTGAACTTTATGTTGGCTTAAGGTTTTGTAAAATAAATTAGGTTTGTAAATTTTTTAAATAGTTTACAAGTTTTTACACAATTTTATAAAGTTTTTAACAGTTTTTAACAATCTGTAACGTTTTAAAGCTTTTTTACACAGTTTTATAAAACTTTTTAACAGTTTTAATAATTTTTTATAACGTTTTAAAACAATTTATAAAGCTTTTTTACAGAGTTTTATAAAAAAATTTAATAAATTTTAACAATATTTTGTAACTTTACTAGAATAGGAATAGTTTATAAAGTTTTTTTACACAGTTTTATAAAAGATTTTAATAGTTTTTAACAATTTTTTTACACAGTTTTATACATATCGTTTCCCACAGATAAACTAGCGGAAAGTTGTGTTAGAACCATGAAAAAACTTATTTGATTGAATGAAAACTTTGAAACCAAGTTTCGTAATCCATACAGAAGCATTTCAAATACGATCAGAAGGACATAAACAGAGGAAACTGAAGACAAATTGACTAAACCGGAGTTTGGCTTATGAGAAGATCATGAATGGCAGGATCATGACTAAACCTGATTTTAGTTTGACTATGATTCAAAACAACCTCATAGTCCCTCGCTTTAACAGACCTATCTTCATTTGAAACCTCTCTTCTCAATTCAACATAAGCACAGTAGTCCACTTCATAGACAGTTGAAAATGTAGTTCCTACACCTTCCCCTGAAATTCCATCAAAGAGTCTTAGAATGTAACAATTATACTGAGTAGGAGTGCACACAAAATCCATAAAAGTTTTTGCTACAGAGCAATACAAATGAAACTTGCGTACAGTGAGTGGCTAAGAATTTTTTTATATCGCTCAACGAATTTTTTTATTTCATATTGAAATTTTCATACAGTTTTTTATTAATATTAAATATAATATGTCATTGTTAAATTAATTTTTGAAAAAATTTGTTTTTTTGAGAAATGTTATTTTTGAAATTTTACTTTTAGTTATATATAACTCATATTTTTTCATTTTCAAATCTTTTTATGTTTAAAAACGTTTCTTTAGGAAAAAAATATATATATACATGGGTTTTATAAAATTTGGAATATTCTATCACAAAACATAATACAATATCTTTTAAAATTTTGGTAAATCTTTATTATAAAAATATTTATGTCCTCAAACTTTAATATGAAAAACAAAATTAGAATAAAATGTTGTAAATCTACTTAAAGAAATAAATGTAATGTGGGAGTCGAAACTAGGACAATTAGATTTGTTAGGGTTTCGAGGAAGTAGAGATTTCTAGGGTTAGCTAAGGTCACAAAGGTATAAAAAAGTAGTTTGTTATTGCTCTGTAAGATTTTCCAGCATTTTTCGCCCACATGTTTGAATTTGAGGGTAAAAAGCTCGCTTGTTATACGGGATCCGACGCATCCAGCAGAGCGAAGCAGCGTTCCATTCTTTTCAAGAAGCTGCCAAACTTTCGAATATATGGAGTTTTTTTTGTGTACAAAGTTGCGAATACCCCTTGAGGGTTTTTACATCAGCTATATATAATATCTCTAAGGCGGCTAAGCATTCCTAAGTCTTCGCGGATTCCTTTCCTGCTAAGATCGGTTGCATCGCAGTGGGCCTCGCATCTGGGCCGGGCTTTGGACTGTCCTTGTGTCATCAGGCTGCTGGGCCGAGAGTGTGGTCGGATGCACGAGGCTCCGAAGCCGTGCTCGGCTAGACGAAGCGAGGCGAGGCCGTGCTCGGTGAGGCCGTGCTCAGCGAGGCCGTGCTCGGCAAGGCCGTGCTCGGTGAGGCCGTGCTCGGTGAGGCCGTGCTCAGCGAGGCCGTGCTCAGCGAGGCCGTGCTCAGCGAGGCCGTGCTCGGCGAGGCCGTGCTCAGCGAGGTCGTGCTCAGCGAGGCCGTGCTCAGCGAGGCCGTGCTCGGCGAAGCGAGGTGAGGCTGTGCTCGGCGAAGCGAGGTGAGGCTGTGCTCAGCGAAGTGAAACGAGGTCGTGCTCGGATCCGAGGAGTGGTCGTGCTCGGCTCCGAGATGCGTCCATGGTGACTTGCCTCGATGCTTCCTGCTTCGCCTAGACTCTTCGCACGGTTACGCACTCTGCTTTGCGGGGAGACTTAGGTGCCATTCTGCCTTGCTCGTTGAAAGTCTGGAAAGTCCGAGGAGCCTAGGTACCTCGTCTCCCCTGTTCAGGGCCGTGCACTTATCGATGGGTTCCCGAGTAAAGATGACCACTTCGAGGACCGGTTCTTCTTCGTCGAGGATTCGGAGAAGACTGTTGAGGCAGATTGCATCCCCCTTGTTAGGACAAACTGGGAGAAGAGAGGTAACTCTTTACTTAGAAACGATTTTCGTAGCGTATTCTTATTTCTCATACTGATTTTTGGATTGTTGCCTTTGCAGTGAGGCCAGCGTTGCCGACCATCGGCCGGAGTGTCGCAACAGCCATCCATAGTGCTCTTGTTTCTGGAGGGAGCGGCAACTGGGTAAAGTCATTCACTCGTCAGAGGGTCCAGAAGGCGCTCTCTAAAAGGATCTTCCCAGGGAAGGTTCTCGGACGGGGTGTGCCTAGGCTTTCGGCTCACCAGCGAGCGGAGCAGGCGAAGGCGACGCTGGCGAACATTGCAGCACCGGCGAAGGTGTCCTCGCGACGACGAGCTCCGTCAGATACGACACCGAAGACTCCTGCTGTGCTGGTCCAGCGTTCGCACGTTTCTGACCTTACTCCCGATGAGCTCGAGAGACGACATGAGCTATCGCGGAAGAGGGCTCTTCTTTCGGAGAGCAAGGGGAGAAGTGGTTCCCTTCCGAAACGACAGAAGACAGGTTCCTCTCACACAGTCGTGGCTGGTTTGTTGGCGAGCCAGGTCGTAGCGGCTCCGTCATCTCCGATCGCTGGCTCTTCAGCCCGTGGTGTCCTTTCATCGCCAGTCGGCGGGTTGACTCGCGGGAAGGCTTTCGCGTCAGCGAAGACCAAGGTTTCTGAGGTTCGTTTCTTTTATTTTTCTCTTGCCTTTTCTTGCTTAACTTTATTTAGTGTGTCGCTTTAACCTCCATCCTTCTCCATAAGCAGCTTTCCACTCTCCTAGACTAGTTGGCTTCTGGTTTTGATGAGGACATCCGCTCTCGGGACTGGGAACTTAGTGACGTCAAGAGGGCCAACATCGCCATGCAGTCGGAGCTGAATGATCTCGTTGAGAGGAATCGGATTCTTGAGGCTGACGCTGCTTCTGCGAAGAAGAAAGACGCAGAGTGGAGTAGCAAACTGGCGAAGGCGTCTTCGAGGCATGCTAAGGATAAGGAGGAGATTATTCTGCTGAAGAGTCAGTTGAGGGCTGCTGACGATCTCCGGGTTGCTGGGATTGAGGAGGCCATTAGCGAGGCCAAAGATAAAGTGGCTCGCGGCTTCGCCGACCAAGCTAGAGAGGTTGCTAGGTTGCTCGTGGAGATTAAGGGGACGGCGAAGACCAACATGCTGGATCTCGCTGAGGTTGATGCGAACCTGGAGTTTATCGGACGTCTCCGTGGTGCTGACAGACCCACTTTGGATGCCGCAGAGCAGGACTTACTTGAGAGGCAAGTCCCGATTTACGATGCTCGCGATGTGTTTGGTGAGCTTGTTTCTAATGTGAGGCGAGCTTTAGAGATCCCAGAGGATGATGACGGCGACGAGGTCGACGAAGATGAAGAGGCTTGATGACTAACCATCCTACCTTGCTTATGACTTAGTTTATTTTCAGTCTTTTTATGACATTGCTTTTTCTGACTTTATCGGCTTTGATTATTTGGCTATAGCATTGGATGACTTGTATCCTTGCTATTATTTTAGACCCATGTATCGTGAGAAATATAGGATGACTATGATCATGGTTTTTATTGCACGTTTAGTCTTATGATGAACCCAGAGGATTTTTTAGAGTAGCGTACTTGTTTTTAGACTTAGGAGCGATGTGACGCTGCTGTGCATTTTTTGACATACACTTGCCAACGTTGTTGTTGGGTTTCGCGACTCGGTGCATGCACTTGCCAACGTTGCTGTTGGGCTTTGTGGCCCGGTGCTGTTCTTCTGGACACGTCTGCCCGAGAAACAAGTACACCCTATGTTTTACCAGAGTGCATCCTGGGTTTACTGAATGACCGTTCAGGATACATGCCGAACGAATCATCGGCAGCTGCAATTTACCAACGATGCTTGTTGGGTTTTCGAATGATCAGTTGGGTTCGTCCGCCCCAGTTCTGAACATTAGTACTCATATATTGCGATTGGATCCGATGCTGGATGTCATTGTGTTCGTATTCCCGCATCACCACTGTGGGCAGCAGTAAGGAATACGAAACGACTCTACTTGATCGAAGCTTTGAGTATCCCATGATGGACATAGCTGTTCTCGTGCTGAGGTTTTCGTCAAGTGTTTTAAGTTGTTTGGAGATGATGTAGTCAAGGAATGGAGTACGGGTACCCCACTCCCCCCTCATTAGACAAACAAATTTGACTGAATTTGTGTAGAGACATGCTGATGGAAATGCTTGTACCCCCCCCTCTGAAGGCGGAAGAGGTCAAGTGGGCTCATCCGGAGACAAGGCTGTTGAAAACGCTTACTCCCCCTCGTCTTGAGGCGGAGAAGGTCGTTGGAGCTCGTCCGGAGACAAGGCTTGGTGAAGATGCTTATGCTTGCCCGGAGACAAGGCTTACGAAAATGCTTACTCCCCCCTCTTAAGGCGGAGGAGATCGTTGGAGCTCGTCCGGAGACAAGGCTTGCGAAGCGCGTAATAACCCCCCCTTTTTGTCGGAGGGGGGCAACTGAACTTGTCTGGAGACAAGCTGCCTACGTACCCTTTGGAAAGGATCAAGTCGCCCCGTAGTTCGTTTGAGCACTAACTCCTCCTTTTGTTTTGAGGAGGGACAACTGAACTCATCCGAAGACAAGCTGCCTACGTACCCTTTGTCAGGGATCAAGTCATCTCGTAGTTCATATTGGAGTTCCAGTGATGGTGGCGAGTTCATAGATGCCAGGACGGATGACTGTTGTGATCCTATATGGGCCTTCCCAATTAGCTCCGAGCTTGCCTGCGTTTGGCTCTGCAGTATTCTGGAATACTTCTCGCATGACTAAGTCGCCTTCGCAGAAACGTCTCTCTCTGACTCTGGAATTGTAATACCTAGAGGCTGCGTTCTGATAGTTGGCAATCCTGACGAGGGCTTGGTCGCGTCGTTCATTGATGAAGTCCAACTCATCAAGGAGCATGGACTGGTTGATCGCTTCATTGCCAGGTAAGAGGCGACGACGTACTCCAGGAGAGGAAACCTCTGACGGGATGACGCATTCGGTTCCATAGACTAGGGCGAAAGGAGTTTCACCCGTTGCCCGGCGTGGAGTGGTGCGGTGGGACCATAGAACTCCTTCAAGCTCGTCGGCCCAGCGGCCCTTCTTTGCTTTCAAGCATTTTTTAAGACCATTTAGAGTTGTCTTGTTGACTGCCTCTGCTTGACCATTACCCTGAGGGTAGCGAGGCGTGGACTTGCTAAGTATGATGTTCCATTTTGCACAAAAGCTCTCGAACCGGTTGGATATGAACTGCGATCCGTTGTCTGTGACAATCTCATACGGAACTCCATGTCGACATATGATGTTACGCCAGACAAAGCTTTCTACTTGGACGTCCTTGATGCTGGCGAAAGCTTCTGCTTCTACCCACTTAGAAAAGTAGTCTGTTAGGACCAATAGCCAGCGTTTCTGCTTCGAGAGGTGTAGCGGCCCGACTATGTCCATAGCCCATCTCATGAACGGGTAAGGAGATGTGACGGAGGAGAGAATCTCGGTAGGCTGATGAATTTTTGGAGCGTGTTGCTGACACTTCTCACACTTAGCAGAGAACTTCATACAGTCACCAACTATAGTTGGCCAGAAGTGGCCATGTCTTTTGATCTTGATTGCTAGAACTTTGCCTCCAGAGTGATTGCCGCAAGACCCACTATGGACTTCTTCCATTACTTGCCTTGCTTCCCTACCTTCCACACAAGTGAGCAGGGGGCCTGAGAGTCCCCATCTGAAGATGTTGCCGTCAAGTAGGGTATAACGGGCAGCTTGTTTCTGTAGCTTGCGTGCTGCCCACTTGCTGGTGGGTAGCTTCCCATCAGCGATGTATTCTCGTATTTTGCCCATCCATGGCTTGTCACAGCCGTATTCAGGTTCAGCAACGTCTTCATCCATTGGGACTTCTTCGGGTTGATGAGAGCTACTAACGGTGGTGATATCGTTGCCAAGGATGCCATCGCCATGGATGTCAACGTCTTGGGATTCAGTAGCTTCTGCCATTTCACTATCTTCGTTGGTTGCTTCAGCAAGCGCCCTTGCTTGTTTCGCTGTTTGAGAGCGTGTTGAGATAGCGAGTGTCGTATCTAGTTGAATGCTGGGGAGTTCAATGAACTCAACAGGAATGATTCGCTTCAAAGCAGGATCTTCTGGTGTATCGGTGGCAGAAGCCAGATTAGCCAGTGCGTCGGCGTCCATGTTCTCGCCTCTTGGAATCCTTGTGAGTGTGAACTCCTGGAAGGTAGAGGCGAGGTCTTTCACTATCCCTAGATAAGCCTCCATGCTGTCATCTTTTGCCGCATACTCGCCGCTGTATTGGCTAGTAACCAGTTGAGAATCGCAGAATGCGTGGATGCGCGGGATGTGGAGTCCTTGAGCGAGCCTCATGCCGGCTATGATGGCCTCATACTCCGCCTCGTTGTTGGAGGCTTTGAATCCCAGTCGGAATGATTGCTCAAGGATCTCCCCAGTTGGCGATACCAGGCGTATTCCAACTCCAGACCCGTTCTTTGAGGAAGAGCCATCCACATATAGCTGCCAAATCCCGGGTTGCTCCTTCTTAGAATCCTTGACATCTGGAAGCTCTATGAGGAAGTCTGCTAGGACCTGGGACTTGTTGCATGTCCGTCCCTTGTATTCTATGTCATACTCGCTGAGTTCGACAGCCCACTTAGCTAGCTTGCCAGATTGACTTGGGCTATGTAAAACTGTTCGCAGCGGGAAAGTACTAAGGACAATAATAGAGTGAGACTGGAAATAAGGCCTTAGCTTTCTTGATGCCATGAGGACGGACAATGCTAGCTTCTCCAGCTGGGGGTATCTGGTCTCGGCGTCTGTGAGCGTCTTACTTACATAGAAGATGGGCTTCTGTTCACCTCTTTCCTCTCGTACCAAGACAGCGCTGACTGCTGTTTCTGAGACAGCAATGTAGAGAAAAAGAGGCTCTCCAGTGACTGGCTTAGCAAGGATAGGTGGCGTTGCCAAATACTCCTTAAGTTGTTTGAAGGCGTCTTCGCATTTTTCTGACCATTCAAACTGCTTGTTTCCTCGTAGGGTGTTGTATAAGGGAATACACTTATCCGTCGATCGTGAGATGAAGCGGTTGAGTGCAGCCACTCTCCCGGTCAATCTATGTACCTCGCATTTGTTTTTTGGTGAAGCCATCTCGATCAGTGCATCGATCTGCTTTGGGTTGGCTTCAATGCCTCGTTGAGTGACCAAGTATCCGAGGAACTCGCCAGAAGTCACGGCAAATCTGCACTTTCCCGGGTTCAGCTTCATGTTGTGGAGGTTTAGCTGATTGAAGCACTCCTCTAAGTGGGAGATATGGTCTTCTTCTTCAAGAGATTTCACGAGCATGTCGTCTATGTAAACCTCCATAGTCTTCCCAAGTTGTTCCTGGAACATGCTGTTTACCAGTCTTTGATATGTTGCACCGGCGTTTTTCAAGCCGAAAGGCATTACCTTGTAACAGTAGATGCCGCGGTCTGTGATAAAAGCTGTCTTCTCTCGGTCCTCAGGGTGCATTAGGATCTGGTTGTATCCTGAGAAGGCATCCATGAAGCTCAGAAGTTTGTTTCCTGCTGTTGCTTCCACCAGACGGTCGATATAAGGTAGTGGGAAGCTGTCCTTTGGGCAGGCCTTGTTGAGGTCCGTGAAGTCGATGCAGATACGCCACTTCCTGTTCTTCTTCTTCACCACGACTGGGTTGGCGAGCCAGTCAGGGTACTTGACCTCTGTGATGGACCCAACTCTTAGAAGTCTTTCGACTTCGTCATTGACAGCTTTTGCACGTTCAGGACCAAGCTTCCTCTTCTTTTGCTTGACCGGCTTGAATGTAGGGTCAACGTTAAGCTCGTGACAGGCGATGTTGATGTCAATCCCAGGCATGTCTTCAGCGGCCCAGGCAAAGGTGTTGATGTTCTTCTGGAGGAACGCAACCAGTTTTCCCTTGAGCTATTCATCAAGGGTAGCTCCCATTTCAACACACCTCTCCGGGTGTTGCTCATCAATGCACACGGAGATCATAGGTTCGCAGATGGGTCGTTCTTCTTCTGCACGACCGTCTGGAATCTGTAATTGCTATAAGAGATTGGTCAAGTTCTTGACCTGATCGGGGCTAGTTCTTGCTCTCTTCTTTTGCCTTTGGGACGCTGAATCCTCCTTCTTTTCTTCTAGGTTGCGTAGCTTGTGCTCGGCCAGAAAGCACATCCGTGAATCCTTCTGGTTTCCGAAAATTGTTTTCACGCCATCGCTGGTTGGGAATTTCAAGCACAGGTGGTATGTTGATGGTACAGCCCGCATCTGGTTGAGCCATGGTGTTCCCATGATCAAATTGTAGATAGCGGGATGATCAGACACTGTGAAGTTCACCATTTTCTTGACGCCACCAGCCTGTACTGGAAGGCGAATTGTTCCCATCGTCATGGTAGTTTCACCAGAGAAACCTGTTATGGGCCTTGGTTGCCCTCTGATGAGTGACGGGTCGATCTTCATTTTCTCAAGTGTGTTCTTGAAGATGACATCTACCGAGCTCCCGGTGTCGATGAGGACTCGGGCAACGTTGAAGTCGAAGACGGTTAAGTTGATCACCAATGGATCGTTGTGCGGATGATCAATACCTTCGGCGTCTTCCTCTTCAAAAGTGATGGGATCGCTGGTCCGCTTAGTCCTTGGAGATGTTGATATGTTAGCGCAGACCTCAGCGCGCCTTTGGTAAACTTCAATTGCTGGAACATTGTCTGAGCAGTACGGCGAACCTCCCATGATCATGTAAATAGTGTTTTGCGGGTTACCGTTCTCTGAGTTGTCATTGCGACGCTGTCGCCTGGGATTTTCCGTCTGGTTTTCATTTGTACCCTGAGGCTTTTCTTCTGGCTTGAAGTCGGATAAGCTAATGTTGCCCTTGAGGGTACCTTCGGCGAGTTTAGCAGCAAGCTGTCGTCCCAACTCGCGGTACTTCGCAGTCGAGTGCCCAGTCGCTTTGTGGAACTCACAGTACAACTTCTCGTCATACTCCTTTGGGTCTCTGACCCATGTGAAGCTTCCTCTACCGCGTCCGCGACCGCGGCCTCGACCTCGGCCGTAGCCAGGCGATTCAACTTGATAATTGTGAGCTCCGCCTGCTCCTCCTTCGAACTGGATGAAGGCGGGATTGCCTTTCCTGGCCTTAGCAGGGGTCGAAACTTGAGCGGACTCGCTGGTCTGTTTAGCCTTCCCGCTCCTCTTGGCAAGAAGCTCTTCTTCACTTCGAGCAAAGTCAGCTGCACGGTGAAGAGCATCCTGGATTGTTGTTGGCGGATTGATAGTGAGTTCTTGCCAGAAGGGAGATGGGCATCGAATTGCTCCTCTCAAGGCCTCCAGTGCGGATGTGTTGCTGATTCCATCCACCTTCGACAGGGTGTGCTTAAACCTTGTCATAAAAGACCGCAAGCTTTCATTCTCTCCCTGCTTGTTGGTCCAAAGTTCTGCATCGTAAATTTTATGTTCAGCAAAGATATTATAATGCTGAACAAACATCTCAGAAAGTTGGTGGAAGTTGTGAATCGAATTCTTCTCCAGTTTGTAGAACCACTGGAGGGCAGGTCCCTTGAGGCTTTCAACGAACAGCTTGCAGTAGCCAATGTCTTTCTCAGCTTCTTTGAAATTTGCCCTTCCTAGGGCCACCTCAAACTCCATCAGATGATCAGCAGGGTCTGAAGTCCCTTCATAGCTCGGCAGCTTTACTCTTCCCGGATCAGAGATCTTAGCTCCCGATATGCTCTCAACAAAGGGTGTGTTGCGTGCCTTCTCTAACACGTAAGCAACCCCTGGAGCCTACCCCGTGCTCCGGTACATTTGCAGCTTGGTAGTTCTCAGGTCAGAGACGACCTGGTCCAGCTTGGCTTCTAACACAGCGACTTGCTCATCACGGGAGCCTCGCGGAGCCCTACGCTCCTGCTCCCTTCTGTAGATTTCGGCTAAGGAGGGATCTCCTTTTTCATCAACCCTATCGTTGTCAGCATCGTTCTCTCGGGCATGCCTCCGAGGAGGGTGTCGATCTTCCCGAGCCCTAGCATTCTCATTTGCTGTATGGGTTCGGGCTCTTCTCTGGGGAGGTTGATCCTCGTTCGAGTCTTCCACCACATGCTCAGGGGTTCTGTCGGAGCCCCGACGAGGTGGTGGTGGAGGCAGGTTCTCTTGACCTGTGCGATCTGTCCGAGGCGGCAGCTCCTCGTGGCGACCCCTTCGATTGGATCGGGGCGTGGTGAAGCGGAGGCGTGTTGGACGGGCGCGAGCCCTCTTGAGCTTCGTTCTCTTGAGCGCCTGTAGCTCGCTCGTCGTTGCCTCGATGTGCTTCTCCTGATCCTGCACCTTCTTATTGAGCGTCTCAAGCATGTGCTTAATCTCTGTCACGTCCACTGGGACGTTAGTTATGCCAGGTGCAGCGTTCTCGACGGAGTCCTCCTTCTCCTCCTCTCTCCTGTGAGACGAGGATCCTTCGCTGCTAACGGTGTTGTTCTCAGACATGTTCTTTGATGGTGGTGTCGTGTAAACCTAGCTTTTCTGTGTCAGAAATTCTCTGCTCCCCTTAGACGGTTCCAAATTGTGGGAGTCGAAACTAGCACAATTAGATTTGTTAGGGTTTCGAGGAAGTAGAGATTTCTAGGGTTAGATAAGGTCACAAATGTATGAAAAAGTAGTTTGTTATTGCTCTGTAAGATTTTGTGTACAAAGTTGCGAATACCCCTTGAGGGTTTTTACATCAGCTATATATACTATCTCTAAGACGGCTAAGCATTCCTAAGTCTTTGCGGATTCCTTTCCTGCTAAGGTCGGTTGCATCGCAGTGGGCCTCGCATCTGGGCCGGCCTTTGGACTGTCCTTGTGTCATCAGGCTGCTGGGCCGAGAGTGTGGTCGGATGCACGAGGCTCCGAAGCCGTGCTCGGCTAGACGAAGCGAGGCGAGGCCGTGCTCGGTGAGGCCGTGCTCAGCGAGGCCGTGCTCGGCGAGGCCGTGCTCGGTGAGGCCGTGCTCAGTGAGGCCGTGCTCAGCGAGGCCATGCTCAGCGAGCCCATACTCAGCGAGGCCGTGCTCGGCGAGGCTGTGCTCGGTGAGGCCGTGCTCAGCGAGGCCGTGCTCAGCAAGACGAAGCGAGGCGAGGCCGTGCTCAGTGAGGCCGTGCTCAGCGAAGCCATGCTCAGCGAGGCCGTACTCAGCGAGGCCGTGCTCGGCGAGGCCGTGCTCGGCGAAGCGAGGTGAGGCTGTGCTCGGCGAAGCGAGGTGAGGTTGTGCTCGGCGAAGTGAAACGAGGCCGTGCTCGGATCCGAGGAGAGGTCATGGTCGGCTCCGAGACGCGTCCATGGTGACTTGCCCCGATGCTTCCTGCTTCGCCTAGACTCTTCGCACGGTTACGCACTCTGCTTTGCGGGGAGACTTAGGTGCCATTCTGCCTTGCTCGTTGAAAGTCCGGAGAGTCCATTTTTCAGCTGTCTGTCTTTGAATGTTAATGTTGAGCGGGTGAATACCGACCCCAACATGTAAATTTATTTATGGAAAGATTTTCTAAATGATTTTTTTTATGATTAATTAATTTAAATTTAATATAGAAAATTTCTATTCAAATTTGCCATGTCACATTTTTTGTTTAGCCATGTCATAATTCTTTTTGGGAAAGTGGTTGTGGAGATGACACATAATCAATCTTTCACAAATTAATTCTCAATTAATATATAAGGGATAAGGGATAAAATATAGATAGCCAAAATAACAATTGGACGATGTAAAAAAACTTTTGACCAAGTGCAGGCGAAAAAACATTATAGCAGATATTATTTATGAACATAGAAATAAAGTTCAAGAGTGTAAACCATAAACTTTTGGAAAATTATTAAACAATCTATGGATTGATTCCACATAGTTTAAGTCAAAGAATCAAACATGAAGAACCATAACCTAAACGAACGTCCACACCATGGTGGGCTAGTGGCTGGCGGGCCCAGGGAGAAGAGGTGCAATTCCTCAAGGTCCTTGGTTCGAATCCACCTCTTAGCTGTTATCAATATTGTGTGGAAAGTCTGTCAATTGGGACTTAGTCCAATTGGTTTACCTGGTAGTCGGAAATGCAGGCGGCCTTACTACCCCCTGACAATAGTCGGAAGGCACTCCAAACTCGGAGCAGGCAGTGTGGTAGTGGTTCCTCGGGGTCCAATCAGTCCACTCTGTAGCACTCCGGTGTGTTCCTCCCGGGCTGACCGGAAAGCCGACAGGGTTTATCAAACAAAAAAAAACCTAAATAAACCTAACCAAGAAATAATTTATGGGCCCTATGAGCACGACACTGTAGACGAATCGGTGGCCCATCATACGATCAAACTTGCAAATCATCTAAATTTACTAACGACAAAAGTCTGCGTATGGACGGAACCAAACTAGGTTGCTTCTGTCGAGAGTGCTTTCGTGAGATTATGTGTATTGAAATTTATAAAATAACTAAAATTTTCAATGAAATATTAAAGATAATTAGATATTAAAGAATATGAAAGCGGCGATCGAGACCTAAGGAGCTGAGCTGAGCTGCATGCAAGGAAACTCGCACGTATGGAAATAAAAAGAGGAGTTTATTATTTTTTGATGTATCCTATCGGCTGTCCGGTCAACCCCGGTAGAAACACACTTGAGTGCTACAGGGAGGACTTCTCCTCGAAGGCCACCACATTGTCTGGACCCGAGTTTGGAATGCCTTCTGACTATTGCCAGGGGGTAGTGAGGCTGTCTATATTTCTGACTACCAGGTAAACCAATTGGGCCTTCCGACTATTGTTAGGGGGTAGTTAGGCCGCCTGCATTTCTGACTACCAGATAAACCGATTGGGTCAAAGCCCAACCGACAGACTTTCCACAAAGTGTTAATAACAGCTGAGGAGAGAATCAAACCAGCAGCATGGGAGTTGCACCTTTTGCTCCTGGGCCTGCCACTACCACCAGCCCACTACGTTGTGGACAAATACAAATATAATGGATTACTACAGATGCCAAGATCGCGTATAAATGAAAATTTTAAATAATATTTCATATTGGTCATGGGTTGAGAACGATAATTGAACTCTATGAGATCTAATCTTTGTGGTTGCTTGTAAATTTATTGGGAGATTAACGTGATCGTAAACGGTCAAGATTATTAAAATCATAAGGAAGAGAAAGAAAGATGTAGAAGATGGTTGATATTTCTCCCCATATTTAGTAGTGGTTGTTGTAAATGATGACGAAGGATCACAAGTTGGAAAGAATGACGTTCAGAGAAGCTAGAATCACAAGTTAGAATCAAGAAAATAGTGGGGAATTTGTTGAAAGAATCAATTGACAAGAGAAGTTGAAACCTCGATTCGTGGACCAGCAGGTGTATAATTTAACATTAGGTGATGAGTTATACAGTGTTGTGCGTTCATGAATATAAGGAGCTAGAAACGACAACATAAGTTAGCACTGAAAGTAACAAACAAAAATAGATAAACACAGAAGTTTATGAAGGTTTTAGTGAAGACATGTCGGTCTGGCTTGAAGATGTCAATCTTGAAGAATTTCTTTTTTTGCCTAAAAAGCCCAGAAGTTTATACAGAAGGCCCATTCCGTTTTTGACACCTATATATATAGTTTTACCTAGATTTTTATGTGGACATTGATATATCATGGTTTTTACCCACTTTCAACCATGATATAAGTCCTTTTTATAGAGTCTTTTTAGTGTTTCTCGAGTGTTTTATAGTCTTTGTAGGTCAATGATCGATTGGACCCTAATGGGAGCTTTTGGAGCATTTTGGAGCATCAAGGAAATAAGATTTGAACAGAAGAATTCCAGTAGAGTCCCTGTCGATCGACAGGGCTCACTCCTGTCGATCGACAGGGCTCACTCCTGTCGATCGACACGGGGCTGTCTGTGAAGAACAGTTCCGAACAGTAAGAAGTTTGGCACTCGTTGAAGCCCTTCCCACCGACGGATCGAACTGAGATTTTGACACAAGCTAGAGCAGCGAGTTAGCTTTCATTTGAAAGAACTTTGAGGCAAGCTTGAAGATGTCAAAATTGAAGGTTTTAGTAAAGTTATGAAGTTATGAAGGTTTTAGTAAAGACATGTCGGTCTGGCTAGAAGATGTCAAGCTTGAAGAATTTCCTTTTTTGCCCAAAAAGCCCAGAAGTTTACAGAAAAAGCCCAATCCGATTTTTACACATTATATATAGTTTTCCCTTGGGTTTTTATAATTATCTTGTTTTTAACTTAGACTTTGAGAGAGAGAGCTTTGAGGGAGATTTCTACAGGGTTTTCAAACCCCTTTTTCTGTATCTCTAACTCTATCTTTTATGCAATCTTATTCTTCCATTATGATTTCTTCATCTATGTCTGAGTAGTTTGCTTGTTAGGTTGTGGGGAATTCTAGGGTTTTGATGAGAAATTGTTAGGATTGAAAATCTGTTAGGGTTTATCTTCTGGTTCTTCATCTAGATTGTTTCTAACGCTAGATCTAGCCTGTACACCTAGAATCTAGATCTTAGGTTGCTTTAATAGACACGGAAGTGTTATTAACAACTTGAACTAGTCTTAGATGAGCAGAATTACCTATTCGCAAAGGAATTTGGCTTAGGGATTTTGTGAACAATTGAACCTGATTGTTAATGCTTGACTTGATTCTCTAGGTTTGCAAAGGAATTTGGAACTTAGGTTTCTAGTCATAGATAGTCTCTGCAACGGAAGTTGATTGGCTTTATCTTCGTGTTTGAGTTCTAGAACGGTGCCTAATCAAACCCTGACAGTAGTTTATCCTTGATTTCGATTCATACCCGAGGAATTACCCATCGCCTAGCTTTTTGTCTAATTGATTTACTTGAATTTAAACCATCTCTTATTCTGTTTTATTTCTTTGCTTCACATTTACTCATTTGACTTAGCATAATTTGAACTCTTTAGTTGATTGTGTGAATCTTTTCCCTGTGGATTCGATCCCTAAGTACTACATCGATCTCTTAATTTGAGAGAGTAGCTCAGGGTAAATTTGAGCATATCAAATTTTGGCGCCGTTGCCGGGGAATCGATTTTACCATTCAATTTTAGTTATTAGAACTTTGTCTAAGTTTTTGTTTTTGTTTATTTTACTTACTTTTTCTTTTCTTTTCTTTGTTTTGTGTGTTTCAGGTTTATGCATCAGCGCGTTACCAGAGGCAATCAGAACAAAGAGCTACTTGATTTCAATCCTGAGATTGAAAGGTTAGAACGAGCCAATAGAGCAACAACAAGGACAGCCAGAATGAATCCAATTGTGTTGATTAGAGGTGAAGATGGGCACTTGCAGGATGCTGAGGGTCGCAGGCGTAACGCTCAGGGTCAGCGACTGGATGAGAACGGGGCTGTGATCCAAGAGGAACAGCAGGTCCTGCAGTGACAAGAGCCAGCAGCTGCTGCACGTGGGCGTACTCTGGGAGAGTACAACAGGCCCGATGAGTTTTATGCCAACAGGGCAGCAATTCGTCCTCCTGCTTTCCCGAGGAACGATTTTGAGCTGAAGCCAGCCTACTTCTCACTAGTTGCCCAGCACCCATTCCATGGCCTGTCATCTGAGCACCCCATGGACCACATAGAGAGGTTTGAGGACCTCGCTTCTAGCATCAAGGCAAACGGGGTGACCAGCGATTACCTTTTCTGCTAGCTGTTCCCATACTCCCTTAGCGGAGAAGCAGCCTACTGGCTAAAGTAGCTGGAGTCAGGCTCGCTGACTACTTGGGAGGACACCAAGAACGCTTTCCTCAACAATTTCTTTGATGAGGCGCGATCCGAGGATCTGAGGAAAAAGATCTCCACCTTCAAGCAAGGTCCTACTAAAGCATTTAAGGCTTCCTGGATTCGTTTCAAATCCTACCAGAGAGCTTGCCCTCATCACGGATTCAGTGATGTCCAGCTGTTGGGCATCTTTTTCAGAGGGATTGACTGGAGGTATCAGGTGGCCCTTGATTCAGCCAGCAATGGGAATTTCAACACCCGATATCTAGAGGATGTTCTGATTCTAATCGACAACTTAGCCTCCAGCAGTAGCACCAAGAACGCGGATTTCGAAAGGAAGAAGCTAGAGGGTAATATGGATGGGAGTCAGATTGCTGAGGTGAAAGCCAAGCTGGATTCTGTACACAATCTGCTAGTCGAGAAGGATGTCAACTACATTGGTGGGGCTGGCTATCAGGGTCAAAGGTTTGGGAATCAGCAAGGGTTTCAGAAGCCGTTTCAGAGCAACTAACAGAGGAACTATGGTTCTTCGTCTTACCAGACACCTCCTGCTCAGGCTACAGATAGTGAGATGAAATCCATGCTAGAGCAGATCCTAGAGGGTCAACAGAAGATGACCGTGAGCTTTAATGGGAAGATGGATGCCATGTACCAGGATCTGAATGGGAAAATTGAGGCCATCAATCTACACATGAAGAAGCTGGACACTCAGGTAGCCCAAACGACGGAGTCGGTAAAAAAGCAAGAAGGATTCCTACCGGCTAAGACTGAGGTAAACCCAAGGTTCCATGTCAATGCCATCACTGTGGGGGATAGGAAAGAGGTGTTTGAAGCTTGTGGAAAGGATCCAGAGGAGGTAGAAGTCGTGGAGCTTGATGAAAACACGATTTTGGGGACAGATGAGATCCTGTCGATCGACAGGACCGGTATGTGTCGATCGACAGAGTGTTACGCACTCGGTGACACATCTGACAGGAAGTCTCCTGTCGATCGACACACATCTTATGTCGATCGACACGCTGCCCAGAACAGCCCACCTTTTTCAAAACCATCAGTCAAGGCAGAGGAAAGGGTCTACAAGCCCAAGCTTCCGTATCCACGAGCTGTTAGCATCAGATCACCAGAGGAAAAGGGGAGACATGCTCAACCACAGCTAAGGAGTTTGCAAAAGATAACACATACAGGGATGTTCATGGTTCCTTGCTCAATCAAAGGTATGAAACTTAAAAATTCTCTTTGTGACACTGGAGCTAACGTAAATGTTATGTCTGAGTCTGTGGCAAGGAAGCTAGGGATTAAGGATCTGCAACCTTCGAAGATCTCTATCACACTGCCAGATTCTTCCTCACCACGTTCGAAAGGGTTCATTCCTGACTTGATGCTTCAAGTAGGAGATTGTCTAGTTCCGGTGGATTTTCACCTTATGGAGACGAAGGATGATAGGGAAAGACCGTTGATCCTGGGGTCATCATTCCTTGCCACAGTGGGTGCAATTGTGGATTTTCCCAATCAGAGAATCTCTTTCTCCAATATCAACAAGGATGTCTTCTACCCCTCAGCTCGGTTTGAGAAGAACTCTTGTCTGACTGTCACAAATGAAGAAGAGTCGAGTTCAGACCTTGGAGATGACACGAAGACGATCCTCTGTGCACCACCCTTGACTTCTCCACCCTCTTTGAGCTCTAATGGAGACTTGGCTGAACCCAAAGTGAAGCGAAAGAAGCGATCCACACCTTTCTCCAAGTTCCGAATCATCATCCCCTTCGAGCTGAGGGAGAAAGGAGATGCAGTGCTTCAAGAGATGCTGAACACCACCATGAAGCTTTTTCCTGGTATTGTTCCTTGGATGCCTGGAGCTGGAGCGTGATCAAATGCAAGGCTATTAAAGGATGAGGGAGACAAACGACCCCTCAAAGATCCACCAAAAGCTTGCGTCCTGACACAGTCGAGCTCATGACTGAAAACAAGCGCTTAGTGGGAGGCAACCCACTGGTAAGTCTAACTATTTTTCGTTTTTTTTTTATTTTTTTTACTAACTTTTAGTTTTGTTTTTATGTTTTAAAAAAAAAAAAAAAAAAATAGAGGAGACGAGCAGAGACCTGTGTGTCGATCGACACACATCACTCGTGTCGATCGACACACCCTGCAGAGGTAAGTTCTCGTACTCTTTTTCATTGGTGTTTTGTTTTCTTTTCTTTTCTTTCTAAGCTCATGATTTGACAACACTGGGGACAGTGTTGGTTAAGTCTGGGGGAGGAAACTACTAACGTGTTTTCATTTGTTTTGGTTTATTTTGAGTCAAATTTTTTGTTTTTATTGAGTCAAAACTAGTTAGGAACAAACTTTTCCTTGGTTTAGTGGAGTGTCTTTTGCAGCATGTGACCATTCTTCCAGAGTCAATTTCAAGTTAGACTAATGGGAAATCCTAGGATTGACCAGTTGACTAGAGAAGTCTGCTACTTCCGGTATAATCCGCCAAGTCAGAGCTACTGCACGGTTCTCTTTGGGATCGATGTCCATAGAGCTTGACTCCTCATTCATACCTGACAAGTTCAACCCCTTTTTGAAAGTGATGGTACTCCTCTCCCTCTATTCCCTTAGAAAAAATATATATCAGTTATGTTAGGATTGGGGTGAAATGATAGCTCCTGAGTATAAGACGAGGAATAAAATCCGATGAGTCTGTACTCAAGAGGTGATCACCCAGCTCAAAAGCAGCAGTCTGAGCCCCGTAAAACGGACGAAGAAGACGAGCAATCTCACGACCCTGTCTCCTCACAAGGAACAATAGTAGTGAGTCACGACCCTGTCTCCTAACAAGGAACAACATTAGTGAAATATGCACTGCTTTGAGTTCAGCAATCATGAAAAAATAGGAATAGAGAACCAAATAAGTCTGGGGGAGAGGAGGAATACCAAGTGTAGTATAGGTTGATTTGTCATGGTACAGTCTGGGAATGAGTCTAGAAGGTTCTTGGCATTGAGAACATTGAGACCAAGCTATGAAGACTAACGGATTATGCTGTGAAGTGGTGGATGAATTTGGAAGGCTGCGAATGTCTGCAGAGAAGTACATGGTGGTCTGATTCTGGTTGGTTCTGGATTATGTGGTTCACTAAATGGAAGGGTCAGTTCATTGCTCCAAGGGAAGGTAAGTTTCTGTGTTTTCAAACCTCTTTCACATTCTTGGTTTATGTTTTGCTTGAGGGCAAGCAAAGGCTAAGTCTGGGGGAGTTGATATATCATGGTTTTTACCCACTTTCAACCATGATATAAGTCCTTTTTATAGAGTCTTTTTAGTGTTTCTCGAGTGTTTTATAGTCTTTGTAGGTCAATGATCGATTGGACCCTAATGGGAGCTTTTGGAGCATTTTGGAGCATCAAGGAAAGAAGATTTGAACAGAAGAATTCCAGTAGAGTCCCTGTCGATCGACAGGGCTCACTCCTGTCGATCGACACGGGGCTGTCTGTGAAGAACAGTTCCGAACAGTAAGAAGTTTGGCACTCGTTGAAGCCCTTCCCACCGACGGATCGAGCTGAGATTTTGACACAAGCTAGAGCAGCGAGTTAGCTTTCATTTGAAAGAACTTTGAGGCAATTCCAACGGTGCGATCGAAAGTTATGAAGGCTTTAGTGAAGACATGTCGGTCTGGCTAGAAGATGTCAAGCTTGAAGAATTTCCTTTTTTGCCCAAAAAGCCCAGAAGTTTACAGAAAAAGCCCAATCCGATTTTTACACATTATATATAGTTTTCCCTTGGGTTTTTATAATTATCTTGTTTTTAACTTAGACTTTGAGAGAGAGAGCTTTGAGGGAGATTTCTACAGGGTTTTCAAACCCCTTTTTCTGTATCTCTAACTCTATCTTTTATGCAATCTTATTCTTCCATTATGATTTCTTCATCTATGTCTGAGTAGTTTGCTTGTTAGGTTGTGGGGAATTCTAGGGTTTTGATGAGAAATTGTTAGGATTGAAAATCTGTTAGGGTTTATCTTCTGGTTCTTCATCTAGATTGTTTCTAACTCTAGATCTAGCCTGTACACCTAGAATCTAGATCTTAGGTTGCTTTAATAGACACGGAAGTGTTATTAACAACTTGAACTAGTCTTAGATGAGCAGAATTACCTATTCGCAAAGGAATTTGGCTTAGGGATTTTGTGAACAATTGAACCTGATTGTTAATGCTTGACTTGATTCTCTAGGTTTGCAAAGGAATTTGGAACTTAGGTTTCTAGTCATAGATAGTCTCTGCAACGGAAGTTGATTGGCTTTATCTTCGTGTTTGAGTTCTAGAACGGTGCCTAATCAAACCCTGACAGTAGTTTATCCTTGATTTCGATTCATACCCGAGGAATTACCCATCGCCTAGCTTTTTGTCTAATTGATTTACTTGAATTTAAACCATCTCTTATTCTGTTTTATTTCTTTGCTTCACATTTACTCATTTGACTTAGCATAATTTGAACTCTTTAGTTGATTGTGTGAATCTTTTCCCTGTGGATTCGATCCCTAAGTACTACATCGATCTCTTAATTTGAGAGAGTAGCTCAGGGTAAATTTGAGCATATCAGACATCTTGGATTTTGATTGAGACTGTGAGAGAGATTGTTAGGGAGAGCTTTTCAGAGAGATTTCAGAGTTTCTCAGATCTTCAACATAAAATCCTCTGTATCTCTAACTCTATCTTTTTAATGCAATTTATATCATTCATAATGTTTACTGCATCTATGTTTGAGTAGTTTGCTTGTTAGGTTGTGGGTAATTCTAGGGTTTTGATGAGAAATTGTTAGGACTGAAAATCTGTTAGGGTTTATCTTCTGGTTCTTCATCTAGATTGTTTCCAATGCTAGATCTAGCCTGTACACCTAGAATCTAGATCTTAGGTTGTTTAATAGACACGAAAGTGTTATTAATAACTTGAACTAGTCTAAGATGAGCAGAATTACCTCTTCGCAAAGAAATTTGGTTTAGGAATTCTGTGAGCAATTAAACTTGAACTATAAAGCTTGATTTAATTCTCTAGGTTCGCAAAGAAATTTGGGATTTAGGAATCTAATCATAGATAGTCTCTGCAACGAAAGTTGATTGATTTTACATCAGTGTTTATGTTCTAGAACGGTGCTTAACAAAACCTAACGTTTTTTATCTCTGTGTCGATCGACACAGGTATCCGTGTCGATCGACACGAATCTGTTTCAAATCATGCCTGAAGAATTACCCATCACCTAGCTTTTGTCTCATTGATTTCCTAGATCATTTATCACTATTTACTTGTTTAGTTATTTTATTTCATTCATACATATTTGCTTAGCCTAATTCGAACTCTTTAATTGATTGTGTGATTCTTTTCCCTGTGAATTCGATCCCTAAGTACTACATCGATCTCTTAATTTGAGAGAGTAGCTCAGGGTAAATTTGAGCATATTAAATTTTGGCGCCGTTGCCGGGGAATCGATATCACCATTCGATTATTGTTACTAGAATTTTGTCTAAGTTCTGACATAGTCAAGCTAATGACTGAAAACAAGCGCTTAGTGGGAGGCAACCCACTTGTAAGTTTTTCTATTTTATCTCTTGTTTACTTTTGAGTCAATTAGTGTTGGATTTTTTTAGGAGCTTGAACTTGATCATCTTAAGGATTTGCATTGTGTGTTTTCTTCTTTGATCGTGTTTGTTGAGTGATGCAGAAAATTTGCAGTGAGACAGTAAGGTTTATGTCGATCGACACGGACCTGTGTGTCGATCGACACGGCCTTCAATTTTCAAAATTCTCGACATCACAACGATCCGATCCCTCAGAACTCGTGTCGATCGACATGACTTGTTTGTGTCGATCGACAGGGTCTCCACTTTGGTAAATCTCCTTCATTTCATTCAAGTTCAATTTTCCTTTGATTTCTTTGGCCAGCTTCAGGCTTGACAACACTGGGGACAGTGTAGGTTAAGTCTGGGGGAGGTAATTACTAACGTGTTTCTTTTTGTTTTGGTTTATTTTGTGTCAAATTTGATATTTTTTGTTTTATTGAGTCAAAATTTGTTAGGAACAACCATTCTTTTGGTTTAGTGAATTGTCTTAGCCAGCATGTGACCATTCTTCCAGGAACGATTTCAGAGTCAGACTAATGGGAAATCCTAAGGCTGGTCAGTTGACTGGGGACGTCCGTTACTTCCGGTGTAATCTGCCAAGTCAGAGCTACTGCATGGTTTTCTTTGGGATCGATGTCCATAGAGCTTGACTCCTCATTCATACCTGACAAGTGCAACCCCTTTTTGAAAGTGATGGTACCTCTCTCCCTCTATTCCCTTAAAAAAAAATATATTTCATTTATGTTAGGATTGGGGTGAAATGATAGCTCATGAGTATAAGACGAGGAATAAAATCCAGTGAGTCTATACTCAAGAGGTGATCACCCAGCTCAAAAGCAGCAGGCTGAGTCCCGTAAAACGGATGAAGAAGACGAGCAATCTCACAAACCTATCTCCTCACAAGGAACAATAATAGTGAGTCACGACCCTGTCTCCCAACAAGGAACAACATTAGTGAATTATGCACTGCTTTGAGTTCAGCAATCATGAAACAATAGGAATGGAGAACAAAATAAGTCTGGGGGAGAGGAGGAATACCAAGTGTTGTAGAGGTTGATTTGTCATGGTATAGTCTGGGAATGAGTCTAGAAGGTTCTTGGCATAGAGAACATTGACACCAAGCTATGAAGACTAACGGATTATGTCGCGAAGTGGTGGATGAATTTGGAAGGCTACGAATATCTGCAAAGAAGTATATGGTGGTCTGATTCTGGTTGGTTCTGGATTATGTGGTTCACTAGTTGGAAGGGTCAATTCAATGCATCAAGGGAAGGTAAGTTATGTGTTCTCAAATCTCTTTCACATTCTTGGTTTATGTTTTGCTTGAGGGCAAGCAAAGGCTAAGTCTGGGAGAGTTGATATATCATGGTTTTTACCCATTTTCAACCATGATATAAATACTTTTTATAGAGTCTTTTTGGTATTTTCGAGTCTTCTTGAGTCTTTGTAGGTTAAAGGACGATTGGAGCTTAATGGAAGCTTTTGGAGCGTTTTGGAGCATCAAGGAAAGAAGAGCTGAAGAGATCAAGTCGGAATCGAACAGAAGAGTCTGTGTCGATCGACACTACCTACCTCTGTCGATCGACACGTGGCTTCCAGACACAAGAAGAAATTCCAGAGAGGTCTATGTCGATCGACATGACTAACCTTTGTCGATCGACACGAGTTTGACGAGAAGAACAGTTTCAAACAGTAAGAAGTTTGGCACTCGTTGAAGCCCTTCCCACTAACGGATCGAGCTGAAATTTTGATACAAGCTAGAGAAGTGAGTTTGCTTTTATCGGAAAGATATTTGAGGCATTTCCAACGGTTGGATCGAAAGTTATAAAGGTTTTAGTGAAGACATGTCGGTCTGGCTTGAAGATGTCAATCTTGAAGAATTTCCTTTTTTGCCCAAAAAGCCCAGAAGTTTATACAGAATGCCCATTCCGTTTTTGACACCTATATATATAGTTTTACCTAGATTTTTATGTGGACATCTTGGATTTTGATTGAGACTGTGAGAGAGATTGTTAGGGAGAGCTTTTCAGAGAGATTTCAGAGTTTCTCAGATCTTCAACATAAAATCCTCTGTATCTCTAACTCTATCTTTTTAATGCAATTTATATCATTCATAATGTTTACTGCATCTATGTCTGAGTAGTTTGCTTGTTAGGTTGTGGGTAATTCTAGGGTTTTGATGAGAAATTGTTAGGACTGAAAATCTGTTAGGGTTTATCTTCTGGTTCTTCATCTAGATTGTTTCCAATGCTAGATCTAGCCTGTACACCTAGAATTTAGATCTTAGGTTGTTTAATAGACACGAAAGTGTTATTAATAACTTGAACTAGTCTAAGATGAGCAGAATTACCTCTTCGCAAAGAAATTTGGTTTAGGAATTCTGTGAGCAATTAAACTTGAACTATAAAGCTTGATTTAATTCTCTAGGTTCGCAAAGAAATTTGGGATTTAGGAATCTAATCATAGATAGTCTCTGCAACGAAAGTTGATTGATTTTACATAAGTGTTTATGTTCTAGAACGGTGCTTAACAAAACCTAACGTTTTTTATCTCTGTGTCGATCGACACAGGTATCCGTGTCGATCGACACGAATCTGTTTCAAATCATGCCTGAAGAATTACCCATCACCTAGCTTTTGTCTCATTGATTTCCTAGATCATTTATCACTATTTACTTGTTTAGTTATTTTATTTCATTCATACATATTTGCTTAGCCTAATTCGAACTCTTTAATTGATTGTGTGATTCTTTTCCCTATGGATTCGATCCCTAAGTACTACATCGATCTCTTAATTTGAGAGAGTAGCTCAGGGTAAATTTGAGCATATCAGCGGTGGTGGCGGTAAGTCGTCTGGACCCCTTTTTAGCAGCACGAGGTGTTGAGAAGTTGAAGCGGTGTGGGTCGAAGTGACCCCTGAGTCCTGTGACATTGGCTTTCAGCTCGTTCGTAGGTTCGTCGTTGAACTTCTTCTACTCGTTGGATTCTTTGTGGAGCATTTGCAGCATCTGTTTGACTTCGGTCATGTTTCCTGGGTTAGCAGCAACGTTGGTAGCAGGGACTTCGACGAAGTTCTCTTCCTCTTGATTGGTTCTGTGAGATGAGGACTCCTCGCCACTGCTGCTTGATTTGTTCTCTTCGTCGTTCATCTTCTCAGACCTGGTGTGTAACGTAGCTTTTTGTGTGAGAAAGTCTCTATTCTCCTTAGATGGCTCCAAATTGTGGGAGCCAAGACTAGCACAATTAGATTTGTAAGGGTTTCGAGAGGAAGCAGAGATTTCTAGGTTAAGCAATGAAGGAAACGATGAACAAAGAAAAAACATATATTGCTATGTATGTTTTTGTGAACAAAGTTGCGAAAACCTTTTACAAGGGTTTGTACATCGATATATATAGTGTTCCTAAGTCACCTAGGTTTTTCCATAAAGGATTATGGTAAGTTTCCTAAGTCTTCGCGGATTTCCTTTCCGTTCATGACGGTTGCGCCGAAGTGGGCTTTGCAACTGGGCTGGGCTTCAGCGTTGAGACTCCAAGCTCCCGCGGTCGTTACGACGTTGCTTCGTAGCTGCTATGCTTATCTTCTAGAGATATATGGGCTTGGCCTCTCAGACAGGATCCTTCCCGCGAGGCGAAGACAAGGTCTTCGGTGGCCATCCTTGTCGGAGTCTTCGGTGGCATTCTTTGCTAGAGTCTTCGGTGCCCATCCTTGTCGGAGTCTCCGGTGGTATTCTTTGCCAGAGTCTTCGGTGGCCCTTGTGCAGATGCTCTCTTGGGGAGACTTCACCTCGCAGGCGGAGAAGATTTCGCCTTGCAGGCGGAGAAGACTTCGCTTCGTAGGTGGAGAAGACTTCACCTCGCAGGCGGAGAAGACTTCTCCTCGCAGGCGAAGAAGACTTCGCTTCGCAGGCGGAGAAGACTTCACCTCGCAGGCGGAGAAAACTTCGCTTCGTAGGCAGAGAAGACTTAGGCTCGCAGGCGGAGAAGACTTCGGTTTGCAGGCGGAGAAGACTTCACCTCAGAGGCGGAGAAGACTTCGCCTTGCAAGCGGCGAAGAGCTAGGATCGGAGAAGACTTGTCTCATAGCTAGAAACAACTTAGGAACCATATAACATGATTTAATGTACGTTCGTTGTGTTAACCAAACTTTGAACGTTGACGTTGAGCGGGTGAAATCTGACCCCAACAGTTGTTAGATGGGATGACCGTGTCACTGAGCATTTATGATAATACTCACGCATCTCTTATAACCATGTGATGCAGGTAAAGAGAAGGTGTGATCATGGAATCATGGCTGTGAAGAGGAGATGATCTAGTGTCTCGTCTATGTGTTTATATACTTTTATGCTATTGATTAATGAATAATTTTCCGATGTCTGTTGAACGTGATTGAGTAGTTATCGGGAATTAGTATTTATAGGAATATTAATTAAAAAAAGAGTCTGGTTGTTTCATACACGATGGTGTATGAGTTCACTGGTGGAAGTGGGATATTATGTGCCTTCGTGGCTGCAATTCCGCAGGTTGCCCGGGAATGGCCGACGGAACCGCAAGGACTTGAGAATGAAAGTGAAAATCTGGATTTACATGCATGTAGATGATTGTTTAGGATTGTCTGTTTGCCTGGAATGCTTCCGCGTATTCAAATGATTGCTTGTGATTGTTATTTGGGGATGGGTTGGGATTAACACTATATCCGTTAGAGGAACCCGGATTCACTAAGTAATCTTAGAGTACTTATGACTCTACTTGTTTTGAAGGTGAACCTAGCGGGTAGACCAAAGGGAGCACTTAATGACTTAGGATAACCAGCGGTAGATTGCCTTGCCTGCTTGTAAAATTATACTTTTAAAGTTCGGATAAGACTTGTTTTGAGCTTACAGACTCACGGCTAAATCGAAATGTTTTAATGTATGTTTGGAACTAATTTAGTATGTATTGAAGTATTTTTAGTAATATTCATGTTTTGAAATGGTATTTGTCTTGTCCGGGGAATCCAACCGTCTAGCGTACCTCGGATTGGCAAGCCTTGAGTTGTGTTAGGCGGGAAATTCGCTTATGGATAGTTGGACTTAGTCACTAAATTTGTTTTAACTTACCTGGTCCGACCGTCCTGAGCGCTGGGGCGTGCCGTTCTAGGCCGGTCGGCTCTGGCCGCTCGTTTGGAGCATTACACCTATTCTCCGATAACGAGGATAACTTCAATTAGAATGATCATAAGCATGGTAGTCGTACGAGATCTTGAAATCCATAAAATAGACGTAAAGATTGCTTCTCTAAATGGAGATTTAGAAGAGGGAATTTATATGAAACAACCTGAAGGGTTTGCTATCCCAGGACAAGAACACAAAGTCTGCAGACTTTTGAAATCACAGTATGGACTTAAACAAGCTCCTAAGCAATGACATGCAAAATTTGACAACGTAATGATGTCAAATGGATTTGGCATAAATGCATAAATGAATTAAATTTGAGAAATTTTAAGAAATGTCACATGCTTGATGCCACTTTGAAAAAATGCCACTTCTTTAGATTGTTTGCAAGCGTGCCATTAATGTGTTTTTGTATTCCCACCTTGTCATTATCAATTTCCACAAACCCTGTTCTCGTTGGAATTAGATCTCAACGATCGCGAAACTGAAACTCGCCGTCGCGAAAGACAAATCTCTCCATTGTTGTCTCTGAAATCAGATCTCGATGTTGCTCAGACTGTGTCAAATTGTCTGAGCTCTCCGGCGATGATCATGATCGCATCATATCTGCTGTCCAATCCACCGTCGGTGTTTGTGGATTTGGCGATTTGTTGACTCTTTAGGCTGATGTTGCAACAGGTAACCGTTGTTCCCCTGAGATCTTCAATAGTTTCATTTCTATTGACCACCTTACTATAAATCTTTCTCTTCTTTGCCTCATAAATTATTGAATTATTATGAATTCAATAGCTAGAGTGGCTTCAGATTTTCTCCAATGCATTGAATTGATCGATTTGGTTTAGTTTTCTTATTTATATGTTAAGGTTTTTGTGAATGAGAAATTCTCCTTGCTTTTTAATGAAGTAATTGTGTTGTGAATTTGTCGGATTAGCTTAGCAAATGCGAAACATAATGAATTCATATATGTACTGCTACTCAGGCTTGTGTTAAAACTGAAACGCTGATTTGGTGTGGGTTATGTTTCTTAAGTTATAGTGAGATTAATCAATTTTGTGTTCCATATTGTTTTTATCATTGATCTATGAGTATATCGTGTGATTGATTTGTGAATGTTGGATAATCGCAGCCGTGGGAGACCTATAAAGTTGATCGGAGATTGAGAGTTGAAGGAGGAGGAGAAAGTGTAAGGAAATGGCGAGAATTGTCAAGTGGTGGTCGGAAGAAGTCGTGGCTATTAGAAGTAGGGGAAAAGGAGGAGGAGGAGGAAGCATAGATCTGCAAGTATGTCTTTTTCGAGAGTTTAAGCTTTGAATTCAGATCTCTCGTCTCTTCTTCTTAATTCTTATATTTTCCAGACATAAAACTAAAGTTATTTTGGTTGTTTCTTCATTATGGTACACCCTTTTTGGTTCGGTTTGATAAGCACATTGGGTAGATCTAATGAACTTTATGGTATGTCATGTATTTCAACAACTGTGTTTGATTGTTAATTTCAGAGGGTTATATAGTTTTTTGAACTTTATGTTGGCTTAAGGTTTTGTAAAATAAATTAGGTTTGTAAAGTTTTTAAATAGTTTACAAGTTTTTACACAATTTTATAAAGTTTTTAACAGTTTTTAACAATCTGTAACGTTTTAAAGCTTTTTTACACAGTTTTATAAAACTTTTTAACAGTTTTAATAATTTTTTAAAACGTTTTAAAACAATTTATAAAGCTTTTTTACAGAGTTTTATAAAAAAATTTAATAATTTTTAACAATATTTTGTAACTTTACTAGAATAGGAATAGTTTATAAAGTTTTTTACACAGTTTTATAAAAGATTTTAATAGTTTTTAACAATTTTTTTACACAGCTTTATACATATCGTTTCCCACAGATAAACTAGTGGAAAGTTGTGTTAGAACCATGAAAAAACTTATTTGAGTGAATGAAAACTTTGAAACCAAGTTTCGTAATCCATACAGAAGCATTTCAAATACGATCAGAAGGACATAAACAGAGGAAACTGAAGACAAATTGACTAAACCGGAGTTTGGCTTATGAGAAGATCATGAATGGCAGGATCATGACTAAACCTGATTTTAGTTTGACTATGACTCAAAACAACCTCATAGTCCCTCGCTTTAACAGACCTATCTTCATTTGAAACCTCTCTTCTCAATTCAACATAAGCACAGTAGTCCACTTCATACACAGTTGAAAATGTAGTTCCTACACCTTCCCCTGAAATTCCATCAAAGAGTCTTAGAATGTAACAATTATACTGAGTAGGAGTGCACACAAAATCCATAAAAGTTTTTGCTACAGAGCAATACAAATGAAACTTGCGTACAATGAGTGGCTAAGAATTTTTTTATATCACTCAACGAATTTTTTTATTTCATATTGAAATTTTCATAGTGTTTTTTATTAATATTAAATATAATATGTCATTGTTAAATTAATTTTTGAAAAAATTTGTTTTTTTGAGAAATGTTATTTTTGAAATTTTACTTTTAGTTATATATAACTCATATTTTTTCATTTTCAAATCTTTTTATGTTTAAAAACGTTTCTTTAAGAAAAAAAAAAATATATACATGGGTTTTATAAAATTTGGAATATTCTATCACAAAACATAATACAATATCTTTTAAAAAATTTGGTAAATCTTTATTATAAAATATTTATGTCCTCAAACTTTAATATGAAAAACAAAAATTAGAATAAAATGTTGTAAATCTACTTAAAGAAATAAATGTAATGTGGGAGTCGAAACTAGCACAATTAGATTTGTTAGGGTTTCGAGGAAGTAGAGATTTCTAGGGTTAGCTAAGGTCACAAAGGTATGAAAAAGTAGTTTGTTATTGCTCTGTAAGATTTTGTGTACAAAGTTGCGAATACCCCTTGAGGGTTTTTACATCAGCTATATATACTATCTCTAAGGCGGCTAAGCATTCCTAAGTCTTCGCGGATTCCTTTCCTGCTAAGGTCGGTTGCATCGCAGTGGGCCTCGCATCTGGGCCGGGCTTTGGACTGTCCTTATGTCATCAGGCTGCTGGGCCGAGAGTGTGGTCGGATGCACGAGGCTCCGAAGCCGTGCTCGGCTAGACGAAGCGAGGCGAGGCCGTGCTCGGTGAGGCCGTGCTCAGCGAGGCCGTTCTCGGTGAGGCCGTGCTCGGTGAGGCCGTGCTCAGCGAGGCCGTGCTCAGCGAGGCCGTGCTCAGCGAGGCCGTACTCAGCGAGGCCGTGCTCGGAAAGGCCGTGCTCAGCGAGGCCGTGCTTAGCAAGACGAAGCGAGGCGAGGCCGTGCTCGGTGAGGCCGTGCTCAGTGAGGCCGTGCTCAGCGAGGCCGTGCTCAGCGAGGCCGTACTCAGCGAGGCCGTGCTCGGCGAGGCCGTGCTCGGTGAGGCCGTGCTCAGCGAGGCCGTGCTCAGCGAGGCCGTGCTCGGCGAAGCGAGGTGAGGCTGTGCTCGGCGAAGCGAGGTGAGGCTGTGCTCGGCGAAGTGAAACGAGGTCGTGCTCGGATCCGAGGAGTGGTCGTGCTCGGCTCCGAGACGCGTCCATGGTGACTTGCCCCGATGCTTCCTGCTTCGCCTAGACTCTTCGCACAGTTACGCACTCTGCTTTGCGGGGAGACTTAGGTGCCATTCTGCCTTGCTCGTTGAAAGTCCGGAGAGTCCATTTTTCAGCTGTCTGTCTTTGAATGTTAATGTTGAGCGGGTGAATACCGACCCCAACAGTTAGCCCCCAGCTCGGTAGTGTTAGAGATAATAGTGCTGAGCTATAGATGTTCTGGATATTAGCATTGCCGTTCAAAGACAAGGTATCTACCTATCCTTCCTTACAGTAGTAGAGAGTGACTTTATGCTGGAGGTTTTAAGACTCCGTAAGCGTTGTGAAGATTTCAAGACTTCTCGCTTCGTTTACTGAAGCTACTGTACTACTGCAATACTGCAGAAGAAATTTTATTTTTATTTTTTTTTTTTGAAGGTTTTAGACCTCGTATTCCTTTGCAGAGGTTTTAAGACTCGTGTTTTTCCGTGGAGGTTTTAAGACTCGTGTTTTTTCGTGGAGGTTTTAAGACTCCGTGTTTCGAATGCCGGTGTCAACGATGTTTTCGGGCGTTAGCTAAGCGATTTCTGGAGGGAAGAGTGTTTTTGAATGGAACCGGGACCCGCTAAAAAGTGAGGAAGGAAAGAATCCCAAGAGATAAGGTTTTGCTTTTACCTTCTCTCTCCTCTTTTCCTTTCTTCTCCACTTTTCTCTTAGGGTTTTAGAGTTTTCATCTCCTCCACCACTCCTTGCCGCCGCCGGTCACGCGAGCACGCCGTCGGCCTCTCCATCCACTCCCATTTCTTTTTTGGTTAGTATCTTCATTGACTCCTCAAGCTTAAATTGTTGATGGGATTGGCTTTGGATTTGCATAGATTTTTTGAGATTCCTCTTTGAAGCTTGTTTAGGGATATAGCTTGTTCTTGAGTAAAAGCTTCAATGTGTTGACCTTTGATTCTCATGGTTGACTTGTGTAGGTAGATTTTTGGTCATGGATAAGACGATGTTCAGCTTTACCGGAGAAAACGAACCCGACGACCGCGGAGGAAGAACCATTGCCATCGGCGAGAGCTCCTTTCGTCCCGAGCCTTCACCGTCATTCGCAAGCACCGGAACCGAAGGAGCACTCGGCGGAATCAAAGTCGCGAGTGGAGAAGCCGACCGCGCGTGGTTTTGACGAGCGCGTGGTCGCCGAGCGCGATCTCGCCGAGCGCGTGGTCGCCGAGCGCGAGCGCGATCTCGCCGAGCGCGTGGTCGCCGAGCGCGATCTTGCGGAGTGCGTGGTCGCCGAGACCGGAGCCACCGAGAACATGCTAGCCAATGACGATGCAGATCCGACGACGTCTTTGGGAGGTGACCCGACGTCGAGCTCGGCGATTCCAATGGTGGCGATGGGGCCGAGCACATTTCTTGTCAAGGTTGCACCGGGGACTCAACACCGTGTCAAAGTTACTACCCCCCGTCACCGCCTTAGTGGATCCGATGGGGGTGACGATGATGTTTTTGGTGACTTAGCGGACATCGAGGATGATCAGCGGCCTAGTGGTGATGAAGACTTGATGGCCCGAAACGGGGGTACCGGATTCTCCTTTCCTCTGAATGATGAGGATCCACTGCTCCCAACTGGTGGAGCCGACTTTCCTCTGTCACCACACTCCTCTTCCACCTTTAGGTCATTACCTTCCGATGTGGGGGATGGTGACGATGATTCTCTTGCAGAGGCTGATCAGCCTGTGGCGGTCAAGAAGAAGAAGAAGCGTCCAGACCCTCCGGGATCTACCCTTTCGGATGAGGATTCGCTACAGCTTCTCCGAGAGAGGTGTGAGATTTTGGAGGAGATCGGGCTGGTTATCCCAGACCCTTCTCAGAGAGCTCATGCTCCGCCTCCGGGGTACTTCACCATGTACGAGAACTTCATCGACCATTGCTTGCTGTGGTTTCCGGTGCCCGGCTTCCTTCTTTGCTTCTTAGAGGCAAATGGTATTTCCCTTGCTCAGATCAACCCCAGGGGTTTGAGGCATATCGTTGGTATCTATGTGCTGAGCAGGGAGTGCAACGTGGAGATTAGTACCGAGCAACTGTCTTGTCTGCTGGATTTCCGGCCCCGTGGTCGTGCGGAGGAGCTTAGGTACCTCGTCTCCCCTGTTCAGGGCCGTGCGCTTATCGATGGGTTCCCGAGTAAAGATGACCACTTCGAGGACCGGTTCTTCTTCGTCGAGGATTCGGAGAAGACTGTTGAGGCAGATTGCATCCCCCTTGTTAGGACGAACTAGGAGAAGAGAGGTAACTCTTTACTTAGAAACGATTTTCGTAGCGTATTCTTATTTCTCATACTGATTTTTGGATTGTTGCCTTTGCAGTGAGGCCAGCGTTGCCGACCATCGGCCGGAGTGTCGCAGCAGCCATCCATAGTGCTCTTGTTTCTGGAGGGAGCGGCGACTGGGTAAAGTCATTCACTCGTCAGAGGGTCCAGAAGGCGCTCTCTAAAAGGATTTTCCCAGGGAAGGTTCTCAGACGGGGCGTGCCTAGGCTTTCGGCTCACCAGCGAGCGGAGCAGGCGAAGGCGACGCTGGCGAGCATTGCAGCACCGGCGAAGGTGTCCTCGCGACGACGAGCTCCGTCAGATACGACACCGAAGACTCCCGCTGTGCCGGTCCAGCGTTCGCACGTTCCTGACCTTACTCCCGATGAGCTCGAGAGGCGACATGAGCTATCGCGGAAGAGGGCTCTTCTTTCGGAGAGTAAGGGGAGAAGTGGTTCTCTTCCGAAACGACAGAAGACGGGTTCCTCTCACACAGTCGTGGCTGGTTTGTTGGCGAGCCAGGTCGTCGCGGCTCCGTCATCTCCGATCGCTGGCTCTTCAGCCCGTGGTGTCCTTTCATCGCCAGTCGGCGGGTTGACTCGCGGGAAGGCTTTCGCGTCAGCGAAGACCAAGGTTTCTGAGGTTCGTTTTTTTTTTTTTTTTCTCTTGCTTTTTCTTGCTTAACTTTATTTAGTGTGTCGCTTTAACCTCCATCCTTCTCCATAAGCAGCTTTCCACTCTCCTAGACCAGTTGGCTTCTGGTTTTGATGAGGACATCCGCTCTCGGGACCGGGAACTTAGTGACGTCAAGAGGGCCAACATCGCCATGCAGTCGGAGCTGAATGATCTCGTTGAGAGGAATCGGGTTCTTGAGGCTGACGCTGCTTCTGCGAAGAAGAAAGACGCAGAGTGGAGTAGCAAACTGGCGAAGGCGTCTTCGAGGCATGCTAAGGATAAGGAGGAGATTGTTCTGCTGAAGAGTCAGTTGAGGGCTGCTGACAATCTCCGGGTTGCTGGGATTGAGGAGGCCATTAGCGAGGCCAAAGATGAAGTGGCTCGCGGCTTCGCCGACCGAGCTAGAGAGGTTGCTAGGTTGCTCGTGGAGATTGAGGGGACGGCGAAGACCAACATGCTGGATCTCGCTGAGGTTGATGCGAACCTGGAGTTTATCGGACGTCTCCGTGGTGCTGACAGACCCACTTTGGATGCCGCAGAGCAGGACTTACTTGAGAGGCAAGTCCCGATTTACGATGCTCGCGATGTGTTTGGTGAGCTTGTTTCTAGTGTGACGCGAGCTTTAGAGATCCCAGAGGATGATGACGGCGACGAGGTCGACGAAGATGAAGAGGCTTGATGACTAACCATCCTACCTTGCTTATGACTTAGTTTATTTTCAGTCTTTTTATGACATTGCTTTTTCTGACTTTATCGGCTTTGATTATTTGGCTATAGCATTGGATGACTTGTATCCTTGCTATTATTTTAGACCCATGTATCGTGAGAAATATAGGATGACTATGATCATGGTTTTTATTGCACGTTTAGTCTTATGATGAACCCAGAGGATTGTTTAGAGTAGCGTACTTGTTTTTAGACTTAGGAGCGATGTGACGCTGCTGTGCGTTTTTTGACATACACTTGCCAACGTTGTTGTTGGGCTTCGCGACTCGGTGCGTGCACTTGCCAACGTTGCTGTTGGGCTTTGTGGCCCGGTGATGTTCTTCTGGACACATCTGCCCGAGAAACAAGTACACCCTATGTTTTACCAGAGTTCATCATGGGTTTACTGAATGACCGTTCAGGATACATGCCGAACGAATCATCGGCAGCTGCAATTTACCAACGATGCTTGTTGGGTTTTCGAATGATCATTTGGGTTCGTCCGCCCCAGTTCTGAACATTAGTACTCATATATTGCGATTGGATCCGATGTTGGATGTCATTGTGTTCGTATTCCCGCATCATCACTGTGGCCAGCAGTAAGGAATACGAAACGACTCTACTTGATCGAAGCTTTGAGTATCCCATGATGGACATAGCTGTTCTCATGCTGAGGTTTTCGTCAAGTGTTTTAAGTTGTTTGGAGATGATGTAGTCAAGGAATGGAGTACGGGTACCCCACTCCCCCCTCATTAGACAAACGAAGTTGACTGAATTTGTGTAGAGACATGCTGATGGAAATGCTTGTACCCCCCCTCTGAAGGCGGAAGAGGTCAAGTGGGCTCATCCGGAGACAAGGCTGTTGAAAACGCTTACTCCCCCTCGTCTTGAGGCGGAGAAGGTCGTTGGGGCTCGTCCGGAGACAAGGCTTGGTTAAGATGCTTATGCTTGCCCGGAGACAAGGCTTATGGAAACGCCTACTCCCCCCTCTTAAGGCGGAGGAGATCGTTCGAGCTCGTCCGGAGACAAGGCTTGGTGAAGATGCTTATGCTTGCCCGGAGACAAGGCTTACGAAAACGCTTACTCCCCCCCTCTTAAGGCGGAGGAGATCGTTGGAGCTCGTCCGGAGACAAGGCTTGCGAAGCGCGTAATAACCCCCCCTTTTTGTCGGAGGGGGGCAACTGAACTTGTATGGAGACAAGCTGCCTACGTACCCTTTGGAAAGGATCAAGTCGCCCCGTATTTCGTTTGAGCACTAACTCCTCCTTTTTTTTTGAGGAGGGACAACTGAACTCATCCGAAGACAAGCTGCCTACGTACCCTTTGTCAGGGATCAAGTCGTCTCGTAGTTCATATTGAGAGAAGACTAGTGATAGTACTTCTTCAAGTGCTTGGCATTCCAAGAATGGAGGATTGGAGTTCCAGTGATGGTGGCGAGTTCATAGACGCCAGGACGGATGACTGTTGTGATCCTATATGGGCCTTCCCAATTAGCTCCGAGCTTGCCTGCGTTTGGCTCTGCAGTATTCTGGAATACTTCTCGCAGGACTAAGTCGCCTTCGCAGAAACGTCTCTCTCTGACTCTGGAATTGTAATACCTAGAGGCTGCGTTCTGATAGTTGGCAATCCTGACGAGGGCTTGGTCGCGTCGTTCATTGATGAAGTCTAACTCATCAAGGAGCATGGACTGGTTGATCGCTTCATTGCCAGGTAAGAGGCGACGACGTACTCCAGGAGAGGAAACCTCTGACGGGATGACGCATTCGGTTCCATAGACTAGGGCAAAAGGAGTTTCACCCGTTGCCCGGCGTGGAGTGGTGCGGTGGGACCATAGAACTCCTTCAAGCTCGTCGGCCCAGCGGCCCTTCTTTGCTTTCAAGCGTTTTTTAAGACCATCTAGAATTGTCTTGTTGACTGCCTCTGCTTGACCATTACCCTGAGGGTAGCGAGGCGTGGACTTGCTAAGTATGATGTTCCATTTTGCACAGAAGCTCTCGAACCGGTTGGATATGAACTGCGATCCGTTGTCTGTGACAATCTCATACGGAACTCCATGTCGACATATGATGTTACGCCAGACAAAGCTTTCTACTTGGACGTCCTTGATGCTGGCGAAAGTTTCTGCTTCTACCCACTTAGAAAAGTAGTCTGTTATGACCAATAGCCAGCGTTTCTGCTTCGAGGCCATGTCTTTTGATCTTGATTGCTAGAGCTTTGCCTCCTGAGTGATTGCCGCAAGACCCACTATGGACTTCTTCCATTACTTGCCTTGCTTCCCTACCTTCCACACAAGTGAGCAGGGGGCCTGAGAGTCCCCATCTGAAGATGTTGCCGTCAAGTAGGGTATAACGGGCAGCTTATTTCTGTAGCTTGCGTGCTGCCCACTTGCTGGTGGGTAGCTTCCCATGAGCGATGTATTCTCGTATTTTGCCCATCCATGGCTTGTCACAGCCGTATTCAGGTTCAGCAACGTCTTCATCCATTGGGACTTCTTCGGGTTGATGAGAGCTACTAACGGTGGTGATATCGTTGCCAAGGATGCCATCGCCATGGATGTCAATGTCTTGGGATTCAGCAGCTTCTGAAATTTCACTATCTTCGTTGGTTGCTTCAGCAAGCGCCCTTGCTTGTTTCGCTGTTTGAGAGCGTGTTGAGATAGCGAGTGTCGTATCTAGTTGAATGTTGGGGAGTTCAATGAACTCAACAGGAATGATTCGCTTCAAAGCAGGATCTTCTGGTGTAGCGGTGGCAGAAGCCAGATTAGCCAGTGCATCCGCGTCCATGTTCTCGCCTCTTGGAATCCTTGTGAGTGTGAACTCCTGGAAGGTAGAGGCGAGGTCTTTCACTATCCCTAGATAAGCCTCCATGCGGTCATCTTTTGCCGCATACTCGCCGCTGTATTGGCTAGTAACCAGTTGAGAATCGCAGAATGCGTGGATGCGCGGGATGTGGAGTCCTTGAGCGAGCCTCATGCCGGCTATGATGGCCTCATACTCCGCCTCGTTGTTGGAGGCTTTGAATCCCAGTCGGAATGATTTCTCAAGGATCTCCCGAGTTGGCGATACTAGGCGTATTCCAACTCCAGACCCGTTCTTTGAGGAAGAGCCATCCACATATAGCTGCCAAATCCCGGGTTGCTCCTTCTTAGAATCCTTTGACATCTGGAAGCTCTATGAGGAAGTCTGCTAGGACCTGGGACTTGTTGCATGTACGTCCCTTGTATTCTATGTCATACTCGCTGAGTTCGACAGCCCACTTAGCTAGCCTGCCAGATTGACTTGGGCTATGTAAAACTGTTCGCAGCGGGAAAGTACTAAGGATAATAATAGAGTGAGACTGGAAATAAGGCCTTAGCTTTCTTGATGCCATGAGGACGGACAATGCTAGCTTCTCCAGCTGGGGGTATCTGGTCTCGGCGTCTGTGAGCGTCTTACTTACATAGAAGATGGGCTTCTATTCTCCTCTTTCCTCTCGTACCAAGACAGCGCTGACTGCTGTTTCTGAGACAGCAATGTAGAGAAAAAGAGGCTCTCCAGTGACTGGCTTAGCAAGGATATTTGGCGTTGCCAAATACTCCTTAAGTTGTTTGAAGGCGTCTTCGCATTTTTCTGTCCATTCAAACTGCTTGTTTCCTCGCAGGGTGTTGTAGAAGGGAATACACTTATCCGTCGATCGTGAGATGAAGCGGTTGAGTGCAGCCACTCTCCCGGTCAATCTATGTACCTCGCATTTGTTTTTTGGTGAAGCCATCTGGATCAGTGCATCGATCTGCTTTGGGTTGGCTTCAATGCCTCGTTGAGTGACCAAGTATCCGAGGAACTCGCCAGAAGTCACGGCAAATCTGCACTTTCCCGGGTTCAGCTTCATGTTGTGGAGGTTTAGCTGATTGAAGCACTCCTCTAAGTGGGAGATATGGTCTTCTTCTTCAGGAGATTTCACGAGCATGTCGTCTATGTAAACCTCCATAGTCTTCCCAAGTTGTTCCTGGAACATGCTGTTTACCAGTCTTTGATATGTTGCACCGGCGTTTTTCAAGCCGAAGGGCATTACCTTGTAACAGTAGATGCCGCGGTCTGTGATAAAGGATGTCTTCTCTCGGTCCTCAGGGTGCATTAAGATCTGGTTGTAGCCTGAGAAGGCATCCATGAAGCACAAAAGTTTGTTTCCTGCTGTTGCTTCCACCAGACGGTCGATATAAGGTAGTGGGAAGCTGTCCTTTGGGCAGGCCTTGTTGAGGTCCGTGAAGTCGATTCAGACACGCCACTTCCCGTTCTTCTTCTTCACCACGACTGGGTTGGCGAGCCAGTCGGGGTACTTGACCTCTGTGATGGACCCAACTCTTAGAAGTCTTTCGACTTCGTCATTGACAGCTTTTGCACGTTCAGGACCAAGCTTCCTCCTCTTTTGCTTGACCGGCTTGAATGTAGGGTCAACGTTAAGCTCGTGACAGGCGATGTTGATGTCAATCCCAGGCATGTCTTCAGCGGCCCAGGCAAAGGTGTTGATGTTCTTCTGGAGGAACGCAACCAGTTTTCCCTTGAGCTCTTCATCAAGGGTAGCTCCCATTTCAACACACCTCTCCGGGTGTTGCTCATCAATGCACACGGAGATCACAGGTTCGCAGATGGGTCGTTCTTCTTCTGCACGACCGTCTGCAATCTGTAATTGCTATAAGAGATTGGTCAAGTTCTTGACCTGATCGGGGCTAGTTCTTGCTCTCTTCTTTTGCCCTTGGGACGCTAAATCCTCCTTCTTTTCAACTAGGTTGCGTAGCTTGTGCTCGGCCAGAAAGCACATCCGTGAATCCTTCTGGTTTCCGAAAATTGTTTTCACGCCATCGCTGGTTGGGAATTTCGAGCACAGGTGGTATGTTGATGGTACAGCCCGCATCTGGTTGAGCCATGGTGTTCCCATGATCAAATTGTAGATAGCGGGATGATCAGACACTATGAAGTTCACCATTTTCTTGACGCCACCAGCCTGTACTGGAAGGCGAATTGTTCCCATCGTCATGGTAGTTTCACCAGAGAAACCTGTTATGGGCCTTGGTTGCCCTCTGATGAGTGATGGGTCGATCTTCATTTTCTCAAGTGTGTTCTTGAAGATGACATCTACCGAGCTCCCGGTGTCGATGAGGACGGTTAAGTTGATCACCAATGGATCGTTGTGCGGATGATCAATACCTTCGGCGTCTTCCTCTTCAAAAGTGATGGGATCGCTAGTCCGCTTAGTCCTTGGAGATGTTGATATGTTAGCGCAGACCTCAGCGCGCCTTTGGTAAACTTCAATTGCTGGAACATTGTCTGCGCAGTACGGCGAACCTCCCATGATCATGTAAATAGTGTTTTGCGGGTTACCGTTCTCTGAGTTGTCATTGCGACGCTGTCGCCTGGGATTTTCCGTCTGGTTTTCATTTGTACCCTGAGGCTTTTCTTCTGGCTTGAAGTCAGATAAGCTAATGTTGCCCTTGAGGGTACCTTCGGCGAGTTTAGCAGCAAGCTGTCGTCCCAACTCGCGGCACTTCGCAGTCGAGTGCCCAGTCGCTTTGTGGAACTCACAGTACAACTTCTCGTCATACTCCTTTGGGTCTCTGACCCATGTGAAGCTTCCTCTACCGCGTCCGCAACCGCGGCCTCGACCTCGGCCGTAGCCAGGCGATTCAACTTGATAATTGTGAGCTCCACCTGCTCCTCCTTCGAACTGGATGAAGGCGGGATTGCCTTTCCTGGCCTTAGCAGGGGTCGGAAATTGAGCGGACTCGCTGGTCTGTTTAGCCTTCCCGCTCCTCTTGGCAAGAAGCTCTTCTTCACTTCGAGCAAAGTCAGCTGCACGGTGAAGAGCATCATGGATTGTTGTTGGCGGATTGATAGTGAGTTCTTGCCAGAAGGGAGATGGGCATCGAATTGCTCCTCTCAAGGCCTCCAGTGCGGATGTGTTGCTGATTCCATCCACCTTCGACAGGGTGTGCTTAAACCTTGTCATAAAAGACCGCAAGCTTTCATTCTCTCCCTGCTTGTTGGTCCAAAGTTCTGCATCATAAATTTTATGTTCAGCAAAGATATTATAATGCTGAACAAACATCTCAGAAAGTTGGTGGAAGTTGTGAATCGAATTCTTCTCCAGTTTGTAGAACCACTAGAGGGCAGGTCCCTTGAGGCTTTCAACGAACAGCTTGCAGTAGCCAATGTCTTTCTCAGCTTCTTTGAAATTTGCCCTTCCTAGGGCCACCTCAAACTCCATCAGATGATCAGCAGGGTCTGAAGTCCCTTCATAGCTCGGCAGCTTTACTCTTCCCGGATCAGAGATCTTAGCTCCCGATATGCTCTCAGCAAAGGGTGTGTTGCGTGCCTTCTCTAACACGTAAGCAACCCCTGGAGCCTTCCCCGTGCTCCGGTACATTTGCAGCTTGGTAGTTCTCAGGTCAGAGACGACCTGGTCCAGCTTGGCTTCTAACACAGCGACTTGCTCATCACGGGAGCCTCGCGGAGCCCTACGCTCCTGCTCCCTTCTGTAGATTTCGGCTAAGGAGGGATCTCCTTTTTCATCAACCCTATCGTTGTCAGCATCGTTCTCTCGGGCATGCCTCCGAGGAGGGTGTCGATCTTCCCGAGCCCTAGCATTCTCATTTGCTGTATGGGTTCGGGCTCTTCTCTGAGGAGGTTGATCCTCGTTCGAGTCTTCCACCACATGCTCAGGGGTTCTGTCGGAGCCCCGACGAGGTGGTGGTGGAGGCAGGTTCTCTTGACCTGTGCGATCTGTCCGAGGCGGCAGCTCGTCGTGGCGACCCCTTCGATTGGATCGGGGCGTGGTGAAGCGGAGGCGTGTTGGACGGGCGCGAGCCCTCTTGAGCTTCGTTCTCTTGAGCGCATGTAGCTCGCTCGTCGTTGCCTCGATGTGCTTCTCCTGATCCTGCACCTTCTTATTAAGCGTCTCAAGCATGTGCTTCATCTCTGTCACGTCCACTGGGACGTTAGTTATGCCAGGTACAGCGTTCTCGACGGAGTCCTCCTTCTCCTCCTCTCTCCTGTGAGACGAGGATCCTTCGCTGCTAACGGTGTTGTTCTCAGACATGTTCTTTGATGGTGGTGTCGTGTAAACCTAGCTTTTCTGTGTCAGAAATTCTCTGCTCCCCTTAGACGGCGCCAAATTGTGGGAGTCGAAACTAGCACAATTAGATTTGTTAGGGTTTCGAGGAAGTAGAGATTTCTAGGGTTAGCTAAGGTCACAAAGGTATGAAAAAGTAGTTTGTTATTGCTCTGTAAGATTTTGTGTACAAAGTTGCGAATACCCCTTGAGGGTTTTTACATCAGCTATATATACTATCTCTAAGGCGGCTAAGCATTCCTAAGTCTTCGCGGATTCCTTTCCTGCTAAGGTTGGTTGCATCGCAGTGGGCCTCGCATCTGGGCCGGGCTTTGGACTGTCCTTGTGTCATCAGGCTGCTGGGCCGAGAGTGTGGTCGGATGCACGAGGCTCCGAAGCCGTGCTCGGCTAGACGAAGCGAGGCGAGGCCGTGCTCGGTGAGGCCGTGCTCAGCGAGGCCGTGCTCGGCGAGGCCGTGCTCGGTGAGGCCGTGCTCAGTGAGGTCGTGCTCAGCGAGGCCGTGCTCAGCGAGCCCGTACTCAGCGAGGCCTTGCTCGGCGAGGCCGTGCTCGGTGAGGCCGTGCTCAGCGAGGCCGTGCTCAGCAAGACGAAGCGAGGCGAGGCCGTGCTCAGCGAGGCCGTACTCAGCGAGGCCGTGCTCGGTGAGGCCGTGCTCGGCGAGGCCGTGCTCGGCGAGGCCGTGCTCGGCGAAGCGAGGTGAGGCTGTGCTCGGCGAAGCGAGGTGAGGCTGTGCTCGGCGAAGTGAAACGAGGCCGTGCTCGGATCCGAGGAGAGGTCATGCTCGGCTCCGAGACGCGTCCATGGTGACTTGCCCCGATGCTTCCTGCTTCGCCTAGACTCTTCGCACGGTTACGCACTCTGCTTTGCGGGGAGACTTAGGTGCCATTCTGCCTTGCTCGTTGAAAGTCCGGAGAGTCTATTTTTCAGCTGTCTGTCTTTGAATGTTAATGTTGAGCGGGTGAATACCGACCCCAACATGTAAATTTATTTATGGAAAGATTTTCTAAATGATTTTTTTATGATTAATTAATTTAAATTTAATATAGAAAATTTCTATTCAAATTTGCCATGTCACATTTTTTGTTTAGCCATGTCATAATTCTTTTTGGGAAACTGGTTGTGGAGATGACACATAATCAATCTTTCACAAATTAATTCTCAATTAATATATAAGGGATAACGGATAAAATATAGATAGTCAAAATAACAATTGGACGATGTAAAAAAACTTTTGACCAAGTGCAGGCGAAAAAACATTATAGCATATATTATTTATGAACATAGAAATAAAGTTCAAGAGTGTAAACCATAAACTTTTGGAAAATTATTAAACAATCTATTGATTGATTCCACATAGTTTAAGTCAAAGAATCAAACATGAAGAACCATAACCTAAACGAACGTCCACACCATGGTGGGCTAGTGGCTGGCGGGCCCAGGGAGAAGAGGTGCAATTCCTCAAGGTCCTTGGTTCGAATCCACCTCTTAGCTGTTATCAACATTGTGTGGAAAGTCTGTCAATTGGGACTTAGTCCAATTGGTTTACCTGGTAGTCGGAAATGCAGGCGGCCTTACTAACCCCTGACAATAGTCGGAAGGCACTCCAAACTCGGAGCAGGCAGTGTGGTAGTGGTTCCTCGGGGTCCAATCAGTCCACTCTGTAGCACTCCGGTGTGTTCCTCCCGGGCTGACCGAAAAGCCGACAGGGTTTATCAAACAAAAAAAACCTAAACAAACCTAACCAAGAAATAATTTATGGGCCCTATGAGCACGACACTGTAGACGAATCGGTGGCCCATCATACGATCAAACTTGCAAATCATCTAAATTTACTAACGACAAAAGTCTGCGTATGGACGGAACCAAACTAGGTTGCTTCTGTCGAGAGTGCTTTCGTGAGATTATGTGTATTGAAATTTATAAAATAACTAAAATTTTCAATGAAATATTAAAGATAATTAGATATTAAAGAATATGAAAGCGGCGATCGAGACCTAAGGAGCTGAGCTGAGCTGCATGCAAGGAAACTCGCACGTAAGGAAATAAAAAGAGGAGTTTATTATTTTTTGATGTATCCTATCGGCTGTCCGGTCAACCCCGGTAGAAACACACTTGAGTGCTACAGGGAGGACTTCTCCTCGAAGGCCACCACACTGTCTGGACCCGAGTTTGGAATGCCTTCCGACTATTGCCAGGGGGTAGTGAGGCTGTCTGTATTTCTGACTACCAGGTAAACCAATTGGGCCTTCCGACTATTGTTAGGGGGTAGTTAGGCCGCCTGCATTTCTGACTACCAGATAAACCGATTGGGTCAAAGCCCAACCGACAGACTTTCCACAAAGTGTTAATAACAGCTGAGGAGAGAATCAAACCAGCAGCATGGGAGTTGCACCTTTTGCTCCTGGGCCTGCCACTACCACCAGCCCACTACGTTGTGGACAAATACAAAGAGTTATATAATGGATTACTACAGATGCCAAGATCGCGTATAAATGAAAATTTTAAATAATATTTCATATTGGTCATGGGTTGAGAACGAGAATTGAACTCTATGAGATCTAATCTTTGTGGTTGCTTGTAAATTTATTGGGAGATTAACGTGATCGTAAACGGTCAAGATTATTAAAATCATAAGGAAGAGAAAGAAAGATGTAGAAGATGGTTGATATTTCTCCCCATATTTAGTAGTGGTTGTTGTAAATGATGACGAAGGATCACAAGTTGGAAAGAATGACGTTCAGAGAAGCTAGAATCACAAGTTAGAATCAAGAAAATAGTGGGGAATTTGTTGAAAGAATCAATTGACAAGAGAAGTTGAAACCTCGATTCGTGGACCAGCAGGTGTATAATTTAACATTAGGTGATGAGTTATACAGTGTTGTGCGTTCATGAATATAAGGAGCTAGAAACGACAACATAAGTTAGCACTGAAAGTAACAAACAAAAATAGATAAACACATGCGTTGGCTTCAGGGTTGTTGAGAGATCTTCATAGCCTAACATTTCAATCAGTTTGTTATTAGAAGAAATCAACTCCTTTCTCACACGTTCAGCCCAAATCAACTTCTTCTTAAGATTTTCAATTGACATCAACTGCTTTAAGGAAAAACAATATAATGGTGTTAATAAGTTGAGTACGCCGCTTAAAGGTAAGTAAAACTACAAAAGGAAAATCTCACCTCTTTATGTATAATCAGGTGACAACCCCGACAAACTCGAGCTGCTTCCTGCCGTTGCACTTTACGTTTCATACAGAGTAAAACACCTGCAAGACAACACATGTTCAAGGTAAATAGATCCCTGGGGTCATAAAAACAAAAAGATTAGGTTTTTGTACCCAAAAAAAAAAAAAAGACGGGTCGTACCATCTTTGTTATTTGCCAGATAATATTCTTTTGCTTTCTCACAAAACATGCCAGCCTCCTCCAGGTAAAATTTCTCCTTTTCCTCAAGGGACTTGAGCCTCTTGAGGTGATTGAAGATGCAAGGAAAGAGAACAGTAAGTACAATCGGATTGCAATTAACAATGGATTCAGTTTCACGGGAGGAAAACAAAAAGTGAGGCAATCCTTGTTTAAAGGGTAAAGGTTAATGACCCTCTAATAACAAAGGATTCTCAATCAGTGTGAAAATTCCAAACAATAACAACATAATTGTCAAATCCAAGACATATGAAATCGGATCATACCTTGTTTTGCAGATCTATCACTTTTTGGAGATCATCAATCGCATTGCTGCGTTTCCTGGTGAGAAAATTCGCAACCATAGTAACCAGCGAGGAAGAAACCAACTCTGACCTCATCTACCAACCAAAATCCAAAGAAATCAAATTTTGTAAAACAATCAAATTTGCTAACTTTAAACCCAAATTGAGGCAACGATGCACATATAATTGGATACCTAATCTAAGAAAAACAGAATAAAATCACATCTATTCTACGATAAGGTTCGACAATAATGGCAGTAATTAGCGTTTATGACGCAGTAATCAGAGATGGACACAAAAGACATACGGATTCGAAAGCAGTTTCGATAGATCGGAGACGGGATCGGAAAGCAGTATCCGTAGAACTCACCGTGACGAAGAACTCTGAATGGAGAAGAATGAGCAACCCTTCTCTTCCCCAATATATTATATAAGCGGGACCTAACATAAATTGGGTCCACTGGGCTTATTAAACTCACAAACAGGCCCGGCTCTTTAATAAGGTCCATCTACAAGATTAAGCCAATTTTTTGTTTAAGAATACGATATATCCTCTATTAACACTATGTAAAAAATCCTATGTGTCATCTAAAGAGATTAAAATTTCCATCATACATTTTTGTCCGTCAGTTACAAAAATATGTAGAAAACAAATTACCGTCTTTTATGTTCTTTATTTTTTGTTTTTAGCAACTAGTGTTGCAATGTGAAATATTTTTATTCGTTCAATTTTATTTATGCAATGTTCTTTAAATTAGTAAGTATTCATAAAACTGAACATACATAAAAGAGATCAAATAAGTATCCTTTAAATAAATTATTTGATTGATTTATCTATTACATATTAATTTTGTTATTTTAGTTATAAAATATATAATATTATACATAAGTGATCAAATATCACTATATTGATGTAATTTTTTTAATAATAAAAATTATATTTAGTCCCAAAAACTAAACTCAATGTTGAGCCTAGTCCACAAAATTTAACAATGTATATAAACGTAATTGTTTTGGAAACTAAAATATATATCTGATTAAAATTTCAATACAAATTGAACCGTAGTTTATCATCTTTATATATTTTTTTATTTAAAAATTATTATTCATGAACCTAAATTTAAAAGAGAAATTTTACGAAATGCCACCTTTCAAGTGCCACTTTTCAAAAATATCACATTTTTAAAATATTTGCAAAATGCCACTTTTTCAAAATTATTTTTTCATTATATCCTTTATGTTTGGGTTAAGTATATTGTATTAGGGTTTAGTTTTGAGGGTTTAAGGGGTTTTAAGGGTCAAAACATTTTTTAGGGTTTATAATTTTAATATGTAGGTTTTCAAAATCCATAATTAGTGGTATTTTTGCAAATGGACACCCCTAAATGGCATTATTGCAAATGTACATCCAAAAAGTGGCATTTTTGCAATTGCCCCAATTTAAAAAATGGTTTATTAGCAAAATATCACTTTGAGGAGAGATAATTAGGTAACTAACATGTCAAAAACTAGAATTAGGTGAGTAGCAGAGAGAATTAATTATAGAACGAAATTGCCCCTGCTTGTGGTGATGGCAGCAACACTATGCTTTGGATTTGCATCCATCCTAGATGGAAGAAACCCTTCTTCCCTCCTCGAATTCTCCGCGGTCTGAGCAAACTGGGTATCCAATTTCTTGACATGGGTGTTTAAAGCTTCAAACTTCCCATTCAAGTCTTCGTACATAGCATCCATCTTCTTGTTAAAGCCCATAGTTATCTTCTGTTGACCCTCTAGGATTTGCTCTAGCATAGACTTCATCTTGCTATCCGGTGTTTGAGCAGGAGGTGTCTGATAAGAATAAGAACTGTAGTTCCTAGTGTAGTTGCTCTGGAAAGGCTTCTGATACTCGATCTTCTGAAACTGCAGATTTGGAGAGTAGCTAGGTGAACCTTGATTTCCAGTGAACGTAGTCCTCTGGTTGTTTCCGTTGAAGCCTTTGTTACCCTGCTGATTACCAAACCTCTGACTCTGAAAACCAGTCCCACTGATGTAGTTGACATCCTCTTCATCCTGCCCTTCCTCTCGAATGAAAGTCTCCACTTCTTGAGCAAACTGCACTGTCTTCTTCCCCACTAGATGGTTGTGCACCAAATCTATCTTAGCTTTCACCTCAGCGATTTGGCTTCCATCCATGTTCCCACCAAGCTTCTTCCTCTTGAAGTCCGCATTCTTGGTGATATTGCTATAAGCCAAGTTATCAATAAGCACAAGTGCATCCTCGGGATATCTAGTGTTGAAGTTCCCCTTGCTCCAATCGATCCCTCTGAAGAAAATACCCAACAACTGCACATCATTGAACCCATGATGAGGACAATCTCTCTGGTAGGCCTTGAATCTCACCCAGGAAGCCTTGAATGCTTTTGTAGGACTCTGCTTAAAAGTAGAGATCTTAGTCCTCAAGTCCTCGGATCTCGCCTCATCAAAGAAGTTGTTGAGGAAAGCATTCTTGGTGTCCTCCCAAGTGGTCAAAGATCCTGGTTCCAACTGCTTCAGCCAATAAGCTGTTTTTCCACCAAGAGAGTAGGGGTAAAGCTTGCAGTAGAGGTAGGCGGTTGACACTCCATTGGCCTTAATGCTCGATTCTAAGTCCTCAAACCTCTCAATGTGGTCCATGGGGTGCTCAGAGGAAAGACCATGGAACGGGTGCTGAGCCACAAGCGAGAAGTAAGCAGGCTTCAGCTCAAAATCGTTCCTTGGAAAAGCCAGAGGACGAATCGCTGCCCTGTTGGCATAGAACTCGTCCGGACTGTTGTACTCTCCCAGGGTTCTCCCACGCCCAGCTGGCTCTTGGCGCTGCAGAACCTATCGCTCAGGCTGCTCCACAATAACAACTCCATTCTCATCTAGCCTCTGACCCTGAGCATTGCGTCTATTACCCTCAGCATCTTGAATAAACCCATCTTCACCTCTGATAAGAACTATCGGATTCATCTTGCCTGTCTTTCTCGCTGCTCAATTGGCTCGCTCTAACTTTCCAATCTCAAGATTGAGATCAACTAGCTCTTCGTTCTGGTTGCTCCTGGTAATGCAATTGGGCATAAACCTGAAACACACAAGACAAAAAGAAAATAACGAGTAAGTAACAAAACAAAAATTTTAAAAAACTTAAACAAAATTCTAATATCAAAAATCGATTGGTGAAATCGGTTCCCCGGCAGCGGTGCCAAAATTTGAAATACTCAAATTTCCCTGAGCTACTCCCTCAAATTAAAAGATCGTCATAATACTTAGGGGTCGAATCCATAGGGATTCGGTTCACACAAAAGACTAATGAGTTCCAATTATGCTAAGTAAATGTGTATGAATGAAATAAAAATAGCAAAGCAAAGAAAGCATATTTAGATTTAGGTTCTAGTAATCAATAAAACAAAGGAGTTAGACTATGGGTAATTCTCATGAATGAATCAAAATTGAGGATAAAAGACTGTCAGGATTTTATTAAGCACCGTTCTAGAACTCAAACAGGAATATAAAACCAATCAACTTTCGTTGCAGAGATTTTCTATGACTAAATCCTTAAATTCTAAATCTTTGCAAACTTAGTGAATAAAGACAAGCATTAAGTTCAAGTTCGATTGTTCACAAAATTACTAAGCCAAATTTCTTTGCGAATAGATAATTTTTTTCATCTAAGACTAGGTTAAGTTGTTAATAATGCTTTCACATTTATTAAAGCAACCTAGGGTTTCCAATTACAGTTGATCAATAATAAAATCAGAGTTAAATCAATCTAGATGAAGAACATAAAGATAAATCCTAACAGGGTTTCAATCCTAGCAATTTCTCATCAATCCCTTGAATCCCCCAAAACCTAACAAGCAAACTACTCAGACATAGATGATGAAATCATAATAACTGAATAAAATTGTATAAAAGATATAAAGTTAGAGATACAAAGGGTTCAAATTCTGAAAGTCTGAAGTCTAGAAATCTCTCCCAAAAGCTCTCCAAATCCCTCTTTCTCCAAGTCTTAATTAAAAACTCGATAAAAACATGGAAGCCTAAAGAAAAACTATATATAATGTCTAAAATTCGGACTGAGCTTTTCTGTAAACTTCTGGGCTTCTTGGGCAAAAGAGGAAATTCTTCAAAAAGTTGTAATCTTCACGTCAAACATCTCTGTGTCGATCGACACACATGATCTGTGGCGATCGACACAACTTCAAAACTCAACTTCTCTCGTGTCGGACATGTGTGTGTCGATCGACACACATGGCTTGTGTCAATCGACACAGCTCCAAAGTTTGTCTCCGACTTGGTCACTTCGGCTCTTCTTTCCACAATGCTCCAAAAGCTCTCATTAAGCTCCAATCGTCCATTATCTTACAAAGACTCAAAAAATACCAAAAAGACTCTATAAAAGGACTTATGTCATGGTAAAAACGGGTAAAAACCATGATATATCAAAAGTCATGTCTACATCGGACGCACCTTATTAGAATGAAGTCGTCAACAGTGAAATAGGTATTTTGATGTATATGATTAGTTTGAAAATCCTATAGCAATGATTAAAAATAAGTCAATTCTTCAACAAGGTTATAAAACTATTAGTTTAAAGTTTTGTTCATCAATTCGTACCGTTTTATGTCTTTGTTACTGGATCTCCCAATACATTCTTTTTCTCTTTAAATCGACTTATTTTTAACATGGTTGTTACTGGATCTCCCAATACGTTCTTCTTCTCTTTAAATCGACTTATTTTTAACATGGATTCCGTTTTCGATTAAATCAAAATAACTTTCACAATTAGTTTGCTTTTTCTCTTTATTCTTTAAAAATTTGTTTGTTTCTTCTTGTGAAAAATCGTTCTGTGCAAAATCCGAGTTCGTGCGAAATCTAGCCAAATACTGAAGAATGACTAAAACCTTGTAAACAATAACTATTCCAGTGTTTGATGGCCAAAACTATGAGCTTTGGGATACAATGATACAAACTACTTTGAGAATTCAAGAGCTTTGGGAAATTGTGGAGGAAAGACTTCCACCAAAGCCAAAAGAAAAACCTGAAGAAAAATGTGTAAAAGTAAGAGTACCCAAACTAAAAACGTAAGACTGTTTTAATCAGAAAATGTTTAAAGATTCACTTGAAAACACCTTTCATAAACATGCTCGTAGCACAGGTACTCACAATCTCAATTGTTGCAAGAACAGAGTACAACATCTTGTTACAAGGTGATAAACTCTTAGCCTAGTCTACCCAAGGACTCATGACGTCTTATACACACAGACTCATATTCTAACATTTATTCTTATTATATCCAGATATAAGAAAACAACTTCTCCTTAACACAGAACTGCTCTACTCATTCTCGAGCTTTTTCTTTTCTTTAAAAACTCTCACATCTTCTTACGTTCTTTTTCTTGAAGAACTACTTCTGAAAAACCTTCAGTATAGTCTATTATATTGGTGATTCAAAACCAATATAATATCCGAAGTCTTGCTTCGGACCGCCAGTCCATTTACTGTTCTGTGACAGAGGGCATTGTTTCACATGTCCCTTTTCTTTGAGCAAACTGCCAACTCCACGCTTTTCACTTTTTGTAAAGCGTCACTTCCTTGTTCGTATGAACAACTTTCTGTACCAACTCACCCACTTGCATTCCCAAGTCTCGAGACACTCATTGTCCTTCACACGTGTAGTATTGACTTCACACGTGTGATACTGACTCCAACTTTGTTCATTTCTTATGTAGCACAACGCAGACTTCTCCATAATCTTTTTGATCCTTAGTTGCTATCTTTGATGCATCTACAATCTCCCCCTTTTTACTTGAGTATGTCAATCCAAGCAACCTGTCTTAACAGAAAACACAGAGAGTAGATACAAGTTGTAAAGGAATCACCTCAGTGATGTCCACGATCCTTTCAGCAACAATACCAGAGCAGGGCCATAATATGAAACCACCACTCAGTGAGTTTCAAGACCGTACTCACATGTAATTTGGATTGATTGGTGATAGCAGAACACAACAAGGATACTTAACAATGTCGCACAAATGAGTTTAAAATAAAGAGGTTTAAAATTAGGTTCAATACTTAACAAGCAGAATAACTCCTAAGGCAAGGTTCCAGTACTTAGGAGATTCTACAGAGACTGCTTCTACATAAGAAATAAGTTTTTAAGTTTCGAAGAGTGAGAGAAGTAGAGAGATATAGATAAAGTCACACACTATCATCAGAATCTCTTATCTAAATTAGGAGCGATGTCCTTTTCCTTTTGAACATTGGTTATTGCCTTTGACGTGCTGGTATTGTCTTTGCCCATCACACCATCTCCATGCCTTACCATAGCCCGTTCCTCATTTGGGCGCACCATTTCACCATCTGAATTGATGATGAATCCATAATCTCCCTCTGCTTGGATGCATACTCTCGTAAAAACATAGGTAAATGAGAAGGGATATTAATATTGTGACACAGAGTGATAGAAAAACTTGTCATCCGTTTTTGGATTGATTCAACCATCTTGAGCAGCAGATTGAAGTCGTGAACAATTTTCGGAAGGCGAGGTTCAGGCGCCTGTCCAAACATGGAGGCTGACTTATTCACCAATTGGAGCAATCCCGGTGCAGCAGAGGTGTTATCTTAAGAATCAACCGGTACATTTCGTTGGAAGCGCATAAGTTGGTCGATGAGATTTGGATAGGCCAAACGGTAGGGTAGTGCAAGTTTGGCACAGGCCAAAATTTCATCGAAGACCAACTTTCCAAATTTGAAAGGCTTGTGATGCACCAACATGTAAACCAGCATACCTCTCTCTTTGGACATTGTTGTCCTGTTAGCAGTTGGCAGCCAATTGTAGCATCAGATCTTGTAGAAGAATGCCATCTGAGGACTCATCTGTGGTGGAGTTAGATTGTCCCAATTGAGGCAACCAATTCAATCGGAATATCCATATTTGGAACAAATGACTCAGGGTCATAGTCATGTTCTGTGAGTTGAAACATGAGATTGATGATCTCTGGCGAGAACTCGTACATTGCCCCACAGATATACACACACAAATAGCCATCTTCCCTGATCTCCATTACTTCCAAATTTGCATAGAATTCACGAACCAATTCTGGTGTGTAAGGTTCTATCTCAGTCATAGTCGGAAGCATCCCAGCGTTGATGATAGGCTCTTCAGATGAAGCAGAGTTGGAAGATCCTACAGGCAGGATTCTCATATCATTGAAATTCTTAGAGGCCATAGTTTTGTACCTTTATTCGGTAGCAACAGATATAAAATGTTTGCTGTGTGGAGACACATAACTCTTCTTGTATTCTGGGTACCTTCAGTCGTGACTCAGAACCACTTTTCAATGTGCTTCATAGCGAGAAAGAAAATTTTCTTCAGTATCCTCGGAGATATGAGACACCGCTGATTTGCATGTTTCTATTTTGAGATAGTTGTTATAACTGCCAGAGGAACTGTGACGACCCAACCCGTTAAATAAAATTTTTTTTTAACCCGGATCACTATTATCATAAATATTGATCCTCAACGGTCTAATAAACAAACAGCGCGGAAACAATGATTCAACAATCAAATACAATTATCGTTTAACAAGCCCATACTTATTAATTCTAGTTCAATTCGGTAATACACATAGTTCTGAAATTGCTAACACCCTAGCAATTCTAATTTATTACACGAAAACGAGCCACTAGATCATTCCCCTCGTCCCGGCCATGATTCCACGATCACTGACTGTCTTTACCTGCATCACATGGTTATACGAGATGCGTGAGTATTATCATAAATACCCAGTGAGACGGTCATCCCATCTACAGGCTATGTACAAATATAAGCATAAGCAATGCTACAATACCAGGATGAACAATCAACACGAAAATAACTCAATCGCGTAAAAACAACCTGTGTCGATCGATACACTAACCCGTGTCGATCGACACTAACTCCGACACTCATGTCCGTCAGCACACCATCCCAGTGACCTACTGACACCATGTCGATCGACACACCCATATGTGTCGATCGACACACCAAACCCAGAAAACTCGCACACGCGATTTTCTGCATAATAATCCATCAAACAACACATAATTCGATCCCAAACAACACACAAACGCATCCTAACAATTCTTATGCTTACACGCACCCATGGTCACGCACTCACCTCGATTTGGGAAAGAAAACGGATTCAAAAGTGTTCAAGAACACCAAGAACACCAAGAACACGCACGTTCCAAAGAACTCAACACACGCGACGAACGGCTACACCAAATTCCAAGCTGAAAACGGCGCTAAAAACTACACGCACAGAGCTACACAACGGTGTGTAGAACGTCCGCTAAATCCCAATATATCGACGGGAAAATAGCCCGCAAGTTCGACGATCCGAACTAGAACAGAAACGACACGTTTTACAAAAAAACACACTGGGAACGGAACATGCATCGGAAACAAGATCGGAAACCCGATCTGAAAACAAGACAGAGAGAGCTTTCTAACCGTATATAGAACTCTCTCTGATTCCCACCGGTTCGACGGGAAAACAGCCCGTAAGTTAGACGATCGGAACTGGAAACAGAGACGACATGTTTAACAAGAACGCTCACCGAGAACGTAAAATACATCGGAATCACGATCGGAAACACGATCTAAAAACTAGACAGGGAGAGCTTTCTAACCGTATATCGATCGTCCTCTGATTCTCAACAGAACGACGGTAAACTCCTCCGAAGTTGACTGATCGCAGTTGAAGGCTGCACAAACCGACCAACTTAGAACGATCATAACTCACGATCTAACCGTCCGATTTACAAACGGTTTTCACCCACATCAAGATAAAAGACTGAAGAACTTACCCACAAAGTCTCAGCCTGATCCGACGTGATCTTCCTATCCGATTGTCTCCTCTAATACACGGACTGCAGTTGTTCTTCTCCAAAGAACAACTCCAAGGAAGAAATCACCCCACTCCTCTCTCAAATCCCCCTTTTCACTCTGTTTCTTCATCCAAAAGACCCAGCCGACACTCCTCTGTCATTAATAGACAAAATTTTTTTTTTTTTTTTTTTTTGTTTTCCGTGTCGATCGACACACACTCCCCGTGTCGATCGACACACGACCAAATATTCCGTAATTTGGTTCGCGGTCGTTACAATTCTCCCCCACTAACCCGGATTCGTTCTCGAATCACGCGAAATCATAACCCTACGGTTAACACATCCGATCGCAGTCCTCTGGCCCAACCCGGCCAGCTCTACTAATATCCTCACCCCTGGCCCCACCTGGCCAGCACTACCTGAGATTACACCCAATCTCAGAACTCAACTAGTGTCATACTAGTTACATTGCACTGCCACCACAGGTGCAATCCTGACCAAACCCGGTCAGCTCCAACTCAGATCATCTCTCGATCTCCATCACCTAACCCGTCTCCCTAAGGTTGACACTCTCGTCCGAAACCCGACCAAATTCTCCCAGAAAACATCCACGATGCAACACTCGCTGATCCAGATCAGGGTTGTCCGATAGATCGCGCAACAATCAAACAAGAACATGCCCGACCCACCGTAGACCCAGACCATGGATCAATTGGTCGCACAACAATCAAACAAGAACATGCACGACCAAAGAGGCTACATATGTTTACCAGGGTCGTCTGAACTAAAATTCCAAACTCGAGTAACAACCCTAGATTAGACATCCACAACCACCTGAGATCACTCCCGATCCCTGAAGCTCATCAAATCTCATACTTATAATCACATTACATGTACTCTTGCTCAAACTCATATCTCTATACACCACTTCCACTCGCAAGATCGTCACCCTACGAGCTCTCGATGTATACCATACCGGCTCTCGGTATGCTCCAGCCCCTCCCACTCTCGGGACACACAGTCCGTCAAGCTATCGGCTGCAGAGAAAATCACACATCCTCTGGAGAGATCTCTGTCCCTCAAAGTATATGCAGGAGAATATCACCATCCCCTGGAGCAGTAACACTGTAACGTGCATCATAAGCACCTGTCGACCGATTTACTTCCGTGGTTCCCATCTTGATATCCCCTAATCCGGAATAACACTCATGACCAATCCCAGGTCATCTGAAACAACCCAATCGCCAGGGTGTTTCCTACCCCGATATTCCCTAACCCAGAATATCACTCATGACCAATTCCCCAGGTCATCTGAAACAACCCAATCACCAGGGTGTTTCCATCGGAGTCTCTGGAAAAGACAGTCCTAACTCACATAAGACTTCTGTTCCAGACTCCCCCTAGAAAATAGACAGGTTCTAACTCTCATAAAACCTCTATTTTCCAGCGCCATCTAGGGATCTACCCGTCCTAACCCCTTAGGACTCTCATCCCTAGATACCTAGACAAGCCCTAACTCCCATAGAGCTTCTATCCTAGCCCCTCAAATGACCTCCCCGTCATCACACACATGACCTAACCAGTCATCAACCCATGGCCTCCCAGTCATACCATAAGAACATCCGTCTTATAACAAAAGATAATAAGGAAAACTCCATCTTATTAAATCTCAACAATGTATATCGTTACAACCCAAAGGAAAATACATACAACTCATAGCAACAAGCTAATACAACCACTGGAAACCAGGAAGACACTCAAGCCTCCGCTTGCTTCTTGAACCACTTCGAGAACTTTGCCTTCATCCTCGCCTCTGGTTCCCAAGTCTCCTCTTCGACACCATCACAGTCCCACACGACTCTCACTAATGGTATCCTCTTCCGGCGTAGAACCTTGACTCTCCTATCGAGAATCCTCACAGGTCTCGCCGCTAACGTCATGTTGGGCTGAAGATCCTCCGGGATCCTAGCCAACACTTCCTCAGACTCATGTAGACACTTCCGCAGCATCGATACATGGAACACCTTATGAAACGCTTTCATACTCTGAGGTAACTCCAACCGATAAGCTACTGGTCCAACCCGCTCCACAACCTTGAATGGACCCATAAACCTTGGACTTAGCTTATTCTCTGAAATGGATCTGTTAGGACCCCCTCAACATCGCTGCCTTGAGATACACCCGATCTCCCAGCTCAAACTTTAGCTCTTTCTGTCTCCTATCAGCATAACCCTTCTGCCGATCCTGAGCCTCTCTCATGTTCATCCTCAAGACACTGATCTTCTCCGTCGTCTCCTGAACAAAATCCGCACCAAACATGCTCCTCTCCCCCACTTGAGTCCAGCCTAATGGTGTACGACATGGCCTCCCATACAGAGCCTCATATAGAGCCATCTCAATACTCACCTGGTAACTATTGTTATACGCAAACTCAACCCCTGATCCTTCTCTGGAAAAATACCCATCCCCTTTGGAGAATTACTCATCTCCTCTGAAGAAATACTCTCATCTCCTCTGGAAAAATACCCATCTCCTCTGGAGAATACCCATCTCCTCTGGAGAAATACTCATCCCCTCTGGAGAAATACTCATCTCCTCTGGAGAAATACCCATCTCCTCTGGAGAAATACTCATCCCCTCTAGAGAAATACCCATCTCCTTTGGAGAAATACTCATCTCCTCTGGAGAAATACTCATCTCCTCTGGAGAAATACTCATCTCCTCTTAATACTTCTGATCCCTGAGGTTTACATCTAGTTCTATGCACATAGCCACGTCTTAGACATTGATTACTCTCTACTCATAACTCATAACACATAACCACACCACTCACACTCTCAGGAACACGTCCCTTAAGTTATCGGTGTACCATACCACTGACACTCTCAGAACACAGTCCGTTGAGCTAGCAGTATACAGGGCAATACTCATCCCTCTGGAGAAATACTCCTCTCCTAACATTACTAAGGGAAATCCTCATCCCCCAGTAATACCCTCAGGGAAATACTCATCCCTCTGGAGAAATCCTCATCTCCTATTACTAAGGAAAATCCTCATTCCTTAGTAACATACAGGGAAATCCTCATCCCACATGAGTTATTTGGGAAAATCCTCATTCCCTAGAGAAATCAATTTTTAACGTCTATAGCATATATGACTAGAGCTACCTCATTTGGTCTCAACCTGACCTCCTAATACCCGGAATATTACCCCATCCATGACCAGTCCTCAGGTCATCTCTAACATGACATTCCCCTATCCCGGAAATATCATCTCCTCCATGGCCAATCCTCATGCCATCTCTAAACAACCCAATCACTCAGGGTGTTCCACTACGGTCTCACAGAATAAACAAGTTCTAAATCTTCATAAAACCCCTATTCTCAGACCTTTAGAAATAGACAAGTTTTAAGTCCTCATAAAACCTCCATTTCTAACCCTCCACACACATACATATGACGACACCAGGCCACCCATAGGAATTCCTCATCCTATAATATTCAACCATAAGAATTACACATCTTACAACTTCCATCCATAAGAAATACTCATCTTATTAAATTAGGAAAAGTAGTAATCGTTAATACTCAAACGAAATACATAATTTCCAAAAATCACATAACAACATGCTAACACCAAACTGGAAACCAAGAAAACAAGCTCAACCCATGGCCCACTCATTGAACCATCCCTTGAACCTTGCTTCATCTTATCCCTTGGTTCCCAAATCCTCTCCACCCGTCGTCTGTCGCAGCTTGAGACATTTTGGCCTGATGTGTCCCACCTCACCGCAGTTATAACAGAATCGAGCATCTCGAGCCTCATCCTTCCTAGGACAGCTCGCCACATGATGGTCCATGCTCCCACATCCGAAGCATCCTGTACCACTCTATCCACCCTGACTGGCCCCTGAAGTGCCCTCCCACTTCCTCTTGTGTCCCTGAGCAGGCTTACCGCCTCTGCTTGAACTCACCTGCTGCTGAGATCTCCTGGGCCTGCTCGCCCTCCATGCCTCTACCAGCATGAACCAGGAGTCTACTGAACTCCAAATCGAACTCCCTCACGGTCCGATCCCCCTGAGCCAGGTTCAGAAACCTCGACTCCATCCTGTCCACCGCCTCCTGCGGAAAATACTTGGCATTAAACTCAACCAAGAAATCCTCCCAGGCCATCTCGGCCTGCACTCTCCTAGCCTCAACACCTCTCCACCAGAGATGCGCATCACCCTCTAGGTAATGTACCGCGAGATCCACTATGTATCCCTCTGGACACCTGATGGAGCGAAAGTTACGCTCTAACCTCATCCGCCACCCATCAGCCTCCTCAGGCTTAGCACCGCCCGAGAAAAATGCAGTACCAATCCGCTGCATCTGCTCCATCATCCGCAGATAAGATGGAAGTTCCTCTACCCCAGTCATACCCAGCTGCACCCCAGCCAAACCCGGCTGCACCCCAGCCATACCCGGCTGCACCCCAGCCATACTCGGCTGCACCCCAACCATACCCGGCTGCACCCCAGGAGCATGACCCGGAGCAGGCACCCCTCCCGGTAACCTCTCCAGGATCATCTGTAGTAGACCTGCCAGACGATCATCTCGATCCGGGGCAACGCCTACGTCAGCACCCCCACCAGGGCCCACCGCACCGCCAGCTACATCAGGACCCGCACCAGCCCCTCCAGCCCTCTCACTGGAACCCGTAGCTATCACACCCACGGACCCCTCCTGAAACGCCTGCGAGTCAGCTACCCGCTCCTGTGTAGTCTCCTGGGACACCCACGTGGCAGCAGACTCACTCCCAAGTCCCCGCCCACGTCCACGCCCAGCATGACCACCGTGACCTCTACGGCCCCCGCGACCTCTGCCTCTAGTCCCTCTAGTCATCACTCTGCACTAACCCGCAGAATACTAAGTACTAGAAAACAGAAATCACATAAACACATACCGTGGAATCTCATTGAAGGCTCGGAAGGGATGATCTAGGACTCCATACCCACACAATAATCAATTGACTAACTCCCATAATCAATTAACTAACTAGCCCTAGAACCGCTAGGGCTCTGATACCAAACTGTGATGACCCAACCCGTCAAATAAAAAAGTTTTTTTAACCCGGATCACTATTATCATAAATATTGATCCTCAACGGTCCAATAAACAAACAGCGCGGAAACAATGATTCAACAATCAAAAACAATTATCGTTTAACAAACACATACTTATTAATTCTAGTTCAATTCGGTAATACACATAGTTCTGAAATTGCTAACACCCTAGCAATTCTAATTTATTACACGAAAATGAGCCACTAGATCATTCCCCTCGTCCCGGCCATGATTCCACGATCACTGACTGTCTTTACCTGCATCACATGGTTATACCAGATGCGTGAGTATTATCATAAATACCCAGTGAGACGGTTATCCCATCTACAGGCTATGTACAAATATAAGCATAAGCAATGCTACAATACCAGGATGAACAATCAACACGAAAATAACTCAATCGCGTAAAAACAACCTGTGTCGATCGATACACTAACCCGTGTCGATCGACACTAATTCCGACACTCATGTCCGTCAGCACACCATCCCGGTGACCTACTGACACCATGTCGATCGACACACCCATATGTGTCGATCGACACACCAAACCCAGAAAACTCGCACACGCGATTTTCTGCATAATAATCCATCAAACAACACAAAATTCGATCCCAAACAACACACAAACGCATCCTAACACTTCTTATGCTTACACGCACCCATGGGCACGCACTCACCTCGATTTGGGAAAGAAAACGGATTCAAAAGTGTTCAAGAACACCAAGAACACGCACGTCCCAAAGAACTCAACACACGCGACGAACGGCTACACCAAATTCCAAGCTGAAACGGCGCTGAAAACTACACGCACAGAGCTACACAACGGTGTGTAGAACGTCCGCTAAATCCCAATATATCGGCGGGAAAATAGCCCGCAAGTTCGACGATCCGAACTGGAACAGAAACGACACGTTTTACAAAAAAACACACTGGGAACGGAACATGCATCGGAAACAAGATCGGAAACCCGATTTGAAAACTAGACAGAGAGAGCTTTCTAACCGTATATAGAAATCTCTCTGATTCCCACCGGTTCGACGGGAAAACAGCCCGTAAGTTAGACGATCGGAACTGGAAACAGAGACGACATGTTTAACAAGAACGCTCACCGAGAACGTAAAATACATCGGAATCACGATCGGAAACACGATCTAAAAACTAGACAGGGAGAGCTTTCTAACCGTATATCGATCGTCCTCTGATTCTCAACAGAACGACGGCAAAACTCCTCCGAAGTTGACTGATCGCAGTTGAAGGCTGCACAAACCGACCAACTTAGAACGATCATAACTCACGATCTAACCGTCCGATTTACAAACGGTTTTCACCCACATCAAGATAAAAGATTGAAGAACTTACCCACAAAGTCTCAGCCCGATCCGACGTGATCTTCCTATCCGATTGTCTCCTCTAATACACGGACTGCAGTTGTTCTTCTCCAAAGAACAACTCCAAGGAAGAAATCACCCCACTCCTTTCTCAAATCCCCCTTTTCACTCTGTTTCTTCATCCAAAAGACCCAGCCGACACTCCTCTGTTTTTTTTTTTTTTTTTTTTTTTTTTTTTTCGTGTCGATCGACACACGACCAAATATTCCGTAATTTGGTTCGCGGTCGTTACAGGAACAACTGAGTCGGACTCCCCACTGCCCTCTCTAGTTGCAGCAGGAACTGCAATTTTCCCATGAGTGCGAGCACGCAGATGATGGGCAATGGTTCCTTTTACGGACTCTGTCTTGACTATTGCAGAGGATTTCAATTTCTTTTCTTTCAAACCCTTAGTAGTAGGAGCGGGTCTTTTGCTTTTAGTAGGGGTTGGTTCTTCCACAAGTTGAGGCGCATCTTATGATGACTGAGACATGACTTAAACAGAGACATGAGAAGAGATTTAACCAAGAAGATACAACAAAGAAGAATGAGGGACAGTTTCTTTGAGAGATAAAGGAATTAGGGTTAGGAAAGAGTAAAGTAGGGAAACAGATCTGGAGTGGATGAATTAATAACGAAGACAAGGCGGTTGCGTTTCGCATTCCGCTTTTCTCAGTTTTGATGCACATGCACAGTAACTGCCACTTTCTTTACCCCTTCCCTTCTTATCTTGAAACCGCTCGGCCCAAGCCTAGTAATTTCTTTTTACTGAGACACCAGTGGACTTGATTTAACAAAAGTCTATTAACATACGACATTTGCATTAGTACAACAGACATTTAGCCAAAGCAACAGTTAAACAAACATGACACCACACACATGGTTTTTGCTTATATAACCTTTTCGAATATATTATAGGGAACTTAACTTAAACAGCATATAAATTATGTCATATTACTAGAAGTATATAAAACTTTTTTTTATTACTGATTTATTTTAAATGCCCAGTGTGCCCTTGTAATTACGTTATGACAAAAAACCTAATTACAAGAATGTCATTACTTTTGCGTGCCACGTCAGATAAAATCCGGCGCCACATAGGAAATCGCTGACGTGTATCAATGAACTCAGCCGTAAAGTATTACGGCGGTATTGACAGCTGAGTTATATATACGATGTGGCTGACTTAAAAAAATTGGCTAATTTACATATACAAATAAGCCAAACGATACGGTTGACTTACAAAACGTGGCTGATTTAAGATCTTTTGGCTGACTTAAGATTTATGTGACGGCTGTGTTTACAAAAATCTGCCTGATTTATGAGCTAATAGTTGACTTACGTACATATATGACGGCTGATTTGTACATCTGCTGGTTGAGATATGTTTCTCACGATGATGGAATGATCATCGACTGGCTATGTTACTAAACGGACGGTTTACCTATGAAAGATTGTTACGGCTGATTTAAGTATAATTAGCGTAAATCAGCCATGTTTAGCTTGTTTAATAGTAAAGTCGGCCTTATTACGTCTGATTTATTAGCGAAAGATTAATTACTACAATAGCATTCATTTGACGGCTGATTTATTGGACGATACAGCTGACATAATATTTTCCAGCTGATCTACGCCCTTTTATGGCCTCTTTTCGAACCCGATTTTTGTTGTTTTTATTACTGAAATAGTATTCACGTTGCAACAGATTTACATATGCATTTGTTGACTGATTTAGTTAGGCTGATTTACGTTTTCATTTTGTGGCTCACTTGCCATATAAGCAAAAAATTAATGACATAAAATCCGATTTTCCATGTCATCAGCTCTTATTTTCCATGTCATTGTTAGAGTTTTATGTTGTGACGCTGTGCCTTCTTCTTCTTCTTCTTCATCTATTTATCTTCTTTATCATCTGATACCCAGAAACTTAATCGTCACCCTCTTCATCTATTTTCCTTCCTCATTATTTTTTTTTCATTGATCTTTGTTCGAGATCTTATGGATCCGGTAATTATTGGTTCCGGTAACTGGGTCAAGAAAAACAGATACGTATTCAATGCCGATGGTAGAGGGTGTAGAGTTCTGTATTTAAATGATGAAACAACACACGACGAACTTGTGAAGTCTGTACTCGATGATTACGGATTGAACGAGTCGAGCCATCAGATTCAGCTGAGCTACATATTCTCGAATAAAACTTTGAAAACAATGGCGCACGATACTCCACCAGTTTACGTCTCCAATACTCGACAGTTGATAGGTTTTCTAAGCCTAAGGAAATTCGAACAGATACGTCTATGTGTAGAGATTACGGAGAAAAAGGAGAGCGAAATTAGTCAGAATGACGAAGTGAGAGAGAAAAAGAAAAGGTTATTCAGTTATAGCTCAAAAGTAGAATCTACATACGAAGATTACGGTGGTTTCAGTAATGATAATTGTCTGGGTGTTGAAACAAAATATGAAGATAAACACGACGATGAAGACATGGATTGCGCAAGTAAAATGGAAGGTGAAGAATACGAAGTAGGCAGAGAAGACGAAGTAAGCGAACAAGACAAAGACGATGATGAATTTGAAAGCCGATTTGATATGTTCGATGACTCGGATGGTGCTTCATCTGAAGATGATAACTTCAGTTCATACGATGAGTCTCCAATACAAGACGAAGATTCACCGACGCTACCGCCTAAGAAGAGAGCTCAGTACATGTCGGTGAGCGGATCGGAAAGGAATCCAGAGGTTCTAAGGTTGGAGATGTCTTCGCTAAACCTCGCGGTAGGGCAACGATTTGAGAGTAAAGCCGATTTGGAGAAACGACTGAAACTTCTTATGGTGAGAGATCAATTTGATTTTGATGTATACGTATCCAATTCGGACACACTCATTGTTAAGTGTTGGGTTGATGGATGTCTCTGGAGAGTTTGTGCTTCTACACAAGGGGAATTACCGGCATTTTATGTTCGTATTTACGATTCGAAGCATACATGTTCTGTAACTGAGCGTTCTAATCGATCTCGACAAGCAACACCAGATATTTTAGGCCAGTTGTACAGGGATTATCTCGGCGACATTGGTCCGTCAGTTCAACCTAAGAGTGTCGGAATAACTATCAATAAGCATTTTGGTGTAAAGGTAATTACTAGTACGTTGCAGCTGACTTATTTGTATAATATAGCTTATTTTTTAGTACGTTTTGGCTGACTTATTTGTATATTACAGCTGATTTTACTAGTATATTACAGCTGGTTTTATATCTTTTTCAGCTGATTTATTGGTACATTGCGGCTGACTTATTTTTTTATTACAGCTGATTTACTTGTACTTTACCTTTTCCGAGTGGACAGATGGATTATTGGAAATCACATCGAACGCTAAAATTTGCAAGGGAAATTGATATGGGAACTCCTGAGAGTGGGTTTGAAGACTTCCATCCTTACCTATATATGATAAGAAGGCAAATCCGGGTACGGTTACGCGTCTTCAAATTGATGAGTTTGGAAGATTCATGTATGTGTTCCTTGCGTTTGGTGCGAGCATAAATGGGTTTCCTTTCATGCACAAAGTTATCATTGTCGACGGTACATTTCTTAATGGTAAATACAAAGGGACACTTCTCACAGCACTAGCTCAGGATGGTAACTTTCAGATCTTCCCAATAGCCTTCAGTGTGGTTGACACTGAAAATGATGATTCATGGCACTGGTTTTTTACGCAACTAAAATTTTTGATTCCTGACGATGAGGCCCTTGCGATTATCTCGGACAGGCATTATTCGATAGGAAAAGCAATTGGAAATGTGTTTTGTTGGCTTCTCGTGGAATTTGCACTTACCATTTATATAAGAACATTTTGCAAAAGTACAAAGGAAAAGATGTCTTTCGTCTGGTGAAGAAAGCGGCAAAATGTTTTAGGGTTTCTGACTTTACTACGATGTTCGAGGAGATTGAAGCGATTAATCCTGAACTTCATGGCTACCTCCAAAGAGCTGATGTCTGACTGTGGGCGCATGTTCATTTCCCGGGCGAAAGGTACAATTTGATGACTACGAACATAGCGGAATAAATGAACAGAGCACTGTCAAATGCTAGAAGTCTTCACATTGTTCGACTATTAGAATCGATACGGATTATGATGACCAGATGGTTTGAATAACAGAGAGAGGAAGCGAAATCGCAGCTAACCACGCTTTCGCGTGGTGTCGAGAAACTACTACATGTAAGTCAGCCATTGCAGTTGATAAGTCAGTCGTTATTGTTCCTTTATGATAAGCCAGCCATAATGTTTTTTTAATTTTTTTATGTATAATAGGGCCGTGTCATTGCCGCCAGACTTATGACGGTACAAAGGATTGATCCTTATCACACGGAAGTTACATATGGATCGTCTTTGCATATTGTGAATTTGGAAACGAGAAAATGCACATGTCGGCGTTTCGAACACGAGAAATTACCATGCGTGCATGCAATCGCAGCTGCCGAGGATAGGAAAATTTGTCGTATATCCTTATGCAGTCTTTACTACAACAGTAGTTATTTGGTAAACGCATATGGTGAATCGATCATGCCGATAGATTCAGCGTTCCAAGTTCCAAATAACGTTGCTAACCAACCGTGCTTCCCCCCGCTTGTTCGTCAACAATCAGGAAGGCCTAAGAAAAGTAGGATGAAATCTGCTATAGAAGTTGCCCTTGAGAACAAACGTCCTAGGAAACGACACGCATGTTCTCGTTGTAAACAGCCTGGGCATAATGCAAAAACTTGTCCGATTTAAAAGTGTTGTTTGGATATGTATGGATTTGTGTTGTTTGGATATGTATGGATTTGTGTTTTTGTTACAGCGATAAATCAGCCGTAAAGTAAGATTGAATTATTGTCAATAAACGACTGACTTATGATTACAATACAGCTTATTTTCAATAAACGACTGAGTTAAGATTACAAAACGGCTGAGTTATTTAGACTTCACGCCTGATCTATAGCGGCAGACATATAATATATTTAATACACGGCTGACTTATCTAATGCCGAAATACGAAACGTCTCGAGATAAAATTGAATAAATTATGTTTTTTTCCGCCCAAATACGAAACGTCGCGAGATAAATTACACGTTTGGCTGACTTATATGATCTAATGGCTGACTTATGACATGGTTTGGGAATGTCATAAATTTGGGTTTAGGGTTTTTGTATCTAGTTCTTTAGAGTGGCCACTCGCAAATTCAAAAAAGAACATATCTCTTAACAATTAGATACCATTCAGTTAGTCTGATTGTCAATAAACGACTTAGTTATGATTATAATATGGCTGAGTTATGTAGACTTCTCGAGTAGTCAATGGCACATTTAATATTTAAATTTGGCAAATTGTGGTAATTAATCTATAAGGTTATAAGATTATTTGCTGTGAAACTTCAGATTGGTAAAGATGATTTGGCAAATTGTATTTCAATTCAAGATGATTTGCTACAAACAAGATATAAGTTCACTAAAACAAGCCACTAGAGGCATCATGCCTTGATCTTGGAGCAGAACTTGAGCATAGGAGGAGATGCTTTGTCTTCCCAAACCAACTCCAGCACAAAAGATTCGTACGCCTTAACGCCAATAGCCTTGAAGAATTCTCTAACCTCTGAACCAAAGCGCAACCTCATATGTATGTCTGCCACGCATAGATACACTGGCCACTCTACTCCATGCTTGTCCAAAAGAGTAATCTCCTTCCCTTCCGCTTTTTCCATCTGGTGAGCCCTAGTGAAGCTCACTTGAATATTCTGCATAAGAAAGAGACAATAAGCTCATGACAAAACATCAATATCGAAAAAAATATGGGAACAAAACTCCTTCAAGAGAGTTTACTTAAACTTACAAGTCTAGAATCTTTTATACTAGCTGGTGTGACAGTTAGTGTCACAAATCGGTTTTCACTTAGTGTAGATGACACTCTACTTTGCTGCTATGTTTTGTGGAGATGTTGTCCTCCTCCCCCTCCACATCATCATCATCATCATCATCGACGTTGTTGGTAGACTATACATATTGAATCTCACAGCAACTAGGTCCAAGACCAGTGACGTGGAAGAAAAAATCTCCTTTGTGTCTGAAAATGATGAAGTCTCCGACTCGGAAATCATGAGCAACTGCGAACTCTTTCCATCCAAAGGTGAGTCTCCGACCTTCCATCTTAACTTTCCATGTTTTCTTACACGCGTCCGACTTAAGCTCCATCATATTTCTTTCGTTTCTTCCTTCTATGTATTTTGAGAAGAACTTCACCGGAATGCTCTGCAACAAACACAAACCATAAAGAAGAAGAAAGACATTGAGATATATATATATATGTATATATATAGAGAGAGAGAGAGGGAGGGAAGAAGGGAGATTACATATGAGGTGGGAGTGAAAGCCGGGAAGAAGAGGTTGAAAGAAATGTGGGTTTGTAGGAGATTTACATACTTGATCCGCCATTGTCGAAGTTGGAAAAAGAGCTTCGAAGATAAGAAAAACCTAAGTTTATGAGTGATGTTCGTTATCCTCCTCTTATTTATGGAGTATACTCTCTACATGGTTCATACAGATTAGAGTTTCCAAAAAATTAATCATTACTCATATAGGGAGCCATATAACTGTCAGTAATAGCGTCTCGAGAATACAAAACATCGCGAGATAAAATTTAATAAATTATGTTTTTTTCCCGCCGAAATACAAAACGTCTCGAGATAAATTACACGTTTTGGCTGACTTATGATTATAATACAGTTGACTTATGATTACAATACAACTGATTGTCAATAAACGACTAAGTTATGATTACAATACGGCTGAGTTATTTAGACTTCACGGCTGACCTATGATTACCAAACGCGTGCGTAATACGATTACGTACATACTACATGGCTAACTTATTTTAAATACACGGCTAAACTTATCTTATGCGTGCCAAAAGTGACTTATATTTTAACCACGGCTGACTTATCTTATGTGTGTCAAAAGTGAGTAGAAACTAGACGACTGACTTATATTTTAACCACGGCTGACTTATCTTATGCGTGTCAGAAGTGAAGTCATAAAAGACATTTAGGCTGAGTTATTAATGAAGTTTAGGCTGAGTTATGTTAAATTTTTGGCTGAGTTATGTTAAAGGTTAGGCTGAGTTATGTTAAAGGTTAGACTGAGTCATAAACGAAGTTTAGGCATTAGAGTACTAAAAATACATAAACATTAGAGTACTAAAACATATGCATTACATAATCATAAGCATTAGATAAACACTTAGTCAGCCATATATTTTGCATCAAGCTTCAGCCGATCAATTTCTGGAACTTCGACTTTGGCCATCTTTTCTTCGGTTTCAACGAGTTCTGCTGCAAGTTTCTCCAACTCAGCGGGGAAGTCAAACTTTTCCATGCCCATAATTTTTTCAAGCAAATCCATTTTCGCATTAATAGATTTCACTTCCATCATAACATCATGCAATTCAGCTTTAGCTTTCATCTGTTCCTTGAGCAAGAGGAGCAACGACTTGTAATGCTCCTCGGTTTCCCTTCTGGCCTTTTTAAAATCATTTGGTCCATGGTCATCTTCCATTGGACGCTTCATCATCTTCTTCGATTCTGCCATTGATGCTGCGTGTATATCGAAAATAGGATGTTAATGTAAACATATAAACAAATCAAGTTGCAAAAACGTGAATTACATATACTAGGAGAACAAGGAAAAACTAACTTGTATTTGAGATTGCAAAAGGATAAAACAAGTTCAAAGTTAATAAAAACAAATGTTCGGTCACTGAGTGTTCACTTGGTATTTATGGAAAAAAACGAAATTGTTCGGTTACTGAGTAGTTACCAAAAATACAATTAAAAACTTTTCGGTTACTGAGTGTTTACGTACATATATTCAGGCGCCATAATAAATGATATATTCTCTATTATTTAAATTTAAAAATGTGTAATTTAATGTTAACTTCACGGCTGACCTATAGGTGCTACACGGCGGGACTTATAATATATTTAATATACGGCTGACTTATCATCATGCGTGTCAAAAGTGAAGTCATGAACGAAGTTTAGGCTGACTTATAGTTAATATACGGCTGAGTTATATTTAATACGGCTGAATTATATTTGCTCATGCGTGTCAAAAGTGAAGTCATAAATGAAGAAACAAGGCATTAGAGTACTAAAAATACATAACTAATCTGAATTACATTATAAAGGAGGAAACAATAGTTTATATTACAACAACCAAAGCCTAGTGTTCGGCCAATATATAATCGGCTTAAAATTACGGTAAAAAAGACCTAACTCTTTGATCCAAAAGTAGCGGTCACACAAATTATTATCCTTACTGTCTTCAATGTACCAAAGATCCCAATCTCGGTCCATCAATGGAGTACATGTGCAATTATAGAACAAGGTTATTTCCTTTGACATGAACTCATACTTCTTTGTTAGAAACGCATCAGTGTGAGACGTTCCCCAACCCCAGTCTAGAGATCTAACAATCTTGCCTATCCTCTGAACAGATTCCCTTGTGAAAAGAGAGAAATACTCCTCAGTATTCCAAAATACCTTGCGTGTCATTGCATATGTGTACAAAGCATGCTCGAATCCTACATCTGCTGCTCTCTTAATCAAAGCAATTCCTTCATCTTGGAGGTCGAACGTGAAGAACATTTGTACACCCTCTAAGAACAGTGTACTCGGGTTTCCATTAGCGTAGCAAACTTGCATCACCAAGTTAGATAGATGTATGTACGAAGGGAAGGTAAACACATCTATAGATGCGTACACTCCGGGCCGGTCTGTTAGTTCATTCATAGACTTGCATGTTGCTCTCAATCTATATAGATCTGCAACGGAGTTAGCGGCCACACGTTCGACCACTAAGGCTTGGATTTCTTCAGGTAGGGCGGTAAGAGGGAATACTTCCATTACAAAGTGGATATAAAACGGCTGAGTTATGATTTCACTGCAAATTTGAGTAAATTTCTCTAGAGATATAATGTTAATGAAACACTAAAGAGATGGTATTTATAGATTTAAAAAAATTTAATAGCAACTCTTCGGTTACTGTGCAAAGAAGCGGCTGACTTAAGATTGACGAATTCGTGTTTCGGCTGAGTTATGACTGCTTTGTGCAAAAGAAGCGGCTGACTTGAGAATGACGAATTCGTTTTTCGGCTGAGTTATGATAAAAGGTTAATGAAACACTAAAGAGATGGTATTTTAAAAAATTTAATAGCAACTCTTCGGTTACTGAGTAAAGGCTGACTTATGCGTTAGTCAGCCTTTACTCTCATTAATAGCGACTCTTTGATTACTGAGTAGTCACGAAAAACAACTGTTCAGTAACTGAGTAGAAAAACAACTAGGACTTATGACTGGTTAATGAGTGTTTAAATGATTTTATAGATATTCAAACAAAAAAAATAGTGACTCTTTGGTTACTGAGTTGTTACGAAAAGCAACTGTTCGGTAACTGAGTAGAAAAAAAATTGTTCGTATATTTTGAGTGAAGGCTGACTTATGACTGATCAACCAAAAAAGTAAATTTTGATGCGTTTTTGACGGAAAAACTGTCTATTTCTCCACGATAACTTTGCTATATGCGTATATGGAACTCTAACTCCAAAATTACAAAATTTCTCCAAATCTTCACACAAAAACTACTCAAATGATGAGTAATGTCTCTAGGGCTTCGTCTTCATCATCGATAGGGCGTCCAAGAAGAAGGGGAAGAGTTGTTGGAGTCCCGAAGAGATGTTGGTGTGGAAGCTCGATTTGGGAATTGATCTCAAAATCGGAGCACAATCCTTATAGGCGTTACTATCGTTGTGGTTTTGCTATAGATAAGAAGGTATATTGGCGTTGCTCAAATAATAATGTATGTTGCTCACGTTTTGGTTTAAGAAATGAAGTTGGTTTGTGTTGGATTTTGATTTCTAGCTCATGAACGATGACCACATATTTAAGTGGGTTGATGAGGCGCACCTAAACGAGATTGAGGCTCTTCAAAGGACAAATGGAAGACTTGAGAAAGATTTGAAGGAGATTTTAGCCGAAAGAAACGAATGTGAGCAAATGTTGTTCGATAAGGTTCAATTGAAGCTTGAGAAGGAGATATTTGAGAGGATGGAAGGTATCTTGGTTGAGTCATCAAGCCGAGTGAAGAAGATCATGATTGTTGTTGTGATTGTGTGTATGGTTATGGTTGGGTGTAGCAAACTAGTTGGTTGATCCGTTTGGTGTTGTCTTTTGTTTCTTGTTGTTGGAAATGAAATTGGTGTATGGTCTTTTATTGCTTGTTGTTGGTATTGGAATGATCTGAAATGTGATGTTGTGTATGGTCGTTTGTTTGTTGTTGTTTGATCTGAAAGTATGTCTGATTATGTACATATACACACGCATAATAAATGAAGCCATAGTAAATTCGGACTTGTAAATCAATTAATTCAGACTGATTGTGCAAAGAAGCGGCTGACTTAAGAGTGACGAATTCGTGTTTCGGCTGAGTTATGACTGCTTTGCGCAAAAGAAGCGGCTGACTTAAGAGTGACGAATTCGTGTTTCGGCTGAGTTATGACTGCTTTGCGCAAAAGAAGCGGCTGACTTATTGGTTTAAATATTCAAAACACAAATAACTCGTCAGTTTAGCTTATCTATACGGCTGATTTATACATTCAAAACACAAAAGATACGGCTGGTTTAAACATTTAAAACACAAATAACTAAAGGGTCTCATAACTAAATTACATTCAAAAACCAAAATTATCAGGGCCAAACTCTTCAAACATATCGACCAGATTCGTCCAAACTATAGTGTTTATCCAATCTGGCTTCTCGCCACCATGCGCCCATATCCTCCTTAACGTGCGCATTTGAGTTCGAAATAGCATTCTAGCCACCAGATTAAAATGTGTCCAAATCTTCAAAGTGTGTCTCGGTTCCCATATGTATTTCCGCTACAAAAAAATAAAATAAAATAAATATTATTGTTGTTGATAAAATAAATAATACGAAACATCGCGAGATAAAATTGAATAAATTATGTTTTTTTTTTCCGAAATACGAAACGTCGCGAGATAAATTACACGTTTCGGCTGACTTATATGTACCTAATGACCGGCTGATTAGAGTTCCCAAAAGATTAATCATTACTCCTAGTATAGGGAGCCATATAACTGTCAGTATAGCGTCTCGAGAGTACGAAACGTCTCGATATAAAATTGAATAAATTATGTTTTTTTCCCGCCCAAATACGAAACGTCGAAAGATAAAATTGAATAAATTATGTTTTTTTCCCGCCCAAATACGAAACGTCGAGAGATAAAATTGAATAAATTATGTTTTTTTTTCGCCCAAATACGAAACATCGAGAGATAAAATTGAATAAATTACACGTTTTGGCTGACTTATATGCACCTAATGGCTGACTTATGGCATGGTTTGAGGTTTAGGGATATAGTTGAGGTTTGGCTGAGTTATATACACGACAGGGCTGCGGTATGTCTTAGTTAGGGCTGATTTAAATAGTCTTAATTGGCTGACTTATGGTATGGTTTGGGAATGTCACTTGGTATTTATAGGAAAAACCGAAAACTGTTGGGTTACTGAAACTGTTCGGTTACTGAGTAGTTACCAAAAATACAATTAAAAACTGTTCGTTTACTGAGTGTTTAGTTTAGGCTGAGTTATGACTGAGTTAGGCTGAGTTATGACTGAGTTATACCTAATCATAACTACTAGTTCCCAAAAGATTAATCATTACACCTAATATAGGAAGCGCCATATAGCTCGTCAGTTGAGCGTCTCGAGAGTATTAATTTTGGTTATGATTACGTATTCAGACGCCACAATAAATCATATATTCTATATTATTTAAATTTTAAAATGTGTAACTTAAGGTTTACTTCACGGCTAACTACACGGCGGACTTATAATATATTTAATACATGGCTGAGATATCTAATGCGTGTCAAAAGTGAAGTCATGAACGAAGTTTCGGTTGACTTATATCAAATGTTAGGCTGAGTTATAGGCTGAGTTTCGGCTGAGTTATATCAAATGTTAGGCTGAGTTATAGGCTGAGTTTTGGCTGAGTTATATCAAATGTTAGGCTGAGTTATTACTGTGACTACTAAAACATAAACATTAGATAAAGTAAGATAAACATAAACATAAGACTACTAAAACATAAGCATTAGATAAACATATATCCCTATTTTGCATGAAACTTCATCCAATCAAGTTCTTCAACGCTTGTGTTATACATCTTTTCTTTGGCTTCAACGAGTTCTGCTGCAAATTTGTCCAACTCAGCAAGGAAGTCAACCTTTTCCTTCCCGATAAATTCTTCAAGCAAATCCATTTTCGCAGAAATAAACATAACTTCCACAAAAGCATCATGCAATTCAACTTTTGTATTAATCTGTTTCTTGAGCAAGAGGATCAATGTCTTGTAATGGTCCTCGTTTTCCCTTTTGGCCTTTTTAATAGCATTTCATCGATGGTCATCCTCCATTGGACACTTCATCATCTTCTTTGATTCTGCCATTGATGTTGCATGTATATCAAAAATAGGATGTTAATATATAATGTAAACATATAAACAAATCAACTTGCAAAAATCTGAATTACATATACTAGGAGAACAAGGATAAACTAACTTGTATTTGAGATTACAAAAGGATAAAACAAGTTCAAAGTTAATAAAAACGAATGTTCGGTTACTGAGTGTTCACTTGGTATTTATAGAAAAAAATGAAAACTGTTGGGTTACTGAAACTGTTCGGTTACTGCGTAGTTGCCAAAAATACTATAAAAAATAGATAAAATTACTCAAATAGCATAGAAAAGGTTAATATGATTAGCGTTTCGAGAGTACCAAACGCGTGCATAATATGATTAAATGTTATATATTCACATGCCATATTTATATAATAGAGAATATATGATTTATTATTTATATGATTATATGATTATTTATTTATTATATATGTGAGAACAATGTGTATGTTTTGCTAGACCTTTAGGAATAAGAGTTTAGGGTTTAGGGTTTAAGGTTTTGTGAGAACAATGTGTATGTTTTGCTATACTTCTAGGAATTATGGTTTAGGGTTTAGGGTTTAGGGTTTAGTGAGAACAATGTGTATCTTTTGCTATACCTCTAGGAATTAAGGTTTAGGGTTTCGGGTTTATGGGTTTATGGTTTAGGGTTTAGTGTTTAAGGTTTTGTGAGAACAATGTGTATCTTTTGCTATACTTCTAGGAATTATGGTTTAGGGTTTCATTTAGAGTTTTGTGAGAACAATGTGTATCTTTTGCTATACTTCTAGGAATTAAGGTTTAGGGTTTAGGGTTTAAGGTTTTGTAAGAACAATGTGTATCTTTTGCTATACTTCTAGGAATTATGGTTTAGGGTTTAGGGTTTAAGGTTTTGTAAGAGCAATGTGTATCTTTTGCTATACATCTAGGAATTATGGTTTAGGGTTTCGTTTAGAGTTTTGTGAGAACAATGTGTATATTTTGCTATACCTCTAGGAATTAAGGTTTAGGGTTTATGATTTAAGGTTTAAGGTTTTGTAAGAACAATGTGTATGTTTTGCTATATCTAGGAATTAAGGTTTAGGGTTTAGGGTTTAGGGTTTAAGGTTTTGTAAGAACAATGTGTATCTTTTGCTATACTTTTAGGAATTATGGTTTAGGGTTTAAGGTTTAAGGTTTTGTAAGAACAATGTGTATCTTTTGCTATACATCTAGGAATTATGGTTTAGGGTTTCGTTTAGAGTTTTGTCAGAACAATGTGTATGTTTTGCTATACCTCTAGGAATTAAGGTTTAGGGTTTAGGGTTTAAGAACAATGTGTATGTGTATAATTTCGTAGACGAGATAGGGAAGTCTTCAGTTTGGAGATATAGTAGCAGACTTGTCATACAAAACATAAGATATAGTAGCAGACTTCTCATACAAAACTAAAAAAGTTCAATCTTTTACAGAAAGCTTGAGATAGAAGTTGAATTGGCGTGCCGATTTGCTACGGCGAAGTATCGGCTCTGTGTTTCTTTGGATTTGGTGGTTGACTTGGACTCCGGCGAGATGATTCGCCTTCATCTCCAACTTTCGGTGTCTCCTCTTCGAACCGATCTCTGTTCCTTTGAGTGAGAAAGTTCTGGTAGTACCTGCACAACAAGAAACAAACAAAATACAAGGAACATCACAGTTTGACAGTATTAATTTCACCAGGTTGAAAACAACAAAAATTTGACTTGCAAAGAATTCGACATTTCATATATACTGAATACACGTAATGACAGAATTCGACATTCAATACAATACACATGTTGACTAAGAGTTTACCTGAAAACTCTTTCGAGAATTGCCTCATACGATAAAAAGTTTTCTCCGTTTCGTGACATCTTTCGGGCATAGTTGTCGATGGCCCTGTCGATTGTTCATCTCGGAATAGAGAAACAGATTTCAGATTAGTGCTGCAAAATTTGAGATTGGTATTTGAATTGACATGTATGCAGTTAGAAGTATGTAAGTTTGTAATGGCGAGAAACATGGTTGGTTCATGTAACTTACAAGAGATTTCCTCCCATTATCGTGTACTCAGCGATCTCCTGAAGGGCTACAGTGGTTGTTTGGTTCGTACAGAAAGGGAAAGAGAAAAGGGGTCAGACACTGAGAAGTAAGTCAGAACCATGAAGATCTTGAACAGGGGCAGTCGAAGAGACTTACATGGATCTATGTCGAAGTTAATGATATATCTAACCCTCTCGAGTCTAGGGAACCGAGTTTCAGAGGTAGCAGAGGAAGAATCCGGTTGCAGATTTGGGGATCGAGACGGAGAGGCCATTATAGGTGATTGATTGAGATTTTAAGTTTTTATTTCGCAAGAGATGAGAAAGTGAGGAGCCCCCTGGTTGCTAACCGAGGGTTTTCTGAATACGTAATTATATTAAAATTAATACTCTCGAGACGCTTCCTATATTAGGTGTAATGATTAATCTTTATTATATAAGTCAGCCGAAACGTGGCTGACTTATATATTGAAATTAAGTCAGCCAAAACGTGGCTGACTTATGCCACGTTTCGGCTGACTTATATGTTGAAACTCCTAGTTCCCAAAAGATTAATCATAAAAGTTCCTAAAAGTTCAATCATAACTCCTAGTTCCCAAAAGATTAATCATTACACCTAATAAAGAAAGCGTCTCGCGACGTTTCGTATTTGAATATCTGTATATATCTACCTTCTCGTAAACCTTGTCTCTCCCGTCACATTCTATCCAACACTATTTTCTCCCTTCTCATAAATCTATCGGTTTCATATTCCTTTTCGACATGTATGTTGTCCCACCCTGTAGTTCCAAGTTATTCAGCAGTGTCGATGCCATATTATACTCCGCTGAGCGGGATAACCTCGCTGTTCTAAACCCTGGTATTGGTATTATTGATAAAACAACCATCACGTGGTTCACGAGCTCTCGAAGGCGATCCCGGAGATTCTTCAAGAAGGCTGGGTTCATTAGTGGCCGACTTACCGCTTCATTCCCGATTATTTTAAGGAACGATGGTTTCTTAAACTCGCTGTAAGCCAACCCTAATATCTTTCTTTCGGGTTCATATTATGAACAACAATAATATTTCTCTCTTTTTTTATTTTGTAGCGAAAATACAGATGGGAACCGAAACACACTTTGACGATTTGGACAAATTTTAATCTGGTGGCTAGAACGCTATTTCGAACTCAAATGCGCACGTTAAGGAGGATATGGGCGCATGGTGGCGAGAAGCCAGATTGGATAAACACTATAGTTTGGACGAATCTAGTCGATATGTTTGAAGAGTTTGGCCCTAATAATTTTGGTTTTTGAATGTAATTTAGTTATGAGACCCTTTAGTTAGTTATTTGTTTTTTGAATGTTTAAACCAGCCGTATCTTTTGTGTTTTGAATGTATAAATCAGCCGTATCTTTTGTTTTTTGAATGTATAAATCAACCGGGTAGATAAGCTAGTTATTTGTGTTTTGAATAATTAAACCAATAAGTCAGCCGCATCTTAAGGAGAGTAAAAGCTGACTGACACATAAGTCAGCCTTTACTCAGTAACCGAAGAGTTGCTATTACATTTTCTTTTATATCAATAAAATACAATCTCTTTAGTGTTTCACAAAACCCTAAACCCCAAACATATTATAAGTTCCTTCATCGAGGATATCTGATGCAATCTTCACCCGTATACCCTGAATATTCGCATCATTTATCCCATCGAAAGTAGTGCCAAGCGCTAGACACTCCTTAAGATGCGGTTGACTTATTGGACGTTTTGTGGGACGTTTTTGCCTCTCCTCCTTCGGAACCCAAACTGCTTCAATTTAGGCTTTCGGAGATTGATAGAAACTAAGTCGTTCATCATAACAGGGAGCATTTGCGTAAACGGCGTAAATGAATCTACGATTTTCTGTTCACTTTCGGGTGTCACCTGTCCAATGATGGGATCGTAAGCTTTGATATTCTCATTAAGAAGGTCTACGTGAAATGCCACCCAATGATCTCCTCCAGTCTGTAGAATTCCGTACAAGTGATCGACATCTTCTAACCACTTCTTGTTTGTTTGCATGTCTGCCAGAACTTTGCCGTTTACTAAATCCTCATACCCAACACCTTTGAACTTAAACATCTTTGGTTTCATCTTGAACTGTTTGTAATCCATACACCATTGTGAAGTAAACCAAGGGTCCAAAAATCCAATTCGCTTGGAGTAGAATGGGGAGGGATCTAGCATGGATTTTTTTATGAGGATTCTCAGATACGCGGAATTATGCTGTACAAAAAGAATCAAGTCAGCCCAAAAATTAAACTTAACTCAGCCCCATATAATATATAACTCAAACATAAAGCATACTTAAGCCTACATAACTCAGATATATAATAAATAACTCAGACATTAAGTAAATTTAACTCAGCCCCATATAATATATAACTCAGACATAAAGCATATTGAAGCCTACATAACTCATACATATAATAAATAACTCAGACATTAAGTATATTTAACTCAGCCCCAACATTATACTTACATTATCATACAGCCATCCATAATCTGTAGTTGGCCAATACTTTCTGCCAGTAATGAGAATTCTGAAGAACTCGATCTCCTCAGAAGCCCTTTTAAGTGGAACGTCCCTAAAACAATTAAACACAAGTTAGTTTAGGAAAATATTGCTAATAGCCGTATTAACACATGCTCTAAAAGTTCATACTTGAATTGCTTTATGTGATCCAAAATTTTATCCACTTTAACCGGATCAGCAGTTAAGAGAGGATCATAGATTGCCGGTGAAGGTTCATAATTTTTCCTCATGCACGTCATTCCATTGTCTCCAATATAAGGAAAAACTCGTGCTTGATGAGGATCATTTGCTAGCCTCGCTGAAGACCCATCAGGAGATAATTTCACATTGGACTCCCGATAAGCCTTAATTCTGTCAGACCTAATCCTTTCCTCTTCTTCCACATCAGAATCCGACAACAGTTCATTATATTCTGCGACAGTTTTGCTGGTGACATCCTCAATCTCAGTATCGTCTAAAATCTGTTTATTCTTTGCTGGGATAGTCACTTCCGTTGGTTTCGGATCATCGTCGCCTTTACGATTCCTCGTTAACCTCCTTCTTACTTGCCCCTCATTTTTTAAAGCGGCCTCCTTCTTTAAAGCATCGGCCTCCTTCTTCTTTAAAGCATCGTCCTCCTTCTTTTTTAAAGCAGCGGCCTCCTTTTTTAAAGCAGCGGCCTCCTTCTTCTTTAAAGCATCGACCTCCTTCTTCTTTTTAACCTCAGCCTCCTGCTTTTTTGCCTCAACCAATTTCTTAGCAGGAGAAATAGTAACGAAATCAACTGTTTCTTCTTCGTCATTACCAAACTCCTCAGCCAATTGAACTGGTTCAGTACTTTTAAGCTGTATTAACATATAAACATAACTCAGCCAGAATAAAAAGAATAAATCTGTCATTATATAACTATAACTCAGCCATCAAATAGGTAATAAATCAGTCGTCAAATAGGTAATAACTCAGCCGTAAAAAGTAACCATAACTCAGCTGTCAAAAATAAACATAAATCAACTGTAACGTACATTATGCAGGGGGCTGTTGACTGGTTCAGGACTTTTAAACTTTTCCTTCTTTGGCTGTATTAACATATAAACATAACTCAACCGAGACTAATAAGGATAACTCAGTCGTCAAAAATAAACATAACTCAACTGTAACGTACCTTTGGACTATTAACGGATTTCTGCGGGATGTTGTTCACTTTTGATTGGTTATCATCCTTTTGAGTACTGTTCCGTGCCTCGAGAGCATTCAGACGCTCTCTCATTTGCATCCGATCATTCTCAATAGATGCAACTCTTTCTTCCACAGCAGCTCGGACTGTATCACCAATCATCTTCTTTAAATCTGACAACTCTCCAAATTTTGTGTTATAGGCGTTTAACTGCGACTCAACACTCTCTATTCTACTACCAAAGTTGTCAAACTTGTCAAATCTTCTGACAAAGTTTTCCAGGACATTGACTACGGTCATCAAATCTGTCTCTTTCCCCATATCCTTGTAATTACTATGCTGCAACACAATCTCACTGTTGCTTACTTCCTGGTTTTTCTTAGCTTTCTTCTGCTTTTTTGCGGGGGGTTGATCGGAATCTAACGAAACTTCAACCTTCATTTTTTTCTTCTTCTCATTGCTCTTCACATCCCAAAAATCTCTAACAAACCTATCCGCATGTATGTCTGTTACCAGATTTACAATTTCTGGGTCATTTTCTTCACTCGCCCACTGCGGAAACAGCTCTTCTACAGCCTCCTTCATAACCATTTTCTTCACACGCACCTACATAGTAAATCAGCCATCAAGTGACTCATAAGTCAGACATCAAATAAATGATTCACAACTCAGCCATCAAGTAGTTCATAAGTCAGACATCAAATGATTCATAACTCAGCCATCAAGTAACTCATTAAGTCAGACATAAAATGATTCATAACTCAGCCAAGTCAACCTTCTTACCTCACCATGATCTCTGATCTCCTCAGATATGGCTGTAGTAAGACTTTTACGTGTACGGGTTCCACCCCATCGCAAAAGAGGAATTTCGTTCTCATTGACTACTCTTCCAAAACGCTCTCCGAAGCATGCCACAGATTCATACGGCCAAACCAACAACACGTCCTTCATGCCGCTAATGGTGTACGACTTTCCTTGTGGATTCAACATCTTAATTGAACCAACCAGAACTTCGAATGCAGTCCGACCCCACGGATAAGTCCTCAAGGCTTCATTATCGAATACTCTTTTTGCACTTTCAAAGGGTATTCTAGAATTATGATGCAAGCCATAAAGTCTCATGGCTTGAAGAAGCAACAGCCCTAACCATTTCTTCTTTTCAAAACTCCAGCCTCGACAGACCTCTAATGCTGGCCTCAGTTCATCTAACTTGGGTCCTACCCCATGCGGCACCTTCTACTCCTCCCAGAACGTTTTGTATTGCTCAGGTTCAAAACTTTCTATTGGCAGTGGACCTGTGTTTAGACCCGTGAGCGCACCAAATTCGATTAAGCTAAACCTGATAGGTTGATCAACAACAAGAGACCAAATCTCCTTGTCATGTACTCGTAGCTGTCTACATAGTAGATAGTGTACAGTCTTCCCAGACCACACCAATTGGCTATCAGCTAGCTTAGCAACTACTCCAAGAGGAAATTGCTTCATGTGTTCCCACACATCCTGTCCTTTTGCATCTCTGACTTAAGGGAAGTCTCCCAAATAGACATTGTGATTAATTTTTTTATTTTCCAGATTAGAAGACCCTTCAGCGCATAGTCTTGGAGGGTAATCCCTTGCTTCATATTCAGATATAGTCATCTGAACATAAGAGACATAACATATTAATAATAAATCAGCCGCAACAAAATTCAAACTCAGCCAAAACAAACAAATAAACCAGCCGCAACCAAACACAAACTCAGCCACAACGACACATAAATCAAAAATAACACAAACTCAGCCACAATAGCATTGCACATGTAAATTAGCCGTAACACAACACAAATCAGCCACAACATAACAATAAATCAGCCGCAATAAATAACTTAAACAGCCACTAGCAACGATAAACAAGCCGCCACAGAATAATAAATCAGCCACAATACCGTTAACAAGCGACAAACACTTTCGATTCCTCAGATTATACTAAAAATAAATCGGAAAACTTTGCCCTAAAATGAAGGAAGATGAAGAATCCCCACTCCTCTGTTTATACTCACCTTCGACTAAAATCCGACTGTGAAAATGCAGAGCAGACTTTTCGACGACAACGGCGGTGATTGTTTCTTAGAAATCAACTAGAGAGAAAATAGTAGAAGTTTCGACGACAACACACAAAGTTTTAATTTTTCCGTCCTTTGAGTTTCCTTTTCCGACTTTTAACACGATTAATCTTATACGTGACGTGGAACAGTGATTAGTGACGTGGATTAGTTAATCATTTTTTAATTAGAAATAACCTCAATTAAAAAAAATAACCAAGGGTGTTTATTGTAATTTACTAGGCTTTAAAAACTTTTGAGTAATTTCCAAAAGATGTATGTTATTCTAGTAATATAACAACTTTTCTATGCTATTTAAGTACTTTTCTCTATATTATATGACTACACACAAAGAGAGAAACAAGAACCTCACACATCATAAAACCAATATGTGCGCCTGAGGACAAACACAACCCTTCATTGTATCACAACATTCATGTGTTACCACACACACACATATCAGAGTAGCAAGCGGAAAACATTTGAAAAATCTGGTCAACCTACCAGTTCACTGTGGCAGTTATTTCTCAGAGAGTAGCTTTCACCACCAGTGATTGACCCATACTAGCTTTCACATTATCATTAAAGTTCAGACCCTTAGAGATGTGAAAAAGAACAGAAATCCCCAAACTCAATTTTTTGTTTGAGACAGAGATACCAATGGATAACAACAAAGGTTTTAGGACTTTTCTCCCCCTTTGTATGACAAATTCTTTTGACACATGGAAGAGACTAGGACTTTTCTCATACTCTTCCTTTTAATAATGATCCCATGTAGAAAGAACAAAGGTTTTGGGACTTTTCTCCCCCTTTATGTGAGAATAATTTCTTTTGAATAGACGAAGAAGATAAGACTTTTCTCCTACACTTAAAAAAAACTTTGGGACATTTCTCCCTTTTTTTGTTTAGACAGACCCCCCAGATCAAGTGATTGAGCATAGAAACATAATAGATAGAAGAAGAGAATTAAAGAAGAACTGAACCAGAATGATAAGCAGCTCTTTTCCTGAGACAATATACCAATAGGAGGTTTTAAGGAATGATACGGAACAGTGGATAAAACCCTACACATGAGGATGGATCACCCTACCTTTTGGGACACAACAGGAGATTAGTGGTTGTTGGGAACACAAGTAATGTGTCCCTCAGAGGGATCCTTTTACAATTGCGTTTTCAAGACTTAAATTCTTAACACAGTGAGACACATTTTTCATTATTGTAGTCATAAGCCTTTACCAGTTTTGAGGGAAGGGTAAGGTTCATAACATACCAGAATGGAGTGATTGTCTCACTATCAGTTCTTTTATGAGGAGGGTTAATATGTACACTATGTTGATTTTTGGAGCGCCACTGGACTTCTTGTAGTGAAACCGTTTTGTAACACCTGCTTCCTGTGTTTTTTCTTAATTTTCCAGAAGAGAAAGAGTTCTTGTTAGTCAAAAAAATGTTGAAAGGGAAAGTCATACCATGAGATTTCCTTGGTAAAAATTGAAGCTGTCGAGATAACAATATGTTATGATTGAGGCTCTTTGACTCTTTGAGACTGTCTGCCAGCCAGTTGCTGGTGTTGAGAGAGACACAACACACTTCTGTTTCAAAACAACCCTGAGCTGAATCATACATCCCTTGAAGCCCACTTTGAGGCTCTTGACATTCTTCCCATACATAACAATTATCTTCCCTTTCGACTCCCATCATCATAGTTGTTCCATGCTTGTTGTACACCCAACAATGCGTGTTATCAAACACAACTTTCAGCCCTTCAGAACACAGGTGGCTCATACTGATCAGATTCACCTTTAACCCATCCACAAGATACAAATTGTCTAGGTGAGGAACATCCTTTGTGATTGTGTTGCCTTTTCCTTTGATACTTCCAATACCACCATCACCAAACATAACTTCTCCTTTGACCTTCATACACATATTTGACAGACAGCTGGCAACACTGGTCATGTGTTTTGTGCAGCCACTGTCAAAGTACCAGCTTGGTTATTCATTTGCTTCTTCAATGATATAAGCCATCCGGGCGATCTCTAGGGCTTTTGTACCCTCAGTTTTTTAGTCCGGTTTGCCCTGACGGTAGATGCCCTGATCCATGTCCTCTGCTTCATCAGTGTTGTTCTCGAGTTTTGCATATAGTTCATTCTTAGTTACCCAGACACAACCGAATCTGGAAGGTTCAATCCAACACCGTTTGGATTTCCATAGCTGCTGACTGATCCTTTTTCTCTTGAAACACCTTTGCCACTGGTGCCCAGTCCTTCCAGAGTGGAAACAACTTCCGTTCAATGACTTTGTGGTTGGGTTACCCTCTTGACTTCTTTCTTTTGGAACCTCAGCTATTCCTCGGGGTTTTGTTATTTTCTCACAAATTCTTGGTGAAAGAACATCCCTTTTAGTTGGCTTTGAATTGTCTGTGAACCTTTCGAAAGATTTCTTTCCTGCACAAACACGGTTGAGTCGCTCAGACATCCTTTGACTGATGTTGCCCAACCAGGATATCCAAGTCCTCAATGAGATTACTCAGTTCTTCCCATAGTTAGAATCTTCTCCAGTTGCTGAGTCCCACTATTGACCAATCTCAAATTTTGATCTGTATCACGAGTTTCCTATTGCATTCGTTCCTTGTTCTGCTTCTCTATACAGATCATCTCTTGAAGGTACTTGATTTGATCATCAACATCTTCTAATGTACAATCAGTATACTCATTCTTGAACCATTCCATATCCTTTTCTTCATTCTCCTGTTTGAGAAGAGCTTCTCTCTGATCCTCAATGTCTGCTTTCAAGTTGGAGATATCATGTGTCAGCCTTGAGTTATCTTCTTGCATCTCTATCCAGCTGTGGTACGACTCCCTATATTCTTCTTTGGGATCAATTGCAGCAGAGTCGTCTTCTGATTCTGAGTCAGATATTGAAGAGGACTCTCTTGTACTGGCCATAAATACTACAAAGTTCAACATCTCCTCTTCTTGTGCTTCATTGTCCTCAACTGTGTCAGACTCACTAAAGCTGATAAGAGATTTCTCTTCCCTTTTTTCTTTAAAATGTTTGGACACTCTGCCTTTATGTGTCCACTTCACTTGCACTCATAGCACTTTAGATCCTTTCGCTTGGTAACAGGACACTCCGGTCTGATATAACCAATTCCTCCACACTCAAAATACTGAATGTCTTTCCTATTGTTATCACGTTCTTCATTTGACAAAAAAATTCTTGAATTTCCTTTATCGTTGTTTCAAAACGAACTTCGAAATTGACTGGAAGATCCCAGATTTTGACCTTGTAACACACGGTTGAGAGCCTTTCCAAAGTTTCTAGCCATAAGAGAGATCTCATTCTTTAAGACCTTCAACGAATCTCTGTTTTCTTCAATAGAGAAGGTTATCCCTGTGGATACTAGCTGTCTATCTTCATTCACTTCCATTTCTTCTGACTTTAGCATACCAACTAGCCCTTCAAACTTCATTGAGTCAGAGTTTTCAGAGACCCTCATCACAGCTTTGTGTGCTGTAAACTTTTGAGGTAAACACCTCAACAGTGTCTTGAACATGTATGTCTTTCCTAACACTTCGGCTTCATTCGCAATAGCACTTATCTTAGAACTGAATTGAACAATGGTCTCCTGAGGATCCATCTTTAAGTTCTCAAAGCTTGAAGCTAGTTGATCAAACCGAGTATTCTTGACCATATATGTTCCTTCATTGAGCTTTTTGGAGAATGTCCCATACTTGTTTAGCCGATTTACACCCTTGAATGAGTTTGAACTCATCTTCTTGAACAACACTGAAGATGGTGTTTAGAGCCCGTGCATTGAATTTTGATAAGTTCTTCTCCTCGATGGTCCAGGCTGACTTTGGCTTTAGGATTTTGAACCCTTCGTCGGACACTTGAGATGGAGGTTCCCACCCATCTTCAACAGCGGTCCACGCGTCTTCCCCTTGTCCGTGTATATGCTGAGTAATTCTCACTTTCCAGTACCCATACCTCTTAGTATCTGGAATTAACCGCTTGTATATACTCGTTGATTCCGAAAACATTTCCATGTCACAGAACCTACACCTATTAAGGGAACATAATCCCTTAGTTTGGTGGTTGGCTCTGATACCAAATGTAAAAGTAAGAGTACCCAAACTAAAAACGTAAGACTGTTTTAAACAGAAAGTGTTTAAAGATTCACTTGAAAACACATTTCATAAACACGCTCGTAGCACAGCTACTCAGAATCTCAATTGTTGCAAGAACAGATTACAATATCTTGTTACAAGGTGATAAACTCCCAGCTTAGTCTACCCAAGGACTCATGACGTCTTTACACACAGACTCATGTTCTAACATTTATTCTTATTCTACCCAGATATAAGAAAACAACTTCTCCTTAACATAGAACTGCTCTACTCATTCTCGAGCTTTTTCTTTTCTTTAAAAACTCTCACACCTTCTTATGTTCTTTTTCTTGAAGAACTACTTCTGAAAAACCTTTTGAAAAGTCTATTATATTGGTGATTCAAAACCAATATAATATCCGAAGTCTTGCTTCGGACCGCCAGTCTGTTTACTGTTCTGTGACAGAGGCCACTGTTTCACATGTCCCTTCTCTTTGAACAAACCGCCAACTCCACACTTTTCACTTTTTGTAAAGCGTCACTTGCATTCCCAAGTCTCGAGACACTCATTGTCCTTCACACATGTGGTATTGACTTCACACGTGTGATTTGACTCTAGCTTTGTTCATTTCCTGTGTTGCACAGCACAGACTTCTCCATAATCTTTTTGATCCTTAGTTGCTATCTTTGATGCATCTACAAAAGGAAAATTATTAAAAGAATGGAAAAAAAGAGATGCAAGATTTGAAAGCTCTACAATTGTTACAAATGGTTGTGACAGATTTGGTTTTAATGAAAGTAGTTTCTGCAACTACATCTAAGGATATTTGGCAAAGGCTACAAGAAACCTATCAAGGCAACTACCAAACGAAAATTGTGAGGTTGGATTGTTTGAACAAGGAGTTCGAAGATCTGAAGATGAAGGAAAGAGAAAAGATTTGGGATTACACAGATAAAGTACAAGAGGAGGTGAACCAGATGAGTTTCTAGGAGAAGAAAAGACAAATCATCAAGTGATCTGGACGATACTAAACTCGATGCCAAAGAGCTATGCCGAGTTAGCAGCTTTAATGCAAGAAACCAAAGAACTAAAGAAGATTACGGTGACAGATCTCGTTGGATCATTGATCTCACATGAGGGAAATTACCTACCAGAAGATGAACCAATCGAAGGAGCTTTTTATGCAAGAATCAAAGGAGCAAAGTTTGGCCAGAGATCATATCAACATCAGAGAACAGAAAAGTGGTGCAATACATACAAAAAGGATAATCAGAATGAAGGGGATTGTTACTTCGAGAAAGGAAATTCACCATGGTGTGGAATATGCAAGAAGAATAACCACAATGAAGACGTTTTGTTACTTCAAGAACAAGCAAGGTCAAGGAGAATGCTATGTGTGTGGCAAGTCTTGACATTATGCTAAGTACTGCAAAAGAAAGTACAAAGGAGAAGCTAACTCTTGCCAAGCCCAAGAAGAAATAGAGAAAAGGTTTGGGGAATTGTCTTTTACTGCAACAATGTATGATGCAAGTCAAATTTATGAAGAAGGAGCATGGTTGATTGATAGTGGGGCAACATGCCACATGATTAGAGATGAGAAATTCTTCACATGATTAGACAAGACATACAAAGTGCAAATCAAATTTGGATGTGGAGTAATTCTTTCAAGTGCAGGGAAAGGAGGTATTAGCATGAAGGCAACAAATGGGAAAGTTACAATCAAGGATGTGTTACTAATTCCAGGACTTGACAGAAACTTGTTGAGTGTGTCACAATTATTGGCTAAAGGTCACAAAGTTCTATTTGGTGTGAAGACATGTACAATCATGGATAAAGATTGGAAGAAGTTAATAGAGGTGCAAGAGGATAATCAAAAGTTCATCATCAGATGGGAGCTACTTGAAGAAAAAGGAAGAGAAAAAAATCACAACCACAAAAGACTCAAGATTAAAGTTCAGAGTTAACCCTAAAATTTCCAGTTAAGGAAGATTGCTACAAAGCAATGGATATAAAAGACGAAGAGACTACAAATGATGAAGATGAAGGCGTTTTGTTCAAGAGGGAGGAAATGGGAACTACAGCAAACGAATCTAGAGGGAGCGTTGGAATAGATTCGTTTTCTATACAAGAAAATGGAATATTAACTAAAAAGGAAAAGAAAGAGAAGGGAAAACAAGCAAATATAAATTTACTATATCGTTTAGAATCCTAACTCTATAAATAGAGATCTAGGCTTAAGGTTTTATGTATCAAACAAAGATAAAAAACAAAGAGAAAAAGAGAGAACTAATAATAAAAAGAGAGGTTTAAGAAAAATATTTTTTTTTTAAAGAGAAAATACCAACACTATTTTCTCTTTTATAACATTGTCATATTGAATTTAGGTTTCTGGAATATTAACACTTTTGATAGGTATCGTATATTTTTGTCTTATAGAGTAGCATTGTGCTACGCGTACTCCATGTAGACAAGTTCTAGACGTGGATTTGGATTCGATTGCCGAACCACCACTCATCTCACTCTCTCCCTCACCGTGATTTCGTCTCTTTTATCTCCAACACATTGGAGACGAAGATGTTGATTTGTTGACTGAGCAGAGACGTGGAGATGGTGCACTCGATGGTGGAGTTGAGCTCCGATAACACGACGGGGTGGGCAGTGGTGAATGGGGATGGAAGAGCTATCGGTTTCATCACCACCTGATTTGCCTTGAGAGCCACGAAAATACAGATGAGAGAGTCGGCATGAAGAGGACAGTAGATGAAACAACCCGACCCGTTTTTTTTTTTTTTTTAATAATAGCATCGAATTAGTATCCCCATAAATGCTAACTCTCAACATGCTAAATTCTCACAATCAACAATTAACCAGCGGAGATCAAATAACACTTAACACAAGCAATCCCATTAACCAATTAAATCGTTTAATCAATATTCAAATCCACAACAACCAACAGGCTAACCACTTAATCAAGTCTAACAAGTTCCACAATCCAGAATCACTAACACCCTAGCAATTCCAAACAATCGAGACCCTAGGATCATCCTCTCTTCCCGGCCTTGATTCCACGATCACATCTTTTCTTTACCTGCAACACATGGTTAAAAGAGTTGCGTGAGTATTATCACAAATACCCAGTGAGACGGTCATCCCATCTACAGGCCAATTACTTAGATAAAGAAAGCATGAGATACCAGGGTTATCACACAACGATGCAAGAACAAGCAAACAACAAACTCAGACAGCAGAGTCAGTGTCGATCGACACAACCTCTAGGTGTCGATCGACAGACCGAATGTAACCCTCGACATGCCCCAGCAGAGCCCGTGTCGATCGACATAACCTCTAGGTGTCGATCGACAGGCTATATGTGTCGCTCGACACGCAACCCTGGTGTCGCGCGACACAGTGCAACCCGTGTCGATTGACAGCACAACTCATGTCGATCGACAGGGAACCTGCTGTTCGAAAGGTTCAAGCCACTCATGGCCAAAACTCCACATTCCAAACCAATCTCTGCGATCACAATCAACCAAAAACACCAAAACAACTAACAAACAACGCATCACATCCATTCCTTAACCTAAGGACCTATGGTCACGCACTCACCTTAGATTCGAAGGAAAAAGGACGAAGAACAAGGGAAAACACGGAGAACAGCCTCAGAACCGCCAACAACAGCCTCCTCTCCCACGAACTAAGCCTCTCCAACGCAAATCACACAACTAAGGATTGAGAAACAAGGAAAATCCACAAGAACTCCTTGAAACTTCCCAAATCCTTCCAATTCTCTCTCTCAACACGTTTCTGGGTGATAATGCGGCTAACCCTAGGAGAAGAGCCTCCTCCTCGCATTATATACGACCCCCAAAACCGACCAACTCAAAACAAACCGGAAATCGAACCCTAATCCGATTTTTGACCCGTGTCGATCGACACACACACCCCTGTCGATCGACACAGCCGCCACTGTTCGATTCCTCGAGGAGATAACAGCCCGTGTCGATCGACACACCCACATGCTGTCGATCGACACCCACCAAAATTCACATTTTTGGTTCACGGGCGTTACAATTCTCCCCCACTAACAAGGATTCGTCCCCGAATCACAAGTTACACATTCCTGACCTCTGCCCAAAACCGTCATTATCGCCCAGAAACCCGACCAAATTTCCCCGGAAACACCAAAATGTACCGTTATATAGTCTCAACCAGGCCTGCCCAATTGATCGTTCAACAATCAAACAAGAACATGACCGACCAACCGTAGACCCGGCGAAAGAACCAATTGATCGTGCAACAATCAGACAAGAACATGCACGACCAAGACGCTACATACAATCCAGAGTCGTCTGAACGAGGTCCCAGACACTAACAACAGCCCAAGACTAGATCCCAACACACTCCTGGCCCTACCCGGCCAATACCACCTAGGATCCTCAGCGATCCCCGAAGTTCATCGAGTCCCAACACATAATCACATTACAGAACGCACTGCCCGCACTCATAGTAAATGTATACATATATATATACACCCAACACTCCCAAGGTCGTCACCCTGAGATTGAAGTGTATAACATCCAATCACCCTCTGGGCGGCCGCCCGTCAGGCTGGTCTGCTCCCCGCTGACACATCCTCAGGACACACAGTCCGTCAAACGCTCTACGGGCAGGAGACACCAATTGTCCCCTGGAGAGATCTCATCTGTCTCCCGAGATATATATATACAGGAACCCGTACTGGTTCCTAGAGAGAATCATGTTCCCTCAGTATGCGCGGCATCTTCTGTAACATGGCTACAAGTGTCCACTGACCCGAATCCCTTCACGTGGCCCTCATGACATTCCCTCAGCGGAATATCTAATATGACTCCTCAGCGAGCCATCTGGAACACTCGTGTTCCTGACATTCCCTCAGCGGAACATCAAATATGACCCCTCAGCGAGCCATCTGGAACATCTCATGTTCCGGGAGTCCCTGGGAAAGACAAGCCCCGCAGAATCAACTTCCCATACTCCTCTAGAAAAATAGACCAATCTCAGCTCAGCCCAAGACCTCTATTTTCCCAGCTAGCCATCCTAGCGAACGGACGAACCCAACTACCCATAGGGTTGCCGCCCCTAGAACTTCCAGCCACAGACTCGCTCTAACTCGCATAGAACGTCCATGCTGCCGGACAACTCACACAAGTGACCCTCAGCGATCACAACTTAAAGGAACTCACATCCTATAATACACGTGACCCTCACCGGCCATACCCTACAGGAACTCACATCCCATAACACAAAAGAAATAATAAGAACTCCCCATCTTATTAAATCATCAAAAGTGTATAATCGTTACAACGAAAACGAAAATACAACTATGGTAGCCACATGCTACTACAAAAAAATAGAACCAAAGAAATAAAGACTCCTCAGGCCTCCGCCTGCTTCTCGAACCACTTCGAGAACTTAGTCTTCATCTTCGCCTCAGTCTCCCAAGTCTCCTCCTCAATACCATCGCAATCCCACACGACTCTCACCAACGGTATCCTCTTCCGGCGCAGCACCTTGACTCTCCTCTCGAGAATCCTCACAGGTCTCGCCTCCAAAGTCATGTTGGGCTGAAGATCCTCCGGAATCCTAGCCAACACCTCCTCAGACTCATGCAGACACTTCCGCAGCATCGACACATGGAAGACTTTGTGAAAAGCCTTCATACTCTGAGGTAACTCCAGCCTATAAGCTACCGGTCTGACCCGCTCCACAACTCTGAACGGTCCCAAAAACCTCGGACTTAGCTTGTTCTCTGAAATGGATCTGTTAGGACCCCTCAACATAGCTGCCTTGAGATACACCATATCTCCCAGCTCGAACTCCAACTCCTTCCTCCTCTTATCGGCGTAACTCTTCTGCCGATCCTGAGCTTCCTTCATGTTCAGCTTCAAGACACGGAGCTTCTCCGTCGTCTCCTGAACGAAACTCGCACCAAACATGCTCCTCTCCCCCACTTGAGTCCAGCATAGAGGTGTCCTGCACGGCCTCCCATACAACGCCTCATAAGGAGCCATACCAATACTCGCCTGATAGCTGTTGTTATAAGCAAACTCTACCAGGTTCAGATGATCCGCCCAATGACCACCATAGTCCAGCACACACATCCTCAGTAAATCCTCCAACGTCTGAATCGTCCTCTCCGACTGCCCATCTGTCTGAGGATGATATGCTGTACTCATATGCACTTTCGTGCCCATCTCAGCCTGAAATTCTCCCCAGAACTCTGAAGCAAAACTCGGATCTCGGTCTGACACTATACAAGCTGGCACCCCATGCAGCCTCACAATCTCCCGCACATATTTCTTAGCCAACACCGCAGCTCCATCGGTCTTCTTGATGGCAAGAAAATGTGCTGACTTAGTCAGACGGTCCACAATGACCCAAATCGCATCATACGTTCGCGAAACCGGTAGTCCTGTCACAAAGTCCATGGTAATCATGTCCCATTTCCACTCCGGAATGGGTAAGCTCTGCAACAAACCGCTCGGAACTTGATGCTCAGCTTTCACCAGCTGACACACGTTGCATGCTGCAACCCAACCCGCTACATCCCTCTTCATTCCGACCCAATGGTAGTACCTCTTCAGATCCTGGTACATCTTGGTCGCTCCCGGGTGAATCGATAACATGCCAGAATGAGCCTCCCTCAGAACCTCCTGCCTGAGACTCGCATCGTTGGGCACACATACCCGACCTCTCAACAATATCGTCCCGTTCCCAGAGACCTGATACTCCGAACCCGCAACTTGAGAAGCATCAATCAACCCCTGATCCTTCCCCTGAGCCTCACGAATCCTGCTCAACAAATCTGCCTGGTTAGCTGCCTCTAACCCTAACGGCTCCTGTGAGATAACACAAAACCTCAATGTGCCCAACTCACTCACCAACTCCTCCATATCACGCTCCTGGTCCGAAGCAACCCTCTTCCTACTCAACGCATCTGCAACCAGGTTAGCCTTACCCGGATGGTACTCGATCTCCAGATCGTAATCAGCTACTAACTCCATCCAGCGCCTCTGTCTCAAGTTTAGCTCTGGCTGAGTGAAGAAATACTTCAGACTCTTATGGTCTGTGAACACATGGACCTTCCCACCGTAAAGATACAAACGCCAAATGTTTAGGGCGAAGATCACTGCAGCTAACTCCAAGTCATGAGTAGGGTAATTGCACTCGTGCTTCCTCAACTGCCGCGAAGCATAAGCAATCACCTTCCCCTGCTGCATCAGAACACAACCCAGACCAGTACCAGATGCATCCGTATACACCACATATGGCTCGCCCGGATCAGGCAACGCCAAAACTGGTGTACTAGTCAGCATCTCCTTCAGCTTCCCGAAGCTCTCCTCACAATCCGCAGACCAAACAAACGGAATATCCTTCCCAGTCAACCTCGTCATCGCCTGCGCCATACCCGCAAAACCCTTGACGAACCTCCGATAATACCCAGCAAACCAAGGAAACTCCTGATCTCCGTCGCATTCCTCGGTCTCGGCCAATCCCTGATGGCCTCGATTTTAGCGGGATCCACTGAAACTCCTTCAGCAGACACAACGTGCCCCAAAAAGCCCATCTCCCGCTGCCAGAAACTACACTTACTGAGCTTCGCGTACAATTTCTGTTCCCGCAGCTTCTCCAAAACCAACCTCAGGTGAAACTCCTGATCTCCGTCGCATTCCTCGGTCTCGGCCAATCCCTGATGGCCTCGATCTTAGCGGGATCCACTGAAACTCCTTCAGCAGACACAACGTGCCCCAAAAAGCCCATCTCCCGCTGCCAGAAACTACACTTACTGAGCTTCGCGTACAATTTCTGTTCCCGCAGCTTCTCCAAAACCAACCTCAGGTGAACCTCATGTTCCTCAGGAGTCCTCGAATACACCAGAATGTCGTCAATGAAGATGATAACAAACTGATCCAAGTACTCCTGGAACACCCCGTTCATCAGCCTCATGAATGCCGCTGGCGCATTCGTCAACCCAAATGGCATCACCACGAACTCGTAATGCCCATACCTCGTCCTGAAAGCCGTCTTCCGCACATCGGCCTCATCTATCGGAATCTGATGGTATCCCGAAGCCAAATCGATCTTGGAGAACCAAGTAACCCCCCGCAACTGATCCAACAACTCATCAATCCGCGGCAGAGGATACCTGTTCTTCACAGTAACTCGGTTAAGGCCCCGATAATCGATACATAATCGAAAACTACCATCCTTCTTCTTCATGAACAACACCGGTGCTCCCCACGGTGAACTACTCGGCCGAATGAAACCCTTACTCAACAGATCATCCAGCTGCTTCTTCAGCTCCGCCATCTCTGCCGAAGCCATCCTGTATGGTGCCTTAGATATCGGCGTAGTCCCAGGTTCCAACTCAATTGTGAAGGGATCAGACCGTGATGGCGGTAACCCCTGCAACGACTGAAACACCTCCTGGAAATCCTGAACAACCCGAACATCTGCCACCGCAACCTCCCCAACAGACTCTGGCATCACGATCGTCAACAAATACGCCTCGCAGCCCCTCTCAATCATCTGCTCGGCCTGAATCGCAGAGATCACCAAACTCCCGGAAGTCGGCCGTATACCCTGATAAACCAACCTCCCAGCCTCTCGCTCAAACACCACTCGTCCCCGATGGCAATCCAGATGGACCCGGTACCGCTCTAACCAGTCCATCCCTAGAATCACATCGTACAGCTCCACTGGACTGATGACAAGATCTGCTGGCATCAACTCCCCAGCCACCAGAATGTCTACTCCACGAGCCCGCCCGAAAGTAGCCAAAGTCTTCCCCCCAGCCACTCGCACTACTCCCGGCTGCTCCCCGGAATCACTCTCGATCCCACTGCTCTCCGCGCACTCCAGTGTAATGAAGCTATTCGAAGCTCCAGAATCAAACAGTACATGAGACTCACTCCCGCCTACTACTAAGGTCCCTACACAATCATGTGCCCAAGAGCCCTAAAGTATTATCACAGATACACAATTCCACAACGACCGACAACCACAACATAGACGAATTCACAAGTTAAGAAATAAATAGTACCTGTGATCGGTCTGGCGCTGGAGCCTCCTGTCTCCACCGAAGTGTAAGCCCGTGGAGCCGTCAACTGACGCAACGGCTGCACATCAACTGCTGCACCCTGCACTGGCTGTACAACTGCCACCGCCATCTGCAACTGCGGACACTTGGGCCTAATGTGCCCCGCCTCTCCGCACTGATAGCACACCCTAGGCGTACTCGGTGCACTAGGCGCACTGCCTGCCGCCTTCTTCGGACAGCTCGCCGCTCGATGATCCACGCTACCATACACGTAGCACCCTGAACCACCCTGCCCACTGCGGCCTCTCTGACCCGATCCGGAAGTGCCCTCCCACTTCCTCTTCTGTCCCTGAGCAGGCTTACTGCCCCTGCTCGACCCCATCTGCTGCTGCTGCTGCTGCGGCCTCCTCTGCGGCTGCTGCACCGGTGGACTCGCCACCACAGCCAGCTCCACTCTCAAATCCTCCTCGATCTGAGCCGTTGTCTCCACCAAATCCGCCCTCGTGGCGAACTTACACGGTCTGCACCGTGTCCTCAACACTGGTCGAAGTCCATGCATGAACCTCCTGATCTGAGCCTCCTCGCTCCCAAACTCCCGACCAGCGTGAACTAGCAGCCTACCGAAGACCTCATCGTACTCCCGCACTGAGCACTCTCCCTGCGTCAACTGCAGAAACTGAGTCTCCAACCGGTCCATCGCCTCCTGCGGAAAGTACTTGGCATTAAACTCTGCCAAGAAATCTGCCCAGCTCATACCAGCCTGAGCTCGTCTACTCGCCACACCTCTCCACCAGAGATGTGCGTCACCCTCCAAAAAGTGAACTGCAAGGTCCACCCTGTATCCCTCTGGACACCTCAGCGACTGGAAGTTACGCTCCAGCCTACACCTCCACATATCCGCCTCCTCAGGCTTGGCACCACCCGAGAAGAACCCGGTGCCAATCCTCTGCATCTGCTCCAACATCCTAAGATAGAACGGGAGTTCCTCCGCAGCCGCCACACCTGGCTGCACACCAGCCCCTACCGGCTGAACCTGAACCGCTACCGGCTCACCACCAGCCACACCTGGCTGCACCACTGGAGCCTGACCCGGAGCCGGCGCCCCTACTGGCAACCTCTCCAAGATCATCTGCAGCAAACCCGCCAACTGATCCTCCCGGCCCTGAGCTCCACCACCTGCGCCAGCACCCCCTCCCGGAGCCTGCACGCCACTAGCCACACTGGCATTCGCGGTATCCACACTCAACGACCCCTGAGGCATCTGCGACGCTGCAGCCTGCTCCTGCGTGCCCTCCACTGACACACTCAGATCCACTGATCCCCGGCCACGCCCACGGCCACGCCCTCTGCCACCACGGGCACCACGACCTCTACCTCTAACACCTCTAGCCATCTCTCACTGTATTACCAACAGCCGACTACTATATTAGAAAACAGAAAGTCACAAAAACACACATACCGTGGAATCTCATTGAAGGCTCGGAGAAGATGATCTAGGACTCCAACCCAAACAACAATCAATTGACTAACTCACTTAATCAATCAATCAAATTCCACAATTACTTCACACGCAATTACTACGTTCTCCCGCCCTAGAACCGTAAGGGCTCTGATACCAAATTGAAACAACCCGACCCATTTTTTTTTTTTTTTTAATAATAGCATCGAATTAGCATCCCCATAAATGCTAACTCTCAACATGCTAAATTCTCACAATCAACAATTAACCAGCGGAGATCAAATAACACTTAACACAAGCAATCCCATTAACCAATTAAATCGTTTAATCAATATTCAAATCCACAACAACCAACAGGCTAACCACTTAATCAAGTCTAACAAGTTCCACAATCCAGAATCACTAACACCCTATCAATTCCAAACAATCGAGACCCTAGGATCATCCTCTCTTCCCGGCCTTGATTCCACGATCACATCTTTTCTTTACCTGCAACACATGGTTAAAAGAGTTGCGTGAGTATTATCACAAATACCCAGTGAGACGGTCATCCCATCTACAGGCCAATTACTTAGATAAAGAAAGCATGAGATACCAGGGTTATCACACAACGATGCAAGAACAAGCAAACAACAAACTCAGACAGCAGAGTCAGTGTCGATCGACACAACCTCTAGGTGTCGATCGACAGACCGAATGTAACCCTCGACATGCCCCAGCAGAGCCCGTGTCGATCGACACAACCTCTAGGTGTCGATCGACAGGCTATATGTGTCGCTCGACACGCAACCCTGGTGTCGCGCGACACAGTGCAACCCGTGTCGATTGACAGCACAACTCATGTCGATCGACAGGGAACCTGCTGTTCGAAAGGTTCAAGCCACTCATGGCCAAAACTCCGCATTCCAAACCAATCTCTGCGATCACAATCAACCAAAAACACCAAAACAACTAACAAACAACGCATCACATCCATTCCTTAACCTAAGGACCTATGGTCACGCACTCACCTTAGATTCGAAGGAAAAAGGACGAAGAACAAGGGAAAACACGGAGAACAGCCTCAGAACCGCCAACAACAGCCTCCTCTCCCACGATCTAAGCCTCTCCAACGCAAATCACACAACTAAGGATTGAGAAACAAGGAAAATCCACAAGAACTCCTTGAAACTTCCCAAATCCTTCCAATTCTTTCTCTCAACACGTTTCTGGGTGATAATGCGGCTAACCCTAGGAGAAGAGCCTTCTCCTCGCATTATATACGACCCCCAAAACCGACCAACTCAAAACAAACCGGAAATCGAACCCTAATCCGATTTTTGACCCGTGTCGATCGACACACACACCCCTGTCGATCGACACAGCCGCCACTGTTCGATTCCTCGAGGAGATAACAGCCCGTGTCAATCGACACACCCACATGCTGTCGATCGACACCCACCAAAACTCACATTTTTGGTTCACGGGCGTTACAGTATAGAAGAGATGCCATCGAGGGGAATAGCGGTGCAAGTAGGGCCATGTCCTCTAACGTATCAGCAAGGGCTCTTGGCGTAGCAGCAATAGCTATAGATCAATCCAGAGGCAGGGGAGCTCTGGTTATAAGGGAAAAAGAAAGAAGAAGCACCAGTTCGAATGTGGTGTTTTGGAGCTTCACTGACGGCGGCTGTATGGTCGGTTGAGCTCACCAGAGGGATTAGTATGACCATGCATGAAAATTAAATGCTAGATATGTTGGGGATGTCACATGGAGGCTTTGTTTCTGGGACAAGAAACTGTTGAAAATCTGCAAAGCAAGATAATTCAGTGTAACGTGCGATTCGAATGATTTATGCTATTGATATGGTGGAGTCGAGTGGATCAGATTGTAACGAATATGATGGGTTTTCCACTGATTATGACAATGAGGATTATCAATTAGTCTAACGGTGTGATGATGATGATTCTTAAGACGATAACGAAGAAGATTGCAAATATGATGATGAATATGATATGGGGAAAATGATGACGAAGTTGAGATGGAGAGAATTGTGGACCCAGATCCTACACAGTTGAATTTGTCAAGGGTTGAAAGGAGAACAGAGTCTTCTGAGTAGGAATCACGAAGCAAAAGTCGAAGATATGTGTTATTGCTGTTTATGCTTAAGCTCTGGTTACAAATGAATCGATCTCCTTTTTGGGTGAGTACAATAAACTATATATAGTACTTCTAAGTAAAATGAGCCAGCTAATAAATGGATATGTCCCATTAAGCAATATACTAAAATTAAGCCCATTAATCCATTAAGGCCATTTTGTTAATGGGTTTAATATCATTTTGGGCCTAGATTCAGACTCGGCCCTTGCAGACTCGATCCGATTTTGTCAAGATGCTGCAGAGTTGATATCGTCGTTATATCAATCTCATAGGGGAGAAATCTGACCCCTACAGTTAACCCCCCAGCTCGGTAGTATCGAGTTACGATGATGCCGAGGTAAAAGTCTGAAGCGTGAGTTCGATATGTTGGACTGTGGAGTTGTCAGGCGTGGACGTCTTATCACTGAACTCGAGAAGCTTTTGTTATTCCGCATTGAGCCGATGTCAGCGTGTTCCTGGACTTGTCATCTTTTTTCTTTTAATCAGAAGAATTAGGAGGTTGATGGTTTTGTTGCGTTAGTGGGCTTTGAGGCCTGTTGAAAAATTTCAGGAAATTTTCCAGAAATAAGGTGATTTAGGAAATCCTCTAGATATAAATAAATCATCTTCCCCTTCTCCTTCCTTATTTTATTATTTTCTTCTTTAGGTTTTTTTATGTGGTCGCCGTTTCCTCATTTTCTTCCTCAATCATCCTCTTCCTCTTCATCTTCATCGATTCTTCAAGCCAAAAGATTTCTTCTCGCAGCAGCCTTCTACTTCCTCTTCGTCTTCACATCATCGTCATCGTCCAAAACTGGCGATGTGGAGTCTACTCATCGTCACGTCATCTTCACCTCATCATCATCGTCACGGTTCGTCGAGGTGGAGTCTACGATCGAGTTCACTAGTGAGTTTCTACGATGGCGACGGTTCGAGGCTGTGACAATGGCAACTCGAGGTTGTGACAAGACGGCGGTTTGTGATCGTATTGTGGTTTGTGGTTCGAAATTCTAGAATCATCCGTTCGTGGTTCGAGGCGACGATACTCAACGAGTTTCTCCAGATGGTTCGAGTTCGAGATGGCGAGATCCGGTGGAAGAAAACGGCGGTTTTCAGACCTTGCGAGTTGACTCACTGAGTTGACTGGTCCGAGTTGACTCATTGAGTTAGCTCGTCCGAGTTGACTCAGTGAGTTGACTCGCACTGAGTTGGCTCACTGAGTCAACTCGGTAGCTGAGTTTTTTTTTTGGGTGACTCGGCGACTCAGTAACTTGGTGATTAGACGGCTTGGCATTAAGGCTGGCTTCGTGGAGCGTCACCGACTTCGATCGTTCTCTTCGATGTAGCGGAGAGGTGAATTGAAAAAAATGCTTTCCGGCTCTATGTACTTGCAACTTGACCGTTCGCGCGACAAAGACAGCGTGGAGTCAATTTCAGACTTAAACTTAGATGATTCCGGAGAGATGGTCAGTGATCCTCTATTTCTTGGAAGAAGAATGGTTCTTTCTCTAGAGTCTGGCATGGGAAGTTCGACGAAACCAGCGTCCTCTAATGCCCTCATCGTAGTTGAAGAGATTAGCAATGAGATTATCGACTGCCATGAGGCGGAGGTCTTGTGACGATTCAATCAAGCGTGACCAATGGAGCTTGCGTCGCGCAGTGGAGGTGGTGATGGTGCCGCGTGGTTGATTGGAGCTCGATCAGCCAGGTAACGCGATATCGATGAGGTGACTTGACGACGCCGAGGTGATGCAATGGCAACGAGGTGAAGTGGATTTCGATCGGACGGTGACATCAGCGACGAGGTGTTGCGACAACGACGAGGTGATGCGATGGCGAGGTGAAGCTTGATCAACGCGACGGCGAGGAGAAGCTTGATCGACACAATGGCTAGGCAAAGCTTGACTGATGTGATTGCAAGACGAAGCTTGATCGATGCGACGACGAGGTGACGTTTGATCAATGCGACGGTGAGACGAAGCTTGATCGATGCGATCACGAGGCAAAGTTTTATCGATGCGCCGACGAGGTAAACCTTAATCAACGTGATGGCGAGGTGAAGCTTGATCGACGCGATGACGAGGTAAAGCTTGATCGATGCGATGACAAGGCGAAGTTTTATCAATGCGATGACGAGGTAAAGCTTAATCGACGCGATGGCGAGGTGAAGTTTAATCGATGCAATGTCGAGGTGAAGCTTGATTGATGCGATGACAAGATGAAGCTTGATCGATGCGACGACGACACATTGTTGTGATGAGGTCGTTTTAAGATAAGAGATAAGTCAACGAGGTTGTCTTGGCGAGGAAAGACAATCAAGGCGGACTTGTTGATTTGACGTCGAGGAGGACTCGCGTTGACAATAAGGTGGTCATGTTTACTTGAAGCAAAGGTGGAATCGTGTTGACGTCAACAAGGTGACCTTATGTTGACGATGAGTTCATCTTTTCACTCAGCGAGCTCGAGCGAAGTGGATTTGATCGTGGCGAAACTGGGGCGAAGTCATCGACTTGAAGAATTGAAGTAAATTTTGCGAAGTCGGAGCTTGGTGAACTTTCAAAGTAAAGAAGTTGTTCCTGGCTAGGTGAGGCTTTGGAAATGGTTGAACTAGGTTGAGGATCGAGGCGAAGATTGACCACGCTAAAGGGAACATCAGAATGATCAATGATCAAGTTGCTTTAGAGTGACAAGGCAGCTAATCTTTGTGAAGAGCTCGTTGACCTTGAGAAGCAGGAGGCGGATCTATCACTTGTGGATGAGGTGTTTTCTAAGAATGTGCGCGAACTTGAAGGGATCCTTAAGGATTCGCTTGTTGGCACGACTAATGATCGAGTTGAGGAGTTGGACACTGATGCCGTTGAAGAGGAGGCTGACTAGGATTCGAGTTCTTCTACTTCGTCAAACGATGATGATTTGTTAAACTCTGTGGCAGGGATTCCTTCTAAGTAGGCCATCGAGATTGTTGATGACGTTGATGACACCACGACTTAATTGATTTGTTTGTTTTAGCACTTTGTTGAACTTTTGATTTCAGACTTAGTATTTGATTTGCTTAGATGGTGTTTATCCTTTTGTTCAGCGTCATTTTTGCCTTGCATTATTTGACATAATGATTTGAGTTAGGACGATGCTTATCCTTGTTTTTGAGGCAGGCTGTCGTTGATTGGTTTGTTTCCAAAGATCAACTATATTAGAGTTGAGACCAGCGATAAGTTTGCTGGGTTTTCTGATGATCACTTCGGTTTACAGACGAGTCTGCATCGACGCGTCCGCTCTGACAACGATCACGTTATTGCGTAATGACCAACGATTAAGTTGTTGGGTTTTTTAGATGAACATTCTGGTTTACGGATATGTTCTCATGAACAAGTCCGCTCCAGCAATAAACACAAGATTTTGAGCAGCGATTTGTTGTGTGATGGGTTTCTGAGTTGAACATTCTAGTTTACGGATATGTTCCCATGAACAAGTCCGCTCCAGGAATGAACACCAAATATAGACCAGCGATTTGTTGTGTGCTGGGTTTTTGAGTTGAACATTCTGGTTTACGGATATGTTCCCGTGAACAAGTCTGCTCCAGCAATGAACACCGAATTTATATAACACGCTTTATTCGCTGTGGATGTTAAGAGTTCGTCACTGTGGCCAACAGCGGCGAGATAACAAAGAGAAGAAGTATGTTTTAGAGAAGATTTTGAATGAGTATCCAAGTAAACAGTTGACTTTTGATAGTTAAGAACGGCAAGCCGTGTATGGTGAAGGGAGTATACGAGTATACGTACCCACTCCCCTCTTTTATAAGGAGGGGGCAACTGAACTCATCACAAGACGAGCTGCCTACGTACCCTTTTAAGGGATCAAGTCGCCCCGAAGAACTTAGTGTATTCGCTGTCTTGGTTCGTGCTTCATTGAAGTAACTCATCATTTCTCCTTCCTCGCTTTGGGGTATCATTGCTTGCCTTGTCCTTAGTTTCCATCTCAAAGTCTTTAAGGCTGAAGTCCCCCTTAGGTTGGCCAGCCGCCAGCTTCGCGGCGAGCATTTGACCGAGAGTCCTGCAATTGGCAGTTGAATGCTCGTGGATGAGGTGATGGTCGCAGTAAGTTGCTTCGTCGTAAGAATCTTGACCGCTGATACAGGTATTGCTCATTGTGTCTCTTCCGCGAGCTCGGCCTCGTCCTCGGCCTTAACCGGAAGAATCCACTTGATAATTATGTGCACCCCTAAATCCTCCTTCGTGCTCCATGAATCCAGGCGTTTGGTTGTTCTTCTTGTTGCCTTGATGGTTTTGATTCTGAGAAGAAACGTTGGATGACTTTGTTTTCCCGTGCTTTTCCGCCAATAACTTCATCTCCTCCTCATTCCTTGCAAACTTGGTTGCTCGATGGAGAGCGTCCTAGATTGTCGCTGGCTCGTTCACGATTATCTCTTTTCGGAAGTTCGACCCGTACCACAACGCTTTCCTCAGGGCCAAGAGGGCCGATGCGTTGTCAATGCCTGTTACAGGATGGTCCTGAACCGTTCGATGAAGTTGCGGAGGGTCTCCGTAGGTCCCTGCATCATTGTCCACAGGTCTGCTCCCAAAGTTCTTTGTTCTATGAATATAGCGTACTATTTGAGGAAGGCCTCAGACAACTGGCTGAAATTATCAATGGAGTTACTCTCAAGCCCAGCAAACCACTAAAGTGTTGGCCGTTTGAGGTGTTCTACGAATATCCCTTTCATCTTCTCTAAAATTGGCTTGTCCCATCGCTATAGTAAAAGCAGTGATGTGATCCATTGAATCAGAATTTCTAGGGTCAGAGAATCTTGCTTTCGAGATGCGAGCCGTGAAAGGCGTACGTTGCTCTTCTTCAAGCACTCGATCGATCTCTAGCACCGTGTTGGTCGCTGGATGCATTTGTGAACGCATCGCCTTTAGATCCATAGCATTTTGGTACATAGATGCACGAATCTCGTCCAATTCGTCCTTCTACAATCGTGGTGCGACTCTGCGGGTTTTGGGGGCTTGGATATCATCCAATTCGGATCATCGCGTGTGTGTTGTTTTTCTTTGTGATCTTGTGGCTCGTTGTTCTTCCCAGCAGAGGCGTTCTTCTTCTTCGACGAGTTCCTCAGTGAATCGCTCATCTTCCTCAATGTCGGCAGCTGTTTGAGCAGTAAATGGTCGTCGCGCAGTCACCTGTCTCGATCCTCCTAGTTCAACAGGGTTATCTTTGATATCGTCCTCTAGATTGACTACGTGCAATGATCCGCTCGCTAATGGTGCGCTCCTATTGATATCACGTCTGCCGCTTCCTGGGGTAGGATCGGTGTTAAGATCGAGCGGACGAAGCCGGCGAACCTGTTGTGCCTCAGAGGGTGTCGAGAAGTTTAGAGTCATCGGAGCAACGCGGTTGCGTGAGTGTTGCGCCTCTTCTGCGGGTCACAGTTGCGAGGGAGCCTAGTCGGCTCGTCATCGTCATCGATATCATGCTCCTTTGATTTCCTAATGATCTCTTCGAACATGTCTTTGATCTGAGTCAGAATTTCAAGACTTGCTTTCGCGGTGGGTGGTGTCTGCTCTTTAATAGATGCGTCCCCCGCAGTGTTCTTTTCTACTGTCCCGTCTCTTACAGAGTTCTTCGTTGTGACGACGTTTGCCTCGAGTTCTTTTGGGTCACTGCTGTTGTCAACGCGGTTGTCGCCAGTGTTGTCGCTCCTGGCGATTACTCCCACGAGGTTTGTCGCCAAGTGTGTTACCGCGCTGGTCAGTCATCGTGCTTAGGTTGTTTGCCGAGTGATTTCTTCGAGTAAGAAGATGTCAAGTTCCCCTTAGACAGCGCCAAACTGTGGATGGCAGATCCTAGACAGTTGAATTTTTCAAGGGTTGAAAGGAGAACTGAGTCTTCTGAGTATGAATCACGAAGCAAAAGTCGAAGATATGTTTTATTGCTGTTTATGCTTAAGCTCTGGTTACAAATGAATCGATCCCTTTTTGGGTAAGTACAATAAACTATATCTAGTATTTCTAAGTAAGATGGGCCAGCTAATAAATGGACCTGGCCCATTAAACAATATACTAAAATTAGGCCATTAATCCATTAAGCCCATTTTGTTAATGGGTTTAATGTCATTTTGGGTATAGATTCAGACTCGGCCCTTACAGACTCGATCCGATTTTGTCAAGATGCTGCAGAGTTGATCTCGTCGTTATATCGATCTCATAGGGGAGAAATCCGACCCCTACAAGAATGATCAGGATGATTAAAAACAAAGAAGACAACGATGATGATGACGTCGTTATATCGATTACTCCAACTATTTTTTTTGGTTCCTCGAGTTTGGGTTTTCGGGTTATTGATTTTTTAGTTTTTTTTTATTTGCTTTCAGACATATTTCTATTGTTTTTCAGTTTGGTTTTAGTCAATTCAATCCTCTAACTAATAAATAATAGTCTGACTATGACTTATGGTTTTTGGTTCATGTCATAAATATTTTAAATCTAAATGGTTCTTCCAACGTTTCTCTTGATATGAAGATAAGGCAAAAGTAACAACAACATTAATTACAATCAAGGATTGAGTTCAGTAATCAAACCTATGGTCATCAAATTTAGGTTTAAATCTAGATTTATTTTTGTTTTGTCTTCAACGTGGGTGTTTTCTTATTAACTTTTTTTTTTTTGAAATTTTCTTATTAACTTTTGAAACCTAAACTTTTAGATTTTGATGGGTGTACCTTGCGCAGGGGATAAATATATTTTAAAACTTTGATATAAAAGAAGGACCATTGTTGATCCTTTGTGTGTTCTTGATCCCAAAAGCTTGTTTTGGGTGATTGTGGAGCTCTAGAAGCGGATTCGGTGTGTGTTCTTCGTGGAGGAACAAGGGAACTCGGTTCTAGATAGTTGTAGCTATGGATTTGCTCGTGTTCTTCGTGTTCTCTAGTCAATTCCTTCCCGAATCAAGGTGAGTGTGTGACCATGACTTATCTGGGTAATTGGGTGTTCATAATGTGTTTGATTGTTAATTGGAAATATTGATGGTTGAATACTGCTTGTTTGGGTGTTCACTCGTGTCTTGATGTGATTTTTGTGCAAAAGAATCAGTACATTTGTCGTAGAAATGAATCATACTAGTTTAGGTTTGCGTTCTTCGATTGTGCGATATGCGTCAATCGACGCATGTGACGGTACAAAATGTTGAGCGTCGTGTGAGGATGCAAGTATCAGCAAGTTTTTGTCTCGGTAGGCTTGCGTCGATCGACGTAGGGTGTGCGTTGATCGACACAAGTGACACAACGGTTGCATCGTGTGGCACTCAAGCGGGTTTTCTGGCGGGTGTCGGATTGAGTGTTTAGAGTGTGACTGGTTAACTTTTTGTGTTGACTTTTATCGTTCTGTTTATTGTTGATTAATTGTTTTGTGTTAAGGTATCCATTTATGCCTGTGTGTATAGTCGTTGTGGGAGCCAAGACTAACACAATTAGATTTGTAATGGTTTCGAGAGGAAGCAGAGATTTCTAGGTTAAGTTACGAAGGAAACGATGAACAAAGAGAAAACGTTTATTGCTGTGTATGCTTTTGTGAACAAAGTTGCAGATACCTTTTACAAGGGTTTGTACATCGATATATATAGTGTTCCTAAGTCGGCTAGGTTTTTCCATAAAGGATTATGTTAAGTTTCCTAAGACTTCACGGATTTCCTTTTGGTCCATGTCGGTTACGCCGAAATGGGCTTTGCAACTGGGCTAGGCTTTAGCGTTGAGACTCCAAGCTCCCGCGATCGTTACGACGTTGCTTCGTAGCTGCTATGCTTATCTTCTGGAGATATCTGGGCTTGTCCTCTCAACTGGCTTCGGGCTGAAGCCCAACGCAGGAAGTCTTCGGGCCCTTCTCGCAGAGGCGAAGACAGGATAATTCCCGCGAGGCGAAGACAAGGGTCTTCGGTGGCCATCCTTGCCAGAGTCTTTGGTGGCATTCTTTGCTAGAGTCTTCGGTGGCCATCCTTGTTGGAGTCTTTGGTGGCATTCTTTGCCAGAGTCTTCGGTGGCCCTTGTGTAGATGCTCTTTTGAGGAGACTTCACCTCGCATGCGGAAAAAATTTCGCCTCGCAGGCGAAGAAGACTTCACTTCCCAGGCGGAGAAGACTTCATCTCGCAAGCGGAGAAGACTTCGCCTCACAGGCGGAGAAGACTTCGCCTCGCAGGCGGAGAAGACTTCCCTTCGCAGGCGAAGAAGACTTCGCTTCGCAGGCGGAGAAGACTTCGCTTCGCAGGCGGAGAAGACTTCGCCTCGCAGGCGGAGAAGACTTCGCCTCGCAGGCAGAGAAGACTTTACTTCGCAGGCGGAGAAGACTTCCCCTCACAGGCGGAGAAGACTTCGCCTTGCAAGTGGAGAAGACTTCGCCTCGCAAGCGGCGAAGAGCTAGGATCGGAGAAAACTTGTCTCATAGCTAGAAACGACTTACGAACCATATAACGTGATTCAATCTATGTTCGTTATGTTAACCAAACTTTGAAATTTGACGTTGAGCGGGTGAAATCTGACCCCAACAGTTAGCCCCCAACTCGGTAGTGTTAGCGATAATAGTATCGAGTTAAGAATCATTGGGGTTGATGTTCAAAGTTGGGATGTTGTCGTATTGACATTAGCGTGATGCTGTAAGCTCGTGCCATTAGTGTTGACAATGCCGTAAGCTTTCTGCTTTTGTTTATCAAAGATTTTAAGACTTCGCATTTTGTGAAGTTTTTAAGACCTCATATTTCGATTGCCAACATCGGCGTCTCTTGCAGCAGAAAGATATTTTCGAGAAATTAGATCTTCCCAGGCAGTTAACATGCGTTGCTTCTGCAAATGCAGTGCCTTGACTGCTGAAATCGCCATTACTATAATGGAGGATGATGATTTTTTTTTGTTAGATATATGAGGACTCCTTTTTTTATGAAGATTTTAAGACTTCGCGTTCCGAGCGTTGATGTCAACGATGTCTTTGGATTTCGGATGTTGTTATCCATGACTTTTGGTAATGGCATTAGATGGTTTGTATCCACGCTATGATTATGTTTGCTTTGCATTGTAGCGAGTGCAGGATGATAATGAATGCAGCTTTTGTTTCTTGCCTTGCTTATGTGTTAAGCTCGTTATGTTTTTTGATCAATCATAAAAACTTCAAGAGTAATGGTACTCACTTTGTTGACTAAGTCTTAAAAGGAATTCGTAAGTTGGTGGTTGTTCACCCTCAAGATGTATTTTGGCATCTTAGAATGCTCATATCGTGATTACAGGGTAACGAAATCGAGAATGCGTTTACGCTCTGCTTCTACCAACGTTGTTGTTGGGTTTATGTAATGGTGCCGCTCTCTAAACACGTCTGTCCGAGAGCAAACACACCTTTTGCTTTTACCAACGTGTTGCTGGATTTTGTAAATGATTATTCGGTGTACAATCTGAATAACCATTGGCAGCAGCATTTTACCAACGATGCTGTTGGGTTTTTGAATGATCAATTGGGTTCATCCGCCCCAATGCTGAACATTAGTACTTATATAGTGCGCTTGGGATCCGATGATGGATGTTTTTGTGTTCGAGTTCACACATCGTCGTTGTGGCCAGTAGCAACGATTGCGGAACGAACTTGCTGGCAAAAGCTTTGAACAGCCCATAGAGAATTTAGCTGTTGAAGTCGGTGAGACTTGTGTCAAGTGCCTGACGTTTCTAGGTGAATAAAAAAAATGTGTCAACAAACGTGTCTTCGTCATCTCTCTCAATACTAGAGGCTCGTGAGTCGAATGAGGAAGAGGAAGACGATGACAACGGGGCATCCACGTTCTTGAGAGAAAGCTGCGGGTGTGCGACATCAACAGACCAAGAGTCTTCGGGGACATCAGAGACGTCGGCGGATCCGTTCGAAGTCATCGGGTCCATGCATTGTTGCCCAGACCTCATCGGGTCATTGAAACAAGTAGACATCGGGACGATAATCGTTGATTCCTCGGTGATGCAGTGCAGATATCTCGGAGCGACGACGAGCTCGTGACAATCGAACCCTGACGTGGAAACTTTGGCGTCGGGAAGAGAGGATCCCGCATCTTCGGGGACATGGAGAGAAGACCTCGTGTCATCGGTGATGGGAGCGTGTCCTTGCCGAGTTTTTTGACAACATCGGAGCCGCGGTCACCCTTGTCGAAATTGAGTTCCATGAATTTACCAAAAAGAGGCAAGATGCGACGGCAAAGAAAGGAACAACGACGGCGACGGCCGAAAAACACGTTGTCGGCGGCGGCAAGGAGACATGTCGTCGGTGGCCCACTCCCCCCTTTTTTACGGAGGAGGGAAACTAAACTCGTCCAGAGACAAGCTGCCAACGTACCCTTTGCAGGGATCAAGTCGCCTCGTAGTTCATTACAAAAGCCTTTAAAGAGAACTAGTGATAGCGGGGTTCGCGGCCTGAGTTGATTTGCTCGCCTGTTTAGTCTTTCCGCCTCTTTTAACACGGACTTCCTCTTCACTTCGAGCGAAGTCTGTAATGCGGTAGAGAGCATCTTGGATAGTCGTTGGCGGGTTGATAGTCAATTCTTGCCAGAATGGAGACAGGCATCGGAGCGCTCCTCTCAAAGCTTCTAGCGTAGATGTGTTGCTGATACCATCCACCTTTGACAGTGTATGTTTGAAATTTGTTATGGAAGACTATAGACTCTCATTCTTGCCTTGCCGATTTATCCATAACTCAGCGTCATATATCCTTCGTTTCGTGAAGATGTTGTAATGCTGCACAAACATCTCTGAGAGTTGGTGGAAGGTGTGAATTGAATTCTTCTCCAACTTATAGAACCATTGGAGGGCAGGCCCTTTGAGGCTTGCAGTAACCGATGTATTTTTTGGCTTCTCTGAAGTTTGCCCTCCCTAAAGCCACCTTGATGGTCTGAAGGGTCTGTGGTTCCTTCATAGATTGGTAACTTGGTTTTTCTGAGATCGGAGATTTTAGTCATCGCGATCCGTTCGGTGAAAGGTGTGTTCCGTGCCTTCTCGAGCACATAGTCGATTCCAGGAACCTTCCCCGTGCTAAGGTGTACTTGAGATTGGATAGTCTTCAGATCAGAGACAACCCGCTCCATCTGAGCTCGCAACTCAGCGATTTTAGAAGTTCGAGATCATTTTCGTGCCCTGCACTCCTGCTACATATTGTACTGCTTTGCTACGGAGTGTCTGCCGTTGTCCATGCTGGGGCCATCATAGTACTCAGAAATGTCTGGCAGGGTTTCCGTCTGAGAATACGACGATGCGCGCGCTTCCCGTGGGATACCACTCGCATCGTTTGTTCGTGCACATCTTTGAGGAGCTGGTTGATCCTCCTCCAAGATCTTTGTGAAGCTGATATAATGCGTTTTTGGCGCATTATAACCCTTGTTTTGTAGATTTTTATCGAGTCTTTCATTCTATTTTGAGTCATTTTAGGTCAAAAGACGTTTGGAATGGAGGATTGAAGCTCACGAAGAGATTTGGCAAAAAAGGAGAGAAATTGGATCTTTTTAAAGATTCTGAAGATAAGGAGCACCCGCTCCCCGATCGGAGCACCTGCTCCCTAGAAGATCCACTTTTAGAAATTTTCATTAAACCTATTTTTGCCACCTAGGATTTGCTCTATAAAATCTCAGCCGCTCCAGACCTAAAACGACACGTTTTTCACAGGAGAAAACACGAGGAATAGTTTGTGAGAGAGATTTGAAAGATCGATACTTTGCTTTCATTGTTTTGTGAGACTTAAAGATTGTCTTCACCCTTTTTGTTGAAGTTTTCTTAAACTGTTATCTTTTCTATTGATTCAATGAAATTTCTATTCTCATTCGTTTCTGTTATTTGCTTGAATATGTGCAAGTAATCCCCTTTGTTAGGTTGAGGGTTCGATGGGATTAGAGAATCATAACTAAGCATAGATAGATTTTGAAACATCACTTGACATCTCCATCTATAGTCGATCGTATTGCCTAGACTAATTTGATCACCTAGTCTCTGATTTTAGGTTGAATTTACTCATCAAAAGTGTTGTGAATTACTGGAATTGACATAGATGGGCGAGTTGTCCTTAGCCAACGAAAGTTGAAGTTAAGGTAACTCGTGAACAAATCAATCCTATACATTAATGCTCATCACTCTTTGTAGCCTCAAACAACAGTTTAGGGTGTTAGATTAAATGTTGAAGTAGTTGATGCCACGAAAGTGGATCCTCTTAAATTTATGGTTGAGTTCTAGATTGGTTCTTAATTGATAACCTGAATAATTGTTTAGTTCTTGATGTTCTAATTCCTGAGATATATCCCTTGACCTAACGCCTTTCCATTAATTGTTTACACTGAATTTACGCTTATTTGCTTTGATAAATTGTGACAGTTAAACATCTTTTTAATTGCTTAGTTGAGCTTGTAATCCATAGGATTAGAGTGTATTGCTGGTCCCTTTGAACGAACCTACCTATTCTACATCGGATTAGTGAATCTAGGTTTTATCTTTGAAACCGGTAAAAGGACTTTCATCAAATTGGCGCTGTTGCCGGGGACCAACTCGATACCTCTAATTTTTGTTTACGATTTTAGACTAAGCCACTAAACTCGTTCTTTTGTTTCTTCTACGTGTGTTTCAGGTGTATGAACTCAAGGACAACAAGGCGTAATTGCGAAATTCCCCTTGTGATTTTGAGTAACCCGGAACTTGCAAGGCTAGAACGAGAAAACAGACGAACAAGGCCTAATCTCGTCAACATGGGCGGACAAGGCGATAACGATAAGGCGGTTGAGCTGCAAAGGTTGCAAGAACATATGGCTCAGATGCAGCAGCAACATGCCCGAGCCATAGGGGATATAGACAATCTCCATGCCTTTTACCGAAACCAAGCTGCTATAGTTCTCCCTACTGTTGAACGTAATGATTATGAGATCAAACCGTAGGTGATATCGCTGGTTAAGCAGCATTTTTTCCATGGATTGCCTGCTGAAATTCCGATGGACCACATAGAAAACTTCGAGGAGATTTGCTCCATGACGAGTTCTAATGGGATGAACCCGGATTTTCTTAAGTGCAAGTTAATCCCCTTCTCACTCGCGGATAAGACTTCGCGTTAGCTTAAGTCTTTACCTGTTGGATCCATCACGACATGGGCACAATGTAGAGCTACGTTTTTGGATCACTTCTCTACAAAGACTAAGACCGTGAGCTTAAGGTATAAAATCTCATCCTTTCAACAACATTCAGGAGAGTCTTTCTGTGAGGCTTGGGAAAGGTTCAAGGAATACAAAAGGGAATGCCTACACCACAGTTTCACCGATGAGAATCTGCTTAGTATCTTCTACGATGGTGTTGACTGAGACTATAGGAATGCGCTGAATGCTGCTAGCGACGGAGACTTCATGACTAAAACCAGGGTGGGTGTGCATAAGCTCATTGAGAACTTGGCTGCGAATTCCAGCAACAAATCCCAGGAGTATGATAGGACTATGAAATCCAGTGGAATGGATTCCCAAAAGATTGATGACCTTACTGCTAAGGTCAACTTGTTGCTCAAAGCGAACCAAAGGATGGTTCACTTTGCAGATGAGAATGGCGAGCCACTTGTTGAGGAGATGGTTGAGGAAGGAGACAATGATCAGCTCGAGGTCAGTTACGTTAATGGCCAAGGGTTTGTGAGGAACCGTGATTTCAACCAGAATTATAGGAGTCATCCCAATTTCTCCTATAGAAGTACGAATGTCGAGAACCCATAAGATCAAGTTTACCCGCAGCAAACCGGCCCTCAGAACACAAAGCCTCAGGATCCAGTTTTCCAAAAAACCTTTTCCCAGAGTTTCCAAGGCAAGACGTTCGTTTCTTATCAAGATCAGAAACCGCAGTTTTCTACTTTTCAAGCTCCTGCGAGCTCTGGAAGCAATTCTCAGGATGAGTTGAAAGGAATGATGCAGCAGCTAATGGCTAATCAGCAGAAGTGTGCTACTGAGATTAACACGAAGGTGGATGCTATGTATTCGGACCTTAACGGTCGGCTTGAGGCAGTTTGCAACCACGTGAAGAAACTTGACACCCAGGTTGCTCAAACGGCAGATGCGATAAAGAGGACGCAGGGAGTGTTGCCTGGTAAGACGGATGCAAACCCAAGGGAATTTGTGAATGCCGTAGAACTGAGAAGTGGAAGAGTTATGCCAGCAGTCGAAAGGGTAGAAGATGAAAACTGCCCAGAAGGAGCACCTGCTCCGGAAGAGGGAGCACCTGCTCCTGGAACAGAAAATGATGAAGAAATTGCTGGACCAACTTTTAAGGTGATACGGCCAGATGAGATTGTTGATAGGGTTCGATCTCGTGTCTACAAACCACTTGTACCCTACCCAGTACCTCCGAGGAAATCCCAGAAGGATTTAGAGGAAGCGAAGTGCAAGTAATGTTGCAAGATTTGACGGTTAAGTTAACATTTGAAACGACCCGACCCAAAAGTTTTTAAAATTTTTCCCCTCAGATTATTATCATCACAGATAACAATCCTCAATTGGGTCAACACAACATGCGGAACATAACAATTAACGACTCAACAATCAATCAATAAGCAATTCAATAATCTCATTCTTATTAAATTACTAACCAATCCAATACAATTAAACCGGGGTTCCAGAATTACTACATCCTAGCAATTCTAACTCAACAACAGAAAGTGAGACCCTAGATCATCTCTCCTTCCTTGCCACGATTCCACGATCACAATTTCTCTTTACCTGCAACACATGGCTAAAAGAGTTGCGTGAGTATTATCACAAATACTCAGCGACGCGGTCATCCCGTCTACAGGCTATTTAGATACAAGTATAAACAACCAACACAATACCAGGATGATCACAGAACAAGCATACACAACCAAGCAACAAGACCAGTCCAGCATACACCGTGTCGATCGACAGGACACACTGTGTCGATCGACACAACCACTAGGTGTCGAAGAACACAGGCCCCGTGTCGATCGACAGGACTCACTGTGTCGATCGACACAACCACTAGGTGTCGAAGAACACAGACACCGTGTCGATCGATACACCACGTCGGTGTCGATCGACACGACATCACAGAACCCAGAATCGAGTCAATCCTCACACGACTCGAATCTGATGCGATATGTCGAGTCTCCTGCACAAATCCACACACAAAACACACAAAACCACCAAGCAATCGTATTCCATTGACCCCCTATACTTGTACGAGCCTACAGTCACGCACTCACCTTGATTCGGGAAGAAAAAGAGGATGAACACGAAGAACACACGAAGAACACCTTTGATTTCACCTTCCCAACCCCGAAATCGAAACCAACAACGAGCCCTCCTCGTTCCAAATAGCCTCCCACGCTACACAAGCCTCAAGAATGATCAACTTTTCTCCAGAAATCACCAGAACTCCCTCAAACTCTCTGATTCTCCTTTACTTTCTGATTTCTGATTTCTGGAAGAAAAGTCAGCCAAACCTCACTGTTCCTCCCTTAAATATCGAACCCTAGGGTTCTCTAAACCGGCCCACCAAACCGGCCAATTGGAACCAAACCCGACTGTCTGATTTCAACACGTGTCGATCGACATACACCACCTGTGTCGATCGACATAACGCCCAAAACTCGACTTCTCCTAAGTCTAAAACACACATGTCGATCGACACAAATACCTGTATCGATCGACACCACCAAAAATCCACTTTTTGGTTCACGGGCGTTACAATTCTCCCCCACTAACACGGATTCGACCTCGAATCACGCGACACCGCCACACTACAGTCTCAACCACCTGACCCGCACCCGGCCAGTATCCTTCGAGATCACACTCGAAACCCACAACCCGTCCTGCTAAAGCTAACACTCTCGCCTAAAATTCGACCAGATTCACCCGGAACACCAACGATGCACGCTCCATGGTCCGGATTAGGGCTGCCCGATTGACCGTCCAACAATCAAACAAGAACATGTCCAACCAACCGTTGACCCCGCATTGGACCAAATGACCGTACAACAATCAAACAAGAACATGTACGACCATCGGCGTAACATATGCTACCAGGATTGTCCGAACCGAATCCCCGACTCCAGTAATAACCCCAGACTTGACGTCCACCACACCCTTGGCCCTCAGCCAGCACCACTCGTGATCACACCTGATCCCCGAGTTCTACTAGGCTCACACTAGCCACATTGCATCGTCTCACCACGGCTGCAATTCTGACCCCACCCGGTCAGCACCACCTGAGATCCAATCCTGATCCCCGAAGCTCATCCAGTCTCATGCTCACGGCCACGCTCAGACGCTACTGCTCCTAGCTCATACTCATAACTCATAAACATATACACCACACCTATGCTCGTAGGATCGTCACCCCTTGAGCGACAGTGTGCAGGAGACCCACCTGTCCCCTGGAGAGACCCACTATCCCTCCATGTATATATATATAGGGAATCCACCCGTCCCCTAGAGAGAACCACTAACTCTCGAGTAAATGCAGAGAACCCACCCGTCCTCTGGAGAGATCCACTATCCCTCAGTATACAGGAACCCACCCGTTCCCTAGAGCAATACTCTGAAACGTGCATCATAAGCACCTCTCGACCAGAATCACCTTCCGTGGTCATCTGAAACAACCCAATCACCAGGGTGTTTCGCAGAGTACCTGGAAAAGACGATTCTAACTCACATAAAACCTTTTTCCAGACTCTCCCTAGGACATAGACAAATTCTAACGCGCATAGAGCTTACATTTCCAGCCCCTCCTGGAACATGTACGATCTCATTTCCAGCCACTCCTAGAACACGAACGACCTCATTTCCAGCCACTCCTGGAACATGAACGATCTCATTTCCAGCCACTCCTGGAACATGAACGATCTCTAAGCCGCGTAGAACTCCTATTCCTAGCCATCCTAGCCGATAGGCAAGCTCTAACTCACAGAGAACTTCTACCGCTAGACCTCCTCATGACCTACCAGTCATCGCAACCCATGACATCACCCGTCATACCATAAGAACTCACATCTTATAACACATTTAATAAGGCAAAACTCATCTTATTAGATCTCCAATTGTATACTCGTTACAACATAACACATACAAACTCCAACATAGCGACGAGCTAAAACAGACCCTGAAAACCAGAAAGAACTAAAGCCACCGCTTGCTTCTCGAACCACTTCGAGAACTTCGTCTTTATCAACGCCTCTGGTTCCCAAGTCTCCTCCTCAATACCGTCACAGTCCCACACGACTCTTACCAACGGTATACTCTTCCGGCGCAGCACCTTGATCCTCCTCTCGAGAATCTTCACAGGCCTCGCCGCCAACGTCATGTTGGGCTGAAGATCCTCCGGAATCCTCGCCAACACCTCCTCAGACTCATGCAGACACTTCCGTAGCATCGAAACATGGAAGACCTTGTGAAAAGCCTTCATACTCTAAGGTAACTCCAATCTATAAGCTACCGGTCCGACCCGCTCCACAACTCTGAACGGACCCATAAACCTCGGACTCAACTTATTCTCTGAAATGGATCTGTTAGCACCCCTCAACATAGCTGCCTTGAGATACACCATATCTCCGAGCTCAAACTCCAGCTCTTTCCGTCTCCTATCGGCGTAACTCTTCTGCCGATCCTGAGCCTCTATCATGTTCAGCCTCAAGACACGGATCTTCTCCGTCGTCTCCTGAACAAAGTCTGCACCAAACATACTCCTCTCCTCCACTTGAGTCCAGCATAATGGTGTCCTACACGGCCTCCCATACAGAGCCTCATATGGAGCCATCCCAATACTCGCCTGATTGCTGTTGTTATACGCAAACTCTACCAGGTTCAGATGATCCGCCCAATGCCCACCATAGTCTAGTACACACATCCTCAGCAAATCCTCCAATGTCTGAATCGTCCTCTCAGACTGCCCATCCATCTGAGGATGATATGCTGTACTTATATGCACCTTCGTGCCCAACTCAGCCTGAAATGCTCCCCAAAACTCTGAAGAAAATCTCGGATCCCTGTCTGACACAATACTTGCTGGCACCCCGTGCAGCCTCACTATCTCACGCACATACTTCCTAGCCAACACCACCGCTCCGTCGGTCTTCTTGATGGCCATAAAATGTGCTGACTTGGTCAGACGATCCACAATGACCCATATCGCATCATACATCCGCGACACCGGCAGTCCTATTACAAAGTCCATGGCAATCATGTCCCACTTCCACTCCGGAATAGGTAAACTCTGTAACAAACCGCTCGGAACCTGATGCTCAGCCTTCACCAGCTGACACACATTGCACGCTGCAACCCAGCTAGCTACATCCCTCTTCATCCCGACCCAGTGATAATACCACTTCAAGTCACGGTACATCTTAGTCGCTCCCGGATGAATCGATAACATGCTCGAATGAGCCTCCCTCAGGAACTCCCGCCGCAGATCCTCATCCTTGGGTACACAAACTCGCCCGTTCACCAGTATCATCCCACTCGCTGAGACCACATACACTGAACCGGCTGTCTTAGAAGCCTCAATCATACCCTGATCCTTCTCCTGTGCAACCCGAATCCTGCTCAACAGATCTGCCTGGTTAGATGCCTCTAACCCCAATGTCTCCTGTGAGATCACACACAGCCTCAACGTGCTGATCTCGCTCACCAGAGCCTCTATATCCCTCTCCTGATCTGAAGCTGTCCTCTTCCGACTCAACGCATCTGCAACCAGATTAGCCTTACCCGGATGGTACCCAATCTCCAGGTCATAGTCTGCAACTAACTCCATCCAGCGCCTCTGTCACTGGTTCAACTCCGGCTGAGTGAAGAAATACTTCAGACTCTTATGATCTGTAAAAATCTGCACCTTCCCGCCATACAGATAAGACCTCCAGATCTTAAGTGCAAAGATAACTGCAGCCAACTCCAAGTCATGGGTAGGGTAATTGCACTCGTGCTTCCTCAACCGCCTCGAAGCATAAGCAATAACCTTCCCCTGCTGCATCAGAACAAAACCCAGACCAACTCCCGAAGCGTCTGTATACACCACATAAGGCTCACCCGGCTCAGGTAATGCCAAAACAGGTGTACTGGTCAGCATCTCCTTCAGCTTCCCGAAACTCTCCTCACAAGCTGAAGACCAAACAAAAGGGACATCCTTCCATGTTCGCTTCGTCATCGACTGCGCCATACTCGCGAATCCCTTGACGAACCTCCGGTAATAACCTGCCAACCCAAGAAAACTCCTGATCTCGGTGGCGTTCCTTGGTCTAGGCCAACCTCTGATAGCCTCAATCTTAGCCGGATCCACAGACACCCCCTCTGCAGACACAACGTGGCCAAGAAAACTCATCTCTCGCTGCCAGAAACTGCACTTACTCAGCTTTGCGTACAGCTTCTGTTCCCGTAGCTTCTCCAAAACCAACCTCAAATGTACCTCGTGCTCTTCCGGACTCCTCGAGAATACCAAGATATCATCTATGAAGATGATTACGAACACGTCCAGATACTCCTGGAACACCCCATTCATTAACCGCATGAACGCTGTTGGGGCATTCGTCAACCCAAACGGCATCACCACGAACTCATAATGCCCGTACCTCGTCCGAAAAGCCGTATTCCTGACGTCCGCCTCATCGATCGGAATCTGATGGTAACCCGACGCCAAGTCTATCTTGGAGAACCAAGTAGCCCCTCGTAACTGATCCAACAACTCATCAATTCGCGGCAGAGCATACATGTTCTTCACCGTGACTCGGTTAAGCCCCCGGAAGTCGATACACAACCAGAAACTCCCATCCTTCTTCTTCACAAATAACACCGGTGCTCCCCACGGTGAAACACTAGGCCGGATGAAACCCTTCCCCAACAGATCATCCAGCTGCTTCTTCAGCTCTGCCATCTCTGCTGGAGCCATACGCTATGGTGCCTTGGATATCGGAGCTGTTCCGGGTTCCAACTCAATCGTAAATGGATCCGACCGCGACGGTGGCAAACCCAACAACGATTGGAACACATCCTGGAAATCCCGAACGACCTGGATATCCCCAACTGCAACCTCTCCAACAGTCTCTGGCATCACTATCGTCGCCAGATACGCCTCACAACCTTTCACAATCAACTGCTCGGCCTGTATCACTGAAATCATAAGACTTCCGGAAGTCGGTCTCACTCTCTGAAACACCAACCTCCCAACCTCCCGCTTAAACACTACACGTCCTCGATGACAGTCCAGATGGACCCTGTACCGATCCAGCCAATCCATCCCCAGGATGACATCGTATAGCTCCACCGGACTAATAACCAGGTCTGCTGGCATCAACTCTCCTGCCACCAGAACGTCTACATCTCGAGCCCGCCCAAAAGTAGCTAACGTCCTCCCACCAACAACCTTAACTACTCTTGGCTGCTCGCCCGAATCACTCCGGATCCCGCTGCCATTCGCACACGCCGGAGTAATGAAGCTATTCGTAGCTCTCGAATCGAACAACACGTGGGACTCACATCCGCCCACAACCAGGGTCCCTGCACAATCCCATGTGCTTTAGGACCCGACACGCTAACGCAGACACACAATCCAAACAGACTAAGATAAATTACCACAAGAATTTAAAAGACAAGTCTGAATTAGTACCTGTGATCGGTCTGGCGCTAGAACCGCCTGCCTCAGGCGCTGTGAAAACCCGCGGTGTCACTGCAATCTGAGCCAAAGGCTGTACCGCCAACGGCTGCACTGCCGCCACAGCCATCTGCTGCAACTTCGGACACTTGGGCTTAATGTGCCCGGGCTCCCTGCAGTGGAAGCACACCTGTGCTGCCCGAGTCTCTCTCCTCGTCGGACAATCTGCCTCCTTGTGGCCCATGCTACCACACCCGTAGCATCTTTAACCACCATGTCTGCCCTGACTGGCCCCGGAAGTACAATCCCACTTCCTCTTCTGTCCCTGAGCCTGCTTGCCACCCCTGCTCGAACCACTCTGCTGTTGAGATCTCCTCGGCTGCTGCTGCTGCACCGGTGGACTAACCACCACAACCTGCTCCCTGAGATCCTCCTCAATCGCAGCCGCCGTCTCAACCAGCTCTGCCCTCGAGGCAAACCTACTCGCCCTGCAGCGAGTCCTCAACTCCGCTCGAAGTCCCCCGAGGAACCTCCTCACCTGGGCCTGCTCGCCCTCCATGCTTCTACCAGCATGCACCAGGAGTCTACTGAACTCCAAATCGAACTCCCTCACGGTCCGATCCCCCTGAGTCAGGTTCAGAAACCTCGACTCCATCCTGTCCACCGCCTCCTGCGGGAAATACTTGGCATTAAACTCAGCCAAGAAATCCTCCCAGACCATCTCGGCCTGCACTCGCCTAGTCTCAACGCCTCTCCACCAGAGATGCGCATCACCATCCAAATAGTGCACTGCTAGGTCTACTCGGTATCCCTCCGGACACCTGATCGAGCGAATGTTACGCTCCAATCTCCGCCGCCACTCATCGGCCTCCTCAGGCTTGGCACCACCAGAGAAAAACCCGGTGCCAATCCGCTGCATCTGCTCCATCATCCTCAGATACGATGGAAGCTCCTCTGCAACCGCCACAACCGGCTGCACCCCAACCACAACCGCTGAACCCCAGCCACACCCGGCTGAAAACCCGCCACTACTGGCTGCATACCAGCCCCACCTGGCTGAACTCCCGGAGCCTGACCCAGAGCCGGTACCCCACCTGGTAACCGCTCCAGAATCAACTGCAGCAAATCCGCCAGACGATCATCACAATCCTGAGCCACACCTGCGGGAGCACCCCCACCTGGGCCTGCCGCACCAGCACCCACACCAGCCCCATCAGCCCTCACACTGACACTCGTAGAAGCCGGACCCACGGACCCTTCCTGAAACGCCTGAGAGTCTGCCACATGCTCCTGCGTGGTCTCCTGGGCCACACTCGCGGCTACCGACTCACTCTCGAGCCCTCGCCCACGCCCACGACCAGCACGACCTCCACGGCCCCCACGACCTCTGCCTCTAGCACCTCTAGCCATACTTCTGCACTCACAGCAGATTACTAAGTACTAGAACAACAACAGAAATCATACAACACTTACCGTGGAATCTCATTGAAGGCTCGGAAGAGATGATCTAAGACTCCATACCCACACAACAATCAATCAATTAACTTCCTAATCAATCAATTGCACCCGCCCTAGAACCGCTAGGGCTCTGATACCAAACTGAAACGACCCGACCCAAAAGTTTTTAAAATTTTTCCCCTCAGATTATTATCATCACAGATAACAATCCTCACTTGGGTCAACACAACATGCGGAACATAACAATTAACGACTCAACAATCAATCAATAAGCAATTCAATAATCTCATTCTTATTAAATTACTAACCAATCCAATACAATTAAACCAGGGTTCCAGAATTACTACATCCTAGCAATTCTAACTCAACAACAGAAAGTGAGACCCTAGATCATCTCTCCTTCCTTGCCACGATTCCACGATCACAATTTCTCTTTACCTGCAACACATGGCAAAAAGAGTTGCGTGAGTATTATCACAAATACTCAGCGACGCGGTCATCCCGTCTACAGGCTATTTAGATACAAGTATAAACAACCAACACAATACCAGGATGATCACAAAACAAGCATACAGAACCAAGCAATTAGACCAGTCCAGCATACACCGTGTCGATCGACACGACTCACTGTGTCGATCGACACAACCACTAGGTATCGAAGAACATAGGCCCCGTGTCGATCGACAGGACTCACTCTGTCGATCGACACAACCACTAGGTGTCGAAGAACACAGGCCCCGTGTCGATCGACACACCACCTCGGTGTCGATCAACACGACATCGCAGAACCCAGAATCGAGTCAATCCTCACACGACTCGAATCTGATGCGATATGTCGAGTCTCCTGCACAAATCCACACACAAAACACACAAAACCACCAAGCAATCGTATTCCATTGACCCCCTATACTTGTACGAGCCTACAGTCACGCACTCACCTTGATTCGGGAAGAAAAAGAGGATGAACACGAAGAACACACGAAGAACACCTTTGATTTCACCTTCCCAACCCCGAAATCGACCCAACAACGAGCCCTCCTCGTTCCAAATAGCCTCCCACGCTACACAAGCCTCAAGAATGATCAACTTTTCTCCAGAAATCACCAGAACTCCCTCAAACTCTCTGATTCTCCTTTACTTTCTGATTTCTGATTTCTGGAAGAAAAGTCAGCCAAACCTCACTGTTCCTCCCTTAAATATCGAACCCTAGGGTTCTCTAAACCGGCCCACCAAACCGGCCAATTGGAACCAAACCCGACTGTCTGATTTCAACACGTGTCGATCGACATACACCACCTGTGTCGATCGACATAACGCCCAAAACTCGACTTCTCCTAAGTCTAAAACACACATGTCGATCGACACAAATACCTGTATCGATCGACACCACCAAAAATCCACTTTTTGGTTCACGGGCGTTACAATTCTCCCCCACTAACACGGATTCGACCTCGAATCACGCGACACCGCCACACTACAGTCTCAACCACCTGACCCGCACCCGGCCAGTATCCTTCGAGATCACACTCGAAACCCACAACCCGTCCTGCTAAAGCTAACACTCTCGCCTAAAATTCGACCAGATTCACCCGGAACACCAACGATGCACGTTCCATGGTCCGGATTAGGGCTGCCCGATTGACCGTCCAACAATCAAACAAGAACATGTCCAACCAACCGTTGACCCCGCATTGGACCAAATGACCGTACAACAATCAAACAAGAACATGTACGACCATCGGCGTAACATATGCTACCAGGATTGTCCGAACCGAATCCCCGACTCCAGTAATAACCCCAGACTTGACGTCCACCACACCCTTGGCCCTCAGCCAGCACCACTCGTGATCACACCTGATCCCCGAGTTCTACTAGGCTCACACTAGCCACATTGCATCGTCTCACCACGGCTGCAATTCTGACCCCACCCGGTCAGCACCACCTGAGATCCAATCCTGATCCCCGAAGCTCATCCAGTCTCATGCTCACGGCCACGCTCAGACGCTACTGCTCCTAGCTCATACTCATAACTCATAAACATATACACCACACCTATGCTCGTAGGATCGTCACCCCTTGAGCGACAGTGTGCAGGAGACCCACCTGTCCCCTGGAGAGACCCACTATCCCTCCATGTATATATATATAGGGAATCCACCCGTCCCCTAGAGAGAACCACTAACTCTCGAGTAAATGCAGAGAACCCACCCGTCCTCTGGAGAGATCCACTATCCCTCAGTATACAGGAACCCACCCGTTCCCTAGAGCAATACTCTGAAACGTGCATCATAAGCACCTCTCGACCAGAATCACCTTCCGTGGTCATCTGAAACAACCCAATCACCAGGGTGTTTCGCAGAGTACCTGGAAAAGACGATTCTAACTCACATAAAACCTTTTTCCAGACTCTCCCTAGGACATCACCCGTCATACCATAAGAACTCACATCTTATAACACATTTAATAAGGCAAAACTCATCTTATTAGATCTCCAATTGTATACTCGTTACAACATAACACATACAAACTCCAACATAGCGACGAGCTAAAACAGACCCTGAAAACCAGAAAGAACTAAAGCCACCGCTTGCTTCTCGAACCACTTCGAGAACTTCGTCTTTATCAACGCCTCTGGTTCCCAAGTCTCCTCCTCAATACCGTCACAGTCCCACACGACTCTTACCAACGGTATACTCTTCCGGCGCAGCACCTTGATCCTCCTCTCGAGAATCTTCACAGGCCTCGCCGCCAACGTCATGTTGGGCTGAAGATCCTCCGGAATCCTCGCCAACACCTCCTCAGACTCATGCAGACACTTCCGTAGCATCGAAACATGGAAGACCTTGTGAAAAGCCTTCATACTCTAAGGTAACTCCAATCTATAAGCTACCGGTCCGACCCGCTCCACAACTCTGAACGGACCCATAAACCTCGGACTCAACTTATTCTCTGAAATGGATCTGTTAGCACCCCTCAACATAGCTGCCTTGAGATACACCATATCTCCGAGCTCAAACTCCAGCTCTTTCCGTCTCCTATCGGCGTAACTCTTCTGCCGATCCTGAGCCTCTATCATGTTCAGCCTCAAGACACGGATCTTCTCCGTCGTCTCCTGAACAAAGTCTGCACCAAACATACTCCTCTCCTCCACTTGAGTCCAGCATAATGGTGTCCTACACGGCCTCCCATACAGAGCCTCATATGGAGCCATCCCAATACTCGCCTGATTGCTGTTGTTATACGCAAACTCTACCAGGTTCAGATGATCCGCCCAATGCCCACCATAGTCTAGTACACACATCCTCAGCAAATCCTCCAATGTCTGAATCGTCCTCTCAGACTGCCCATCCATCTGAGGATGATATGCTGTACTTATATGCACCTTCGTGCCCAACTCAGCCTGAAATGCTCCCCAAAACTCTGAAGAAAATCTCGGATCCCTGTCTGACACAATACTTGCTGGCACCCCGTGCAGCCTCACTATCTCACGCACATACTTCCTAGCCAACACCACCGCTCCGTCGGTCTTCTTGATGGCCATAAAATGTGCTGACTTGGTCAGACGATCCACAATGACCCATATCGCATCATACATCCGCGACACCGGCAGTCCTATTACAAAGTCCATGGCAATCATGTCCCACTTCCACTCCGGAATAGGTAAACTCTGTAACAAACCGCTCGGAACCTGATGCTCAGCCTTCACCAGCTGACACACATTGCACGCTGCAACCCAGCTAGCTACATCCCTCTTCATCCCGACCCAGTGATAATACCACTTCAAGTCACGGTACATCTTAGTCGCTCCCGGATGAATCGATAACATGCTCGAATGAGCCTCCCTCAGGAACTCCCGCCGCAGATCCTCATCCTTGGGTACACAAACTCGCCCGTTCACCAGTATCATCCCACTCGCTGAGACCACATACACTGAACCGGCTGTCTTAGAAGCCTCAATCATACCCTGATCCTTCTCCTGTGCAACCCGAATCCTGCTCAACAGATCTGCCTGGTTAGATGCCTCTAACCCCAATGTCTCCTGTGAGATCACACACAGCCTCAACGTGCTGATCTCGCTCACCAGAGCCTCTATATCCCTCTCCTGATCTGAAGCTGTCCTCTTCCGACTCAACGCATCTGCAACCAGATTAGCCTTACCCGGATGGTACCCAATCTCCAGGTCATAGTCTGCAACTAACTCCATCCAGCGCCTCTGTCACTGGTTCAACTCCGGCTGAGTGAAGAAATACTTCAGACTCTTATGATCTGTAAAAATCTGCACCTTCCCGCCATACAGATAAGACCTCCAGATCTTAAGTGCAAAGATAACTGCAGCCAACTCCAAGTCATGGGTAGGGTAATTGCACTCGTGCTTCCTCAACCGCCTCGAAGCATAAGCAATAACCTTCCCCTGCTGCATCAGAACAAAACCCAGACCAACTCCCGAAGCGTCTGTATACACCACATAAGGCTCACCCGGCTCAGGTAATGCCAAAACAGGTGTACTGGTCAGCATCTCCTTCAGCTTCCCGAAACTCTCCTCACAAGCTGAAGACCAAACAAAAGGGACATCCTTCCATGTTCGCTTCGTCATCGACTGCGCCATACTCGCGAATCCCTTGACGAACCTCCGGTAATAACCTGCCAACCCAAGAAAACTCCTGATCTCGGTGGCGTTCCTTGGTCTAGGCCAACCTCTGATAGCCTCAATCTTAGCCGGATCCACAGACACCCCCTCTGCAGACACAACGTGGCCAAGAAAACTCATCTCTCGCTGCCAGAAACTGCACTTACTCAGCTTTGCGTACAGCTTCTGTTCCCGTAGCTTCTCCAAAACCAACCTCAAATGTACCTCGTGCTCTTCCGGACTCCTCGAGAATACCAAGATATCATCTATGAAGATGATTACGAACACGTCCAGATACTCCTGGAACACCCCATTCATTAACCGCATGAACGCTGTTGGGGCATTCGTCAACCCAAACGGCATCACCACGAACTCATAATGCCCGTACCTCGTCCGAAAAGCCGTATTCCTGACGTCCGCCTCATCGATCGGAATCTGATGGTAACCCGACGCCAAGTCTATCTTGGAGAACCAAGTAGCCCCTCGTAACTGATCCAACAACTCATCAATTCGCGGCAGAGCATACATGTTCTTCACCGTGACTCGGTTAAGCCCCCGGAAGTCGATACACAACCAGAAACTCCCATCCTTCTTCTTCACAAATAACACCGGTGCTCCCCACGGTGAAACACTAGGCCGGATGAAACCCTTCCCCAACAGATCATCCAGCTGCTTCTTCAGCTCTGCCATCTCTGCTGGAGCCATACGCTATGGTGCCTTGGATATCGGAGCTGTTCCGGGTTCCAACTCAATCGTAAATGGATCCGACCGCGACGGTGGCAAACCCAACAACGATTGGAACACATCCTGGAAATCCCGAACGACCTGGATATCCCCAACTGCAACCTCTCCAACAGTCTCTGGCATCACTATCGTCGCCAGATACGCCTCACAACCTTTCACAATCAACTGCTCGGCCTGTATCACTGAAATCATAAGACTTCCGGAAGTCGGTCTCACTCTCTGAAACACCAACCTCCCAACCTCCCGCTTAAACACTACACGTCCTCGATGACAGTCCAGATGGACCCTGTACCGATCCAGCCAATCCATCCCCAGGATGACATCGTATAGCTCCACCGGACTAATAACCAGGTCTGCTGGCATCAACTCTCCTGCCACCAGAACGTCTACATCTCGAGCCCGCCCAAAAGTAGCTAACGTCCTCCCACCAACAACCTTAACTACTCTTGGCTGCTCGCCCGAATCACTCCGGATCCCGCTGCCATTCGCACACGCCGGAGTAATGAAGCTATTCGTAGCTCTCGAATCGAACAACACGTGGGACTCACATCCGCCCACAACCAGGGTCCCTGCACAATCCCATGTGCTTTAGGACCCGACACGCTAACGCAGACACACAATCCAAACAGACTAAGATAAATTACCACAAGAATTTAAAAGACAAGTCTGAATTAGTACCTGTGATCGGTCTGGCGCTAGAACCGCCTGCCTCAGGCGCTGTGAAAACCCGCGGTGTCACTGCAATCTGAGCCAAAGGCTGTACCGCCAACGGCTGCACTGCCGCCACAGCCATCTGCTGCAACTTCGGACACTTGGGCTTAATGTGCCCGGGCTCCCTGCAGTGGAAGCACACCTGTGCTGCCCGAGTCTCTCTCCTCGTCGGACAATCTGCCTCCTTGTGGCCCATGCTACCACACCCGTAGCATCTTTAACCACCATGTCTGCCCTGACTGGCCCCGGAAGTACTCTCCCACTTCCTCTTCTGTCCCTGAGCCTGCTTGCCACCCCTGCTCGAACCACTCTGCTGTTGAGATCTCCTCGGCTGCTGCTGCTGCACCGGTGGACTAACCACCACAACCTGCTCCCTGAGATCCTCCTCAATCGCAGCCGCCGTCTCAACCAGCTCTGCCCTCGAGGCAAACCTACTCGCCCTGCAGCGAGTCCTCAACTCCGCTCGAAGTCCCCCGAGGAACCTCCTCACTTGGGCCTGCTCGCCCTCCATGCTTCTACCAGCATGCACCAGGAGTCTACTGAACTCCAAATCGAACTCCCTCACGGTCCGATCCCCCTGAGTCAGGTTCAGAAACCTCGACTCCATCCTGTCCACCGCCTCCTGCGGGAAATACTTGGCATTAAACTCAGCCAAGAAATCCTCCCAGACCATCTCGGCCTGCACTCGCCTAGTCTCAACGCCTCTCCACCAGAGATGCGCATCACCATCCAAATAGTGCACTGCTAGGTCTACTCGGTATCCCTCCGGACACCTGATCGAGCGAATGTTACGCTCCAATCTCCGCCGCCACTCATCGGCCTCCTCAGGCTTGGCACCACCAGAGAAAAACCCGGTGCCAATCCGCTGCATCTGCTCCATCATCCTCAGATACGATGGAAGCTCCTCTGCAACCGCCACAACCGGCTGCACCCCAACCACAACCGCTGAACCCCAGCCACACCCGGCTGAAAACCCGCCACTACTGGCTGCATACCAGCCCCACCTGGCTGAACTCCCGGAGCCTGACCCAGAGCCGGTACCCCACCTGGTAACCGCTCCAGAATCAACTGCAGCAAATCCGCCAGACGATCATCACAATCCTGAGCCACACCTGCGGGAGCACCCCCACCTGGGCCTGCCGCACCAGCACCCACACCAGCCCCATCAGCCCTCACACTGACACTCGTAGAAGCCGGACCCACGGACCCTTCCTGAAACGCCTGAGAGTCTGCCACATGCTCCTGCGTGGTCTCCTGGGCCACACTCGCGGCTACCGACTCACTCTCGAGCCCTCGCCCACGCCCACGACCAGCACGACCTCCACGGCCCCCACGACCTCTGCCTCTAGCACCTCTAGCCATACTTCTGCACTCACAGCAGATTACTAAGTACTAGAACAACAACAGAAATCATACAACACTTACCGTGGAATCTCATTGAAGGCTCGGAAGAGATGATCTAAGACTCCATACCCACACAACAATCAATCAATTAACTTCCTAATCAATCAATTGCACCCGCCCTAGAACCGCTAGGGCTCTGATACCAAACTGAAACGACCCGACCCAAAAGTTTTTAAAATTTTTCCCCTCAGATTATTATCATCACAGATAACAATCCTCACTTGGGTCAACACAACATGCGGAACATAACAATTAACGACTCAACAATCAATCAATAAGCAATTCAATAATCTCATTCTTATTATATTACTAACCAATCCAATACAATTAAACCAGGGTTCCAGAATTACTACATCCTAGCAATTCTAACTCAACAACAGAAAGTGAGACCCTAGATCATCTCTCCTTCCTTGCCACGATTCCACGATCACAATTTCTCTTTACCTGCAACACATGGCAAAAAGAGTTGCGTGAGTATTATCACAAATACTCAGCGACGCGGTCATCCCGTCTACAGGCTATTTAGATACAAGTATAAACAACCAACACAATACCAGGATGATCACAAAACAAGCATACAGAACCAAGCAATTAGACCAGTCCAGCATACACCGTGTCGATCGACACGACTCACTGTGTCGATCGACACAACCACTAGGTATCGAAGAACATAGGCCCCGTGTCGATCGACAGGACTCACTCTGTCGATCGACACAACCACTAGGTGTCGAAGAACACAGGCCCCGTGTCGATCGACACACCACCTCGGTGTCGATCAACACGACATCGCAGAACCCAGAATCGAGTCAATCCTCACACGACTCGAATCTGATGCGATATGTCGAGTCTCCTGCACAAATCCACACACAAAACACACAAAACCACCAAGCAATCGTATTCCATTGACCCCCTATACTTGTACGAGCCTACAGTCACGCACTCACCTTGATTCGGGAAGAAAAAGAGGATGAACACGAAGAACACACGAAGAACACCTTTGATTTCACCTTCCCAGCCCCGAAATCGACCCAACAACGAGCCCTCTTCGTTCCAAATAGCCTCCCACGCTACACAAGCCTCAAGAATGATCAACTTTTCTCCAGAAATCACCAGAACTCCCTCAAACTCTCTGATTCTCCTTTACTTTCTGATTTCTGATATCTGGAAGAAAAAGTCAGCCAAACCTCACTGTTCCTCCCTTAAATATCGAACCCTAGGGTTCTCTAAACCGGTCCACCCAACCGGCCAATTGGAACCAAACCCGACGGTCTGATTTCAACACGTGTCGATCGACATACACCACCTGTGTCGATCGACATAACGCCCAAAACCCAACTTCTCCTAAGTCTAAAACACATATGTCGATCGACACAAACACCTGTATCGATCGACACCACCAAAAATCCACTTTTTGGTTCACGGGCGTTACAACATTGGCGGATGCGATTCAAATGATGCCATCCATGAAAAAGTACGAGAAGGGTTTGGTTACTGGAAGGATTCCTTCAGAGCAGAGCGCCATGATAGTAAGTAAGAATTATAGTGCTGTGCTACAAAATAAGGTCATTAAAAAGCAAGAGGACCCCAGAAAGTTTGTGCTCTCTATGGAGATCGGTCCTATGCAATTTGCTTGCTCTCTTTGCGACTTAGGCTCCACCGTAAACCTCATGCCTTATTCTGTTGCGAGAAAGCTGGGGTATACGAAGTTTAAACCAACTCGGATTTCGGTAGTGTTTGCTAACAGATCAGTTAAGCTACCCGTGGGAATTTTGGAGGATTTGCATGTCCGAATTAGTAACATATTGATTCCAATGGATTTCGTGGTGTTGGAATTGGATGATGAACCGAATGACCCTTTGATTTTAGGGCGTCCATTCTTACGCACAGCTGGTGCAATTATAGATGTAAAGAATGGAACGATTGGTCTCTACCTGGGAGACATCATTATGGAGTTTGAGATGGATCGGATGCTGAAAAAACCGACCATCGATGGGCAAACGTTTACCATCGAGGAAAATCTCGAGATCTCGGATGGAGAGATTGAAGAAATTCTTGCTGATGACCCTTTGGACATAGTGTTAACGAAGATTAAGGGTGAACATGGATATCTGAGTGAGGATGCCATCGGGTTTGCCAGAATGCTGAATTTAAGTCAAATGGAAAGGTCGACTGAATTTTTGAAACTGGAAACAGAAGAAGCGGACGGAGCACCTGTTCCTGCTCCTGGGAACTCTGTTCACAGCCCTTGGAGCGAGCTGAAGGCTCTTAAACTTGAGCTCAAAACCTTACCAGCTGGGCTAAGGTATGCGTTTCTCGGCCCTAACTCCACATATCCTGTTATAATAAATGCTGATCTAAATAATGTGGAAACCGCCTTACTTTTATGCGAGCTTAGAAAGTATAGGAAGACTTTAGGGTATTCGCTTGATGACATCCCTGGAATTTCACCCGAATTATGTATGCATAGGATACATTTAGAGGATGAATCTAGAACTTCTGTAGAGCACCAAAGGAAGTGGAACCCGAATTTGAAAGATGTTGTTAAGAAAGAAATAATGAAATTACTAGAAGCTGGGGTTATCTATGCAAGATTGTTGATAGGGTTCGATCTCGTGTCTACAAACCACCTGTACCCTACCCAGTACCTCCAAGGAAATCGCAGAAGGATTTAGAGGAAGCGAAGTGCAAGTAATGTTGCAAGATTTGACGGTTAAGTTAACATTGGCGGATGCGATTCAAATGATGCCATCCATGAAAAAGTACGTTAAGGGTTTGGTTACTGGAAGGGTTCCTTCATAGCAGAGCGCCATGATAGTAAGTAAGAATTGTAGTTCTGTGCTACAAAATAAGGTCTTTAAAAAACAAGAGGACCCCAGAAAGTTTGTGCTCTCTATGGAGATCGGTCCTATGCAATTTGCTTGCTCTCTTTGCAACTTAGGCTCCACCGTTAACCTCATGCCTTATTCTGTTGTGAGAAAGATGGGGTATACGAAGTTTAAACCAACTCAGATTTCGGTAGTGTTTGCTGACAGATCAGTTAAGCTACCCGTGGGAATTTTGGAGGATTTGCATGTCCGGATTAGTAACATATTGATTCCAATGGATTTCGTGGTGTTGGAATTAGATGATGAACCGAATGACCCTTTGATTTTAGGGCGTCCATTCTTACGCACAGCTGGTGCAATTATAGATGTAAAGAATGGGACGATTGGTCTCTACCTGGGAGACATCATTATGGAGTTTGAGATGGATCGGATGCTGAAAAAACCAACCATCGTTGGGCAAACGTTTGCCATCGAGGAAAATCTCGAGATCTCAGAAGGAGAGATTGAAGAAATTCTTGTTGATGACCCTTTGGACATAGTGTTAACGAAGATTAAGGGTGAACATGGATATCCGAGTGAGGATGCTATCAAGTTTGCAAGAATGCTGAAGTCAAGTCAAATAGAAAGGTCGACAGAATTTTTGAAACTGGAAACAGAAAGAGCGGACGGAGCACATGTTCCTGCTCCTGGGAACTCTGTTGAGAGCCCTTGGAGCGAGCTGAAGGCTCCGAAACTTGAGCTCAAAACCTTACCAACAGTCATGAGCATGTAGTTCCTAAGAAGGAGGAATCACTGTGATCGCAAATGATAGGAATGAATTGATACCGACTAGGACCGTAACAGGACATAGGATGTGTATCGATTATAGAAAGTTAAATGCAGCGACTAGGAAGGGTCATTTCCCCTTACCATTCATTGATCAAATGCTCGAAAGATTGGCTAACCACCCTTACTATTGCTTTTTAGACGGTTATTCAGGTTTCTTTCAAATTCCCATTCACCCGGATGATCAGGAAAAGACAACCTTCACATGTCCATACGGCACTTTTGCTTATCGCAGGATGTCATTCGGACTATGCAATGCTCCCGCGACATTTCAAAGGTGCATGATGTCCATCTTTACTAATTTAATTGAAGACATTATGGAAGTTTTCATGGATGACTTCTCCGTCTATGTGAGCTCTTTTCTGTGTGTTTGTCTAATCTGTGCAGGGTGTTGCAATGTTGTGAGGAGAAACATCTTTTGTTAACCTGGGAGAAGTGTCATTTCATGGTTAGGGATGGTATAGTTTTGGGATATCGCATATCAGAAAACAGCATTGAAGTTGACCGAGCAAAGGTTGAAGTGATGATGAGTTTGCAACCGCCGGATTTAGTTAGAGGAATACGTAGTTTCCTAGGGCATGCTGGGTTTTACAGACGCTTCATCAAGGATTTTTCAAAGATAGCACGACCGTTCACTCGACTCTTGTGTAAGGAGACCAAGTTTGAGTTCGATGGGGCTTGCCTTGAAGCTTTCCACACTATAAAGGGAGCTTTGGTGAGTGCGCCCATTGTTCAACCACTAGATTGGGATCTACCGTTTGAAGTAATGACGGATGCTAGCGATTATGCTGTGGGAGCAGTTTTGGGACAAAGGAAGGATAAAAAGTTCCACATAATCTATTATGCTAGTTGCACGTTGGATGAAGCTCAATGTAGGTATGCTACGACTGAGAAAGAACTGCGGGGTCTTTGCCTTTGAGAAATTCAGATCATATCTTGTGGGGTCGAAGGTCATTGTTCATACCGACCACGCGGCGTTGAAGTACTTGCTCACCAAGAAAGATGTGAAACCAAGGCTCTTGAGATGGATTTTGTTGCTCCAAGAGTTTGATCTACAAATTGTTGATAAGAAGGGTACTGAGAACGGAGTTGCTGATCATTTATCTCGCCTGAAAGTCGATGAAACAGTCCCGCTTGATGACGCACTACCGGATGAACATGTGTACGCTGTTGGAATCTGTGTTCTAGAACATCCAGTACAGACTGGAGCACCTTCTCCAGGAGCGTTTTGTGCTGCTGTCTCCATGGCAGTTACCCTGAGTTTTCTGTGGTTCGGGGAGATAGCAAATTACCTTGCTGCTGATTTGGAACCAGCTGACTTCGTGGGAGACAGGAAGAGGAAGTTCTTGCGCGACATAAGGAGATATTTTTGGGACGAGCCGTATCTTTACAAGCAATGCTCGGATGGTATTTTCCGAAGATGTGTCCCTGATGAGGAGATTCCAAGAATCTTTTTTCACTATCATAGTTCGAGTTATGCTGGACATTTCGGAACTTTCAAGACAGTATCCAAAGCGCTGCAAGCTGGGTATTGGTGGCCAACGATGTTCCGAGATGCACAAGCTTTCATCTCACGGTGCTATGCATGTCAGAGGCAAGGAAACATCTCGCGACGGAACGAATGCCTCAACACTTCATCTTGGAAGTTGAAGTGTTCGATGTGTGGGGGATTGACTTTATGGGACCGTTTCCATCCTCCTTTGGGAACAAATACATCTTAGTGGCGGTCGACTACGTGTCCAAGTGGATTGAGGCCGTTGCCTCCCCAACAAACGATGTCGCTGTGGTTTTAAAGATGTTCAAGACCATCATATTCCCCCGTTTCGGTGTTTCGCGAGTGGTGATCAGCGATGGCGGGACCCACTTCATCAATAAGGTTTTTGAGAACCTTTTAAGGAAGAATGGCGTAAAGCATAAGGTTGCGACACCATACCACCCGCAGACTAGTGCCAAGTCGAGGTTAGCAATCGGCAAATCAAAGACATCCTACAAAAGACCGTAGGCACCACAAGGAAAGACTAGGCCTCCAAGTTATACGATGCAGTATGGGCATACCGAACCGCTTATAAAACGCCATTGGGGACAACGCCTTTTCACTTGGTATATGGGAAGTCCTGCCATCTCCCTGTAGAACTTGAGTACAAGGCCGCCTGGGGTGTTAAGCGAATGAACTACAACATCAAACCTGCCTTTGAAAGGCGATCCATGCAACTTAATGAATTGGAAGAGATTAGGCACCTGGCCTATGAGAGTTTGAAACTGTACAAGGAGCGGACCAAGATGTACCACGACAAGAGGATTCTCAACCGAAACTTCCAACCCAACGACATGGTACTTCTCTTTAACTCTCGCCTTAAAATTTTTCCTGGAAAGTTACGATCTAGGTGGTCCGGACCTTTCCTCACTAAAGAGGTCCGATCATATGGAGCCATGGTGTTGCTGGACGCCAAGGGCAAGGAGTTCATGGTCAACGGTCAGCGGTGTAAACAGTACCTCGCTGAAACAAACCAAGTCGACGGTGGAGTCATCCCCTTAGGCGATGGACCAAAAGCCTAAATGGCTAATCAAGTCAAGTTAAAGACTTTAACCAAGTGCTTGGTGGGAGGCAACCCACCGGTACGTTTTCTAACTTTTTGAATTTGATTTATTTTGTTACTAACTTTGGGTTTTAGTGTTAAGTTTTCAAGTTTTTATAAAAAACAAAAAAAAAAACAAAACAAAAAAAAATTTGAGAATTCGGAGGTCGGAACGATCGATCCCTTTGGCAGACCGATCGATCCACTTTGATGCGGTTAAAAGTCATTTTTACGGTAGACCTGAGGATCTACCTTGCTCCAGCAGATCGACCGATCCACTGCCCAAATCAAACCAAGGAAAAGGAGCACCTGCTCCATAATACAGAACACCCGCTCTCCAATACAGAGCACCTGCTCTCCTGAGCGTAATTCAAAATTCAAATTCAGGCACCACGAGGTTAGTCCAAGAAGAGAGATCTGATGGCCCCGAGAAATATATTAAAAAGTGATATTTTCCTATTTTCAAAGGAAATAACTGATATTGTGGGAACCACCAAAACCCTATATTTTCTCGCGCCTATCTCTCTCTCTCTTCTTTCTCCTCTCTTCTTCTTTATTTTCCTTACCATTAAAACGGTTTCAAGCTTTTTCTCTCAAGCACAACTACTCGAAATCTCTGTCGATCTGTGCGATTTAAAGCTTGATTTCACTCGATTTTTCTGCCTCAATCCGAATTTCAACTTTGTTTCTCAAGACTCGCAAGGTAACACCACAAGAAAATGTTATAAAGATAGCATACGAATATAGCGTTCTTTAAGTAAATGCTATAGTTAACATAAGGACTTATTTACGATAGCGTTTCATAAATTGTAAACGCTATGTTTATTTTCTGGGGAATAAGTTTTAATTACAAGAGGATATTCGATAGCATATGTAGTGCTTAAAACGCTCTATTATTGTTTAGGCGGAAAAAATTTTCATTTCCCGGGTACCTAAAAAAGAAGCGCCGAACAAAATTTTCATTAACACTTTTTCCTTTTGTTTCGAGCTCTCTCTCACGAAAATATCTTTCACTCTCTTGCTCTCTCACAGAATTCTCAATCTCAATCTCGATCTGAGAAATCTCTCTCTCTCTCTCTCTCTCTCTCTCTCTCACGGGAATCTCTTTCTCGCTTAGCATTTGTCTCTGCAAATCTCACTATTGAACAGGTATGGATTTCGATTGAAGAAGACAAGTTTTGTTTGGTACTCAAAATTCATATAGGGTTCAGATTGGGGTTTCAATTAGGGTTTCCAAATTTATATTTGGGGGTTTGCTTCGATGTTAATGGGTTTTGTTTGACAATTTTGAAAACTCGAGTTTGCATGTTAATGGGGTTTCAATTAGTTTGTGATTGCTTCCAATTAAAACTCCAGTTTGTTTAAAAATCGATTTTTTATTACTTCCTTTTAAAAATCGTTAATGGGTTTTGTTTGACAATTTTGAAAACTCGAGGTTGCATGTTAGTGGGGTTTCAATTAGTTTGTGATTGCATCCAATTAAAACTCCAGTTTGTTTAAAAATTGATTTTTTATGACTTCCTTTGCTTCCTTTTGCAGATTTTGTGTCTGTCAACTGTTGGCTTCGACCGCTATTATAGAGGTACTCTCGTATTATCTGTTGTCTCTGTCCTTGTATTGACTTTGTGTCTGTCTCGGTTTTTTAACTTCGACACTGTCTGATATAAGAATTTGTTGTCACAAATCTATGTATTGGTTTGACCTTCATTTGTGGAGCTGTGGTGGTGGTGTAACATGGAGAAGTCATGGGTTTGGCTTCCAAGGTATGGTCTTTAGTTTTAGTTCAAGAGAAAGTTTAGGCTGTGTTTTTCAATATTGTTAATTCCTTTACTTCAAACTGAGTTTGTTATGCCTATTGATTGAACTACAGGACTAGTCTTGAGTATGAGGAAGGAGCTACTAAGTTTGTTTACGGGTCAGCTAGTAGGTTGGAGGATCCTGCAAACATTTTGTGTCCATGTACTGATTGCCGTAATCTATGCCATCAACCAACATCGACAGTAGTGGATCATCTAGTGATTAGGGGCATGGACCAGAAATACAAGAGGAATAGATGTTGGAGTTATCATGGTGAGAGCAGGGATTTTACGACAGATGATAATCCAACTTCTGAGTTTGAAGCTTATGAGTTGTTTAGAGCTGCTTTCTTTGACGGTGATGACATTCCACAAACTCGGAGTGACAATGCAGATCATCATGATGATATGGAAAGCGAGGAAGATTCAGTGTTTAGGCAAAAGTTGAATGATGCTGAGACTCCACTCTACTCCAGCTGTAAAATTTACACTAAAGTGTCTGCTATCATGGGGCTGTACAGAATAAAAGTGAAGAGTGGAATGTCAGAGAACTACTTCGATCAGCTTCTAAAGATGGTTCACGACATGCTACCTGAAGATAACGTCCTTCCAATATCAACAGATGCGATGAAGAAGTTCTTGAAGGTTTTTGGTTTTGGGTATGAGAACATTCACGCATGCAAGAACGATTGCATTCTTTACCGGAAGCAGTACAAGGACTTGACGAGCTGCCCTAGATGTAGTGCTTCCAGATGGGAGATGGATAAGCACACAAAGGAGGAAAAGAATGGAATTCCAGCTAAGGTCCTTAAATATTTCCCAATAAAGGACAGATTAAGAAGGATGTATAGATCGAGAAAAATAGCTGAGGATCTACGTTGGCATTTCACTAATGCTTCTGAAGATGGAACAATGCGCCACCCGGTGGATTCATTAACTTGGGCTCAGGTCAATGATAAATGGCCACTGTTTGCGGCTGATCCGAGAAATCTGCGATTTGGTCTGTCTACTGATGGGATGAACCCTTTCTCGCTTCAAAACACCAAGTATACTACATGGCCAGTATTACTTGTGAACTACAACATGTCACCTACACTGTGTATGAAGGCCGAGAATGTAATGCTCAGTATGTTGATACCTGGACCATCTGCACCGAGCAACAACATCGACGTGTACCTTCAACCATTGATAGAAGATCTACAGGATTTGTGGAATGAAGGTCTTGGTGTTTACGATGCATTCTCAAAGCAAACTTTTGACCTTAGAACTATTTTACTATGGACTATCAGTGACTATCCTGCGTTGGGGACATTGGCAGGTTGTAAAGTTAAAGGTAAACAAGCCTGTAACGTTTGTGGAAAGGATACTCCTTTTAGGTGGCTTAAGTTTAGTAGAAAACATGTTTACTTGAGCAATAGGATAAGACTCAGACCTGGCCATCTGTACAGACGCAGACGGGGTTGGTTTGACAACACGGTTGAAGAAAGGACTGCATGTAGAATTCAAACAGGGGTTGAGATATTTGAGCAGTTGAAAGACTTTAGGAATTCCTTTGGTAAAGCTTTAGATAAGAAAAACAAAAGGAAGAGGTCTGATGTGATTGAAGATGATGAACTTTCAGAAGATGAATATGATGAAGACAGTCATATATAGAGGTGGAAGAAGCGGTCTATTTTCTTCGAGCTACCTTACTGGAAGGTAAGATTATTATTATATAAATTTTAATACATAGATCACTTTCATTATTTATAATTTTCTAACTTAGATCTTTGTTTCCTTGTCTTAGTATATGCTTGTGCGTCACAACATCGACGTAATGCATGTTGAGAAGAACGTGTCTGATGCCATAATGTCCCTTCTCATGCATAGTGCTAAATCAAAAGATGGATTAAAGGCAAGACAAGATTTGCAAGATATGGGTATTCGGGCATCATTACACGCACAGGTACGTGGGAAGAGAAACTACTTACCACCTGCTTCGTATTGGCTGTCAAAGCAAGAAAAAAAGAAGTTCTGCAACAGATTGTCTGAGTTCAGAGGACCAGATGGCTACTGCGCAAATATAGCCAACTGTGTTTCAGTTGATCCTCCTACAGTTGCTGGGTTGAAGTCTCATGATCACCATGTGTTACTACAAAATATGTTACCTGTGGCTATTAGAGGATTGCTCCCACCTTGTCCTAGGATTGCAGTAACTAGAATATGCAACTTCTTCAATAGATTGTGTCAGCGTGTAATAGACCCGGAGAAGCTTATATCTTTGGAGGCTGAGGTTGTCGAGACATTGTGCCAATTGGAGAGGTTCTTTCCTCCTTCCATGTTTGATATCATGTTCCACCTTCTTGTTCATCTAGCAAGAGAGACACGTTTGGGTGGGCCGGTCCATTTTAGATGGATGTATCCCTTTGAGAGGTACTGCTAAATGTTTTTTAAAATCTTCTCAACCACAAGCTGAACCACTCTCAGACCAACCAGAAGAAATAGAACTAGAGCAAGAAGCTCCACTACGTGGAGTAGAGCAAGAGACTGACAAAAACGGAGAAAAAATAGACGCTGGCCAAAATGGAGAAGACAAAGAGGGTGAAGAAGATGAAACTGTTCACAATTCTGGTGAAGAATGTTTAACAGAACAATCAAAGAAGAAGAGGAAAACTAGAGGACCAACCAGGATGAGTAAAGTGGCTAAAACCCATGAAGAGAAAGTAGAAGTTGAGTTTAACAGCCTCGGTGAACATGTGGGGAAATGATCAGTCACTCTTTCCTCTTTTCTTGGACCTTTAGTGAGGGAGCATGTACCGGTGCTTCTAGACGATTGGAGGGGCCTTGATGATAAGACAAAGGACACAATGTGGGAAGAGATTCAGGTACAAAAATTATTTTCTATGTTACTTTATATTTAGTTTATGATTGCTTCGAGTTGGTATAACACTGAGAAATTATTGTAGGGGAGATTCAATTTGACAGAAGATTGGCAAAAGAGTTGTGTATTCAGGCAAATGGGGTGCGTATGGAGGGCTTCTAAGTCTAGGCTAGTAAGTAAACTGCGTTCTACAAAGAGCAAGGATACTATACGAAAGTTGAAACCAAACAACATTCACAATGACGCAGCCTGGATAAAGTGGGTGAAGAGTAGGACTGGCCAATCTTTCAAGGTTGTTATATGTTTAAATATTTCAAGTATATTACATGTTTGATTTATGGAAAATTTTTACATTAATATTTGGAATGAATTTTATAGGAACGAAGTGATCAGTTCAAGACTTTGAGGAATAATCGGATTCCACACACGACCAGTCGCAAAGGAATGGTTCGACAGGCTCATGAGTTGGTATGTCTGTGCGTGTAATGTATTGTAGTGATGAGTTATAGTAGAAAATATTATCCGTGATTACTTCTTGTAATAAATATTTTGGTTCTTGTAGAAGAAAAAGGCATCTGACCCGGCTAAGGTTACTAGAAGCAAGATATGGATAGCTGGACATACTCATGCGGATGGAAGAGCTGTGAGGCCAGAGTTTGAAGCAACCATTGTAAGAAGTTATAAAACACTTTTGGTTATACTTGATAATGTATATTGAATCACATTTACATAATTTGATTTCAGGAACAAATTAAATCACTTGATAGTGAGATAGGGTCAAACTCAAATGGTAGTATTAAAGAAGATGCTGTGAGTCAAATTCTAGGGAAATATAAGAGTGGACGAGTAAGAGGAATGGGCAGAGGGATTACTGCATCGAAGCTAGCATTCCTACAGGCTAGAGACGCACATGTGCAGAAGATTGAGGCTAAACAGGCAGAATTGGTTAACGAGATTGTTGATTTGAAACATATAGTTCGTGACTTAACTGCCGGTAAACAGGTAAGTGAAAATTGGAATGAGGTGTTCCTTTCGTGCATGCTAATCTGTAATCTTGAAAATAATATTATCTGAATGCGTTATTTTTTTTTAAAACAACAGGATTATGGTTCAAATTCAGACACCACTGATAAAAGCAACTGTGGACCAAGGTGTCAGCTACTTGATTGGTATTCAAATGAAGAGATTGTTGTTGCTGACGGAGAATTATGCTCTACTGAACCAACATACAAGATTGGCCGTATTCCTATTGGTCCTGATGCGGCAGCTGTAGTTGTGAAATTCGCATCAGATAAAGAGGCATATGTATGGAGGCCTACAACAACTGTCACCTCAATTGGCCAAGCCGTGGGAACTAAAATTGCATGGCCATTTGATAAGCTCATTCTGGACAATATAGACTCTCCAACTGTAAACAAAACTGCTGGCTCGGTAAGTTCTTATGATATAATTCCCATGTTTTATGTAAATACACATTCTTATTAATTAGTTATGTAACCATGAAATTTGTTTTGGCATGATTCCTTTAGGCAACAAATTTGCTGGTCGATAGAATCCAGATTCTTGATTGGAATTTTGTTAATTGCTGAGGGACATATGATTTCAACGGACGCAAAACAGTTGGTCAATGGCATTCCTTTAGGGCCGAAGGCTGCAATTGTGAAGATTGACACCGTAATTAACAAAGAGGCTTATCTATGGCGACCAAGTGAAGACATGACTGTGATGGGTGATGCCCTGTTTCATAACATAGCTTGGCCAATTTGGAAGGTGCTAATGGATAATATATAGGCAAGCGGTGATGAATTATCTGAAAGCGAATCAGATCCTAAAGTACCAGAAAGACCAGAACCATCGATTCAGAATGGAGCAAGAGCATTTGCTTCTAAAGGAGCAGGAGCCTCGTGTTCTAAAGGAGCAGAAGCATCACGAAAGGTAAAATTGTACACCTAATCTTTCTGTTAAATAATGTGTTGTATATTTGGGTGATTGTGATGAGCTGAGAAGATTGTACATAATGTGTTGTATATTTGGGTTATTGTGATGAGATGTCTGGATTTTCTTTTGTAGAGTACAAGTAACAGCTCAAACAATAGCCCCCCATATAAGAAGAAATGCTTACTCTTAGACTGCTTTGGATCGGGAAAAACAGTTGCAGAAGGTCGAGTTTGTTCAACCAATCCAACAGACATAGTCCACTTCGTTCCATTGGGTCTAAATGCCAGTAAGGTTTGGGTTGATGTCTGTAAGATTGGGGATGCACGAGTATGGAGACTAACCTCAGAATTCGAGATTGTTGCTGATGCATTAGGTACTACAGTCGCTTGGCCTAATGAGAACATTGTTTTCATTTGAAACTGAATTTCTCGTATGTTGGATTGTGTTGGGCAGTAGAACTTGTTGGCTAGTTGTATACGTTTGTTGTTTGGTTGTGTACTTGACGGTTTGCTTTATGAGATGAGGTTTCTTTGGATTTAAAATATTTTTTCTCTCGATTGATGGTTTGCTAGCTTAATGGAATGATGTTTCTCAGATGAAAAAACTATGAAAGAGCTAATAGATACAAATAAAACAATCGAATTATGAAAAACCCGCCAAAATTTTCTGGAAAATTTACAAAAATTCATTACAAACGGTAACGTACTACAATGCTCTGAATAAGTAAATAATAACAAATTGTAATTGCTATTGTATACTAAACGATTGCAAAAACATAAATCGCTATTGAAAAAAAAATAACGTAGCATAAGCATAAAACGCTATATGAAGTGCCGAACCTATTATTACGGGCGAGATGGAGCGTTTACCATAACGCTATGCTATCTTAAAATAGCGTTTTTCCGACGCTCTATATATGACATTTTCTTGTACTGTAAGACCCTGGAAAACCCCTTCTTTAGTCTGACATTTTTGAGTAACAAGGTGAAATCTGTAGCCAAATCATGCTATGTCTAGTTGGGCTCACTCTAAACTCGTTTACTGTTGATTTCGACAACATATGGCTGTGGGATTTTGTTTGGAATTTTGTTTGAAGTAAAAACCTAATTTGTGAAATTGAAATTGAAATCTTGAGGAATTGAGGTGTGAATTGGTTTGAGTTCCTTTGCTAGGATATGAGTTGTTTTGAGTAGTCGGATTTACTTGTTAGCACATTAACACATAGAACTTTGAAACCAAAAGAGGAAACTTTCCTTTGATTATAATGTGTTTGTGTGGATTTTTGGAAACCGATTTATGTTGGATGGTTGCGGTTGTTGTTGTCATTACACGATGACAGGACCAAGGACATCTTTTCGAAAGCCGCCGCGGTCCTCTAAAGGAAAGGGCGAGTCCTCCTCCTCTCATCTCACTTGCAACCCTTGGCCGCGTGATGAAGGCCAACGATTCTCCTTATCCGATGCTCGCCTCCCAGTTATATCTGATGCTGTTTGGGATCAATCGGACACTTACCACTACAACAACTGGTTAAGCGTTGTGGTTGAGCCAACCCGCTACTTATGCGCAACCACTTTGAAGGGACTGGGCTTGTTTCACGACGTGGGGAGCGTACTTGCAAGTACATGGATGATTGACTTAGCCACGCAGCCGGATGCCCTTTACCCTGACTTGGTTCGCCAATGCCTTGCCTCTGCAAAAGTTTTCTACGCGGGGAGTGTTTTCTTTCTTCGCTGGAGGAAAGAAATATGAGATCACCATCCTCGAACATTGTGAGCTTTATGGCTTCGATTCTAGGGAGGAGAGCGTGCACTTACCCAACCGTCTACCAGATGCCCACCGGTTTTGGGACTTCATAGCAAATGGCAACTACTTCTCTCGGTCTGCCGCGCAATCCTCAATCCGAAACCCAGCCTGTATTTTGCGGCAAAGGCGTTTAGCACCATCTTATTCTCACGAGATGACGCAACCAAGGTGAGAATGGATGAGTTGATTCTCCTCTGCAACGCGGTAAGGGACGCTATTGGGGGAGAAGATGGGTTGAGTTGTGACATTGACGTAAGTGTCAACATGGGAGCATTGTTTGCCGAGGTTATTGCAGACAAGAGGACAAAGGTTGTTAAGGGAAAGACTGCTGCGGGGCCGGAGAGGATTGGAAGTCTCCTTACCCGATTGTTTTTACACTTGGGAGTGGATATTGGCACCTCGACATGTATCGAGGAGACTAAGTTTATGGATACCGCTTTTCTCATTAATTGCGAGATCCTCTATGATGCCACCACTTACCGGTTTACATCACAGGCCAAGCATGTTCTATTTTGCAGCTTACCGCATCCATCGCTGACAGACTTGGAGGTTGCAGCAAACGTTGGTTTCACGCCTGCAACAGAGTATCTCTGCTCTGTCCCTGGAGCGTCTGCTCCTGAAAGGAGCACCTCGGCTGGAGCACCTGCTCTTGCCCCCGATGTTCATCTAAGCGCCGAGGAGATTGAGGATTTGGATGAGCAGATTGCAGCCACGCAACGATCTAGGGCTAGTTTCAGAAGGCCTTATAGGAGTGAGTACCTACTTGGTGACATCTCCGACAACCCGGAAGCCGCCGAGTACCGCCGCTGGATGGTTGATGCTATCAAGAAGAACAACAGCCTGCTTCGCCGGTTGTTGCATATGATGCAAAAGTGATGCCGCGGATCACAATCCACCGAGACAATACCTTCCACCGCGCCTGCTCAGACATCCTCCGCTGCACCACCGCCGTCTTCTGCTCAGCCTTCTTCAGCCTGTCCTTCTTCATCCGCACGCCCCTTTACATGCTCCTCCAAACGCAAGAAGCCAATCACCGATGACGACTCCGATAACACCACCAGCGATTAAACATCGCTTCTCTATCCGACTAGTGTATTCATCACAAACAATTTATTTTATGCTTTCCTTTTTGCTTTTATTTCTATTCACTCTCTCTTTTCTTATTCTCTCACACCGAGACGGTGTGAAGGAAGTCTGGGGGGAGTTGCTACTAATATCATTTATTTTGGTACGCAGGCGGAGAAGACTTCGCCTCGTAGGCGGAGAAGACTTCGCCTCACAGGCGGAGAAGACTTCGCTTCGTAGGCGGAGAAGACTTCACATCATAGGCGAAGAAGACTTTGCCTCGTAGGCGGAGAAGACTTCGCTTCGTAGGTGGAGAAAACTTCACCTCCCAGGCCGAGAAGACTTCTCCTCGTAGGCGGAGAAGACTTTGCTTCGCAGGCGGAGAAGACTTTGCTTCGCAGGCGGAGAAGACTTCGCCTCACAGACGGAGAAGACTTTGCCTCGCAAGCGGCGAAAAGCTAGGATCGGAGAAGACTTGTCTCATAGCTATAAACGACTTAGGAACCATATAACGTGATTCAATGTACGTTCATTGTGTTAACCAAACTTTGAACGTTGACGTTGAGCGGGTGAAATCTGACCCCAATAGTCGTTAGATGGGATGACCGTGTCATTGAGCATTTATGATAATACTCACTCATCTCTTATAACCATGTGATGTAGATAAAGAGAAGGTGTGATCGTCGAATCATGGTTTTGAAGAGGAGATGATCTAGTGTCTCGTCTGTGTGTTTATATGCTTTTATGCTATTGATTAGTGAATAATTTTCCAATGTCTGTTGAACGTGATTGAGTAGTTGTCGGGAATTAGTATTTATAGGAATACTAATTAAAAAAAGTCTGGTTGTTTCATACACGATGGTGTATGAGTTCACTGGTGGAAGTGGGATATTATGTGCCTTTGTGGCTGCAATTCCGCAGGTTGCCCGGGAATGGCCGACGGAACCGCAAGGCCTTGAGAATGTAAGTGAAAATTCGGATTTACATGCATGTAGATGATTGTTGAGGATTGTCTGTTTGCCTGGAATGCTTCTGCGTATTCAAATGATTGCTTGTGATTGTTGTTTGGGGATGGGATGGGATTAACACTATATCCGTTACATGAACCCGGATGCACTAAGTAATCTTAGATTACTTATGACTCTACTTGTTTTGCAGGTGAATCTAGCGGGTAGACCAAAGGGAGCACTTAATGACTTAGGATAATCAGCGGTAGATTACCTTGCCTGCTTGTAAAATTATGCTTTTAAAGTTCGGAGAAGACTTGTTTTGAGCTTATAGACTCACGGCCAAATCGAAATGTTTTAATGTATGTTTGGAACAAATTTAGTATGTATTGAAGTATTTTTAGAAATATTCATGTTTCAAAATGGTATTTGTCTTGTCCGGGCAATCCAACCGTGTAGCGTACCTCGGGTTGGCTAGCCTTGAGTTGTGTTACGCGGGAAATTCGCTTATGGATAGTTGGACTTAGTCACTAAATTTGTTTTAACTTACCTGGTGCGACCGTCCTGAGCGCTGGGACGTGCCGTTCTAGGCCGGTCGCCTCTGGCCGCTGGTCTGGAGCATTACACCTATTCTCCGATAACAAGGATAACTTCAATTAGAATGATCATAAGCATGGTAGTCGTACGAGATCTTGAAATCCATCAAATGGACGTAAAGACTGCTTCTCTAAATGGATATTTAGAAGAGGGAATTTATATGAAACAACCTGAAGGGTTTGCTATCCCAGGACAAGAACACAAAGTCTGCAGACTTGTGAAATCACAGTATGGACTTAAAAAAGCTCCTAAGCAATGACATGCAAAATTTGACAACGTAATGATGTCAAATGGATTTGGCATAAATGCATAAATGAATTGAATTTGAGAAATTTTAAGAAATGTCACATGCAAAAATGCCACTTTGCAAAAATGCCACTTCTTTAGATTGTTTGCAAGCGTGCCATTAATGTGTTTTTGTATTCCCAAAATACCCTTGACATTATCAATTTCCACAAACGTTGTTCTCGTTGGAATTAGATCTCAACGATCGTGAAACCGAAACTCACCATCGCGAAAGACAAATCTCTCCATTGCTGTCTCTGAAATCAGATCTCGATGTTGCTCAGACTGTATCAAATTGTCTGAGCTCTCCGGCGATGATCATGATCGCATCATCTCTACTGTCCGATCCACCGTCGGTGTTTGTGGATTCGGCGATTTGTTGACTGATGTTGCAACAGGTAACCGTTGTTCCCCGTAGATCTTCAATAGTTTCATTACTATAAATCTTTCTCTTCTGTGCCTCAGAAATTATTGAATTGTTATGAATTCAGTAGCTAGAGTGGCTTCAGATTTTCTCCAATGCATTGAATTGATCGATTTGGTTTAGTTTTCTTATTTATATGTTAAGGTTTTTGTGAATGAGAAATTCTCCTTGCTTTTTAATGAAGTAATTGTGTTGTGAATTTGTCGGATTAGCTTAGCAAATGCGAAACATAATGAATTCATATATGTACTGCTACTCAGGCTTGTGTTAAAACTGAAACTCTGATTTGGTGTGGGTTATGTTTCATAAGTATAGTGAGATTAATCAATTTTGTGTTCCATATTGTTTTTATCATTGATCTATGAGTATATCGTGTGATTGATTTGTGAATGTTGGATAATCGCAGCCGTGGGAGACCTATAAAGTTGATCGGAGATTGAGAGTTGAAGGAGGAGGAGAAAGTGTAAGGAAATGGCGAGAATTTTCAAGTGGTGGTCGGAAGAAGCCGTGGCTATTAGAAGTAGGGGAAGAGGAGGAGGAGGAGGAAGCATAGATCTGCAAGTATGTCTTCTTCGAGAATTTAAGCTTTGAACTCAGATCTCTCGTCTCTTCTTCTTAATTCTTATATTTCCCAGACATAAAACTAAAGTTATTTTGATTGTTTCCTCATTATGTTACACCCTTTTTGGTTTGGTTTGATAAGCACATTAGGTAGATCTAATGAACTTTATGGTATGTCAAGTATTTCAACAACTGTGTTTGATTGTTAATTTCCGAGGGTTATGTAGTTTTTTGAACTTTATGTTGGCTTAAGGTTTTGTAAAATAAATTAGGTTTGTAAAGTTTTTAAATAGTTTACAAGTTTTTACAAAGTTTTATAAAGTTTTTAAACAGTTTTTAACAATCTTTTGTAACGTTTTAAAGCTTTTTACATAGTTTTATAAAGCTTTTTAACAGTTTTAATAATTTTTTGTAACGTTTTTAAACAATTTATAAAGTTTTTTTACAGAGTTTTATAAAAAAAATTAATAATTTTTAACAATATTTTGTAACTTTACTAGAATAGGAATAGTTTATAAAGTTTTTTTACACAGTTTTATAAAAGATTTTAATAGTTTTTAACAATTTTTTACACAGTTTTATACATATCGTTTCCCACACATAAACTAGCGGAAAATTGTGTTAGAACCATGAAAAAACTTATTTGATTGAATGAAAACTTTGAAACCAAGTTTCGTAATCCATATAGAAGCAGTTCAAATACGATCATAAGGACAGAAACAAAGGAAATTGAAGACAAATTGACTAAACCGGAGTTTGGCTTATGACAAGATCATGAATGGCAGGATCATGACTAAACCTGATTTTAGTTTGACTATGACTCAAAACAACCTCATAGTCCCTAGCTTTAACAGACCTATCTTCATTTGAAACCTCTCTTCTCAATTCAACATAAACATCGTAGTCCACTTCATACACAGTTGAAAATGTAGTTCCTACACCTTCCCCTGAAATTTCATCAAAGAGTCTTAGAATGTAACAATTATACTGAGTAGGAGTGCACACAAGATCCAAAAAATTTTTTGCTACAGAGCAATACAAATGAAACTTGCGTACAGTGAGTGGCTAAGAATTTTTTTATATCACTCAACAAATTTTTTTATTTCATACCGAAATTTTCATAGTGTTTTTTATTAATATTAAATATAATATGTCATTGTTAAATTAATTTTTGAAGAAATTTTTTTTTTGAGAAATGTCATTTTTGAAATGTCACTTTTCGTTATATATAACTCATATTTTTTCATTTTCAAATCTTTTTATGTTTAAAAACGTTTCTTTAGGAAAAATATATATATATATATAAGGGTTTTATAAACTTTGGAATATTCTATCACAAAACATAATACAATATCTTTTAAAAATTTTGGTAAATCTTTATTATAAAAATATTTATGTCCTCAAACTTTATTTGTGACAAAATTAATTATAACAAACTTTAATATGAAAAACAAAAATTAGAATAAAATGTTGTAAATCTACTTAAAGAAATAAATGTAAATTTATTTATGGAAATATTTTCTAAATGATTTTTTTATGATTAATTAATTTAAATTTAATATAGAAAATTTTTATTCAAATTTGCCATGTCACATTTTTTGTTTCGCCATGTAATAATTCTTTTTGGGAGATGTGAAGATGACACATAATCAATCTTTCATAAATTAATTCTCAATTAATATATAAGGGATAAGGGATAAAATGTAGATAGCCAAAATAACAATTGGACGATGTAAAAAAACTTTTGACCAAGTGCATGCGAAAAAACATTATAGCAGATATTATTTATGAACATAGAAATAAAGTTCAAGAGTGTAAACCATAAACTTTTGGAAAATTATTAAACAAACTATGGATTGATTCCACATAGTTTAAGTCAAAGAATCAAACATGAAGAACCATAACCTAAATGAACGTCCACACCATGGTGGGCTAGTGGCTGGCGGGCCCAGGGAGAAGAGGTGCAATTCCTCAAGGTCCTTGGTTCGAATCCACCTCTTAGCTGTTATCAACATTGTGTGGAAAGTCTGTCAATTGGGTCTTAGTCCAATTGGTTTACCTGGTAGTCAGTAATGCAGGCGGCCTTACTACCCCTTGACAATAGTCGGAAGGCACTCCAAACTCGGATCGGGCAGTGTGGTAGTGGTTCCTCGGGGTCCAATCAGTCCACTCTGTAGCACTCCGGTGTGTTCCTCCCAGTGCTTACCAGAAAGCCGACAGGGTTTATCAAAAAAAAAAAAACCTAAACGAACCTAACCAAGAAATAATTTATGGGCCCTATGAGCACGACACTGTAGACGAACCGGTGGCCCATCATATGATCAAACTTGCAAATCATCTAAATTTACTAACGACAAAGGTCTGCGTATGGACGGAACAAAACTAGGTTGCTTCTGTCGAGAGTGCTTTCATGAGATTTTGTGTATTGAAATTTATAAAATAACTAAAATTTTCAATGAAATATTAAAGATAATTAGATATTAAAGAATATGAAAGCGGCGATCGAGACCTAAGGAGCTGAGCCGCATGCAAGGAAACTCGCACGTATAGAAATAAAAAGAGGAGTTTATTTTTTTTTGATATATCCTATCGGCTGTCCGGTCAGCCCCGGTAGAAACACACTTGAGTGCTACAGGGAGGACTTCTCTTCGAAGGCCACCACACTGTCTAGATCCGAGTTTGGAATGCCTTCCGACTATTGCCAAGGGATAGTGAGGCTGTCTGCATTTCTGACTACCAGGTAAACCAATTGGGCTTTCCGACTATTGTTAGGGGGTAGTTAGGCCGCCTGCATTTCTGACTACCAGATAAACCGATTGGGTCAAAGCCCAACCGACAGACTTTCCACAAAGTGTTAATAACAGCTGAGGAGAGAATCAAACCAGCAGCATGGGAGTTGCACCTTTTGCTCCTGGGCCTAACATAAATTGGGTCCACTGGGCTTATTAAACTCACAAACAGGCCCGGCTCTTTAATAAGGTCCATCTACAAGATTAAGCCAATTTTTTGTTTAAGAATACGATATATCCTCTATTAACACTATGTAAAAAATCCTATGTGTCATCTAAAGAGATTAAAATTTCCATCATACATTTTTGTCCGTCAGTTACAAAAATATGTAGAAAACAAATTACCGTCTTTTATGTTCTTTATTTTTTGTTTTTAGCAACTAGTGTTGCAATGTGAAATATTTTTATTCGTTCAATTTTATTTATGCAATGTTCTTTAAATTAGTAAGTATTCATAAAACTGAACATACATAAAAGAGATCAAATAAGTATCCTTTAAATAAATTATTTGATTGATTTATCTATTACATATTAATTTTGTTATTTTAGTTATAAAATATATAATATTATACATAAGTGATCAAATATCACTATATTGATGTATTTTTTTTAATAATAAAAATTATATTTAGTCCCAAAAAATAAACTCAATGTTGAGCCTAGTCCACAAAATTTAACAATGTATATAAACGTAATTGTTTTGGAAACTAAAATATATATCTGATTAAAATTTCAATACAAATTGAACCGTAGTTTATCATCTTTATATTTTTTGTTTTATTTAAAAATTATTATTCATGAACCTAAATTTAAAAGAGAAATTCTACGAAATGCCACCTTTCAAGTATCACTTTTCAAAAATATCTCATTTTCAAAATATTTGCAAAATGCCACTTTTTCAAAATTATTTTTTTATTATATCCTTTATGTTTGGATTAACTATATTGTAATATGATTTATTTTTGAGGGTTTAAGAGGTTTTAAGGGTCAAAACATTTTTTAGGGTTTATAATTTTAAGATGTAGGTTTTCAAAATCCATAATTAGTGGTATTTTTGCAAATTAACACCCCTAAATGGCATTATTGCAAATGTACATCCAAAAAGTGGTATTTTTGCAATTGCCCCAATTTAAAAAATGGTTAATTAGCAAATATCACTTTGAGGAGAGATAATTAGGTAACTAACATGTCAAAAACTAGAATTAGGTGAGTAGCAGAGAGAATTAATTATAGAACGAAATTGCCCCTACTTGTGGTGATGGCGGCAACACTATGCTTTGGATTTGCATCCGTCTTAGATGGAAGAAACTCTTCTTCCCTTCTCGAATTCTCCGCGGTCTGAGCAAACTGGGTATCCAATTTATTGACATGGGTGTTTAAATCTTCAAACTTCCCATTCAAGTCTTCGTACATAGCATCCATCTTCTTGTTAAAGCCCACATTCATCTTCTGTTGACCCTCTAGGATTTGCTCTAGCATAGTCTTCATCTCGTTATCCGGTGTTTGAGCAGGAGGTGTCTGATAAGAAGAAGAACTGTAGTTCCTAGTGTAGTTGCTCTGGAAAGGCTTCTGATACTCGGTCTTCTGAAACTGCGGATTTGGAGAGTAGCTAGGTGAACCTTGATTTCCAGTGAACGTAGTCCTCTGGTTGTTTCCGTTGAAGTCTCTGTTACCCTGCTGATTACCAAACCTCTGACTCTGAAAACCAGTCCCACTGATGTCGTCCTGCCCTTCCTCTCGAATGAAAGTCTCCACTTCTTGAGCAAACTGCACTATCTTCTTCCCCACTAGATGGTTGTGCATCAAATCTATCTTAGCTTTCACCTCAGCGATTTGGCTTCCATCCATGTTCCCACCAAGCTTCTTCCTCTTGAATTCCGCATTCTTGGTGCTATTGCTAGAAGCCAAGTTATCAATAAGTACAAGTGCATCTTCGGGATATCTAGTGTTGAAGTTCCCCTTGCTCCAATCGATCCCTCTGAAGAAAATACCCAACAACTGCACATCACTGAACCCATGATGAGGACAATCTCTCTGGTAGGCCTTGAATCTCACCCAGGAAGCCTTGAATGCTTCTGTAGGACCCTGCTTAAAAGTAGAGATCTTAGTCCTCAAATCCTCGGATCTCGCCTCATCAAAGAAGTTGTTGAGGAAAGCATTCTTGGTGTCCTCCCAAGTGGTCAAAGATCCTGGTTCCAACTGCTTCAGCCAATAAGCTGTTTTTCCACCAAGAGAGTAGGGGAAAAGCTTGCAGTAGAGGTAGTCGGTCGACACTCCATTGGCCTTAATGCTCGATGCTAAGTCCTCAAACCTCTCAATGTGGTCCATGGGGTGCTCAGAGGAAAGACCATGGAACGGGTGCTGAGCCACAAGCGAGAAGTAAGCAGGGTTCAGCTCAAAATCGTTCCTTGGAAAAGCCGGAGGACAAATTGCTGCCCTGTTGGCATAGAACTCGTCCGGTCTGTTGTGCTCTCCCAGGGTTCTCCCACGCCCAACTGGCTCTTGGCGCTGCAGAACCTGTCGCTCAGGCTGCTCCACAATCACAAATCGATTCTCATCTAGCCTCTGACCCTGAGCATTGCGTCTATTACCTTCAGCATCTTGAAGAAACCCATCTTCACCTTTGATAAGAACTATCGGATTCCTCTTGGCTATCTTTCTCGCTGCTCGGTTGGCTCGCTCTAACTTTCTAATCTCAAGATTGAGATCAACTAGCTCTTCGTTCTGGTCTCAATTAAAAACTCGATAAAAACATGAAAGCCTAAAGAAAAACTATATATAATGTCTAAAATTCGGACTGGGTTTTTCTGTAAACTTCTGGGCTTCTTGGGCAAAAGAGGAAATTCTTCAAAAAGTTGAAATCTTCATGTCATACATCTCTGTGTCGATCGACACACATGATCTGTGTCGATCGACACAACTTCAAAACTCAACTTCTCTCGTGTCGGACATGTCGATCGACACAGCTCCAAAGTTTGTCTCCGACTTGGTCACTTTGGCTCTTTTTTCCACAATGCTCCAAAATGCTCCAAAAGCTCCCATTAAGCTCCAATCGTCCATTATCCTAGAAAGACTCCAAAAGACTCGAAAAATACCAAAAAGACTCTATAAAAAGGACTTATGTCATGGTCAAAAACGGGTAAAAACCATGATATATCAAAAGTCATGTCTGCATCGGACGCACCTTATTAGAATGAAGTCGTCAATAGTGAAATATGTATTTTGATGTATATGATTAGTTTGAAAATCCTATAGCAATGATTAAACCATCCAAAATACTCATGATTTAGGTAATAGATTTTGATTTTCTTCTCTTTAGTTTTTTTTCTTCGTATCAATTATGATCCCTTTATTGAACAGTGTTCTCTCTACTCTCTAGCATGCTAAATCATGTACATACTTGGTTTTCTAGTAATGCTCTTAGTCTCTGCTCTTCTATTTTTTTTTCTACCTTACATCTCTGATTAAAAAAAGAAAGAAAATGTTTAGGTTAATTTATCTTTTAAACCGTTCTCCATGTTTTAGGAGTTAAAATCCATGTCAACTAACATGGTCTTCGTTTTTGGATCTTCTGGAGATTCCATTGTGGAGAAAGGGCGTTAGGTTTTATCAGATTCAGTGGAAAGCTCTCTCAACATGCGAGAGAAAAAGGTCTTGAAGAGTTTCAATGAAACTCAACTCTCAAACTCTATTTTGAAACTCAAATCTCTATTTTGAATCGCAGAGCTTAAGATCTTTATGCTTCTCTAATGTATCAGATTCTTCTTATGTCTTGTGGGGTCAGTCTGATTTAGTATTTTTTTCTCATTAGTAGCCAAAATCCTTCAAACATGAGTTTAGTTGCAGAAAATGAAACTAACTGTGAGTTATTGACGGTCCATAAAATAATTTTTTAGGTACTTTGATGTATTTTATTTATTTAGTTTGATTTTTTATAAATTTCTTTTGTAGAGAATATGTCACAGAACTTTATCAGCAAAACTTGGCTGAAAACATAAAAAAGATGTTTATAATGGATAGCTAGATATATTTGTATTTTTTTGATTTTTTTGTGTAATGTTTATTGTTATTTATGCATCGTTCTAGCTCTAAATATATTCGTTCTACATTTTCTTCCTTTATGTGTAACATAGGAAAGGGTGAAGAATCATGAAATAAGGAACAAGAATTATTGAGTGGAAAGCATCGTACTTGAGATCTTAGAATTATCACCTCCTGCCTTAGGTGGCTATCATTGGTTCTCTTGGTATCAAGGTGGGTTAGGACGTCTTGATATTGGTGAAGTTGCCCGAGATACAGACGCGGAGAAGAACTTCTTTGATGATCCAAAAGTTTGATTAAAAGACTTGGTTATGTTTAGAGAACCCCAGTGAGAGCCTCCACTTGGTATTGGTGAGACGCGACTATACCGTTTTATACAACTATTAGTTAATAGTTTTGTTCATCAATTCGTACCGTTTTATGTCTTTGTTACTGGATCTCCCAATACGTTCTTCTTCACTTTAAATCGACTTATTTTTAACGTGGATTCCGTTTTCGAATAAATCAAATTAACTTTCACAATTAGTTTGCTTTTTCTCTTTATTCTTTAAAAATTTGTTTGTTTCTTCTTGTGAAAAATCGTTCTGTGCAAAATCCGAGTTCGTGCAAAATCCGAGTTCGTGCAAAATCTGGGCAGAAACGGAAGAATGCCTAAAACCTGGTAAACAGTAACTAATCCAGTGTTTGATGGGCAAAACTATGAGCTTTGGGCTACAATGATACAAACTACTTTGAGAATTCAAGAGCTTTGGGAAATTGTGGAGGAAGGACTTCCACCAAAGCCAAAAGAAAAACCTGAAGAAAAAGGTGTAAAAGTAAGAGTAGCCAAACTAAAAACGTAAGACTGTTTTAAACAGAAAATGTTTAAAGATTCACTTGAAAACACCTTTCATAAACACGCTCGTAGCACAGGTACTCACAATCTCAATTGTTGCAAGAACAGAGTACAACATCTTGTAACAAGGTGATAAACTCTTAGCCTAGTCTACCTAAGGACTCATGACGTCTTATATACACAGACTCATGTTCTAACATTTATTCTTATTCTACCCAGATATAAGAAAACAACTTTTCCTTAACACAGAACTGCTCTACTCATTCTCGAGATTTTTCTTTTCTTTAAAAACTCTCACACCTTCTTACGTTCTTTTTCTTGAAGAACTACTTCTGAAAAACCTTCAGAAAAGTCTATTATATTGGTGATTCAAAACCAATATAATATCTGAAGTCTTGCTTTGGACCGCCAGTCTGTTTACTATTCTTTGACAGATGCCACTGTTTCACATGTCCCTTCTCTTTGAGCAAACCGCCAACTCCACGCTTTTCACTTTTTGTAAAGCATCACTTCCTTGTTTGTATGAACAACTTTCTGCACCAACTCGCCCACTTGCATTCCCAAGTCTCGAGACACTCATTGTCCTTCACACGTGTGATACTGACTCCAGCTTTGTTCATTTCCTATGTAGCACATCACATACTTCTCCATAATCTTTTTGATCCTTAGTTGCTATCTTTGATGCATTAACAATCTCCCCCGTTTTACTTGAGTATGTCAATCCAAGCAACCTGTCTTAACAGACAACACAAAGAGTAGATACAAGTTGTAAAGGAATCACCTCAGTGATGTCCACGACCCTTTCAACAACAGTTGTAAAGGAACCACCCCTCAGTGAGTTTCAAGACCATACTCACATGTAATTTGGATTGATCGGTGATAACAGAACACAACAAGGATACTTAACAATGTCGCACAAATGAGTTTAAAATAGAGAGGTTCAGAATTAGGTTTAATACTTAACAAGCAGAATAACTCCTAAGGAAAGGTTCTAGTACTTAGGAGATTCTACATAGACTGCTTCTACATAAGAAATAAGTTTTTAAGTTTTGAAGAGTGAGAGAAGTAGAGAGATATAGATAAAGTCACACACTATCATCAGAATCCCTTATCCAAATTAGGAGCGATGTCCTTTTCCTTTTGAACATTGGTTATTGCCTTTGACGTGCTGGTATTGTCTTTGCCCATCACACCACCTCCATGCCTTACCATAGCTCGTTCCTCATTTGGGCGCACCATTTCACCATCTGAATTGATGAGAAGGGATATTAATATTGTATATCCCTCTGCTTGGATGCATACTCTCGTAAAAACATAGGTAAATGAGAAGGGATATTAATATTGTGACACAGAGTGATAGAAAAACCTGTCATCCGTTTTTGGATTGATTCAACCATCTTGAGCAGCAGATTGAAGTCGTGAGCAATTTTCAGAAGGCGAGGTTTAGGCACCTGTCTAAACATGGAGGCTGACTTATTCACCAGTTGGAGCAATCCCGGTGCAGCAGAGGTGTGATCTTAAGAATCAACTGGTACAATTCGTTGGAAGCGCATAAGTTGTTCGATGAAATTTGGATAGGCCAGACGGTAGGGTAGTGCAAGTTTGGCACAGGCCAAAATTTCATCGAAGACCAACTTTCCAAATTTGAAAGGCTTGTGATGCACCAACATGTAAACCAGCATACCTCTCTCTTTGGACATTGTTGTCCTGTTAGCAATTGGAAGCCAGTTGTAGCAACAGATCTTGTACATGAATGCCATCTGAGGACTCATCTGTGGTGGAGTTAGATTGTCCCAATTGGTGACATTCCCTTAAGAGAGCTTTGAGGCCACCAATTCAATCGGAATATCCATATTTGGAACAGATGACTCAGGGTCATAGTCATGTTCTGTGAGTTGAAACATGAGATTGATGATCTCTGGCGAGAACTCGTACATTGCCCCGCGGACATACACACACTGATAGCCATCTTCCTTGAACTCTATTTCTTCCAAATTTGCATAGAATTCACGAACTAATTCTGTTGTGTAAGGTTCTATCTCCGTCACAGTTGGAAGCATCCCAGCGTTGATGATAAGTGCTTCAGATGGAGCAGAGTTGGAAGATCCTACAAGCAGGATTCTCATATCATTGAAATTCTTAGAGGCCATAGTCTTGTACCTTTATTCGGCAGCAACAGAGATAAACTGTTTGCGGTGTGGAGACACATAACTCTTCTTGTATTCTGGGTACCTTCAGTCGTGACTCAGAACCACTTTTCAATGTGCTTCGTAGCGAGAAAGAAAAGGAGGAACATGATCCTCAGTATCCTCGGAGATATGAGACACCGCTGGATTTGCATGTTTCTGTTTTGAGATCGTTGTTGTAACTGTCGGAGGAACAACTGAGTCGGACTCCCCACTGCCCTCTGTAGTTGCAGCAGGAACTGCAACTTTCCCATGAGTGCAAGCACGCAGACGATGGGCAATGGTTCCTTTTACGGACTCTGTCATGACTATTGCAGAGGATTTCAATTTCTTTTCTTTCGAACCCTTAGCAGTAGGAGCGGGTCTTTTGCTTTTAGTAGGGGTTGGTTCTTCCACAAGTTGAGGCGCATCTTCTGATGATTGAGACATGACTTAAACAGAGACGTAAGAAGAGATTTAACCCAGAAGATACAACAGAGAAGAATGAGGGACGATTTCTTTGAGAGATAAAGGAAAGCAAAAAATTAGGGTTAGGAAAGAGTAAAGTAGGGAAACAGATCTGGAGTGGATGAATTAATAACGAACACAAGGCGGTTGCGTTTCGCATTTCGCTTTTCTCAGTTTTGATGCACATGCACAGTAACTGCCACTTTCTTTACCCCTTCCCTTCTTATCTTGAAACCGCTCGGCCCAAGCCCAATAATTTCTTTTTACTAAGACACCAGTGGACTTGATTTAACAGAAGTCTATTAACATACGACATTTACGTTAGTACAACAAACATTTAGCCGAAGCAACAGTTAAACTAACATGACACCACACACATGGTTTTTGCTTATATAACCTTTTTGAATATATTATATGACTACACACAAAGAGAGAAACAAGAACCTCACACATCATAAAACCAATATGTGCGCCTGAGGACAAACACAACCCTTCATTGTATCACAACAGTCATGAGTTACCACACACACACATATCAGAGTAGCAAGCGGAAAACATTTGAAAAATCTGGTCAACCTACCAGTTCACTGTGGCAGTTATTTCTCAGAGAGTAGCTTTCACCACCAGTGATTGACCCAGACTAGCTTTTACATTATCATTCAAGTTCAGACCCTTAGAGATGTGAAAAAGAACAGAAATCCCCAGACTCAATTTTTTGTTTGACACAGAGATACCTATTGAAACGACCTGACCCAAAAATTTAAAAATTTTCCCCTCAGTTTATTATCATCACAAATAACAATCCTCAATTGGGTCAACACAACATGCGGAAAACATAACAATTAAACGATTCAATAATCAATCAATAAGCAATTCAATAATCCCATACTTATTAAATTACTAACCAATCCAATACAAATAAACCGGGGTTCCAGAATTACTACATCCTAGCAATTCTAACTCAAACAACAGAAAGTGAGACCCTAGATCATCTCTCCTTCCTCGCCACGATTCCACGATCACAATTTCTCTTTACCTGCAACACATGGCAAAAAGAGTTGCGTGAGTATTATCACAAATACTCAGCGACGCGGTCATCCCGTCTACAGGCTATTTAAATACAAGTATAAGCAACTAATACAATACCAGGATGATCACAGAACAAGCATACACGACAAAACAAATAAACCAGTCCAGAATACTCCGTGTCGAGCGACAGGACTCAATGTACCAATCGACACAACCACTAAGTGTCGATGATCGGTGACCCGGTGTCGATCGACAGGACACACTGTGTCGATCGACACTAACACTAGGTGACGATGAACACAGGCCCCGTGTCGATCGACACACCACCTCGGTGTCGATCGACACGACATCGCAGAACCTAGAATCGAGTCAATCCTCACACGACTCGAATCGGATGCAATATGTCGAGTCTCCTGCACAAATCCACACGCAAAACACACACAAACCACCAAGCAATCGTATTCCATTGGCCCCCTATACTTATACGAGCCTACAGTCACGCACTCACCTTGATTGGGATTGAAAAGGATTAAGAACGCGAAGAACGAGCGAAGAACACCAAGACAGCCTCTGATTCCGTCCCTACAGACCCGAAATCAGCACAGCAACAACCTCTTTCTCGTTCTACCTCCACTCACGATCAATTCCTCCAGGAATCTCCCAATAATCACTCAAATTCTCTGATTTCAGAACTTCTCCTTAAAAAACTCTCTGAAAAGTCTGATTCTCCAGAAAAACGGCCAGAACCTCTGTTTCTGCCTTTTATATCAAACACTAGGGTTTCCCTAAACCGCCCACCAAACCGGCCAATTGGAACCAAACCCGACGGTCTGATTTCAACAGGTGTCGATCGACATACACCACCTGTGTCGATCGACATAACGCCCAAAACCCTACTTCTCCTAAGTCCAAAACACACATGTCGATCGACACACACACCTGTATCGATCGACACCACCAAAAATCCATTTTTTGGTTCACGGGCGTTACAATTCTCCCCCACTAACATGGATTCGACCTCGAATCATGCGACACCGTCACACTACGGTCTCAACCACCTAACCTGCACCCGGCCAGTATCCTTCGAGATCGCACTCGAATCCCACAACCCGTCCTGCTAAGGCTAACACTCTCGCTTAAAATTTGACCAGATTCACCCGGAACACCAACGATGCACGCCCCATGGTCCGGATTAGGGCTGCCCGATTAACCATCCAACAATCAAACAAGAACATGTCCGACCAACCGTTGACCCCGCATTGGACCAAATGATCGTACAACAATCAAACAAGAACATGTACGACCATCGGCGTAACATATGCTACCAGGATTGTCCGAACCGAATTCCCGACTCCAGTATTAACCCCAGACTTGACGTCCACTACACCCTTGGCTCTCAGCCAGCACCACTCGTGATCACACCTGATCCCCGAGTTCTACGAGGCTCACACTAGCCACATTACACCGTCTCACCACGGCTGCAATCCTGACCCCATCCGGTCAGCACCACCTAAGATCCACTCCTGATCCCCGAAGCTCATCCAGTCTTATGCTCCCGACCACGCTCAGACGCTACTGCTCCTAACTCATACTCATAACTCATAAATATATACACCACACCTATGCTCGTAGGATCGTCACCCCTTGAGCGACAGTGTGCAGGAGACCCACCCGTCCCCTGGAGAGACCCACTATCCCTCCATGTATATATATATAGGGAACCCACCCGTTCCCTAGAGAGAACCACTAACTCTTGAGTAAATGCAGAGAACCCACCCGTCCTCTGGAGAGATCCACTATCCCTCAGTATACAGAAATCCACCCGTTCCCTGGAGCAATACTCTGAAATGTGCATCATAAGCACCTGTCGACCAGAATCACCTTCCGTGGTCATCCGAAACAACTCAATCACCTAGAAAGACAGTCCTAACTCACATAAGACTTCTATTCCAGACTCCCCCTAGGAAATAGACAAGTTCTAACGCGCGTAGAGCTTACATTTCCAGCCACTCCTAGAACCTGTACAGTCTCATTTCCAGCCACTCCTGGAACATGAACGATCTCTAAGCCGCGTAAAACTTCTATTCCTAGCCATCCTAGCCAATAGGCAAGCTCTAACTCACATAGAACTTCTACCGCTAGACCTCCTCATGACCTACCAGTCATCGCAAACCCATGACATCACCCGTCATACCATAAGAACTCACATCTTATAACACATTTAATAAGGCAAAACTCATCTTATTAAATCTCCAATTGTATACTCGTTACAACATAACAAATACAAAATCCAACATAGCGACAAGCTAAAACAGACCCTGAAAACCAGAAAGAACTCAAGCCACCGCTTGCTTCTCGAACCACTTTGAGAACTTCGTCTTCATCAACGCCTCTGGTTCCCAAGTCTCCTCCTCAATACCGTTACAGTCCCACACGACTCTCACCAATGGTATACTCTTCCGGTGCAACACCTTGATCCTCCTCTCGAGAATCCTCACATGCCTCGCCGCCAACGTCATGTTGGGCTGAAGATCCTCCGGAATCCTCGCCAACACCTCCTCAGACTCATGCAGACACTTCCGTAGCATCGAAACATGGAAGACCTTGTGGAAAGCCTTCATACTCTGAGGTAACTCCAATCTATAAGCTACCGGTCCGACCCGCTCCACAACTCTGAACTGGCCCATAAACCTCGGACTCAGCTTATTCTCTGAAATAGATCTGTTAGGACCCCTCAACGTAGCTGCCTTGAGATACACCATATCTCCGAGCTCAAACTCCAGCTCTTTCCGTCTCCTATCGGCGTAACTCTTCTGCCGATCCTGAGCCTCTCTCATGTTCAGCCTCAAGACACGGATCTTCTCCGTCGTCTCCTGAACAAAGTCTGCACCAAACATGCTCCTCTCCCCCACTTGAGTCCAGCATAATGGTGTCGTACACGGCCTCCCATACAGAGCCTCATATGGAGCCATCCCAATACTCGCCTGATAGCTGTTGTTATACGCAAACTCTACCAGATTCAGATGATCTGCCCAATGACCACCATAATCTAGCACACACATCCTCAGGAGATCCTCCAGTGTCTGAATCGTCCTCTCCGACTGCCTATCTGTCTGAGGATGGTATGCTGTACTCATATGCACCTTCGTGCCCAACTCAGCCTGAAATGCTCCCCAAAACTCTGAAGAAAATCTCGGATCCCTGTCTGACACAATACTAGCTGGCACCCCGTGCAGCCTCACAATCTCCCGCACATATTTCTTAGCCAACACCGCAGCTCCATCGGTCTTCTTGATGGCAAGAAAATGTGCTGATTTAGTCAGACGATCCACAATAACCCATATCGCATCATAGGTCCGCGACACAGGCAATCCCGTCACGAAATCCATCGTAATCATATCCCACTTCCACTCCGGAATAGGTAAACTCTGCAACAAACCGCTCGGAACCGGATGCTCAGCCTTCACCAGCTGACACACGTTGCACGCTGCAACCCAACTCGCTACATCCCTCTTCATTTCGACCCAATGGTAGTACCTCTTCAGATCCCGGTACATCTTAGTCGCTCCTGGATGAATCGATAGTATGCTCGAATGAGCCTCCCTCAGAATCTCCTTCTTGAGACCCTCATCCTTGGGTATACATACCCGTCTGTTCACCAGTATCTTCCCATTCGCCAAGACCCGATACTCTGAACTTACAACCTGAGAAGCATCAATCAACCCCTGATCCTTCTCCTGAGCCTCACGAATCCTGCTCAAAAAATCTGCCTGGTTAGCTGCCTCTAACCCCAACGGCTCCTGTGAGATAACACACAACCTCAATGTGCTCAACTCACTTATCAACTCCTCCATATCACGCTCCTGGTCTGAAGCAACCCTCTTCCGACTCAACGCATCTGCAACCAGATTAGCCTTACCTGGATGGTACTCGATCTCCAGATCATAATCAGCTACCAACTCCATCCAGCGCCTCTGTCTCAAGTTCAGCTCTGGCTGAGTGAAGAAGTACTTCAAACTCTTGTGGTGTGTGTACACCTGGACCTTCCCGCCATAAAGATAAGAACGCCAAATCTTTAGGGCGAAGATCACAGCAGCTAACTCCAAGTCATGAGTAGGGTAATTGCACTCGTGCTTCCTCAACTGCCTCGAAGCATAAGCAATAACCTTCCCCTGCTGCATCAGAACACAACCCAGACCAACACCAGATGCATCCGTATACACCACATATGGCTCACCCGGATCAGGTAACGCCAACACAGGTGTACTGGTCAGCATCTCCTTCAGCTTCCCGAAACTCTCCTCACAAGCTGAAGACCAAACAAAAGGGACATCCTTCCCTGTTAGCTTCGTCATCGACTGCGCCATACTCGCGAATCCCTTGACGAACCTCCAGTAATAACCTGCCAACCCAAGAAAACTCCTGATCTCGGTGGCATTCCTCGGTCTAGGCCAACCTCTGATAGCCTCAATCTTAGCCGGATCCACAGACACCCCCTCTGCAAATACAACGTGGCCAAGAAAGCTCATCTCTCGCTGCCAGAAACTGCACTTACTCAGCTTCGCATACAGCTTCTGTTCCCGCAGCTTCTCCAAAACCAACCTCAAATGCACCTCGTGCTCTTCCGGACTCCTCGAGTATACCAAGATATCATCTATGAAGATGATTACGAACACGTCCAGATACTCCTGGAACACCCCGTTCATCAACCGCATGAACGCTGCTGGGGCATTCGTCAACCCAAACGGCATCACCACGAACTCATAATGCCCGTACCTTGTCCGAAAGGCCGTCTTCCTGACATCCGCCTCATCGATCGGAATCTGATGGTAACCCGACGCCAAGTCTATCTTGGAGAACCAAGTAGCCCCTCGCAACTGATCCAACAACTCATCAATGCGCGGCAGAGGATACCTGCTCTTCACAGTGACTCGGTTAAGCCCCCGGTAGTCGATACACAACCGGAAACTCCCATCCTTCTTCTTCACAAATAACACCGGTGCTCCCCATGGTGAAACACTAGGCCGGATGAAACCCTTCCCCAACAGATCATCCAGCTGCTTCTTCAGCTCTGCCATCTCTGCTGGAGCCATACGGTATGGTGCCTTGGATATCGGAGCTGTTCTGGGTTCCAACTCAATCGTAAATGGATCCGACCGCGACGGTGGCAAACCCAACAACGATTGGAACACATCCTGGAAATCCCAAACGACCTGGATATCCCCAACTGCAACCTTTCCAACAGTCTCTAGCATCACTATCGTCGCCAGATACGTCTCACAGCCTTTCACAATCAACTGCTCGGCATGTATCGTTGAAATCATAAGACTCGGAAGTCGGTCTCACCCCCTGAAACACTAACCTCCCAGCCTCCCGCTCAAACACTACACGTCCTCGATGACAGTCCAGATGGACCCTGTACCGATCCAGCCAATCCATCCCCAGGATGACATCGTATAGCTCCACCGGACTAATAACCAGGTCTGCTGGCATCAACTCTCCTGCCACCAGAACGTCTACACCTCGAGCCCACCCGAAAGTAGCTAACGTCCTTCCACTAGCAACCTTAACTACTCCCAGCTGCTCACCCGAATCACTTCGGATCCCGCTGCCCTCCGCACACGCCGGAGTAATGAAGCTATTCGTAGCTCCCGAATCGAACAACACGTGGGACTCACATCCGCCCACAACTAAGGTCCTTGCACAATCCCATGTGCTTTAAGACCCGACACTCTAACGCAGACACACAATCCAAACAGACTAAGATAAAATACCACAAGAATTTAAAAGACAAGTCTGAATTAGTACCTGTGATCGGTCTGGCGCTATAACCGCCCGCCTCAGCTGCCGTGAAAACCCGAGGTATCGCTGCAATCTGAGCCAAAGGCTGCACTGCCAACGGCTGCACTGCCGCCACAGCCATCTGCTGTAACTTCGGACACTTGAGCTTAATGTGCCCGGGCTCCCTGCAGTGGAAGCACACCTGTGCTGCCCGAGTCTCTCTCCTCGTCGGACAATCTGCCACCTTGTGGCCCATGCTACCACACCCGTAGCATCCTGAACCACCATGTCCACCCTGACTGGCCCTGGAAGTACTCTCCCACTTCCTCTTTTGTCCCCGAGCCTGCTTGTCGCCCCTGCTCGAACCACTCTGCTGCTGAGATCTCCTCGGCTGCTGCTACTGCACTGGTGGACTAACCACCACAACCTGCTCCCTGAGATCCTCCTTAATCGCAGCCGCCGTCTCAACCAGCTCCGCCCTCGAGGCAAACCTACTCGCCCTGCAGCGAGTCCTCAACTCCTCTCGAAGTCCCCCGAGGAACCTCCTCACTGGGCCTGCTCGCCCTCTATGCTTCTACCAGCATGTACCAGGAGTCTACTAAACTCCAAATCGAACTCCCTCACGGTCCGATCCCCCTGAGTCAGGTTCAGAAACCTCGACTCCATCCTGTCCACCGCCTCCTGCGGGAAATACTTGGCATTAAACTCAGCTAAGAAATCCTCCCAGACCATCTCGGCCTGCACCCGCCTAGTCTCAACGCCTCTCCACCAGAGATGCGCATCACCATCCAAATAGTGCACTGCTAGGTCTACTCTATATCCCTCCGGACACCTGATCGAGCGAAAGTTACGCTCCAATCTCCGCCGCCACTCATCGGCCTCCTCAGGCTTGGCACCACCAGAGAAAAACCTGGTGCCAATCCGCTGCATCTGCTCCATCATCCTCAGATACGATGGAAGCTCCTCTGCAACCACCACAACTGGCTACACCCCAGCCACAACCGGCTGAACCCCAGCCACACCCGGCTGAATACCCGCCACTACTGGGTGCATACCAGCCCCACCTGGCTGAACTCCCGGAGCCTGACCCGGATCCGGTACCCCACCTGGTAACTTCTCCAGAATCAACTGCAGCAAACCCGCCAGACGATCATCTCGATCCTGAGCCACACCTGCGGGAGCACCCCCACCTGGGCCTGCCGCACCAGCAACTACACCGGAACCCACACCAGCCCCATCAGCCCTCACACTGACACTCGTAGAAGCCGGACCCACGGACCCCTTCTGAAACGCCTGAGAGTCTGCCACCTGCTCCTGCGTGGTCTCCTGGCCACACTCGCGGCTACCGACTCACTCTCGAGCCCTCGCCCGGGCCCACGACCAGCACGACCTCCACGGCCCCCACGACCTCTGCCTCTAGCACCTCTAGCACATCTAGCCATACTTCTGCACTCACAGTAGATTACTAAGTACTAGAACAACAAAAGAAATCATACAACACTTACCGTGGAATCTCATTGAAGGCTCGGAAGAGATGATCTAAGACTCCATACCCACACAACAATCAATCAATTAACTTCCTAATCAATCAATTGCACCCACCCTAGAACCGCTAGGGCTCTGATACCAAACTGAAACGACCCGACCCAAAAATTTAAAATTTTTCCCCTCAGTTTATTATCATCACAGATAACAATCTTCAATTGGGTCAACAAAACATGCGGAAAACATAACAATTAAACGATTCAATAATCAATCAATAAGCAATTCAATAATCCCATACTTATTAAATTACTAACCAATCCAATACAAATAAACCGGGGTTCCAGAATTACTACATCCTAGAAATTCTAACTCAAACAACAGAAAGTGAGACCCTAGATCATCTCTCCTTCCTCGCCACGATTCCACGATCACAATTTCCCTTTACCTGCAACACATGGCAAAAAGAGTTGCGTGAGTATTATCACAAATACTCAGCGACACGGTCATCCCGTCTACAGGCTATTTAAATACAAGTATAAGCAACCAATACAATACCAGGATGATCACAGAACAAGCATACACGACCAAACAAATAAACCAGTCCAGAATACTCTATGTCGAGCGACATGACTCACTGTACCGATCGACACAACCACAGGGTGTCGATGATCGGTGACCCCGTGTCGATCGACAGGACACACTGTGTCGATCGACACTAACACTAGGTGTCGATGAACACAGGCCCCGTGTCGATCGACACACCACCTCGGTGTGGATCGACACACCACCTCGGTGTCGATCGACACGACATCGCAGAACCCAGAATCGAGTCAATCCTCACACGACTCGAATCGGATGCAATCTGTCGAGTCTCCTGCACAAATCCACACGCAAAACACACACAAACCACCAAGCAATCGTATTCCATTAGCCCCTATACTTATACGAGCCTACAGTCACGCACTCACCTTGATTGGGATTGAAAAAGATGAAGAACGCGAAGAACGAGCGAAGAACACCAAGACAGCCTCTGATTCCATCCCTACAGACCCGAAATCAGCACAGCAACAACCTCTTTCTCGTTCTACCTCCACTCACGATCAATTCCTCCAGGAATCCCAACAATCACTCAAATTCTCTGATTTCAGAACTTCTCCCTAAAAAAACTCTCTGAAAAGTCTGATTCTCCAGAAAAACGGCCAGAACCTCTGTTTCTGCCTTTTATATCAAACCCTAGGGTCTCCCTAAACCGGCCCACCAAACCGGCCAATTGGAACCAAACCCGACGGTCTGATTTCAACACGTGTCGATCGACATACACCACCTGTGTCGATCGACATAACGCCCAAAACCCGACTTCTCCTAAGTCCAAAACACACATGTCGATCGACACACACACCTGTATCGATCGACACCACCAAAAATCCACTTTTTGGTTCACGGGCGTTACACCTATGTGTAACAACAAAGGTTTTAGGACTTTTCTCCCCCTTTGTATGACAAATTCTTTTGACACATGGAAGAGACTAAGACTTTTCTCCAACTGTTCCTTTTAATAATGATCCCATGTAGAAAGAACAAAGGTTTTGGGACTTTTCTCCCCCTTTGTGTGAGAATAATTTCTTTTGAATAAACAAAGAAGATATGACTTTTCTCCTACACTTAAAAAAAAACTTTGGGACATTTCTCCCATTTTTTGTTTAGACAGACCCCACAGATCAAGTGATTGAGCATACAAACATAATAGATAGAAGAAGAGAATTAAAGAAGAACTGAACCAGAATGATAAGCAGCTCTTTTCCTGAGACAATATACCAATAGGAGGTTCTAAGGAATGATACGGAACAGTGGATAAAACCCAACTTGCTACATCCTACACATGAGGATGGATCACCCTACCTGTTGGGACACAATAGGAGATTATTGCTTGCTATGGAACACAAGTAATGTGTCCCTCAGAGGGATCCTTTTACAATTGCGTTTTCAAGACTTAAATTCTTAACACAATGAATTACCCTTAAGACACATTTTTCATTATTGTAGTCATATGCCTTTACCAGTTTTGAGGGAAGGGTAAGGTTCATAACATACCAGAATAGAGTGATTGTCTCACTATCAGTTCTTTTATGAGCAGGGTTAAATGTACACTATGTTGATTTTTGGAGCGCCACTGGACTTCTTGTAGTGAAGCCGTCTTGTAACACCTACTTCCTGTGTTTTTTCTTAATTTTCCAGAAGAGAAAGAGTTCTTGTTAGTCGAAAAAATGTTGAGAGGGAAAGTCATACCATGAGATTTCCTTGGTAAAAATTGAAGCTGTCGAGACAACAATATGTTATGATTGAGGCTCTTTGACTCTTTGAGACTGTCTGCCAGCCAGTTGCTGGTGTTGAGAGAGACACAACACACTTCTGTTTCAGAATAGACCTGAGCTGAATCAGACATCCTTTGAAGCCCACTTTGAGGCTCTTGACATTCTTCCCATACATAACAGTTATCTTCCCTTTTGACTCCCATCATCATAGTTGTTCCATGCTTGTTGTACACCCAACAGTGCGTGTTATCATACACAACTTTTAGCCCTTCAGAACACAGATGGCTCACACTGATAAGATTCACCTTTAACCCATCCACAAGATACAAACTGTCCAGGTGAGGAACATCCTTTGTGATTGTGTTGCCTTTTCCTTTGATACTTCCAATACCACCATCACCAAACATAACTTCTCCTCTGACCTTTATACATAGATTTGACAGACAGCTGGCAACACCAGTCATGTGTTTTGTGCAGCCACTGTCAAAGTACCAGCTTGGTTTTTCATTTGCTTCTTCAATGATATAAGCCATCCGGGCGATCTCTAGGGCTTTTGTACCCTCAGTTTTTTAGTCCGTTTTGCCCTGACGGTAGATGCCCTGACGGTAGATGCCCTGATCCATGTCCTCTGCTTCATCAGTGTTGTTCTCGAGTTTTTCATACAGTTTGTTCTTAGTTACCCAGACATAACCAAATCTGTAAGGTTCAATATAACACCGTTTGGATTTCCATAGCTGCTGACTGATCCTTTTTCTCTTGAAACACCTTTGCCACTGGTGCCCAGTCCTTCCATAGTGGAAACAACTTCTGTTCCATGACTTTGTGGTTAGGTTACCTTCTTGACTTCCTTCTTTTGGAACCTCAGCTATTCCTCGGGGTTTTGTTCTTTTCTCACAGATTATTGTTCCAAGAACAAATCTTGGTGAAAGAACATCCCTTTTAGTTGGCTTTGAATAGTCATGTGAACCTTTAGGAAGATTTATTTCCTGCACAAACACGGTTGAGTCGCTCAGACATCCTTTGACTGATGTTGCCCAACCAGGATATCCAAGTCCTCAATGAGATGACTCAATTCTTCCCATAGTTAGAATCTTCTCCAGTTGATGAGTCCCACTGTTGACCAATCTCAACTTTTGATCTGTATCACGAGTTTCCTATTGCATTCGTTCCTTGTTCTACTTCCCTATACAGATCATCTCTTGAAGGTACTTGATTTGATCATCAACATCTTCTGATGTACAGTCAGTATACTCATTCTTGAACCATTCCATATCCTTTTCTTCATTCTCCTGTTTGAGAAGTGCTTCTCTCTGATCCTCAATGTTTGCTTTTAAGTCGGAGATATCATGTGTCAGCCTTGAGTTATCTTCTTGCATCTCTATCCTGCTGTGGTACAACTCCTTATATTTTTCTTTGGGATCAATTGCAGCAGAGTCGCCTTCTGATTTTGAGTCAGATGTTGAAGAGGACTCTCCTGTACTGGCCATAAAGCTACAAAGATCAACATCTCCTCTTCTTATGCTTCATTGTCCTCATCTGTGTCAGACTCACTAAAGCTAATAAGAGATTTCTCTTCCCTTTTTTTCTTTAAAATGTTTGGACACTCTGCCTTTATGTGTCCACTTCCCTTGCACTCATAACACTTTAGATCCTTTTGCTTGGTAACGGACACTCCGGTCTAATATGACCAATTCCTCCACACTCAAAACACTGAATGTCTTTCCTGTTGCTATCACATTCTTCATTTGACCAAAAATTTCTTGAATTTCCTTTATCGTTGTTTCAAAACGATCTTCAAAATTGACTTGAAGATCCCTGATTCTGACCATGTGACACACGGTTGAGAGCCTTTCCAAAGTTTCTAGCCATAAGAGAGATCTCATTCTTTAAGACCTTCAACGAATCTCTGTCTTCTTCAATAGAGAAGGTTATCCCTTTGGATACTAGCTGTCTATGTTCATTCACTTCCATTTCTTCTGACTTTAGCATACCAACTAGCCCTTCAAACTTCATTGAGTCAGAGTTTCCAGAGACCCTCATCACAACTTTGTGTGCTGTAAACTTTTGAGGTAAACACCTCAACAGTTTCTTGACCAGTTTCTTGTCTTTGTATGTCTTTCCTAACACTTCGGCTTCATTCGCAATAGCACTTATCTTAGAACTGAATTGAACAATGGTCTCCTGAGGATCCATCTTTAAGTCTCAAAGCTTGAAGCTAGTTGATCAAACCGAGTAGTTTTGACCATAGATGTTCCTTCATTGAGCTTTTTGAAGAATGTCCCATGCTTGTTTAGTCGATTTACACCCTTGAATGAGTTTGAACTCATCTTCTTGAACAACGCTGAAGATGGTGTTTAGAGCCCGTGCATTGAATTTTGATAAGTTCTTCTCCTCGATGGTCTAGACTGACTTTGGCTTTAGGATATTGAACCCTTCGTCGGAGACTTGAGATGGAGGTTCCCACCCATCTTCAACAGTGGTCCACGCGTCCTCCCCTTGTCTGCGTATATGCTGAGTAATCCTCACTTTCTAGTACCCATACCTCTTAGTATCTAGAATTAACCGCTTGTCTATACTCGTTGATTCTGAAAACGTTTCCATGTCACAGAACCTACACCTGTTAAGAGAACACAATCCCTTACTTTGGTGGTTGGCTCTGATACCAAATGTAAAAGTAAGAGTACCCAAACTAAAAACATAAGACTATTTTAAACAGAAAGTGTTTAAAGATTCACTTGAAAACACCTTTCATAAACACGCTCGTAGCACAGCTACTCACAATCTCAATTGTTGCAAGAATAGATTACAACATCTTGTTACAAAGTGATAAACTCTCAGCTTAGTCTACCCAAGGACTCATGACGTCTTTACACACAGACTAATGTTCTAACATTTATCTTATTCTACCCAAATATAAGAAAACAACTTCTCCTTAATACATAACTGCTCTACTCATTCTCGAGCTTTTTCTTTTCTTTAAAAACTCTCACACCTTCTTTCGTTATTTTTCTTTAAGAACTACTTCTGAAAAACCTTCAGAAAAGTCTATTATATTGGTGATTCAAAACCAATATAATATTCGAAGTCTTGCATCAGACCGCCAGTCCGTTTACTGTTATGTGACAGAGGCCACTGTTTCACATGTCCCTTCTAATTGAACAAACCGCCAACTCCACGCTTTTCACTTTTTGTAAAGCGTCACTTCCTTGTTTGTATGAACAACTTTCTGCACCAACTCGCCCACTTGCATTCCCAAGTCACGAGTAACTCATTGTCTTTCACAAGTGTGATATTGACTCCAGCTTTGTTCATTTCCTGTGTAGCACAACACAGACTTCTCCATAATCTTTTTGATCCTTAGTTGCTATCTTTGATGCATCTACAAAAGGAAAATTATTAAAAGAATGGAAAGAAAAAGAGATGCAAGATATGAAAGCTCTACTATTGTTACAGATGGCTGTGACAGATTTGGTTTTAATGAAAGTAGTTTCTGCAACTACATCTAAGGATGGCAAAGGCTACAAGAAACCTATCAAGGCAACGACCAAACGAAACTTGTGAGGTTGGATTGTTTGAACAAGGAGTTCGAAGATCTGAAGATGAAGGAAGGAGAAAAGATTTGGGATTACACAGATAAAGTACAAGAGGTGGTGAACCAGATTAGTTTACTAGGAGAAGAAAAGACAAATCATCAAGTGATCCGGAAGATACTAAACTCGATGCCAAAGAGCTATGCCGGGTTAGCAGCTTTAATGCAAGAAACCAAAGAACTAAAGAAGATTACGGTGAGATCTCGTTGGATCAATGATCTCACATGAGGGAAATTACCTACCAGAAGATGAACCAATTGAAGGAGCTTTTTATGCAAGAATCAAAGGAGCAAAGTTTGGCCAGAGATCATATCAACATCAGAGAACAGAAAAGTGGTGCAATACATGCAAAAAGGATAATCACAATGAAGGGGATTGTTACTTCGAGAAAGGAAATTCACCATGGTGTGGAATATGCAAGAAGAATAACCACAATGAAGACGTTTTGTTACTTCAAGAACAAGGAAGGTCAAGGAGAATGCTATGTGTGTGGCAAGTCTGGACATTATGCTAAGTACTGCAAAAGAAAGTACAAAGGAGAAGCTAACTCTTGCCAAGCCCAAGAAGAAACAGAGAAAAGGTTTGGGGAATTGTCTTTTACTGCAACAACTTATGATGCAAGTCAAATTTATGAAGAAGGAGCATGGTTGATTGATAGTGGAGCAACATGCCACGTGATTAGAGATGAGAAATTCTTCACAAAATTAGACAAGACATACAAAGTGCAAATCAAATTTGGATGTGGAGTAATTCTTTCAAGTGCAGGGAAAGGAGATATTAGGATGAAGACAACAAATGGGAAAGTTACAATCAAGGATGTGTTACTAATTCCAGGACTTGACAGAAAGTTGTTGAGTGTGCCACAATTATTGGCTAAAGGTCACAAAATTCTATTCGGTGTGAAGACATGTACAATCATGGATAAAGAGTGGAAGAAGTTAATAGAGGTGCAAGAGGATAATCAAAAGTTCATCATCAGATGGGAGCTACTTGAAGAAAAAGGAAGAGAAAAAAATCACAACCACAAAAGACGCAAGATTCAAGTTCAGAGTCAACCCTAAAATTTCCAGTCAAGGAAGATTGCTACAAAGCAATGGATATAGAAGACGAAGAGACTACAAATGATGAAGATGAAGGCGTTTTGTTCAAGAGAGAGGAAATGGGAACTACAACAAACAAATCTAGAAGGAGTGTTGGAATAGATTCGTTTTCTATACAAGAAAAGGGAATATTAACTAAAAAGGAAAATCAAGGAAAAGAAAGAGAAGGGAAAAACAAGCAAAAGGAAAATCAAGCAACAAAGGAAATTGGTGGAAAGTGAAATCATGAAGAAAAGACAAACATTAGAAAATATAAATTTACTATATCGTTTAGAATCTTAACTCTATAAATAGAGATCTAGGCTTAAGGTTTTATGTATCAAACAAAGATCAAAAGCAAAGAGAAAAAGAGAGAATATTTTTTTTTGTAAAGAGAAAATCCCAACACTATTTTCTCATTTATAACATTGTTATATTGAATTTAGGTTTTTGGTATATTAACACTTTTGATAGGTATCGTATATTTTTGTTTTATAGAGTAGCATTGTGCTACGCGTACTCCATGGAGACAAGTTCTAGCCGTGGATTTGGATTCGATTGCCGCACCACCTGTAGCGCCCCAACCCCGATCACTTTGAGCCCTTGGTCTCGCGCCCTAACTTGCAACACAAGAAATACACCTGCACACACTGAAAAGGGGAAAAAGAGGGGTGAACAATTCCGGGAAGAATTACTCAGTGAGGGAGATCATATCTGCCCACATGATCCACATTAAACAATAATGTAATTTAATAAAACATAATACTAAGCCTAGAAATAGTCATGCAACAATCAACCTAACATCTAACAAGATATCAATGTAGCATGCATCACATAACTCATCATTATACATATCATATAACTCATCATCACATATCAATATCTCGACACAAAGTCCATGACAACTTGGGCTGGCCATCACCTCAAAAGGTCGTACGCCACCTTTGGCTCGTTAGTCGCTTTACGGGCTTTAGCGGGATCGCCATGTCCTCGCTCCCAGTCCGACATCACACACCACACTTCACATAATACATATTACTTTATATTATAAACATAACTATCTTGCTTTTATCACAACTTAACATTTCATTCAACACTCAATCACTATTCCTAAACCAAGCATATATGCTCAACAAACCATACTATTGCATAACATGAATCCACAAATCCCATCCCTCACCTTAGCCACAAAGCATCCTTTCTTAACTGACTTTCCAATCTCCAACTCCAACTCTCTTTTGACACAATCTCGTATTATAGGTCCATAAGATTCCTGCCAATTTCAAGCTCATTCCAAGCTCGTTTACCCAACCAACCAAATACAATTCATTACACTTGATCATCCAATAAAACTGCACTTAGCATACTTGGAAGACGCAAATAAATAGCAAACTAACCGCCAATTCGAGAATCCAACCATTGATTCTGAATGCAGTAATGTCATGAGAAACTCCACCAATTTACAGCCTGATCGGACTTGATTTAGATCTCCTAACGAACCTTTAAAGTGGCTGTAACGAAACTGTCCCAAGACTAGCAATTCGGATTCTGCTGATTCTTGCGCAACAAGCCAAGCTCACCACGGTCAAGTAACAACTCCAATAATGAAGATTGAAACTTCCTTGGAATCTCTGACATGTCCTCTATGAAAAGAACTCAACGCCATGGCCATCCAGTATTTGACAGTACCAGAATATACCTCCAAAAACCTCAACTTGAAACTGGAATATTTGAATAAACTAGGGTATAACCCGCGCATACGCACGGGCGGTCTATTTAGTTTTTAATTTTATACTCTCATAATGAATGTTATTTGTGTTAGTGATTCTTTTTGGAAGAAAGATTGAAATTTATAAAATCAAGCATGAAGAAAAAGAAAAAACAAATCTTGCGTTATTTGTTTTGATAATTCTGGTCTTATTGACTGGATCAAGTTGATAGAATTTTTAAGTTGTTTATGAAAATGTTGTCTTATAAAGCTTGTAAGCCTTTCCAAATCAGAGATCACTATTCTATATACAGCTTTTGTGATCCTGTTACTTACGGATGTATGCATGCAGTCCGGGAACACTTTGGGACTGAGTATTCATGAATGTATCCACCCCTATTGATTCAGATTTTTTTACGCATTTTCTTACCCACATGAGATGGATCATATTGATAAAATAATATATTAGGGGTCATTATCATAAATTTTCGTAAAGTTTGGGCGTATAATACAATTTTTATTTTTTATCTGTAAAAGCTATAGCCGACAAAAAATTAAAGAGAGAGTTTGTAACTCCAGAGAGAGAAATCATCTCAAAAGGACAATATGCTCAAACATAAATCTCAAAACTCCCCCAATTAAAATGATTTTCGGTTTGAATTATTTTTAATCCAAAAAATAGGCAAGTTACCTTTTTACCCTAGCCAAACTTAAAAATTACCTATAATACCTGGGTTTTATCCGCCCAACCCGAATGAGATCTGATTGACCCGTGAGTGACCCTCGTTTTCTTTCCCCAATTGAAATCCCTAAAACTATTCCTCTCCCGGCAAAATCATCGCTCCAAAATCAAAACCGTTACTCCTCCTCTCAAAATCAAAACCGTTATTCGTTCTCTCTCTCAATTTCTAACTCGAGCCCTCTCGAATTGATATCTTCTCGATTCAATATGCCTCGACTCTGAAAGAAATCCATCGTGAGAAGGTCGGAAGTTGGTATTCCGGAAATTGGTGAGACGAATGAAGAAGGAGAGGTAGCTGCAAGGGAAGTTGGTGTTCGGGAAGTTGAAAAGACGAATGAAGAAGGAGAAGAAGCTGCGAGGGAAGTTGGTGTTCGGGAAGTTGAAAACACGAATGAAAAAGAAAGGGTTCATCCGTGGGTTGACAATGAGTGAAGAAGAAAAAGAAGACAACGAGTCTCCTAAGGTGAATATTGTCAAGCAAAAGAAGACGAGCAGAAAGAGGAAGGGAGGAGGAGTTCACAAAATGAGTCCGAAAAAGAAGAAGAAGATAATGGGAGATGAGAGGGAGTCTCCGGGTCCTACTCCGGTGAGGAGGTGCGGAAGAAGAAGAGTCAGAAGAAGAAGAGTCAAAAGAAGAAGAGTCAAAAGAAGAAGAAGAGAATGGGAGATGATAGAGTGGAGTCTCCGGCTCCTCCTCCGGTTGTGGAGAATGAAGAAGAAGATAATGAAAAAATGAGAGGGAGTCTCCGACTCCTCAGAGGGAGTCTCCGGCTCCTACTCCGGTTGAGGAGGTATCTCCGGTCTTCTTCAATCAAGAGGAAGATAATGAAGATGAGTGGCTTTCTCTGGCTCCTCCTCTTGAAGAGTCGTCAACCAACTCGGGCGACAGAATGGTAAGTAGGAGAAGTATTTGGAGGGAAATTGAATAGATTTGAATATTTGTAGAGATAGGATTATAAGTATTGGTAAAACTGGTATAACTAGTTGAGCTATGTGTCTTGGTAAAACTGGTACAATTTGGTAGAACTATGTCTTATATAACTTGGTGATATTTGGTAAAAATGTTTGTTGCAGGATGCCAATGATGAACCAATAGCAGTAAAACCTCTGAGTATGTACTTCCCTACGTCGGAGTATAAAAAGAAGATTAAGATATCGGCGAAGTGTCATATTGAGGAAGTTTTGACAACGTTGAAGGAGTTGGAGCATCCTCTCACCGATGATAAGTGGGATTGGTTTAAGAACACGTTTTCCACTTGCCAAGGGAGAAAAACCACAAGGTTGCGGGCATGTGGTTGCTTTTACTTCGAACCGCTATGATCGAAAAGAAAAAGGAAGTTTGGTTCGTTGTTAATGGGGTTCCCATCCGGTACAGTATTAGGGAGCATGCATTGATATCTAGATTTGATTGTTGAAACTATTCACTTGGTGTTGAAAAACTTGGAAGTAAGACGTTTGTGAAGAAGTATTTTAAAGAAAAGGTGATTAAATGTGAAGATGTGAGAGAAAAGCTGAAGCAAATGGTACCAAGGGGACGGTCTCAAGATAGGTTGAAGATGGCTGTCCTCTATTTCTTATCCAGCATTGTTGTAGCACCGATAAAGGCTGGAGAAAAAGCTACATGTATTGATGACTTATTTCAATGTGCTGTGAATGATCTTAGCATTTGTGAGTCGTTTCCTTGGGGGAGATATTCATTTGATCGCATGCTGGTATCGATCGTGAACACGATGACTCATTTTGACGGGGCCGTGAGAAAAGAGAATGCAGTATGGCCGATCTCGGGTTTATGTATGCCTATCGAGGTAAGTAAAATGTAAATGAGTTGAAGCTAACTCTAACCATATGTTTGTTGTGTAGCTTTTACCATTTGAGGCCATTCAACCTTTCAGGAATAAATTTACAGCAGATAATCCAGGCGCAGACGTCTCTTGTCCTAGGATGTTGTTAGGGTCGGATTTTGTAGGGGTCGGATTTCACCCCTATGAGATCGATATAACGACAAGATCAACTGGGCAGCATCCTAACGAAATCGGAACAAGTCTACAAAGGCCTAGTCTGAATCTAGGCCCAAAATGACATTAAACTCATTAACAAAAATGGGCTTAATGTTATTTTGGGCCTAATTTTAATATATTGCTAAATGGGCCAGGTCCATTTATTAGCTGGCCCATTTTACTTAGAAACACTATATATAGTTCATTATCATCTCCCAAAAAGGGGATCGAATCATTTTGTAATCAGAGCTTAACATAAACAGCAATAAAACACATCTTCGACTTTTGCTTTGTGATTCATACTCAGAAGACTCAGTTTCTCTTTTCGACCTTCGACAAATTCAATTGAGTTGGTTTCGACCTCCACAATTTGGCGCTAGAAGGAGGGTAACTTGAGATCTTCTCACACTAAGGAATCACTTCGCACACTAGACAGGAGAAGATGACCAGCAGCGACAACAGCAGTGGCAACAGCAGCGAGGACTCCTCGGCATCACGGCCAGACAACACGACAGCCAAGAATAACCAAATGAATGACAACGCCGTTGACAACGCAGCGACGACTCCGGCAGCCATGACCGAGCTAAAGGACATGATGAAGATACTCCTCGAAAGGACAGCAGATCATGATAAAAAGCTGAAGGCTCTCACAACAGCGAGCAAGGCCCGCAAGAAAACCACAAGGACTAGTGGACCGCCGCGGTCACTCGGGCGGTTCAGACCGCACACACTCAGCTTCTCGACGCCGCACACCGCGAGACAAACCCGAGGAGACCTACCACCAACTCCGCCGCTACGGACAGTGGATCCAACTCCAGAGCGAGCGAACGGAGCAACGGGTACAGGGCCAGCCATTTCGAGAAGGATCGCGCATGAACGCCAAGCTGCTTCAGAGGGGATCACGCGTACGATCGGCACAGACAACAACCCGCGCAGGACACGCACCTCGGAGAATTGCAGCGCACCTGCAAGGAGAGATCGATCCCAAGCCCGTCGGAATGACGCAAATTTCGAGCACGACCAAGACTTCGACGACGAAGAAGGACTCAACTGGGTCGAGCAGTTCGAGCTCGAACAGGAACGCAAGGACCTGACTAAAATCGACGACATGGCTAGGATGCAAGCACAGCTGGAGCGCGCCGCCGCTGACTTAAGAGCCGCACAGTCCCAGATGCACCGGGTTAACAGCAAAGCCCCCGAAATTGATCGTGTGCTTGAGGAGGCGCGGAACACACCTTTTACGGAACGTATCTCGAGGGCAAAGATCTCCGATCCTGGAAGAATCAAGATGCAACCTTACGAAGGAAACACTGATCCAAAAGACCACCTCATGGCATTCACCGTAGCCATGGGAAGAGCTAACTTCAGGGAAGAAGAAAGAGATATCGGGCACTGCAAGCTGTTCGTGGAAAACCTCAAGGGACCTGCCCTCCAGTGGTTCTACAGACTGGAGAAGAACTCAATTGACAACTTCAACCAGCTCTCTGAAATGTTCGTGAAACACTACGGTATATTCATGGAGCAAAAAATCTTTGATTCTGACCTCTGGACCATACGGCAAGGAGAACACGAGAGCCTGCGAGCCTTCATGGGAAGGTTTAAATCGGTACTATCTAAAGTGGAAGGTTTGAGCAACACCTCTGCACTAGAGACTTTGAGAAGAGCATTGTGGTGTCCTTCTCCTTTTCGTCAAGAGATGACCGTAAACGAGCCGGCGACCATCCAAGACGCCCTCCATCGCTCTACAGACTTCGCCAAAAGCGAAGAGGAGGTCCGCGCACTATCTCAAAAATTGGGAAAGACCAAGCAGACAAGCGACCCACCGCAGACCACAACCCCTAATGCAGCCAAAAAGAACAACAATGGTTCCGATTTCGTCCAGCATGAAGGAGGATTCAGGGGAGCTCATAATTATCAGATCGAGTCGCCAGGATACGGTCGCGGTCGAGGTCGAGGTCGAGGTCAAGGTCGCGGCAGAGGCTCCTGGAACAATACATGGACAAGAGACCAGAACGCTTATGACGAAACAGCTTTTTGTGAGTTCCATCAAACTGCTGGGCACTCTACTGCGATGTGCCGCACTTTGGGACTTAGACTTGCTGCAAGACTGGCTGCCGGCACTCTCAAGGGCGATATTAGTATCAAGGATCTCGATACAGACGTCAACACCAATGAGCCTCACAATGCCGACGACATTAACCCGAAGCGAAGAAGGACAAACATTGACGACTCACCACCGCACGAACCCAGACAGCGAATACACTAAGTTACTTCAACGAACTACGGTGCGACTTGATCCCTTAAAAGGGTACGTAGGCAGCTCATCTTCGGATGGGTTCAGTTGCCCCCTCCTTAAAAAGGGGGGGAGTGGGTACGTATACTCGTATACTCCCATTTTCTGAAACAAATGTTACAATTAATAAAGATCAAGGATCTTCTCACTTCTCGTTTGCATCTCATTTACGTCCATCACGGATTGCTTAAGTCTTACCTTAATCAGACTCTATCACCGTCGCTGCTGGCCACAGCGACGAACTTTTTTCATCATCCAGATCTGACTTCTACACCCACCACGGGTTAAGCGCGCTATATAAATTGGTAATCACTATAGGAGCGGAAGTGTTTAGAAAGAAACACTTTCGTAAACCCAAGTGATTGCCTAAAAACCCAGCAAACCTCGCTGGTATCATCGCAAAGTGTTCATTATAGGAGCGGTCGTGTCGTTGTAATACACGCCCGTAAACCGAAATGTTCATTCAAAAACCCAACAAACTGATCGTTGGTCTCTACGCGATAACGTGTTCATTATAGGAGCGGCCGTGTCGATGTGATACATGGTCGTAAACCGAAATGATCATCAGAAAACCCAACAAACAGATCGTTGGTCTTTACACAATAACGTGTTCATTTTTGGAGCGGGCGCGCCGATAGAGGCTCGCCCGTAAACCAAGAAGTTCACCAAAAAACCCAACAAACAGATCGTTGGTCTTTACACAATAACGTGTTCATTTTTGGAGCGGGCGCGCCGATAGAGGCTCGCCCGTAAACCAAGAAGTTCACCAGAAAACCCAACAAACAGATCGTTGGTCTTTACACAATAACGTGTTCATTCCTGGAGTGGGCGCGTCAATGGAGGCTCACCCATAAACCAAGAAGTTCATCAGAAAATCCAGCTAACGCATTGCTGGTCTCAAACAACACAACATATTCACTCTTGGAGCGGGCGTGTCGATGAGGCTCGCCCGTAAGCCAACAAAATGGTCAGCGACAGCCTGCCTCAAAACCAGAACGACCATCATTCCAACTTAAATCGCTAACTTTAAAACGACAACACAGTCGAGGCAGGCTTGTCAAGGGCGACTTGCCGACAGACTCATCAGTGCATCAGCGCTAAAATGTAAAGACTTGACAGTAAAACAGTTCGCTCAAAAGACAAGAACAAGAATCGTAAAAGTCGCATTCATAAACTCTATCTCAAATAATGCAAGGAAAAAAAAATGACGCTGAACAAAAGGATAAACACCATCCAAGCTGAATTAAATACTAAGCCCGAAATCAGAAATACGACAAAGTGCCAAAACAAAAATCAACTAAGGCGCGGTCTCCTCAACGACGTCGACAACCTTGACGGCTTGCTCAGAAGGAATCGCCGCCGCAGAGTTTGACAAGTTGTCATCGCTTGACGAATCAGAAGAACTTGAATCTGAGTCAGCCACCTCTTCAACGGCATCAGCGTTCGAGTCGACAACTCGATCATCAGTCGTACCAGTAGGCGAATCCCCAAAGATCACTCCAAGTTCGCGCACATGCTTAGCAAATACCTCATCCGCGAGCGATAGGTCTGCCTCCGGCTTCACAAGGTCAACGAGCTCTTCACCAAGATCAGGCGCCTTGTCACTCTGAAGCAGCTTTATGAACTCAATGTTACTCCGGACTTCAGCAAGATCAATTATATCAATCCTCGGCTGGTCGTTAATCATTTTGATCTTCTCTTTGGCACGATCGATCTTCGCCTCGTACCTTACCACCAGCTCGCGCCTTGCTTCTTCTACAGCCCGCTGCACAGCCGTATCTTGAACCTTAGCAGCAACATCTAATCGGGTGGTGAGATCACGAACTTCCTTCTGAAGGCGTTTTCTCTCGGATTCAGACTCCGTGAATGTTCCATCCATCTCGCGACGTCTATCTTCGGTTTCCTTCATAGCAGCTTGGAGAGTAGCAACGCGATCCTCTGCATCCCTTTTCTGCTTTTTATTATCATCACAAGCCTTCTGAATATTTGCAAGTTGACGAGTCAGCGAGCGCACAGTCACCTCATAGTCAATCGCGAGCTTGTTAAGCGAAGAAAGAAACTGCCGAACCAAGGAACAGATCACGAAAAATAAGTTACAAGATCAGGAAGAAAGAAAAGGCAAATCGCTATCTCACAAGAGTTACCACGAAGTCGTACCGTCATACAATCGAAGGCCATGCTTGAGTAAAATCTCTTCTTCGACATCTCTCCCGGAGGAGGAAACTTAGTGCCTGGGAAGACAATCTGGGACAAATGCGACGCCGCCCGCACAGCATCACCAAAGGACTCCTTCGTACCAAAAGGAATAGTGGAAGTCGTCACCGCACGATCACATCGAGGAGTTGAAGCGTGCCACGATCTGTTCAGGTCCTCTTTGCCAGCACTGCCTTTCTCCTTCTCTTCTCGCGAACGCATACGACTTGCTCCTGCGTGATCATCCCTTCCCCTCATGTCAGCGTAACGCCTGTGCGATGATTCAGATCCACGATCGGTGATGACAACAACATTTCGCTCTAACTCAGGACGACGCGGCCTAGGTGCAAGGGTTCCAGTAGTGCCAGCTCTGGGGACTGACGTCAACGGTCTAGCTTGTTGAGACACTCTCGTATTCAAATCTGTCCTGGCTTCGGCAGCTCTCCTCTCACGAGCAGATGGTTTCCTCGCGTTGTCTGACATCTCTAGTGACGAATTCAACGAACTAACTCCAAAGCAACGAACAAGCAACTCAATTCTCCTCTCCGCTGCACCAATAAGCAACGATCGAAGTCAGTTTTTCTCCACAAACCTAGCCTTGTCATCGAGCCGCTGATTCGCCGAAAAAAAAAAAAAAAAAAAAAAAAAAAAAAAAAAACTTGACCGAGTCGACTCACTGAGTCAACTCGTAAGCTTTCGAACACCAAGCTTCTCAATCGCCGATTTCGCCTCGCCTCGCCGTGAAAGAAGCTCGCCTCGCCTCTCCCGTTGATAAGCAAGCCGGAGAACTCGATCTTCACCTCGAACCTCGAACCGCAAACCGAGCCTCGATCCCGAACCGATCTTCGCCTCAATCCCGATCTCCACGAACCGCGAACCACGAACAGAAGGCGGCGAGGCCGACGATGGCGAGAGGTTCTCTGCCGGCGGCGACGGCGAGTCCGGGAACCGCGAACCACGAACCGATCTTCGTCTTCATCCAAAAAAAAAAAAAAAAAAAAAAAAAAAGAAAAAGAGAAAAAACATAAAAAGAAAATAATAAAATAAGGAGGCAGAAGCGAACGGATTTTTTACCTTTTGCTGAGGAAAAGTTAGTTGGTGGAAAATAACTCAAGGAAGCAGACTTATTTATACTGAGAGGATTTCCTAAAATCTTTAGGTTTTTGGAAATATTCCTGGAATCTTCCAGCAGGCTTCAAAGCCCACTAACACAACAAGACTGTCAACTTTCTCAGGCTTCTAAAAAAAAAAAAAAGGATAACAACGAGAAGCCCAGGAAAACACGCAAGCGTCGGCTCAACGCGGAATAACAGAAACTTCCCGAGTTCGATGACAAGACATCCACGCCTGCGTCCTGACAAAATCGGATCAAGTATGAAATGAGGAGCCCAGGAAAACATGTTAACATCGGCTCAATGCGGAATAACAGAAACTTCCCGAGTTCGATGACAAGACATCCACGCCTGGTAACTCCCTCAGTCTTCTAAGTAACAGAGCAAGAAAACAAGTACGTGAAAACACGCTGACGTCGACTCAATGAGGAATAACAGAGACTTCCCGAGTTCGACGATGAGACGTTCACACATGTGACTTCGCAGTCCAACATATCGATCTCAGACTTCGACAATTTTTACCTCGGCACCATCTTAACTCGATACTGCCAAGCTGGGGGGCTAACTGTAGGGGTCGGATTTCACCCCTATGAGATCGATATAACGACAAGATCAACTGGGCAGCATCCTAACGAAATCGGAACAAGTCTACAAAGGCCTAGTCTGAATCTAGGCCCAAAATGACATTAAACTCATTAACAAAAATGGGCTTAATGTTATTTTGGGCCTAATTTTAATATATTGCTAAATGGGCCAGGTCCATTTATTAGCTGGCCCATTTTACTTAGAAACACTATATATAGTTCATTATCATCTCCCAAAAAGGGGATCGAATCATTTTGTAATCAGAGCTTAACATAAACAGCAATAAAACACATCTTCGACTTTTGCTTTGTGATTCATACTCAGAAGACTCAGTTTCTCTTTTCGACCTTCGACAAATTCAATTGAGTTGGTTTCGACCTCCACAGATTTCACCCGCTCAAACATTAAAGTCCAAAACTACTCTCACACTCCACCATAAACATAGGGTCGCTTCCTAACAAGAGGATAAGGCAACTCTCCTTTCCTAAGTCTTCTCCGTCTACAAAGGGAATCTTCTGAGAAGTCTCTGGCAATGCTGCGAGTAGAGATACCTCAATGCCAGCCAACAACGTCGCGCTGACCAACAAGGGCGTCTCTCTGCCAGCGATGTCATCTCCGCCCGCGAAGACATCTCTGCCAGCGATGTCGTCTCTCTGCCTACCACGATGTCATCTTGGCCAGCGAAGACATCTCTTCCAGCGAGGACATCTCTGCCCCCAAAGACATCTCTGCCAGTGATGTCATCACCTCCTACGAAGACATCTCTGCCAGCGAGGTCGTCTCTACCAGCGATGTCGTCTCGCTGCACCCGATGTCATCACTGCCTACGACGACGTTGGCTGCTACAGACTTGCCGGGATAATGACAATGGCCAGAAGGTTCCGTCAAAAGCCCAGTCACAAAGCACCATTCGACATGGCCGACAAAAGAAAGAGGGAATCCGCGGGAATCGCGGATTGACAAAGACGTCTCTTGAAAATGACCCTGCTCTTGAAAACGACCCTGCCGACACATGGGCTATATATATCAGTGTCTGTAACCCTTGTAAAACTCAGACTGAATTTTGTTCACAAAATCAAAGACAGAGCAATAAACGAAAACACTTCTCTTTGCTTATCATTTCCCTTTCGTAGCTTAACCCAGAAATCTCTATCTCCTTCTGAAACCCTACAAATCTAATTGTGCGAATCTTGGCTCCCACAATTTGGCACCGTCTAAGGGGAACCCAGAGACTTTCTCACACAAAAAAGCTACGTTACGCACCGGGTCTAAGAAAATGAGCAGCGAAGAAAGAAGAACAAGTGATGCCAGCAAGGAGTCCTCGTTTCACAACAACAACCAAGAGAAGGAGAGCTCGTTGACACCCCGACTACCAACGTCGCACCAAACCCGGAGGACATGAGTGAGATCAAGCAGATGATGCAAACGCTCCTCAAGTAGTCCAACGAGCAGAAAAAGTTCAACGAGGCGACCACGAAGGAGCTGAATGCCATGTCGCGAAGAAAGCGCAAGAAGCCCGACTCCAAAAAACTCAGGGGTCGCTTTGACCCACGTCGCCTTCACTTCTCGACATCACGAGCCACTCGTAGGGATCCAAGCGACTTGCCACCACCACCACCACGACGAGAAGCGCAGGCCTCACCAAAGACTGTACTTGACACTTCGGAGAACGAGGACCCTGACGTCGACGCCAACGATGAAGGCGGACCCTCCGCATCAAGGATCCACAAAAGGGAGCAGGACCATAGAGCGATACAGCAGCCTCCAAACCCGGAGGTTGACAAGTTAAAAGCTCAGATGGAGCGAGTTATCTCAGATTTGAAGACAACTCAATCACAGATGTATCGTAGCACGGGGAAGGCTCCTACGATTGCCTATGTGCTCGAGAAGGCACGGAACACACCCTTCGCTGAACAGATCACAAGGACTCAAATCTTTGATCCCCGAAGAATCAAGTTACCGGTCTACGAAGGAACCACAGACCCTGCAGACCATCTAATGGAGTTTGAAGTAGCTCTAGGGAGGGCAAACTTCAAAGAAGCCGAAAAAGACTTCGGCTACTGCAAGCTGTTTGTGGAAAGCCTCAAAGGGCATGCCCTCCAGTGGTTCTATAAGCTGGAGAAGAATTCAGTTCACACCTTTCACCAGCTCTCAGAGATGTTTGTACAGCACTACAACATCTTTGCGGAGCAAAAAATCTAGGACGCGGAACTGTGGACTAATAGGAAAGGCGAGAATGAAAGTCTACGGTCTTTCATGACAAGGTTCAAAAATACGCTGTGAAAGGTTGATGGCATCAGCAACACGTCCGCGCTGGAAGCTTTAAGAGGAGCGCTCCGATGCCCGTCGCCGTTCTGGCACGAGTTGACCATCAACCCACCGACGACTATACAAGACGCCCTTTATCGCGCTACAGACTTCGCTCGGAGCGAAGAGGAAGTCCGGGCTAAAGGGGGCGGAAAAACCAAACAAGCAAGTGTCTCCACTCAGGCTGTGAACCCAGCTACAACGAAGAAAGGCAATCACAACTTCGTCTAGCATGAAGGGGGAGCCACAGGAGCTCATAATTTCAAAGTGGAGTCATCGGGTTATGGCCAAGGTCAAGGCCGCGGGCGAGGCCGCGGCAGAGTAAATTATACTTGGATCAGAGACCAAAAGAAGGAATACGATGAAAAGCTATACTGTGAGTTCCACAAAGTAAGCGGGCACTCAACTGCAAGGTGTCACGAACTGGGAAGACAGCTGATAGCTAAACTGACTGGCGGCACTCTGAAGGGTGAAGTCAACTTATCTGATTTCAAGCCCGAAGAGGTGAAAGCTCCTTCTAACTCTGAACTACAAGAAGAATATCCTAGGCATCAACGCCGCGATGATAATCCTAAAAACGGAGACCCGAATAATACCATCTACGTGATAATGGGAGGATAACATTACTGTGCTGACAACGTCCCTGCAATTGAAGCATACCAGCGGCACGGCGAGGTATGCGCAAACATATCTGCGCCCACGAAGCCTAAACTATCCAGCAACCCCATCACCTTCGATGAGCAAGATGCTGAGGGTCTCGATCATCCACACAATGACCCTTTGGTGATCAACCTCACTGTCTTTGATTTCAATGTTGCCCGCGTCCTTATTGATACTGGAAGCTCGGTGGATGTCATCTTCAAAGATACGCTGAAGCGAATGAAGATTGACTTATCTACAATTAGAGGACAGCCCAAGCCTGTGACGGGCTTCTCCGGTGAAACAACAATGACGATGGGAATAGTTCGCTTACCTGTCCAAGCTAGCAACGTCAAGAAGATGGTTGACTTCACGGTGTCCGACCATCCCTCAATCTACAACATGATCATGGGGACTCCTTGGCTCAACCAGATGCGAGCGGTGCCTTCAACATATCACTTATGCCTTAAGTTTCCGATAATTGTCGGTGTAAAAACAATATGGGGGAACCAGAAGGATTTCCGCATGTGCTTCATGGCCGAGCATAAGCTGCGCAATATTGAGGGCACAAAGGACGATATCGCGCCACAAGGGTCACGGAAGAAAGCAAGGACCAGCCCAGCGCAGATCAAAGATATGATCGATCTCTTATAGCAGCTACAGCTCGCGGATGACCGTGTAGATGAAGAGCGGCCTCCCTGCGAGCCTATAGTCTTTGTATGTATCGACGAGTAACACCCAGAAAGATGTGTCGAAATCAGAGCTACACTCGATGAAGATCTCAAGAAGGACTTGGTGTCTTTCCTCCAGAAGAACGTCAACACCTTCGCCTGGGGCACGGAAGACATGCCTGGGATTGATATCAACATCGCCAGCCATGAACTCAATGTTGATCCAGTATTCAAACCAGTGAAGCAGAAGAGGAGGAAGCTGGGTCCTGAGCGAGCAAAGGCTGTGAACGACGAAGTCGAAAGACTCCTACGAGTTGGATCAATCACTAAAGTCAAATACCCCGACTGGCTCGCCAACCCGGTCATGGTAAAGAAGAAGAATGGGAAGTGGCGCGTTTGCATAGACTTCACAGATCTGAACAAAGCCTGCCCAAAGGACAGCTTCCCTCTCCCCCACATCGACCTCTTGGTAGAAGCAACATCAGGTAACAAGCTGTTAACCTTCATGGATGCCTTCTCAGGCTACAACCAGATTTTGATGCATCTGGATGACCGCGAAAAGACATCATTCATCACAGACTATGGGATCTACTGCTACAAGGTGATGCCCTTTGGCCTTAAGAATGCTGGTGCGACATATCAACGACTTGTGAACAAGATCTTCCAAAATCAGTTAGGGAAGACCATGGAGGTCTATATCGATGATATGTTAGTAAAATCCATGGAGGAATTGGACCACATCTCTCACCTTGAATAATGCTTCAAACAACTCAATCTCCACAACATGAAGTTGAATCCAACAAAGTGTAGATTTGCAGTGACCTCAGGAGAATTCCTCGGGTATCTGGTTACCCATCGGAGAATTGAGGCTAATCCTAAACAAATTGACGCGCTTATTCAGATGGCATCGCCAAGGAATAAGCGTGAAGTACAAAGGCTGACTGGGAGAGTAGCTGCGCTCAATCAGTTCATCTCACGCTCCACTGACAAGTGCCTCCCTTTCTACAACACGTTACGGGGGAACAAACAGTTCGAGTGGACAGAGAAGTGCGAAGACACATTCCGACAACTTAAGTAGTACCTGGCAACACCACCCATCCTCGCTAGTGACTGGAGAACCTGTCTTCCTCTACATCGCTGTGTCTGAAACGGCTGTCAGCGCGTTCCTTGTCCGTGAAGAACGAAGCGAACAGAGGCCAATCTTCTATGTTAGCAAGATACTTACTGACACCGAAACAAGATACCCTCAGTTGGAAAAACTAGCGCTATCAGTTTTTATGGCATCACGAAAGCTAAGGCCTTATTTCCAGTCTCACTCCATTGTTATCCTTAGCATCTTTCCGTTGCGCTCGGTTTTACACAGCCCAAGTCAATCTGGTAGATTGGCTAAATGGGCCATAGAACTCAGCGAGTATGACATCGAGTACAGAGGGAGAACGTGCAACATATCACAAGTGCTGGCGGACTTGCTCATCGAACTACCAGAGGACAAGGAACCAAAGGAAGTATAGCCCGGGACTTGGGAACTACACGTCGATGGCTCATCTTCCAAGAATGGTTCAGGAGTAGGAATACGCTTAGCCTCTCCAACAGACGAGATCCTTGAACAGTCATTTCGCTTGGGATTCAAAGCTTCTAACAACAAAGCGGAATATGAGGCACGCATTGCCGGCATGCGACTCGCTCAAGGACTTCACATCGACCACATTGATGCATTTTGTGACTCGCAGTTGGTAACTAGCCAGTTCAGCGGCGAGTATGCAACGAAAGATGATCCGTTGGAAGCTTATTTGAAGATAGTGAAGAGTCTTGCCCAAAATTAAAGGAATTTACACTGACACGAATTCCCCGAGGAGAAAACGTTGATGCTGATGCACTAGCTAACCTCGCCTCCGCTACAGCACCGCCGGGAGATCTAACGTTGCGACGAGTTGTTCCTGTCGAGTTCATTGAATCACCTAGTATTCAGCAAGAGGCAGCGTTTGCTATCTCTACGTGGTCTCAAGCCGCTAAACAGGCAAGCGCCATCGCTAGATCAACCACAGCGGGCACCGATGACATTAAGATGGCAAAAGTTACAAAAACCGATGCCAAGGTCCCTGCCACCAAGGTCCCTGCCACCGATGTCTCCGCCGCCGATGTCTCCACCGCCGATGTCTCCACAATCGATGGCTCGTGCAGCAAGAAGCATTCCAGCCCGAAGGACTCCGGAGTGATCCCCGAAGCCAGGATAATACAACCCCAATGGATAAAGATGATGGCGAGCCCGAGTATGGATATGACAAGAAGTGGATGGGACAGATCTCCTGAATACATTGCCAATGGGAAACTACCAAGTAACAAGTGGGCAGCTCGCAAGTTGCAGAAGCAAGCTGGTCGTTATGTCCTACTGGACGGCAATGTCCTCACACGAGGGTTCTCTGCCCCTATGCTCACATGCGTAGAAGGAAAAGAAGCAAGATATACATAGCGAGTCTTTCGAAAATCATTCAGGAGGCAAAGCGTTAGCAATCAAGATTAAGCGACATGGTCATTTCTGGCCTACGATAGTCGCCGATTGCGTGAAATTTTCAGCCAAGTGTAAAAAATGTCAGCGACACGCTCCGAAGATTCATCAGCCAACAGAGATACTCTCTTCTGTCACTTCTCCCTATCCATTCATGAGATGGGCCATGGATATCATCGGACCACTACATCCCTCGAAACAAAAACGTTTCTTACTTGTTCTAACGGACTACTTTTCCAAGTGGGTGGAGGCTGAAGCTTATGCCAGTATCAAGGACGCCCAAGTGGAGAGTTTCGTCTGGAGAAACATCATATGTCGTCATGGGATCCCTTACGAAATCGTTACAGACAATGGTACTCAGTTCATCTCCAGCCGATTCGAGAACTTTTGTGCGAAGTGGAAAATTCGACTAAGCAAGTCAACGCCTCGTTACCCTCAAGGCAATGGGCAGGCGGAAGCAATCAACAAAACAATTCTCGACGGTCTTAAAAAACGCTTGGATGAAAAGAAATGCCGCTGGGCCGAAGAGCTTGAAGGCGTATTATGGTACCACCGCACCACCCCACGCTGTGCAACAGGAGAGACGCCATTCTCCCTTGTCTATGGCACCGAATGTGTAATCCCTTCGGAGGTTAGCTCTCCCGAAGTGCGACGTCGTCTTCTACCAGAGAACGAGGAGTTCAATCACTCACTGCTACTAGATGAATTGGATTTCATTAATGAAAGGGGTGACCAAGCACTCATCCGGATAACCAACTATCAGAGCGCGGCCTCCAGATACTACAACTCTAAGGTCCGGGAAAGACGTTTCCGTGAAGGTGACTTAGTCTTGCGCGAAGTCTTCCAGAATACAGCAGAGCGCAATGCAGGCAAGCTCGGAGCTAACTGGGAAGGGCCTTACAGAATCACCACCGTTGTCCGCCCAGGTGTTTACGAACTCACCACCATGGCGGGCACACCAATCCTCCATTCCTGGAATGCGAAGCACTTAAAGAAGTACTATCACTAGTCTTCTTTACAGGCTTACGCCAACGAACTACGAGCGACTTGATCCCAGCAAAGGGTACGTAGGCAGCTTGTCTTCGGACGGGTTCAGTTGCCCCCCTCCGAAAAAAGGGGGGAGTGGGGTACATACACTCCTATCTTTGACAAGTCTCATGACTTCGTCAGCTACATAACCTACGAGCTATTCAAAGCTGACGCTAGCAAGTTCGTTTCAGAATTTTTGCTGTTGGCTACAACGACTATGTGAAAACTCGAACACAATGACATCCATCATCAGATCCTTAGTGCGCTATATAAGTACTAATGTTCAATATTGGGGCTGACAAACCCAACTGATCATTCGAAAACCCAACAACATAGTTGGTACAAAGCAGCTGCCAATGGTTTATCGGTTTATAGACTCAACGATCATTCTAAAAACCCAACAACATGTTGGTAAAAATAAAAGGAGTGTTCTTACTCGGACAGACGTGTCCGTAGGGCGACACCATTCCAGAAAGCCCAACGACGACGTTGGCAGAAGCAGAGCGTAGTCACATAAGTGACCTCACTACTTCGTAATCATGATGTGATACACTAAAAAAAAGAGTGTTAAAACAAAAGCCGCATTCAATATCATCATCGCACCAAGATACAATGCAAGATAAAATCATAGCGTGGATACAAACCATCCAACACCATTCCCAGAGGTGAAAAGTAACCATAAGCAAAAATAAAGTCTGAAACTAACTCTAAAAAGAAGAAAATCACTCGTCAGCATCCTCTGTCACGCTGTCTTCCTAGACCGCTTCGTCTTCGTCAGCGTCATCCGCTTCGACATCGTCGACAACAGTAGCAGAAGTATCAGAAGCCTCCAGCACTCTCCTCGCTTCGGTGACAAGGTCCGCAAACACATCACGAGCATCATAAATCGGAGCATGTCGCTGTTGCAGCCCCACGAGCGCCTCCTCCAAAGTTGGTGCCGACGATTTCTAGAGAACCCCAATAAATTCCATGTTCGCGTCAACCTCTGCAAGGTCCAACATGTCTTCTTTGGCCTTCCCGTCAATTTCTGCAAGCAACTTGGGGAGCTCACTAACCCGTCTATCAAAGCTACGGGTCATCTCGTCTCTCGCTCTAGCAGTGGCGTCGTCAATTCGCAAATCCTGGTTGTCATGAGCAATGTACAGCTGCGTCTTCAGTGAAACTATCTCCTCCTTGTCCTTGGCATGCTCAGCTTTGGTTTCCAACAGCTGAGTCTCCAACTCCCTCTTGCTCCTCTCAGCTAAAGTTGCGTTCCTTTCCAGAACCCTGGTCCGCTCAACAAGCTCATCCAGTCTAGATTGGAGGACAACGTTGGCCTTTCGGCTCTCGCTAAGCTCTCTTTCTCTGATGCGAACATCCCTATCATAGCCTCCCACCAGTTGTTTCAGATGGAGAGAAAGCTGCACGAAAGGAAGCAAATGGAAAAGATGTAATATCAAAGCATGAAAGAGTAAGTCGTGAGAAAAGGCAAAGGGAAAATCGAACCTCGGAAACCTTGGACTCCGTCAGCGCATAGGCCTCACTTTGAAGCAACCTGTCGACTGGTGGGAAAACGGCCCCATACACCGCGGTCTCGGCAAGGGCCGCTACACCAGTGCTCGCCACTACTGCCCTCTCAGCGACGGCCGGGGGAAGAGTACCCGCTCTCTGCCTCTTTGACGAAGCCCCTTCAGGGACACCTTCCCTCGAGCCACCAGAGAGGCGATCTCTCTTCCGAGATTGCTCATGCCGTCTCGCAACCTCCTCAGGAGTAAGAGGGGAAGAGTGAGGATGCAAGACCGATGTAGCAAGCGTCTTTGGCGCTATACCGGACAGAGTCTTCACAGACGTCATCGGAAAAACGGACGTCGGCACCATAGTCCTCGGTATCACTTTCCTCGACATCTTGGCAATCGTTGCCTTCGTCATCTCCGCCTTCTGGTAAGACGACAACCTCTTTTCGCCTCGGCCGAGAATCTTTCCTGCGACGACGGGGGTGGAAAGCGCCTTCTCAACCCTTTTGCGACTAAACGATCCAAGCCAATGACATTTCCCTGAGGAAAGAGCCTTGTGCATAGCATCAACAACGCTGACACTAATCATGGGGAACACCGGCTTCACTGCGCAAAAACAATTTGAGAAATTGACATGTGAGGAAACAAGCATTAAGAGAGCAGAGAGAAAAAACAAATAAAAGGTGGTTACCTCCTCTCTCCCATTTCGTCTTGACTAAAGCAACGCAGCCAGCCTCAGCGGTCTTCTCTGAAATCTCAACAAAGAAAAAACGGTCTTCAAAATGCTCATCCTTGCTGGGGAACCCGTCAATAAGTCCCCGTCCCACTGTGGGAGTGACGCTAAACTTGAGCTCCTCTCTCCGACCATGAGTCCTGAAATCCAGCAAACAGGACAAGTGCCCAGGACTGATCTCAATGCCACGTTCCCTGCTCAACACATAGACGCCGATGAGATGTCTCAAACCTCTCGGATTGACCTGAGCAAGAGAGCGTTGTTCGCCGCTAAGAAGCGCATAAGAGAACCGGGAACTGGAAACTGGAGCAAACACTGGTCAACGAAATTCTCATAAAGGGTAAAAAATCCTGAAGGCGGGGCATCGACTCTGTCAACAGACCCAGGGGCGATCAAGGCAATATCCTCCAGAATCGCGCACCTCTCCCGAAGACGACGCAGCGACTCCACATCTGAGAGAGAAGAACCAAGAGGGTCTGGCCTAGCTTTTTTATTCTTCTTAGTCGTTTGCACCTGATCCACCTCGACAGGTGTGGTCTCACCATCAAATCTCTCAATACTCGAGGTCTGCGAACTCAGCGAAAAAGAGGGTAGCATCGACGGTAATGCGTCAGCAGCTCCGGGTGGAAGTTGAGAGTCCAGGTTACCGACGAGCCAAGAATCTTCGATCTCACGACGCGATCGAAGACAAGGGTCCTCGGCCACCTCAGAGTCATCCGCGAATCAGTCCCCGCGACATCGGCCCACGCGACGTCGGTTCGCGCGACATCGGCCAACACGACATCGGCCTGAGCGACTTCGGGCCCGAGCAACTTCGCGCCCTAGCGACTTCGGCCCCCGAGCGACTTCGGCCCGAGCGACTTCGGCCCGAGCAACTTTGGCCCGAGCAACTTCAGCCCGAGCGACTTTGGCTCGAGCGACTTCGACCCGAGAGACTTTGGTCCGAGAGACTTCGCCCGAGCGACTCTGGCCCGAGCAACTTTGGCCCGAGCGACTTCGACCCGAGCGACATCGGCCCGAGCGACATCGGTCCGAGTGACATCGGCATCCGCGACATCGGTCCCCGCGGCATCAGCGACTTCGGCTCGCGCAACATCGGCATCTCCGCCCACCACCCGCAGGACATTGAATTCAACACCTCCATCCAAACAAAAATTCATCTTCACCATTTTTCAATCCTACCTACATCAAATCCAAAAATCAAAGCTTGTCAAAATAAAAAAACTACCAAGGATTCAAGAGCTCTTCCTAACAAATCAAACACAACCAAGTTTCTTCTTTACCAAAAATCTAGATCTAATTAAAGGAAGTATGGTAAGAGATGAAGACTCACCTAAGAAACCGACGGTGGCGGCAGCTCGGCCTCACGGCGGCAGCAACTCGGACTCACGACGACAACAGCTCGAAAATCGCGGCTATAGTGTGCGATTTTCTGGGTTCACGAAAACAGGAGAAGAAGAAAAGAAGAAGAAGAAGAAAAAAAATTAATAAAAAAAAAAATTAATAAATAAATAAATATTTATATATAGATATACATATATATATATTTGTGGGATCGAGACTCTCCAACAAAATAAACACTTCTCATAAACATCGTCAAACATTATCACTTCCGAAAATCAAGATTCCGGAAATCATCTTCTAGGAAATCATCTTCCGGAAATCATCTTCCAGAAAACCATTTTTCCGGAAATTATACTTTTGGAAATTTAAAAAAAAAAAAATAAAAAAAAATAAATAAATTTTCACGGAGTCTTAAAACCTCTATCGCAGAGCTCCGACCTCTACTGCAACGTTGGCAGCCCGAGCAAGAGGCACCACGCTAACGACAGCAGTTTTGGACAATAGCACCAATATCTAGAAGCCTCTAAACTCGATACTGATTGTTTCGGCAAAATTTAATCAGGTTCGCAAGTACACAGATCTACGGAATGATAGAGAGAAGTATAGTTTTATTAATCAACGAAGCAGGCTTGTAGCCAAATTGTATTACAACGTCTAGATTTCTAAAGCGTTAATAAGAACTTCGTTGGACGTGGAAAACAAGGCTAGATCTCTGGTGGCTATCTCGTAGATGTTGTGAAGACGTAGCTCTTGAGTTTTCTCTGTCTATTTTTCGATGCTGCCTTCTCTCTTAGATTCTCTATTTATAAGACTTGATCAAAACCCTCTTAGGATTAGGATTCTACTTGACGTGCAAGCTTATCTCCTTAGTAATCGGGATTCTTGATATATTTGAATCACATTATGAGTTGTAGATAATGACAAACCTGATATTGCGAAATCTCTGCAAGTATATCTTAAAATTCATGTATTAGTTTATATCAAATAAGGTTAACTAACCTTGTAACGACGTCATAACGACGTTACCACCTTGATGACGACGTAGCAACGATGCCTTACTGGACACCGACAAGTTATTTCTTCATTTTACATGACATATATGACGTATTGTCATGTATTAGCAGGTTACTACCTCATTTAACATGTCGTAGATGACGTGTAGTCGGGTATTAGTTAGGTCACTACCTGACTTTACCTCGTGTAGACAATCAATCGTCAAGTATCAGGCCTCGTTCTACCTAACGTAGATGGGCGTATCGTCAGATAGAGGCCAGCAATGACCTCGTTCTACCTGACGTAGATGGACGTATCGTCACGTAGAGGTAAGTTATGATCTCGTTCTACTTGACGTAGATGGACGTATCGTCAGGTAGAAGCAAGCAATGACCTCGTTCTACGTAACGTAGATGGACGTATCGTCACATAGAGGCAAGTTATGACCTCGTTCTACTTGACGTAGATGGACGTATCGTCACGTAGAGGTAAGTTATGACCTCGTTCTACCTGACGTAGATGGTCATAACCACGACGTAGATGATCAAGTAGAAGCAAGCTATGACTACGTTGTACTTGACGTAGATGGACATATTCTCAGGTAGAGGCATATCATCTGCTTATTAGGCCAGACCTGAATAGCGTGCAACCAAGTCTTATGCTCGACCTGCACCAACCAAGGTCTACCAAGTAGTGAATTTATTTTCCCCAACAGTTTGCCCCCCACTCTTTAATTTTTTATTTAGAACTTGAAGAGTAGTTAACTTAGAGCTTGGTGTGGTGGAATTAGTACGTAGTACGTAGCTTTCTACCTCTATTAGTACGTAGCTTTCCAAGTCTTTCTCTGTGAATTGCATTTCCGTAAGGTTAAATATCTTACGTTGAATGTTTGGAACATCATCTGCAAGATATTTCCAACATTTATTCCATAATTTGAATGGACTTCCAATTTCGCAGTATAGTAGTAGAGTGACGAACAATTGTCGTAATTGTTTTGATGTCGCCCAAATATGACCCTTCTTCCATGACACCATGCCATTCTTTATCGTCATCTAATAATCCTCGTACGTAGCATGCTTGCTTAAATGTAGGCTGAACAACACTGTCGACCGTCCTAATCTCTTCATAACTTTTGGGCCCTTTTACTATATTCAAAAGCATTCGCAAAAAATATAACTCTCCGGCTGTAGGATGTATATGCACAATTCTTCCAATGGTGTGACATTGCTTACGCCTTGTCCATAGCCTGTCTGAAGAGTTCCACACAAATCTTGTAGGAAATTGTGCATATGTCAGTTCACGTGCTTCTGGTTCACTATACTGCGTCACTAACTTATATGCTTCTGGTTCAATTTTCTTTGTCTGGTAATTCTGCCGAAATAAAATCATCGATCTGGTGTGGTGTAGGTTTTTTATACTCATGTTGTAACCACAGTAGAATATGGACGTGAGGCAGTCCTCTTTTTTGGAATTCTATGGTGTAAATCACTGCAAAGGGAAAAAGGCATGTCAAGAAAGCGATCATATTGTTTTTTAGTTCCCGTCTATTTTCTAAACTAGTTTTCAACCCTTACTTAGTATTCCTTATTAATTTACACGTAAATAACCTGTTTGCATTTATTTTCAACAATAGCATACGGCAACTGTTGGTTATATGTAAAAATTATAAATAAGTTCATCTACAACAAAAAAATATAGCATATTTGCAAATTGTTTGAGCTTTATGACGTACCTGCAGCTGGTGGGCCAAAGAAGATTCCTTTTTGTAGATCTGATAGTAACTCCTCTAGTTTCATCTTGAAAACTCGACATTCTATGTCAGGTCTGTCGTTTGGTGCATCATTCCCTACTTGTGCCAAGTGCTCGTGTATTTCTTTCCAGTTTGGGTTGGCTGTCATTGTGATGAATAGATCTGGGTTCCCATACCATTTACATATTGCCATTGCATCATGATATTTTTTATTCATGTATCTTGGTCCATCCGTAAAAGAAGAAGGTAATACTATTCTTTTTCCCACTTTTTTAACATCTGTATCTCCTCGTCCTACTGCGTCAGAAACATTGTTGTAAACATCAGCTCTTAGATGTGATTGATGAGTCAAGTAGTAACGCATGCGTTCTTGTTCGATTGCTGTGTATACATCTACAACATATTGGTGAAATAAACGTCCAGACTTGATGATTGTCATGCCTTCTGATAGTCTTGTGTGTAGCTGGTATGAGTAATATTCACGCATTGTGAGATATTTTCGAGTTTTCATTTGGTTGTTCCTATCACTGAAAGGAATGAATTTATGATATCCATTCTCTCCATAAGGAAAAAGTAGCGGATATTGTAATGGCATATACAATGGATTGAAATCGCAGATTCTTTGTCGTCCTGTTGGTTTACAAATACTTAGATATAAGTCCAATATGGGAGAAAGAATACACCTAAATTTGTTCATGTATATATTATATTCGACAGCCATCCTCTCAAATTTGAATTTTAATGAAAATTATATTTAATATCAGGATCGGTTACGGTTCATTTTGGTTTTATCTCATTGTTTTTCAATTTGGTGATAAAATAGTATGACTGCTATTATAATTTGCTTTGAGAGTTATAGAAGCTAAATATTGGAAAAGTTTAGAGTTTGGTACGCATTTTAAATACATGATAATGATAGTTGAGTTAATGATGGTTTTAAGCTTACTATAGTTCTAATGTTTAAATCGATTCCTTTTGGAACTTTAGACTATTAATTTTAAATTTCAAATTACACGCAGAAATGGTTTCATATCTTTAATATAGAGCAGCAAAAAGATTTGACTTGTATAATCAAGCTGATTATATACAGTGCTTGTTGGTTGACTATCAAGTTTATATTGTCAGTTGTATTGTATGTTTGATCAAATTTGATAAGATGCGGTTATTTGCCCTAAACTGTTAGTTATATTTTGTATTGTATATATTCTATATAAAAATATGAAGATAATTTTCTAGTTTTACTTGGTAAATTCGTCGTAGAAGAAAGACGTTTACAAAATCTGAACATTGTAAAAGATCGAAAAAGGTATTTAATAACAGCATATGTGTTACTTCTTTCCTTTAATTAAATTTACTTTAATCAATAAAAATATGACAAATAAAAAATTAAAAACAACAAAAATATGTTTATTAAACCAAAATGGATTACAATACAACATCATAAGTTTCTATTTAACTGATACACGTTTTAATTATGTTTAACATAGTACAATAGAGAAATGTAGTGCAAATATGAAACTGAAACCTTCCTAGCTATCTCTTTGATGGGTTCTTTTGCTCCTTCCGCTGTGCCGTTTTGTCCCTTCAATAGCAATGGCTTCTAACTTGAGCTTTTTCCCTTTCTTGTCAGAGTTGTTGCAAGTGTTTGTGCAGTCGATACTAACCCTCTGTAAATTATTATTTAGTGACAGAGGGTTCTCACTTGGTCTTATATATTTCATTAGATAATATAAAGTTTGTACCTTCTTATTTGACAACTTGGTTGGGCTACTAATAGGTCCATTCACTATGTCTGCTGAAACGACCCGACCCGTTTTTTGTTTTTTTTATACATTGGAATCAAGTCAATGTTCCCATAAACATTTAACTCTCAATTTCCAATCAATATGGCAATGCAATTAACGACTAAACCAGGCAAATATCAACCAATCGATTCCACAAACCAAATAACTCATTAATCAATTCCACAATAGTCATAACAATAACCAGACAACTTAACCAAGTCTACAATTCCACAATCTAGAATTACTAACACCCTAGCAATTCCAAACAAACGAGACACCAGATCATCTCCTCTTCCTCGCCTTGATTCCCACGATCACACTTTATCTTTACCTGCATCACATGGCAAAACGAGATGCGTGAGTATTATCATAAATACCCAGTGAGACGGTCCTCCCATCTACAGACCAATTACTCAGTATTAGAATATACGATACCAGGATGATCAATCAGCACAGAACCAGCAAGCAATAATACAACATGCAGACACGTACTGTGTCGCGCGACACGGGTAACATGTGTCGTGCGACACACCCTCTGTGTCGCGCGACACGGGTAACGTGTGTCGCGCGACACGCCCATGTGTCGAGCGACACATCGCGCGAACCCAGAAACGAGTCTCATCCTCTCATGACTCAATTCCTGGCTCGATTGTACACGAATCTGCATCCAATCATCTCAACAAAACACCCCAATCCAACAGGAAACAATAACAATCAATCATACCACATAAACTACTTCCTGAGAGTCTATGGTCGCGCACTCACCTCGATTCTGGAAGGAAAAGGTGAAGAACACGAAGAACGAACGAAGAACGCGAAGAACGAATCCCAGGAACTCCCAAAACCGTCTGGAATCGATCTCAACACAAGCTCCCTTACGTTCTAACCCTCCCCAAAACACTAAATCAACACTTTGGATTGAGAAACAGGAAGAATCCACAAGAATTTCCCTGAAACAACTCGAATCCTCTCAAGAACTTCTCTTCTCTCTGAAAACCCCTTTTCTGATCTCAAAATCGGCCAAAAACAGCAGAACTCGTTTTCTGCGTTTATATAGGAACCCTAGTTCCTAAACCGGCCCCGAACCGAGATAAAACAGAACCGAACCAGTCGGTCCGATTTACCTATGTGTCGCGCGACACACACACATTGTGTCGTGCGACACAGCGTCAAAACGCACAAACCTTGCGAAAACGACGCGTGTCACGCCCACCTACCCAACCAAACACCATTTTTGGTTCACGGGCGTTACAATTCTCCCCCACTAACAAGGATTCGTCCCCGAATCACAAGTTACACATTCCTGACCCCTGCCCCAAACTGTCATTTACGCCCAGAAACCCGACCAAATTTCCCCGGAAACACCAAAATGTACCGTTATATAGTCTCAACCAGGCCTGCCCAATTGATCGTTCAACAATCAGACAAGAACATGACCGACCAACCGTAGACCCGGCGAAAGAACCAATTGATCGTGCAACAATCAGACAAGAACATGCACGACCAAGACGCTACATAAAAATCCAGAGTCGTCTGAACGAGGTCCCAGACACTAACAACAGTCCAAGACTAGATCATAACACACTCCTGGCCCTACCCGGCCAATACCACCTAGGATCCTCAGCGATCCCCGAAGTTCATCGAGTCCCAACACATAATCACATTACAGAACGCACTGCCCGCACTCATAGTAAATGTATACATATATATATACCCAACACTCCCAAGGTCGTCACCCTGAGATTGAAGTGTATAACATCCAATCACCCTCCGGGCGGCCGCCCGTCAGGCTGGTCTGCTCCCCGCTGACACATCCTCGGGACACACAGTCCGTCAAACGCTCTACGGGCAGGAGACACCAATTGTCCCCTGGAGAGATCTCATCTGTCTCTCGAGATATATATATACAGGAACCCGTACTGGTTCCTAGAGAGAATCATGTTCCCTCAAGTATGCACGGCACCTTCTGTAACATGGCTACAAGTGTCCATTGACCCGTCTCCCTTCACGTGGCTCTCATGATATTCCCTCAGCGGAATATCTAATATGACTCCTCAGCGAGCCATCTGGAACACTCGTGTTCCTGACATTCCCTCAGCGGAACATCAAATATGACCCCTCAGCGAGCCATCTGGAACATCTCATGTTCCGGGAGTCCCTGGGAAAGACAAGCCCCGCAGAACCCACTTCCCAGACTCCTCTAGAAAAATAGACCAATCTCAGCTCAGCCCAAGACCTCTATTTTTCCAGCCAGCCATCCTAGCGAACGGACGAATCCCAACTACCCATAGGATTGCCGCCCCTAGAACTTCCAGCCACGGACTCGCTCTAACTCGCATAGAACGTCCATGCTGCCGGACCACTCACACAGGTGACCCTCAACGATCACAACATAAAGGAACTCACATCCTATAACACACGTGACCCTCACCGGTCATACCCTACAGGAACTCACATCCCATAACACAAAAGAATAATAAGAACTCCCCATCTTATTAAATCAACAAAAGTGTATAATCGTTACAACGAAACAAAAATACAACTATGGTAGCCACATGCTACTACAAAAAAAAACAGAACCAAAGAAAGAAAGACTCCTCAGGCCTCCGCCTGCTTCTCGAACCACTTCGAGAACTTAGTCCTCATCTTCGCCTCAGGCTCCCAAGTCTCCTCCTCAATACCGTCGCAATCCCACCCGACTCTCACCAACGGTATCCTCTTCCGGCGCAGCACCTTGACTCTCCTCTCAAGAATCCTCACAGGCCTCGCCGCCAAAGTCATGTTGGGCTGAAGATCCTCCGGAATCCTAGCCAACACCTCCTCAGACTCATGCAGACACTTCCGCAGCATCGACACATGGAAGACTTTGTGAAAAGCCTTCATACTCTGAGGTAACTCCAGCCTATAAGCTACCGGTCCGACCCGCTCCACAACTCTGAACGGTCCCATAAACCTCGGACTTAGCTTGTTCTCTGAAATGGATCTGTTAGGACCCCTCAACATAGCTGCCTTGAGATACACCATATCTCCCAGCTCGAACTCCAACTCCTTCCTCCTCTTATCGGCGTAACTCTTCTGCCGATCCTGAGCTTCCTTCATGTTCAGCTTCAAGACACGGAGCTTCTCCGTCGTCTCCTGAACGAAACTCGCACCAAACATGCTCCTCTCCCCCACTTGAGTCCAGCATAGAGGTGTCCTGCACGGCCTCCCATACAACGCCTCATAAGGAGCCATACCGATACTCGCCTGATAGATGTTGTTATAAGCAAACTCTACCAGGTTCAGATGATCCACCCAATGACCACCATAGTCCAGCACACACATCCTCAGTAAATCCTCCAACGTCTGAATCGTCCTCTCTGACTGCCCATCTGTCTGAGGATGGTATGCTGTACTCATATGCACCTTCGTGCCCATCTCAGCCTGAAATTCTCCCCAGAACTCTGAAGCAAATCTCGGATCTCGGTCTGACACTATACTAGCTGGCACCCCATGCAGCCTCACAATCTCCCGCACATATTTCTTAGCCAACACCGCAGCTCCATCGGTCTTCTTGATGGCAAGAAAATGTGCTGACTTAGTCAGACGGTCCACAATGACCCAAATCGCATCATACGTTCGCGAAACCGGTAGTCCTGTCACAAATCCATGGTAATCATGTCCCACTTCCACTCCGGAATGGGTAAGCTCTGCAACAAACCGCTCGGAACCTGATGCTCAGCTTTCACCAGCTGACACACGTTGCATGCTGCAACCCAACCAGCTACATCCCTCTTCATTCCGACCCAATGATAGTACCTCTTCAGATCCCGGTACATCTTGGTCGTTCCTGGATGAATCGATAGTAAGCTCGAATGAGCCTCCCTCAGAACCTCCTGCCTGAGTCTCTCATCGTTGGGCACACATACCCGTCCTCTCAACAATATCGTCCCGTTCCCAGAGACCTGATACTCCGAACCTGCAACCTGAGAAGCATCAATCAACCCCTGATCCTTCCCCTGAGCCTCACGAATCCTGCTCAACAAATCTGCCTGGTTAGCTGCCTCTAACCCCAACGGCTCCTGTGAGATAACACACAACCTCAATGTGCCCAACTCACTCACCAATTCCTCCATATCACGCTCCTGGTCCGAAGCAACCCTCTTCCTACTCAAAGCATCTGCAACCAGGTTAGCCTTACCCGGATGGTACTCGATCTCCAGATCGTAATCAGCTATCCAGCGCCTCTGTCTCAAGTTCAGCTCTGGCTGAGTGAAGAAATACTTCAGACTCTTATGGTCTGTGAACACCTGGACCTTCCCACCGTAAAGATACGAACGCCAAATCTTTAAGGCGAAGATCACTGCAGCTAACTCCAAATCATGGGTAGGGTAATTGCACTCGTGCTTCCTCAACTGCCGCGAAGCATAATCAATCACCTTCCCCTGCTGCATCAGAACACAACCCAGACCAGTACCAGATGCATCCGTATACACCACATATGGCTCACCCGGATCAGGCAACGCCAAGACCGGTGTACTAGTCAGCATCTCCTTCAGCTTCCCGAAGCTCTCCTCACAATCTGCAGACCAGACAAACGGAACATCCTTCCCGGTCAACTTCGTCATCGCCTGCGCCATACCCGCAAAACCCTTGACGAACCTCCGATAATACCCAGCTAACCCAAGGAAACTCCTGATCTCCGTCGCATTCCTCGGTCTCGGCCAATCCCTGATGGCCTCGATCTTAGCGGGATCCACTGAAACTCCTTCAGCAGACACAACGTGTCCCAAAAAGCCCATCTCCCGCTGCCAGAAACTACACTTACTAAGCTTCGCGTACAACTTCTGTTCTCGCAGTTTCTCCAGAACCAACCTCAGGTGAACCTCATGTTCCTCAGGAGTCCTCGAATACACCAGAATGTCGTCAATGAAGATGATAACAAACTGATCCAAGTACTCCTGGAACACCCCGTTCATCAGCCTCATAAATGCCGCTGGCGCATTCGTCAACCCAAAAGGCATCACCACGAACTCGTAATGTCCATACCTCGTCCTGAAGGCCGTCTTCCGCACATCGGCCTCAACTATCGGAATCTGATGGTATCCCGAAGCCAAATCGATCTTGGAGAACCAAGTAGCCCCCCGCAACTGATCCAACAACTCATCAATCCGCGGCAGAGGATACCTGTTCTTCACAGTAACTCGGTTAAGGCCCCGATAATCGATACATAGCCGAAAACTACCATCCTTCTTCTTCACGAACAACACCGGTGCTCCCCACGGTGAACTACTCGGCCGAATGAAACCCTTACTCAACAGATCATCCAGCTGCTTCTTCAGCTCTGCCATCTCTGCCGGAGCCATTCTGTATGGTGCCTTAGATATCGGCGTAGTCCCAGGCTCCAACTCAATCGTGAAGGGATCAGACCGTGACGGCGGTAACCCCTGCAATGACTGAAACACCTCCTGGAAATCCCGAACAACCCGAACGTCTGCCACTGCAACCTCCCCAACAGACTCTGGCATCACGATCGTCAACAAATACGCCTTGCAGCCCCTCTCAATCATCTGCTCGGCCTGAATCGCAGAGATCACCAAACTCCCGGAAGTCGGCCGTATACCCTGATAAACCAACCTCCCAGCCTCTCGCTCAAACACCACTCGTCCCCGATGGCAATCCAGATGGACCCGGTACCGCTCTAACCAGTCCATTCCTAGAATCACATCATACAGCTCCACTGGACTGATGACAAGGTCTGCTGGCATCAACTCCCCAGCCACCAGAATGTCTACTCCACGAGCCCGCCCGAAAGTAGCCAAAGTCTTCCCTCCAGCCACTCGCACTACTCCCGGCTGTTCCTCGGAATCACTCTCGATCCCACTGCTCTCCGCGCACTCCGATGTAATGAAGCTATTCGAAGCTCCAGAATCAAACAGTACATGAGACTCACTCCCGCCTACTACTAAGGTCCCTACACAATCATGTGCCCAAGAGCCCTAAAGTATTATCACAGATACACATATTCCAAAACGACCGACAACCACAACATAGAAGTATTCACTAAGTTAAGAAATAAAGAGTACCTGTGATCGGTCTGGCGCTGGAGCCTCCTCTCTCCACCGAAGTATAGGCCCGCGGAGCCGTCAACTGACGCAACAGCTGCACATCAACTGCTGCACCCTGCACTGGCTGCACAACTGCCACCGCCATCTGCAACTGCGGACACTTGGGCCTAATGTGCCCCGCCTCTCCGCACTGATAGCACACCCTAGGCGTACTCGGTGCACTAGGCGCACTGCCTGCCGCCTTCTTCGGACAGCTCGCCGCTCGATGATCCACGCTACCACACACGTAGCACCCTGAACCACCCTGCCCACTGTGGCCTCTCTGACCCGATCCGGAAGTGCCCTCCCACTTCCTCTTCTGTCCCTGAGCAGGCTTACTGCCCCTGCTCGACCCCATCTGCTGCTGCTGCTGCGGCCTCCTCTGCGGCTGCTGCACTGGTGGACTCGCCACCACAGCCAGCTCCGCTCTCAAATCCTCCTCGATCTGAGCCGCTGTCTCCACCAAATCTGCCCTCGTGGCGAACTTACACGGTCTGCACCGTGTCCTCAACACAGGTCGAAGTCCATGCATGAACCTCCTGATCTGAGCCTCCTCGCTCCCAAACTCCCGACCAGCATGAACTAACAGCCTACCGAAGATCTCATCGTACTCCCGCACTGAGCACTCTCCCTGCGTCAACTGCAGAAACTGAGTCTCCAACCGGTCCATCGCCTCCTGCGGGAAGTACTTGGCATTAAACTCCGCCAAGAAGTCTGCCCAGCTCATACTAGCCTGAGCTCGCCTACTCGCCACACCTCTCCACCAGAGATGCGCGTCACCCTCCAAAAAGTGAACCGTAAGATCCACCCTGTATCCCTCTGGACACCTCAACGACTGGAAGTTACGCTCCAGCCTACACCTCCACATGTCAGCCTCCTCAGGCTTGGCACCGCCCGAGAAGAACCCGGTGCCAATCCTCTGCATCTGCTCCAACATCCTCAGGTAGAATGGGAGCTCCTCCGCAGCCGCCACATCTGGCTGCACACCAGCCCCTACCGGCTGAACCTGAACCGCTACCGGCTCACCACCAGCCACACCTGGCTGCACCACTGGAGCCTGACCCGGAGCCGGCGCCTCCACTGGCAACCTCTCCAAGATCATCCGCAGCAAACCCACCAACTGATCCTCCCGGCCCTGAGCTCCACCACCTGCGCCAGCACCCCCTCCCGGAGCCTGCACGCCACTAGCCACACTGGCACTCGCGGTATCCACACTCAACGACCCCTGAGGCATCTGCGACGCTGCAGCCTGCTCCTGCGTGCCCTCAACTGACACACTCATATCCACTGATCCCAGGCCACGCCCACGGCCACGCCCTCTACCACCACGGGCACCACGACCTCTGCCTCTAACACCTCTAGCCATCTCACACTGTATTACCAACAGCAGACTACTATATTAGAAGACAGAAAGTCACAAAGAACACACATACCGTGGAATCTCATTGAAGGCTCGGAGAAGATGATCCAGGACTCCAAACCCAAACAAAAATCAATTGACTAACTCACTTAATCAATCAATCAAATTCCACAATTACTTCACACGCAATTACTACGTTCTCCCGCCCTAGAACCGTAAGGGCTCTGATACCAAATTGAAACGACCCGACCCGTTTTTTTTTTTTATATACATTGGAATCAAGTCAATGTTCCCATAAACATTTAACTCTCAATTTCCAATCAATACGGCAATGCAATTAACGACTAAACCAGGCAAATATCAACCAATTGATTCCACAAACCAAATAACTCATTAATCAATTCCACAATAGTCATAACAATAACCAGACAACTTAACCAAGTCTACAATTCCACAATCTAGAATTACTAACACCCTAGCAATTCCAAACAAACGAGACACCAGATCATCTCCTCTTCCTCGCCTTGATTCCCACGATCACACTTTATCTTTACCTGCATCACATGGCAAAACGAGATGCGTGAGTATTATCATAAATACCTAGTGAGACGGTCCTCCCATCTACAGACCAATTACTCAGTAATAGAATATACGATACCAGGATGATCAATCAGCACAGAACCAGCAAGCAATAATACAACATGCAGAGACGTACTGTGTCGCGCGACACGGGTAACATGTGTCGTGGGACACACCCTCTGTGTCGCGCGACACGGGTAACGTGTGTCGCGCGACACGCCCATGTGTCGAGCGACACAACTAATGTGTCGCGCGACACATCGCGCGAACCCAGAAACGAGTCTCATCCTCTCATGACTCAATTCCTGGCTCGATTGTACACGAATCTGCATCCAATCATCTCAACAAAACACCCCAATCCAACAGGAAACAATAACAATCAATCATACCACATAAACTACTTCCTGAGAGTCTATGGTCGCGCACTCACCTCGATTCTGGAAGGAAAAGGTGAAGAACACGAAGAACGAACGAAGAACGTGAAGAACGAATCCCAGGAACTCCCAAAACCGTCTGGAATCGATCTCAACACAAGCTCTTTTACGTTCTAACCCTCCCCAAAACACTAAATCAACACTTTGGATTGAGAAACAGGAAGAATCCACAAGAATTTCCCTGAAACAACTCGAATCCTCTCAAGAACTTCTCTTCTCTCTGAAAACCCCTTTTCTGATCTCAAAATCGGCCAAAAACAGCAGAACTCATTTTCTGCGTTTATATAGGAACCCTAGTTCCTAAACCGGCCCCGAACCGAGATAAAACAGAACCGAACCAGTCGGTCCGATTTACCTATGTGTCGCGCGACACACACACATTGTGTCGCGCGACACAGCGTCAAAACGCACAAACCTTGCGAAAACGACGCGTGTCACGCCCACCTACCCAACCAAACACCATTTTTGGTTCACGGGCGTTACATCTGCCACAGAAAAAGTCTTCTCCTTTGCTATGAAATCAAACTTTGTTAGGTTTAGCTGGAATATGTATTTCTTCCCAATAAGGTCTTGTAAGCATGAAGGAAGTTCCTTACATTGGCATAAGAAGGAGTTGAGCCCTGCGAGACGATTTGTTTTAAATATAGACTAAACATTTAGTAATGTTGCAAAACAATAAGATACCTTAAATGTTATCAAATCTTCAGCCAACATGTTAGTCAATTTACTTGCATCTCTGTCAAAGATTACAAATCTTCCTTGATCCGTCTCATTATCAACAATTACTTCAAGCCGAAACCTGTAAAAATTTTAAACGTTTCATTTTACAAATAAATGGCAGAATTAACATTTTCAATAATCCATTAAATTATTCATTATTTACCTGACCACACCGATAAAACTGGAATCGTCACAAAAGCAACAAATCAATTTATCTTCCAACATCTTGATTCTGTTGTAGCATTTTGCACATGAAATATTGTACCATCCTTTCGAGTTATAATATCAACTATTCTGGCAGAGCAGAGAAACAAAATAATTGTTTAAAAGTGAAATAGGCAAATTATGTTAGTAGAAACAAAATCTAGTGTAACCTGGGGTTCAGCAACATCTAATAATGATAACATCTGCAAAATAGTCTTCAATGAGGAGCTTTCTTCATTAAACTCATGATCTTGTATGAAAGAACTCTGAATATCTTCAGATTCATGCGTGAATAGATTTTTAAATTAAATTAGTATTATCTTCTACTCTTCCAACGGAACCAAAAACAGAGCTTTCATAATAAGCAGAGTACATACCTAACACTCTCTAGCTCTTGTGGTTCTGCGTGCTGATAAAGCCGAGTACCCGGTGAAGTGTTCAAGTATAGATCTCCTACACAGATTGTAAAATAATTTGTTGGTGTACAATCATTGTATACATTCTATTTTAACATGTAACTATACATACCGGCAAACATCTTAGGATTAACTGCTATTATGATAACAGAACATTGTTTCCTCTGTGTCATGGAGAGGAAGGAACGAAAATCAGAAGCAATGTTGTCCCAGATAGAGAGGTGGACTTTGGTTCCGCTGCTTGTGAGATTAAAAAGTCAGAGATAAGAGTAACTAATAATGGTTACAAAAACACTGTTAATATTATAAACTTACTCTTGAAGAACAATCTTTGCCATTATCTTATTTTTGGAACCTATGTAATGCAGTTGAGTCCCCCACACATAAGTTATTCTTCCAACAACATCTGAAATGAAATAATTACAAGTGAAAACAATCAGATTATGCTTGAATACATTTTTCTAACAAATTTTTTAAAAGAACAAAACTGGTAAGATTTGATTTTTGTTGGCCAACAAAACCAACTTCTCATAATCATAGACTCTGAATTTAGTTCTTTCAATTCCAGGGGCATCGTCCAAGACTTCAGAAGCAATAGTAAGATGAGTAAATTGCAAAGAATACTTGTGATCTGACAGTTTAAACAGCCCGTTATTCTCATCAACCACAAACTTGCTGATATGGTAGATAGATCCTTCTTTGAAGATATTTTTGTAATAGCGAATGAGGCGATGATTAATTGAAGCCTTTATGAAACGCCCCTACACAAAGATAAAATCGAAACGTGAGGAAATGACAGAATCAATAGAAAATAAACTTGATTGGAGTAAGTAGGCCTCTTACGGTCTCATCTAGAAATAGTAGTTCTTCGCTCAGCAAGTGGCTCTTTCTGCGTCGATTACGTTCCTCCCATTTCCGAATAAGCCTAACAACGATATAACTAGGGATTGCCCACGCATTGCGTGGATTTAAAAATAAATATTGTATAATATGTAATAATTTGTAGCGTAATATTACATAAATTTGATGTTTATAGTAAATAATTACCTAGATTAGAAGATTAAACACTTGTAGCAAATTATTGGACATATACAATGTTATATGAAAAAAGAAATAGACCTTTCATAAAACTACAACATATAGAAGACATCTTCTTTAGCATAAATCTCTAACTTGTATGTCTTCATCAATATTTAGTATGATTCCCTAAAAAATGATTATTAGCATCAAACACAAGGAACGCTGGAACCATCGGCGACTGTTCCGGAAACTAGACACACACAGCTACGCGTCGGTATGTAGATCGCCTCCAGAATCCCTCTGGTTCAATCGAAATTCCCCCTCAAACCCGACTGATCGCAGACAACAATCTGCACGAACCCACCGAGTTCAAACAGCCATAACTCGGTGAATAATCAACCAAACGACAAACCGTTTTCGCCTAAAACACGAGCAGAGATTGGAGAACTTACCCTCCAAAAATCAGCCCAATCCGCCAAGCAAAGCCCCGCCGTTTGCCCTCTCAAAGATCCGATCAAAAGCTGTTCATACAATGAACAGCTTTTGATCAAAAGTCTCACTCTCTCTCCGAACCTTTCTCTTCTGAATTCTGATCCAACAAAACGGCCAGGACCCTGTTCCAGCCTTTTATATCAAACCCTAGGGTTCCCTTAGACCGACGCCAAACCGGGCGATTAACAAATCAAACACTCGGTTCGATTTAACCCCCTGTCGATCGACACACACAGACTGTGTCGATCGACACAACCTTCACTGCCTGACTCCTCGTGAGTCAAAACACCCGTGTTGATCGACACACAACGGAGTGTGTCGATCGACACCCTACCAAAAATCCTATTTTTGGATCACGGGCATTACACCCACGATCACATCTTTTCTTTACCTGCAACACATGGTTATAAGAGTTGCGTGAGTATTATCACAAATACTCAGTGACGCGGTCATCCCGTCAACAGGCTATATATCGAGCGACACAGCTCCCGGAGTGTCGATCGACATACCCCAACGGTGTCGATCGACGCACCCTCTGTCGACCGACACAGAGCAACCGTGTCGATCAACACGAGTTCCTAGAACCAAGACCTCGATCAAATCCTCACATAGATCGAATCCACAATTTTAAAACTCGTCGAAACCTGCACAAAAACATCAACACACAGCACGAATCCATCCACAAACAACAATCAATCGCATTCCATCAGATTCTCAACCTATGAAAGCCTACGATCACGCAGTTTCCTGCTTTCTGGAGAGGAAACACGAAGAACACAAGGAACGCTGGAACCCTAATCACCAAAACACTGATTCGATCCGAAATCAGCCACCAAAACGATTCCCCCCCACGTTCTATTACCTCTCCACGAAATCTCACAAGGTTTAGGATTGAGAAATCAAGAGAATTCCACAAGAAAACCTCGATGAACACTCAATCCTCTTCTCTCTCTCTCAAAATCTTTAAAACTCTTCTCTGATCAAACTTACGGCCAAAAAGGATTGAGAAACGCGTCCCAACTCCTTTTATACGGAACCCTAGGTTCCCGTAAACCGGCCCGAACCGAAACCCGATAAAAAATCAGAACCCCAAGTCTGATTTTTGACCCATGTCGATCGACACACCCAGCCTTGTCGATCGACACAGTCTCCACTGTTCGATTCCTCGAGGAGATAACAACCCGTGTCGATCGACACACACACCTTGTGTCGATCGACACCCACCAAAAACTCATATTTTGGTTCACGGGTGTTACAAGAAAATCTAGTGAAAATCCATTCAACCTTAAGTAGAGCAACCCGTATACACAATGTTGTTTACCGTCTTTAATAACCAGTTCGAAGTGGTAATTCTCCCCAATCACATTTTTTTTTTCTTAGACACATTTTTTCATCAGACGTTCATTGTCCTATAAAATAGCCACAACGTAGTGATAAAACCACCCTCAGGCTTAGCTCTGAATGTCCATATGTATCCTCAAGCCTTGAGTCCATTGACTTTTCATACATATGCTTGGCTCATACTAGTATCATTGCCATTCACACATCACTCTAAATTTTAACCATACCTCTCACATCTCAGGTCGGGTTACTTCGTAACCAAAAGATCAACCTCATACTGGTTTCTTGCCTTAAACATTTCTTTCTCTTAACCATTATTTTCACATTCACATTCTAACTCATCCACATTACTAGAAAATTTTAATTAGGGATTGCCCACGCATTGCGTGGATTTAAAAATAAATATTGTATAATATGTAATAATTTGTAGCGTAATATTACATAAATTTGATGTTTATAGTAAATAATTACCTAGATTAGAAGATTAAACACTTGTAGCAAATTATTGGACATATACAATGTTATATGAAAAAAGAAATAGACCTTTCATAAAACTACAACATATAGAAGACATCTTCTTTAGCATAAATCTCTAACTTGTATGTCTTCATCAATATTTAGTATGATTCCCTAAAAAATGATTATTAGCATCAAACACATTTATAAAGAAAAGTTATTGATAAGAGAAGTTGTAATATGATTTTGATTTACCTTGACATATGCATCATCTCAAGAAAGATGTTGGAATGTATATTTGTGTTTATTTCAATGGAACTTTGAATCGTACTGAGAGAATAATTGATACTTTATTGTATTTTTGTCTCATTCTCTTTATCGTTTTGCTATGATTTTTTTTATCTTTAATATTGATTCATTGGTGAAGTGATTCTGTTTTTCTAGATTCACAATTTGTGGTGGATTAAAGTTTTTTCAAGAGTCTTGGATAGAAGTGTTATGTCCACTACAAATTGTATTAATTTCATTAAAGGGTAGTTAGGAAATTGGTTTTAGAAGGTGTGAAGACTAAAAAAAAATTTATGTATATCTCCAATCAGACTTTAACAATCTTAAAATCATATCTTAATTTTTTCACAGTATTTTTTTTTGTTTTTGTTCATGTTAGACATCGTTTTATCGAAACTTCTGTTTTGTGACTTTTTAGAAAACAAAATCACAATTACTTATGTAAAAATAAAAGTCTTAAACATTTTTTGTATATTATATTGTTGGATTTAACAAATAAAATAACTATTTTTCAAACCATTAAAAATTCATAATAACAAATTTAATATTGAAATTAACCATTAGATTGTTGGAATTAATTGTCAAGTTATTAACACAAAATTTTCATTTTTATTTTCAATAGATAATTTAAATGCCAAATGCCAAAAGAATGGGTGCCACATTGCAGCCTCTCACAGCTTTGGTTTTAAAAAACCTTAAAATATTATATAAGATACTTAGCACAATTCTAAATTCACAAACAATGATTGTAGCTCAACTTTGAGATCAATTTCCTGATTGACCATACCTCGGATTCAGGATCTGAGAACTGTTCCAGAAACTTCTAAACGAGATCTTTCCAACAACGCCGAGATTGTACTCTAGTTCCTTGGGACTTGGCCGGAAAACGTATGCGAATTTGGCTGGTCGCATACTCACTCTGCATAGATCACTCACAGTAAAACATCCATAACTTTCAGTTCATAACTCCGAATGACAAACTTCTTGCGGCTATATCTAGATCAGAGAGTTCACTACTTACTCATAAAATTTCGTTTAATTCCGATATGTTTTGGCTGTTCGTTTCATTCCTTCTCCAGGACAGGGCAGATCTGCCTCCTTCAACTTCTTCTTTGTCTCATCTATGATCTACTCCTCCGGTCAGTTCCTCCACCATCTCCGTATCTACGACTTTATTCTCTGGTGGATTTTTCACCACAGACAACGCCCTCCTCTATCTCCTTCTCCCAACCAGAACCTTCTTCTTCTTCCTTCTTCCCCCATTCACTCACATTTCCTCTCCTCCACGACAACAACCTCTTCCCTTTCTTCTCTTTTTCTCCTTGTCGATGTTTCTCTTCTTTTTCTCCTTTCAGATTGTCGTGGAGGCTTGAGAGATTAGAGACTAGGGTTATTTGCTTAGGATTTTAAACATAAAATAGATTTCATGGCCTCTAGGAAAACTTACATTGTTTTGGCCAATATATTAAGTCCTTTAAATGGATTTTTTCCTATAATCCATTTTGCATTTTTCAGCTCAAAACATTTATGCGTCAAAATTTTTAAAATATCTGGGACACGGTCGTGACAATTCTCCCCCACTTAAATGGGATTCGTCCTCGAATCCATGACATGAGTTCATGGTTTTGAGATAATCATTCTTTATTCCATACTCTAGTCCACATGACTTTCCTTGTATGCTACTATCTTTCCTCCACATACATTCATAGCTCACATTCTTTTTATTCAATCCCACTATTCTGACGATTTCAAATCTGATATATAATTCTCTAACCATGAAATTCCTTTCCAGCACCTTTGGTGATGCCGATGAGATTATTCTTGTGTTCCGACCACCTCGCGATATTTAAGCATAAAACATTTATGCAGGTTCAACAATTCCTTGGGTGGATCTAACCTCTCGGCTACTGTCCCAACTCATCTCGCACCTTTATGGTCCCATATATAGCTTTATTTCTTCCATTATAAAACTCTTCATTTTTCCCATTTACACTGCATCTCATTTAATTTATTTCTCGTCCTCTCGCTATTGTCCAAATAAATTTTGCTTATGAAATAAACATTTTCTTTACATCTCCATGCAGCTTTACTTACTCCATTGCCTCATGCAGTATCAAGCCTCACAAGTCCTTGAAATTGTGAATCTTTTATCTCCCCCACTTTAGATTAGATCATACCTCGTACAATTCTACTTCGATGGAATCCAACTTCAATTCATATACTTAAATTCAATAATCAAGTTCATACGCATTCGTGATACAGTGAATATTGCTACAACCCTTTGTTTCCATCTTGGTTGTGTCCGCAATTCCTTGATGTGTTCTTGAAAGAAAAGACTATCTGCGCATCCCATTTCTATTCCAAAAGCTAGTCAAATCCGACCGTCCACTAGTACTCTAGTATGGTCTCATTGTCTTTCCAAAACCTCAGCTTTTAGGCAAACCTCTACAATTCTGATACTGTTCCTGCCTAGGTTCCATTACCAGGACTTTTACATGTAACACAATGTAAAGGAGGTCGTTCCCTACCAGATTTTTCCCTCATCCATTTATCATGATACTCATCGTAAGTAATTTCCAAATTTGTAGGTGTTCATTTGTCTTTACTTACATAACCGAAAAATGAGTTCTTAACATTTCGGTTAGCACTACAAATAAAAAACAAGCGGTCCTAGCTTCGTTAACATTGTAGTAGAACATCCAAATATGAGTAAAGCGTAACCATGCTCACACCATGATCTTACCGCGCCATTAAATTTATTTCTAATGTTCCATTACGATCGTTTCTGTGTACTATAACTCCTTCATTGCATGCACTAATTTTGGTTCCCTCACAGTCTTTGCACCACAAACATCCTTAATCAACATATGACATCATTAGATGATATCCCAATCTTTAAAACTTTCTATGAGTTACCCAACTCTTGTCCATGTCCTCTTCCCATACAATCTTTCTTTGTTCTCCTTCTAGTTAGATGAATTGTATTTCCGTTCAACTATACGTTTGCAGATTTCCTTGTCCAACAACATATCGACGCATGGTGATGACATCCATATCTTTTATGATTTTCATCGAAAAAGGAAAAATCCTTAACTCTTTGGTTTTGAACCACCACTCTTTTACCTAATTTTCCTCAAACAACTCCCTTTTCTCAAGTTCCTATCCACACATTATTTTAAGAAGAGCTCATTTATATCAACATCGATGTGATGCTTCCCTAACATCTGGCCAAGATCCCCATTACAATTGGGTTATACGCTTCTTTGCGCCTTATTAAAACTTTCTCAGCTTCATAAGAAATGAAACAACCCGACCCGTTTTTTTTTTTATATATAAATTGGATCAGATTATCATTCCCATAAATGATAATCTTCAATATCCAATCATGCCACAATTAAACGACCAACGGAAATCAAACACAAGAATAATTAACCAATCAAATTCCATTAAACCAATAATCAAATTTCGAATCAATAAACTAGACAACTTAATCATTCTACAAGTTCCACAATCCAGAATTTCTTTCACCCTAGCAATTTTATAACAACACCACTCAATCGATACTCTAGATCATCTCCTCTTCCTTGCCTTGATTCCCACGATCACATCTTTTCTTTACCTGCAACACATGGTTATAATAGTTGCGTGAGTATTATCACAAATACTCAGTGATGCGGTCATCCCGTCAACAGGCTATATATCCATAGATAAAGAACAAGATACAATACCAGGATGAACACACAACAATGCACAAGAACAATCAAATTAACACTCTGTGTCGATCGACACATACAAGGTGTGTCGAGCGACACAGCTCCCGGAGTGTCGATCGACATACCCCAACGGTGTCGATAGACGCACCCTCTGTCGACCGACACAGAGCAACCGTGTCGATCAACATGAGTTCCCAGAACCAAGACCTCGATCAAATCCTCACATAGATCGAATCCTCAATTTTAAAACTCGTCAAAACCTGCACAAAAACATCAACACACAGCACGAATCCATCCACAAACAACAATCAATCGCATTCCATCAGATTCTCAACCTATCAAAGCCTACGATCACGCAGTTTCCTGCTTTCTGGAGAGGAAAGACGAAGAACACAAGGAACGCTGGAACCCTAATCACCAAAACATTGATTCGATCCGAAATCAGCCACCAAAATGATTCCCCCCCACGTTCTATTACCTCTCCACGAAATCTCACAAGGTTTAGGATTGAGAAATCAAGAGAATTTCACAAGAAAACCTCGATGAACACTCAATCCTCTTATCTCTCTCTCAAACTCTCTAAAACTCTTCTCTGATCAAACTTACGGCCAAAAAGGATTGAGAAACGCGTCCCAACTCCTTTTATACGGAACCCTAGGTTCCCGTAAACCGGCCCGAACCGAAACCAGATAAAAAATCAGAACCCCAAGTCTGATTTTTGACCCATGTCGATCGACACACCCAGCTTTGTCGATCGACACAGTCTCCACTGTTCGATTCCTCGAGGAGATAACAACCCGTGTCGATCGACACACACACCTTGTGTCGATCGACACCCACCAAAAACTCATATTTTGGTTCATGGGTGTTACAAGAAAATCTAGTGAAAATCCATTCAACCTTAAGTAGAGCAACCCGTATACACAATGTTGTTTACCGTCTTTAATAAACAGTTTGAAGTGGTAATTCTCCCCAATCACACTTTTTTTTTCTTAGACACATTTTTTCATCGGACGTTCATTGTCCTATAAAATAGCCACAACGTAGTGATAAAACCACCCTCAGGCTTAGCTCTAAATGTCCATATGTATCCTCAAGCCTTGAGTCCATTGACTTTTCATACATATGCTTGGCTCATACTAGTATCATTGTCATTCACACACCACTCTAAATTTTAACCATACCTCTCACATCTCAGGTCGGGTTACTTCGTAACCAAAAGATCAACCTCATACTGGTTTCTTGCCTTAAACATTTCTTTCTCTTAACCATTATTTTCACATTCACATTCTAACTCATCCACATTACTAGAAAATTTTAATTAACCAAACTGAATAAAACAATATAGCTAAAACTCGACTCATAAGCTATACTTTCCCATCCGTAGCTCAAACTTGCAAAAATTCTAAGAACTCAATCACTTCCAACAGTCTCGACACATCTAACAATTCTGTTGCGCTTTATCACCTCATTACGTTTCTTCTTGACTCCGATAAGACTTCTATGTAGCTCCACTTCTCACAACTTAATTGCAGCGTCTTGTACTTCTGCAAGAATCCATTGTTGAAGTTTGTGTGGCTCTACTCTTCTCTTGACGGCTCGCCTTCGAAACTCCAACACGTATCAATTTCAAAACTCACACTAGGTGTGGCTTTGACACTGAACAAAGTGTTGAACTATACTATTCTAATCGAAATAGACTGACACAATTTATTTAAATTAAACAAGCATGCGCAAATAATCTAGATCTATTCTATCATCCTAAGGCTTACAAGCAAACATCACAACTCTAGCATGAGACCATAGATACCCAAAGATCATTCCATATAAAACATTTGCAAAAATCCTTTTGAAGTTTCCGGAATTATTTTAAAATGTTTTATTTTTTTGAAAACATATGGTCACCTAGGACAGCCTTCTAGGTCAGAACCGGCTTGGCTAACCTAGGCTCTGATATCAAATTGTAACGCCCCAACCCTGATCACTTTGAGTCCTAGGTCTCGCATCCTAACTTGCAACACAAGAAATACACCTGCACACACTGAAAAGAGGAAAAAGAGGGGTGAGCAATTCCGGAAAGAATTACTCAGTGAGGGAGATCACGTCTGCCCACATGATCCACATTAAACAATATAATAATTTAATAAAACATATATACTAAGCCTAGAAATAGTCATGCAATAATCAACCTAACATCTAACAAGATATCAACGTAGCATACATCACATAACTCATCATTATACATATCACATAACTCATCATCATATCAATATCTCGACACGAAGTTCATGACAACTTGGGCTGGCCGTCACCTCGAAAGGTCGTACACCACCTTTGGCTCATCAGCCGGTTTACGGGCTTTAGCGGGATCGCCATGTCCTCGCCCTCAGTCCGAGATCACACACCACACTTCACATAATACATATTACTTTATATTATAAACATAACTATCATGATTTGATCACAACTTAACATTTCATTCAACACTCAATCACTATTTCTAAACCAAGCATACATGCTCAACAAACCATACTATTGCATAACATGAATCCACAAATCGCAACCCTCACCTTAGCCACAAAGCATCCTTTCTTTACTGACTTTCCCATCTCCAACTCCAACTCTCTTTTGACACAATCTCATATTATAGTTCCATAAGATTCCTGCCAATTTCCAGCTCATTCCAAGCTAGTTTACCCAACCAACCAAATATAATTCATTACACTTGATCATCCAATAAAACTGCACTTAGCATACTTGGAAAGACGCAAATAAATAGCAAACTAACCATCAATTCGAGAATCTGACCGTTGATTCTGAAGGCAGTAATGTCATGAGAAACTCCACCAATTTACAGCCTGATCGGACTTAATTTAGATCTCCTAACGAACCTTTAAAGTGGCTGTAACGAAACTGTCCCAAGACTAGCAATTCGGATTCTGCTGATTCTTGCGCAACAAGCCAAGCTCACCACGGTCAAGTAACAACTCCAATAATGAAGATTGAAACTTTCTTGGAATCTTTGACATGTCCTCTATCAAAAGAACCCAACGTTATGGCCATCCAATATCTGACAGTACCAGAATATTCCTCCAAAAACCACAGCTTGAAACTGGAATATTTGAATAAATACTTAGCACAATTCTAGATTCACAAACAATGATTGTAGCTCAACTTTGAGATCAATTTCCTGATTGACCATACCTCGGACTGAGGATCTGAGAACTGTTCCAGAAACTTCTAAACGAGATCTTTCCAACAACGCCGAGATTGTACTCTAGTTCCTTGGGACTTGGCCGGAAAACGTAAGCGAATTTGGCTGGTCGCATACTCACTCTGCATAGATCACTCACAGTAAAACATCCATAACTTTCAGTTCATAATTTCGAATGACAAACTTCTTGCGGCTATATCTAGATCAGAGAGTTGACTACTTACCTATAATAATAATATTGGATTCCGAATTAACATTCCCATAAATGCTAACTCTCGACAATCCAACCAACCACAATTAACATCACAACAATTAAGCAATAATTTCAATAAACCATTAACCAATAATCAATAATCAATACTCAATAACCAAGAATCTATAACGATGACAAATCCAGTAACCTAACAGTTTTAGATATCAAGACCATCAAAACGAGACCCTAGGATCATCCCCTCTTCCCAGCCTTGATTCCACGATCACACTTTGCTTTTACCTGCATCACATGGTTAAACGAGATGTGTGAGTATTATCATAAATACCCAGTGAGACGGTCATCCCATCTACAGGTCAATTACTCAAACGAAAGAATGCACCAAAATACCAGGATTATCACTCAACAAAGCATAGACAATCAACAGCACAAAACCGGACAGTAGCATCTCTGTCGATCGACACAACCTCTAGGTATCGATCGACAGACAGTTTTGTCCCTCTGTCGATCGACAGACAACAGTCCTGTCGATCGACACGGACCTGCAGATCCCTAAGATCGAACCTATTCTCTCATGGAACGAATCTCAGGCCTACAGATCGCTTTCCAGCACAAATCCACAGCAATTCCACACCAAAACACACATAAATCAACGTATTCCATCCATTCCTACATCCGAGAACCTATGGTCATGCACTCAAACGAAAGAATGCACCAAAATACCAGGATTATCACTCAACAAAGCATAGACAATCAACAGCACAAAACCGGACAGCAGCATCTCTGTCGATCGACACAACCTCTAGGTGTCGATTGACAGACAGTTCTGTCCCTCTGTCGATCTACAGACAACAGTCCTGTCGATCGACACGGACCTGCAGAACCCTAAGATCGAACCTATCCTCTCATGGTATGAATCTCAGGCCTACATATCGCTTTCCAGCACAAATCCATAGAAATTCCACACCAAAACACACATAAATCAACGTATTCCATCCATTCCTACATCCGAGAACCTATGGTCACGCACTCACCTCAAAGGATTGAAATGGACGAATGAACGATGTTTACTAAAACCCTCGTACACGACGAACCCCTGGTCCAATTCCAAAACAGGTGACTATTCCGGAAACTAGACACACAGCTACGCGTCGATATGTGGATGGCCTCCAGAATCCCTCTGGTTCAATCGGAATTCCCCCTCAAACCCGACTGATCGCAGACAACAATCTGCACGAACCCACTGAGTTCAAACAGCCATAACTCGGTGAATAATCAACCAAACGACAAACCGTTTTCGCCTAAAACACGAGCAGAGATTGGAGAACTTACCCTCCAAAAATCAGCCCAATCCGCCAAGCAAAGTCCCGCCGTTTGCCCTCTCAAAGATCCGATCAAAAGCTGTTCATACAATGAACCTCTCAAGAACAAGTCTCACTCTCTCTCCCAACCTCTCTCTTCTGAATTCTGATCCAACAAAACGGCCAGGACCCTGTTCCAGCCTTTTATATCAAACCCTAGGGTTCCCTTAGACTGACGCCAAACCGTGCGATTAACAAATCAAACACTCGGTTCGATTTAACCCCCTGTCGATCGACACACACAGACTGTGTCGATCGACACAACCTTCACTGCCTGACTCCTCGCGAGTCAAAACACCCGTGTCGATTGACACACTCCATTGTGTCGATCGACACCCTACCAAAAATCCTATTTTTGGATCACGGGCGTTATAATTCTCCTCCACTGACAAGGATTCGTCCTCGAATCACAAGCCAATAACCACTCAGATCCGTGCTAAGGTCACCACTTAAGCTCAGAAACCCGACCCAACCTTCCCGGAGATACACCACAATGTATCGCTGTAGTCCCGGCCCAGTCTGCCCGATCGATCGAACAACAATCAGACAAGAACATGTCTGACCCACCGTAGACCCGGCATAAAGGACTAACTGATCGTGCAACAATCAGACAAGAACATGCACGACCAGGACGCTATATTTCTCTCCGAAATTGCCCGAATCGAGGTTCCAGCATAAATACTAACCCTAGACCAGACCCTACCATCCAACCCACACACCTGACCCCACCGGCCAACCCACCTGAGATCCTTCTCGATCCCCGATGGCCATTCGGTCGCCCACTTGCAACCTGCTCAGACGCTATTGCTCATACTCATACTCATGACTCGTACACATATACACCACACCTACTCGCAGGATCGTCACCCTTTGAGCTACAGTGTGCAGAGAATCCACTATTCCCTGGAGAGGCCCACTATCCCTCAAAGTACATGTAGGAGACCCACCGTCCCCAGAGGCCCACTACCCCTCGAGTGCATGCAGGGAATCCACTATCCCCTGGAGAGATCCACTATCCCTCAAGTATACAGGAACCCACCGTCCCTAGAGAGCAATACTCTGCAGCGTGCCGTCATAGACATCTATCGACCGACACACCCCCATGGCTCACCATGACATTTCCCCACTGAAAATGTTAACTCTCACTGTAACCCCCCACTAGGTTACCGTAACCCCCACTAGGTCACTACACATGAACTCGCATCATACGATCCAACAATAATAAGAAACATATCTTATTAATACTCCAAACATACATTCGTTACAACAACACGAAAAAAAATACAACAACTGTAGCCGCATGCTACACAAAACACCGAAACATCAACAGAAAGAACTCAAGCCTCCGCTTGCTTCTCGAACCACTTCGGAAACTTGGCCTTTATCTTAACCTCCGGCTCCCAAGTCTCCTCCTCGACACCATCGCAGTCCCACACGACTCTCAACAATGGTATCCTCTTACGACGCAGAACCTTGACTCTCCTCTCGAGAATCCTCACAGGCCTTGCCGCTAATGTCATGTTGGGCTGAAGATCCTCCGGGATCCTATCCAACACCTCCTCCGACTCATGTAGACACTTTCGCAGCATCGAAACATGAAAGACATCGTGAAAAGCCCTCATACTCTGTGGCAACTCAAGCCTGTAAGCTACCGTCCCAACCCGCTCAACCACTCTGAACGGACCCATAAACCTCGGACTCAACTTGTTCTCTGCAATGGACCTGTTAGGACCCCTCAACATGGCTGCCTTGAGATACACCATATCTCCCAGCACGAACTCCAACTCCCTCCTCCGCTTATCGGCATAACTCTTCTGCCGATCCTGAGCCTCCTTCATGTTCAGCTTCAAGACACGGATCTTCTCCGTCGTCTCCTGAATGAAGTCTGCACCAAACATGCTCCTCTCCCCCACCTGAGTCCAGCACAATGGTGTTCTACATGGCCTCCCATACAGAGCCTCATATGGGGCCATCCCGATACTTGCCTGATAACTGTTGTTGTACGCAAACTCTACCAAGCTCAGATGATCTGCCCAGTGACCACCTTAGTCTAACACACACATCCTCAGCAAGTCCTCCAATGTCTGAATCGTCCTCTCAGACTGCCCATCCGTCTGAGGATGATATGCCGTACTCATATGCACCTTCGTGCCCATCTCGGACTGAAATGCTCCCCAGAACTCTGAAGCAAATCTCGGATCTCTGTCTGACACAATGCTCGCTGGCACCCCATGCAACCTCACAATCTCCCGCACATACTTCCTAGCCAACACTGCAGCCCCATCAGTCTTCTTAATGGCCAGAAAATGCGCTGTCTTGGTCAGACGATCCACAATCACCCAGATCGCATCATAAGTCCGCGAGATCGGCAACCCTGTCACAAAGTCCATCGTCACCATATCCCACTTCCACTCCGACATCGGCAGACTCTGCAACAATCCGCTCGGAACCTGATGCTCGGCCTTCACCAGCTGACACACGTTGCACCTCAAAACCCATGAATGAATGAACGATGTTTACTAAAACCCCCGTACACGACGAACCCCTGGTCCAATTCCAAAACAGGCGACTGTTCCGGAAACTAGACACACACAGCTACGCGTCGGTATGTAGATCGCCTCCAGAATCCCTCTGGTTCAATCGAAATTCCCCCTCAAACCCGACTGATCGCAGACAACAATCTGCACGAACCCACCGAGTTCAAACAGCCATAACTCGGTGAATAATCAACCAAACGACAAACCGTTTTCGCCTAAAACACGAGCAGAGATTGGAGAACTTACCCTCCAAAAATCAGCCCAATCCGCCAAGCAAAGCCCCGCCGTTTGCCCTCTCAAAGATCCGATCAAAAGCTGTTCATACAATGAACAGCTTTTGATCAAAAGTCTCACTCTCTCTCCGAACCTTTCTCTTCTGAATTCTGATCCAACAAAACGGCCAGGACCCTGTTCCAGCCTTTTATATCAAACCCTAGGGTTCCCTTAGACCGACGCCAAACCGGGCGATTAACAAATCAAACACTCGGTTCGATTTAACCCCCTGTCGATCGACACACACAGACTGTGTCGATCGACACAACCTTCACTGCCTGACTCCTCGCGAGTCAAAACACCCGTGTCGATCGACACACAACGGAGTGTGTCGATCGACACACAACGGAGTGTGTCGATCGACACCCTACCAAAAATCCTATTTTTGGATCACGGGCATTACACCCACGATCACATCTTTTCTTTACCTGCAACACATGGTTATAAGAGTTGCGTGAGTATTATCACAAATACTCAGTGACGCGGTCATCCCGTCAACAGGCTATATATCGAGCGACACAGCTCCCGGAGTGTCGATCGACATACCCCAACGGTGTCGATCGACGCACCCTCTGTCGACCGACACAGAGCAACCGTGTCGATCAACACGAGTTCCCAGAACCAAGACCTCGATCAAATCCTCACATAGATCGAATCCACAATTTTAAAACTCGTCGAAACCTGCACAAAAACATCAACACACAGCACGAATCCATCCACAAACAACAATCAATCGCATTCCATCAGATTCTCAACCTATGAAAGCCTACGATCACGCAGTTTCCTGCTTTCTGGAGAGGAAACACGAAGAACACAAGGAACGCTGGAACCCTAATCACCAAAACACTGATTCGATCCGAAATCAGCCACCAAAACGATTCCCCCCCCACGTTCTATTACCTCTCCACGAAATCTCACAAGGTTTAGGATTGAGAAATCAAGAGAATTCCACAAGAAAACCTCGATGAACACTCAATCCTCTTCTCTCTCTCTCAAAATCTTTAAAACTCTTCTCTGATCAAACTTACGGCCAAAAAGGATTGAGAAACGCGTCCCAACTCCTTTTATACGGAACCCTAGGTTCCCGTAAACTGGCCCGAACCGAAACCCGATAAAAAATCAGAACCCCAAGTCTGATTTTTGACCCATGTCGATCGACACACCCAGCCTTGTCGATCGACACAGTCTCCACTGTTCGATTCCTCGAGGAGATAACAACCCGTGTCGATCGACACACACACCTTGTGTCGATCGACACACCCAGCCTTGTCGATCGACACAGTCTCCACTGTTCGATTCCTCGAGGAGATAACAACCCGTGTCGATCGACACACACACCTTGTGTCGATCGACACCCACCAAAAACTCATATTTTGGTTCACGGGTGTTACAAGAAAATCTAGTGAAAATCCATTCAACCTTAAGTAGAGCAACCCGTATACACAATGTTGTTTACCGTCTTTAATAACCAGTTCGAAGTGGTAATTCTCCCCAATCACATTTTTTTTTTCTTAGACACATTTTTTCATCAGACGTTCATTGTCCTATAAAATAGCCACAACGTAGTGATAAAACCACCCTCAGGCTTAGCTCTGAATGTCCATATGTATCCTCAAGCCTTGAGTCCATTGACTTTTCATACATATGCTTGGCTCATACTAGTATCATTGCCATTCACACATCACTCTAAATTTTAACCATACCTCTCACATCTCAGGTCGGGTTACTTCGTAACCAAAAGATCAACCTCATACTGGTTTCTTGCCTTAAACATTTCTTTCTCTTAACCATTATTTTCACATTCACATTCTAACTCATCCACATTACTAGAAAATTTTAATTAACCAAACTGAATAAAACAATATAGCTAAAACTCGACTCATAAGCTCTACTTTCCCATCCGTAGCTCAAACTTGCAAAAATTCTAAGAACTCAATCACTTCCAACAGTCTCGACACATCTAACAATTTTGTTGCGCTTTATCACCTCATTACATTTCTTCTTGACTCCGACAAGACTTCTATGTAGCTCCACTTCTCACAACTTAATTGCAGCGTCTTGTACTTCTGCAAGAATCCATTGTTGAAGTTTGTGTGGCTCTACTCTTCTCTTGACGGCTCGCCTTCGAAACTCCAACACGTATCAATTTCAAAACTCACACTAGGTGTGGCTTTGACACTGAACAAAGTGTTGAACTATACTATTCTAATCGAAATAGACTGACACAATTTATTTAAATTAAACAAGCATGCGCAAATAATCTAGATCTATTCAATCATCCTAAGGCTTACAAGCAAACATCACAACTCTAGCATGAGACCATAGATACCCAAAGATCATTCCCCATAAAAAATTTGCAAAAATCCTTTTGAAGTTTCCGGAATCATTTTAAAATGTTTTATTTTTTTGAAAACATATGGTCACCTAGGACAACCTTCTAGGTCAGAACCGGCTTGGCTAACCTAGGCTATGATATCAAATTGTAACGCCCCAACCCCGATCACTTTGAGTCCTAGGTCTCGCGCCCTAACTTGCAACACAAGAAATACACATGCACACACTGAAAAGAGGAAAAAGAGGGGTGAGCAATTCCAGAAAGAATTACTCAGTGAGGGTGATCACGTCTGCCCACATGATCCACATTAAACAATATAATAATTTAATAAAACATATATAATAAGCCTAGAAATAGTCATGCAATAATCAACCTAACATCTAACAAGATATCAACGTAGCATACATCACATAACTCATCATTATACATATCACATAACTCATCATCATATCAATATCTCGACACGAAGTCCATGACAACTTGGGCTGGCCGTCACCTCGAAAGGTCGTACACCACCTTTGGCTCGTCAGCCGGTTTACGGGCTTTAGCGAGATCGCCATGTCCTCGCCCTCAGTCCGAGATCACACACCACACTTCACATAATACATATTACTTTATATTATAAACATAACTATCATGCTTTGATCACAACTTAACATTTCATTCAATACTCAATCACTATTTCTAAACCAAGCATACATGCTCAACAAACCATACTATTGCATAACATGAATCCACAAATCGCAACCCTCACCTTAGCCACAAAGCATCCTTTCTTTACTGACTTTCCCATCTCCAACTCCAACTCTCTTTTGACACAATCTCATATTATAGTTCCATAAGATTCCTGCCAATTTCCAGCTCATTCCAAGCTAGTTTACCCAACCAACCAAATACAATTCATTACACTTGATCATCCAATAAAACTGCACTTAGCATACTTGGAAAGACGCAAATAAATAGCAAACTAACCATCAATTCGAGAATCTGACCGTTGATTCTGAAGGCAGTAATGTCATGAGAAACTCCACCAATTTACAGCCTGATCGGACTTGATTTAGATCTCCTAACGAACCTTTAAAGTGGCTGTAACGAAACTGTCCCAAGACTAGCAATTCAGATTCTGCTGATTCTTGCGCAACAAGCCAAGCTCACCACGGTCAAGTAACAACTCCAATAATGAAGATTGAAACTTTCTTGGAATCTTTGACATGTCCTCTATCAAAAGAATCCAACGTTATGGCCATCCAATATCTGACAGTACCAGAATATTCCTCCAAAAACCACAGCTTGAAACTGGAATATTTGAATAAATACTTAGCACAATTCTAGATTCACAAACAATGATTGTAGCTCAACTTTGAGATACCTCGGATTGAGGATCTGAGAACTGTTCCAGAAACTTCTAAACGAGATCTTTCCAACAACGTCGAGATTGTACTCTAGTTCCTTGGGACTTGGCCGGAAAACGTATGCGAATTTGGCTGGTTGCATACTCACTCTGCATAGATCACTCACAGTAAAACATCCATAACTTTCAGTTCATAATTTCGAATGACAAACTTCCTGCGGCTATATCTAGTCAGAGAGTTGACTACTTACCTATAAAATTTCATTTAATTCCGATATGTTTTGGCTGTCTGTTTCATTCCTTCTCCAGGACAGAGCAGATCTGCCTCTTTCAACTTCTTCTTTGTCTCATCTATGATCTACTCCTCCGGTCGGTTCCTCCACCATCTCTGCATCCACGACTTTATTATCTGGTGGATTTTTCACCACAGACAACGCTCTCCTCTATCTCCTTCTCCCAACCAGAACCTTCTTCTTCCTCCTTCCCCATTCACTCACATTTCCTCTCATCCACGACAACAACCTCTTCCCTTTCTTCTCTTTTTTTCTTGTCGATGTTTCTCTTCTTTTTCTCCTTTCAGATTGTCGTGGAGGGTTGAGAGATTAGAGACTAGGGTTATTAACTTAGGATTTTAAACATAAAATAGATTTCATGGGCTCTAGGAAAACATATATTGTTTTGGCCCAATATATTAAGTCTTTTAGATGGATTTTTTCCTATAATCCATTTTGCATTTTTCCGCTTAAAACATTTATGCGTCAAATTTTGTAAAATATCCAGGTCACGGTCGTTACACCACCACTCATCTCACTCTCTCCCTCACCGTGAGTTCGTCTCTTTTATCTCCAAAAATTTGGAAACGAAGATGTTGATTTGTTGACTGGGCAGAGACGCGGAGATGGTGCACTCGATGGTGGAGTTGAGCTCCGACAACACGACGGGTGGGCAGTGGTGAATGGTGATGGAAGAGCTATCGGTTTCATCACCACCTGATTTGCCTTGAGAGCCACGGAAATACAGATGAGAGAGTCGGCATGAAGAGGACAGTGGAGAAGAGATGCCATCAAGGGGAATAGCGGTGCAAGTAGGGCCATGTCCTCTAACGTAGCAGCAAGGGCTCGTGGCGCAGTGGCAACAGCTACAGATCAATCTAGAGGCAGCGGAGCTCTGGTTATAAGAGGAAAAGAAAGAAGAAGCGCCAGTTCGAATGTGGTGTTTTGGAGCTTCACTGACGGCGGCTGTATGGCCGGTTGAGCTCACCAGAGGGACAAGTATGACCATGCATGAAAATTAAATGCTAGATATGTTGGGGATGTCGCCTGGAGGCTTTGTTTCCTGGACAAGAAACTGTTGAAAATCTTCAAAGCTAGATAATTTAGTGTAACGTGCGATTCGAATGATTAATGCTGTTGATATGGTGGAGTCAAGTGGATCAGATTGTGATGAATATGATGGGTTTTCCACTGATTATGACAATGAGGATTATCAATTAGTCTAACGGTGTGATGATGATGATGATTCTTAAGACGATAACGAAGAAGATTGCAAATATGATGGTGAAGACAATAGGGGGGAAAATGATGACGAAGTTGAGATGGAGAGAATGATCAGGATGATTAAAAAGAAAGAAGACAACGATGATGATGACGACAAAAACACTTCCGACGATTACTCCAACTATTTTTTTGGTTCCTTGAGTTTGGGTTTTCGGGTTATTGATTTTTTAGTTTTTTTTTATTTGCTTTCAGACATATTTCTATTGTTTTTTAGTTTGGTTTTAGTCAGTTCAATCCTCTAACTAGTATATAATAGTCTGACTATGACTTATGGTTTTTGGTTCATGTCATAAATATTTTAAATCTAAATGGTTCTTCCAACGTTTATCTTGATATGAAGATAAGGCAAAAGTAACAACAACATTAATTACAATCAAGGATTGAGTTCAGTAATCAAACCTATGGTCATCAAATTTAGGTTTAAATCTAGATTTATTTTTGTTTTGTCTTCAACGTTGGTGTTTTCTTATTAACTTTTTTTTTTTTGAAATTTTCTTATTAACTTTTGAAACCTAAACTTTTAGATTTTGATGGGTGTACCTTGCGCAGGGGATAAATATATTTTAAAACTTTGATATAAAAGAAGGACCATTGTTGATCCTTTGTGTGTTCTTGATCCCAAAAGCTTGTTTTGGGTGATTTTGGAGCTCTAGAAGCGGATTCGGTGTGTGTTCTTCGTGGAGGAACAAGGGAACTCGGTTCCAGAGAGTTGTAGCTGCAGATTTGCTTGTGTTCTTCGTGTTCTCCGGTCAATTCCTTCTCGAATCAAGGTGAGTGTGTGACCATGGCTTATCTGGGTAATTGGGTGACCATGGCCGAAGTGTTCGGTGGCATTCTTTGCCAGAGTCTTCGGTGGCCATCCTTGTCGGAGTCTTCGGTGGCATTCTTTACCAGAGTCTTCGGTGGCCCTTGTGCAGATGCTCTCTTGAGGAGACTTCACCTCGCAGGCGGGGAAAACTTCGCCTCACAGGCGGAGAAGACTTTGCTTCGCAGGCGTAGAAGACTTCATAAGGTGGAGAAGACTTTGCCTCGCAGGCGGAGAAGACTTTCCCTCGCAGGCGGAGAAGACTTCACTTCGCAGGCAGAGAAGACTTCGCCTCGCAGGCGAAGAAGACTTCGCTTCGCAGGCGGAGAAGACTTTCCCTCACAGGCGGAGAAGACTTCGCCTCGCAAGTGGCGAAAAGCTAGGATCGGAGAAGACTTGTTCCGCCTGCTTTTCGTTTGAAAGTTTGGTTCAATAAGAATCTATTGTTCGCGTGAACTTGGCTCCTAAGTCGTTTCAATCTATGTTCCGCCTGCTTTTCGTTTGAAAGTTTGGTTAAGTGGAGCCATATAACGTGATTCAATCTATGTTCGTTACGTTAACCAAACTTTGAACATTGACGTTGAGCGGGTGAAATCCGACCCCTACATTTAGCCCCCAGTTCGGTAGTGTTAGCGATAATAGTATCGAGTTAAGAATCATTGGGGTTGATGTTCAAAGTTGGGATGTTGTCGTATTGACGTTAGCGTGATGCTGTAAGCTCGTGCCATTACTGTTGACAACGCCGTAAGCGTTCTGCTTTTGTTTATCGAAGATTTTAAGACTTTGCATTTTGTGAAGTTTTTAAGACCTCATGTTTTGATTACCAACATCAACGACGTCTCTTGCAGCGGAAAGATATTTCCAAGAAATTAGACGATCTCAGGCCGTTAACGTGCGTTGCTTCTGCAAATGCAGCGCCTTGACTGCTGAAATCGCCAATACTGTAATGGAGGATGATAATTTTTTTTTTGTTGGAGATTTGAGGACTCCTTTTTTTACGAAGATTTTATGACTTCGCATTCTGAGCGTTGATGTCAACGATGTCTTTGGATTTTCGGATGTTGTTATCCATGACTTTTGGTAAAGGCGTTAGATGGTTTGTATCCACGCTATGGTTATGTTTACCTTGCATTGTAGCGAGTGCAGGATGATAATGAATGCAGCTTTTGTTTCTTGCCTTGCTTATGAGTTAAGCTCGTTATATTTTTTGATTTATCATAAGAACTTCAAGAGTAATGGTACTCGCTTTGTTGACTAAGTCTTAAAAGGAATTCGTAAGTTGGTGGTTGTTCACGCTCAAGACGTATTTTCGCATCTTAGAATGCTCCATATCGTGATTATAGAGTAGCGAAATTGCGAATGCGTTTACGCTCTACTTCTACCAATGTTGTTGTTGGGTTTGTGGAATGGTGCTGCTCTCTGAACACGTCTGTCCGAGAGCGAACACACCTTTTGCTTTTACCAACGTGTTGTTGGGTTTTCTGAATGATTATTCGATATACAAACTGAATAACCATTGGCAGCTGCTTTTTACCAATGATGCTGTTGGGTTTTTGAATGATCAATTGGGTTCATCCGCCCTAATACTGAACATTAGTACTTATATAGCGCGCTTGGGATCCGATGATGGATGCTTTTTTGTTCGAGTTCACACATCGTCGCTGTGGCCAGCAGCAATGATTGCGGAATGAACTTGCTGGCAAAAGCTTTGGATAGCCCCTAGAGGATGTAGCTGATGAAGTCGGTGAGAGTTGAGTCAAGTGCCTGACGTTTCTAGGTGAATAAAAAACATGTGTCAACAAACGTGTCTTCTTATCTCCCTCAACGCTAGAGGCTCGCGAGTCGAATGAGGAAGAGGAAGGCGATGACAACAGGGCATCCGCGTTCTCGAGAGGAAGCTGCAGGTCTGCGACATCAACAGACCAAGGGTCTTTGGGGACATCGGAGATGTCGACGGATCCGTTCGAAGTCATCGGGTCCACGCCTTGTCGCCTAGACCTCATCGGGTCATCGAAACGAGTAGACATCGGGACGATAATCATTGAGTCCTTGGTGATGCGGCATAGATATCTCAGGGCAATGACGAGCTTGCGATAATCGATCCCCAACGTGGAGACTTCGGCGTCGGGAAGAGAGGATCCTGCGTCTTCGGGGACATGGAGAGAAAACCTCGTGTCGTCGGTGATGGGAGCGTGTCCTCGCCGGATTTTTTGACAACATCGGAGCCGCGTTCATTCGTGTCAAAATTAAGATCCATGAATTTACCAAAAAGAGGCAAAAGGTGACAGCAAAGAAAGGAACGACGACGGCGATGCGATGGCGGCGGTAAGGAGACATGTTGGTGGTGGCCCACTCCCCCTTCTAACAGAGGAGGGCAACTGAACTCGTCCGGAGACAAGCTGCCTACATACCCTTTACAGGGATCAAGTCGCCTCGTAGTTCATTACAAAAGCCTTTAAAAAGAACTAGTGATAGTGGGGTTCGCGGCCTGAGTTGATTTGCTTACATGTTTAGTCTTTTTACCCCTTTTTGCACGGACTTCCTCTTCACTTTGAGCAAAATCTGTAGCGCAGTAGAGAGCATCTTGGATAGTCGTTGGCGAATTGATAGTCAATTCTTGCCAGAATGGATACGGGCATCGGAGTGCTCCTCTCAAAGCTTCTAGCACGGATGTGTTGCTGATACCGTCCACCTTTGACAGTATATATTTGAACTTTGTTATGAAAGACCGTAGACTCTCATTCTTGCCTTGCCAATTTGTCCATAACTCAGCGTCATAGATCCTTCGTTCCGTGAAGATGTTGTAATGCTGCACAAACATCTCTGAGAGTTGGTCGAAGGTGTGAATTGAATTCTTCTCCAACTTATAGAACCATTGGAGGGCATGCCCTTTGAGGCTTTCCACAAATAGCTTGCAGTAGCCGATGTCTTTTTTGGCTTCTCTGAAGTTTGCCCTCCCTAGAGCCACCTCGATGGTCCGAAGGGTATGTGGTTCCTTCATAGATTGGTAACTTGGTCTTTCCGGGATCGGAGATTTTAGTCCTCGCGATCTGTTCGGCGAAGGGTATGTTCCATGCTTTCTCGAGCACATGGTCGATTACAGGAGCCTTCCCCGTGCTAAGGTGTACTTGCGATTGGGTAGTCTTCAGATCAGAGATAACCCGCTCCATCTAAGCTCGCAACACAGCGATTTCGGAAGTTCGAGATCGTTTTCGTGCCGTGCACTCCTACTCCCTATTGTACTACTCTGCTAATGAGTGTCTGCGTTCATCCATGCTAGGGCCATCGTAGTACTCCGAAATGTCTGGTAGGGTTCTCATCTGAGAATACGACGATGCGCTTCGACAGTCTGAAGCGCGCGCTTCCCGTCGGTTACCACTCGCATCATTTGTTTGTGCACGTCTTTTAGGAGCTGGTTGATCCTCGTCTGAGATCTCTGTGAAGCATTCTGGAGTTCTGTCAGATTCTCGTCGTGGCGGTGGTGGCGGTAAGTGGTCTGGACCCCTTTGAGCAGCATGAGGAGTTGAGGCGGTGTGGGTCGAAGTGACCCCTGAGTCCTATGACATCGACTTTCAGCTCGTTCGTAGGTTCCTCGTTGAAGTTCTTCTTCTCGTTGGATTATTTGTGGAGCATTTGTAGCATCTGTTTGACCTAGGTCATGTTTCCTGGGTTAGCAGCAACGTTGGTAGCAGGGACTTCGACGAAGTTCTCTTCCTCTTTATTGGTTCTGTGAGATGATGACTCCTCGCCGCTGCAGCTTGATTTGTTCTCTTCGCCGTTCATCTTCTCGGACCTGGTGTGTAATGTAGCTTTTTTGTGTGAGAAAGTTTCTATTCCCCTTAGATGGCTCCAAATTGTGGGAGCCAAGACTAGCACAATTAGATTTGTAATGGTTTCGAGAGGAAGCAGAGATTTCTAGGTTAAGCAATGAAGGAAACGATGAACAAAGAAAAAACATTTATTGCTATGTATGCTTTTGTGAACAAAGTTGCGGATACCTTTTACAAGGGTTTGTATATCGATATATATAGTGTTCCTAAGTCGGCTAGGTTTTTCCATAAAGGATTATGTTAAGTGTGGGACTCGAAACTCGAACAATATAATTTGTCTTAGGGTTTGAGGAACAGAGATTTCTAAGTGTGAATCACGGAAAGCAAATAAAAAGAGAATGGATTTCTTTATTGATGTTTATGCGAATCAATGTTTACAAGTGTTTATGTGAAAAATTACGGATCCCCTTCTATGAAGGTTAACATGTGTATGTATAGTTTCTCCGCGGCTAGGGCCTTCGTTGAAGAGATAGAGATGTCATCCTGATTCCGTGGGATTCTCTCTCCGCGGAGTCGGTTACGCGCTGCGGGTTTCTCTTCGCGGCTCGACCCCCTTCTGGATCCTGCGGCCCATTTCTGGATGCTGCAGCCCATTTCTGGATGCTGCGGCCCACTCGCGCGGCCCGGTCCAATGCCTGTTTATAGCCATCTCACGGGCTGTGTTTATGGTTTAGCCGCGGGTCGAGTTTTACCAGAAGATTACAGTTTTCCACAGAAAACCGGTTAAGAAACCTCCGCGGGAGCCCGGTAAACACTTTTTCCACCCTTAGTCAATTTTTAGGCATTGATTTAGAAGGGGTGGATTTCGACCCCTACAGTTAGCCCCCCAGCTTGGCAGTATCAGTAATGGTGCTGGCAAGATATAAGTGATCAATGTTAATAATTGGCGATCAGATGCTTTGGAAAATCCGTTAATCACAAATAACGGCCCCTGCACTGTCAAGAGATTGTCGTTGACAGTGTTCGGAATGTTCCGGATTACCGCGGACACGACCCGTTTTCACCGTTCTGTTCGGATAAGGACGGTTCCGTCATGTTGTAATATATTTATATTGGACCCTTAAGAACATGGTTCAGGCTTTTTTTTTTGTGGTTCGGAAACCGAGGCGGAAACTAGGTTAAAAACCCATTCCCTATATAAAGGGAAAGTAGGAAAAGTTTCTCCACAATTCACCTACCCAATCTCTTTCTAGAAAGAAAAGGTATTTTCTCTCTCTATTTTAAATATATATATTTTTTTTGTCTGTTGTTTTTTTTTCTTTTGCCGGTTTCTCCCCAACAACCTGACATCGTCTCCTTCAACCCATCCATCCGCGGCTGTCCCACGCATTTTCCGGCGAGTTCTCTAGTCTTGACCCTGCGGTTCCCTGGCCTGCCGCCGGTTTGGAGAACGCCGCCAACTTCTAGATCTGTGACGTCGCGACGACATCAGGAGTTGAGCGCACGCTGTCTCGTCCAGATCCATGACGTCGGGGTCCGACTCACACGCCTTCAGACGCCGACTCACTCCGCCCTTGACCCGCAACCGTCACACCGTCCGCCGGCGAGGACCTTAGCTACAATTCGCACTATTCGCCGCTCGCTTGGGTTCACCGGAGAGATCCTCCCCACAGCTCACTTGTCTCGTTCTTTTACGACCACCGGATGCCTTTTCTCCGGCAAGAGATCCAAGTCGCCACCGGCTTCTTTCCCGGCGAGAACCACGAGCCGCCACTGGTTTCATTCTCCATCAGTGGGTATCTCGTCTCGGCGTCAGTGAGAGACTTGCTGACATAAAAAATCAGCTTCTGCTCACCACGCTCCTCTCAAATCAGTACTCTGCTAACTACCGTTGGTGAAACCGCCGTGTACAGGAACAGTGGCTCCCCCTCGACAGGCTTAGCGAGTACCGGAGGATTAGCCATATATGATTTCAGCTGTTGGAACGCCTCTTCGCACTCCGATGTCCACTCAAACTTCTTGATCCCCCGCAGTGTTTTGTAGAAAGGCAGACATTTATCGGTAGACCGATAAATAAATCTGTTGAGAGCGGCTACCCTTCTAGTCAGACGCTGCACTTCTCGCTTGTTACGGGGTGAGGCCATGTTGATAAGCGAATCAATTTGTTTTGGATTGGCCTCAATGCCTCGATGGGTGACTAAGTAGCCAAGGAATTCTCCTAACGTGACCGCGAACCTGCACTTCGTTGGATTCAGCTTCATGTTGTGGTCATTAAGCTGCTTGAAGCATGCGGCAAGGTCTGCGATGTGGTCTTTCTCTTCCAATGATTTCACCAGCATGTCATCTATGTAAACCTCCATTGTTTTACCGAGTTGATCCGCGAACATCATGTTAACTAAACGCTGATATGTTGCGCCAGCATTTTTCAGACCGAAAGGCATGACGTTGTAGCAGTATATTCCGCGGTCCGTGATGAAAGCGGTCTTCTCGCAATCATCTGGGCTCATCAGGATTTGATTGTAGCCAGAGAAAGCATCGATAAACGTCAAAAGTTTGTTGCCCGTCGTGGCTTCGACAAGACGATCGATATGTGGTAGGGGAAAGCTGTCTTTTGGACAAGCCTTATTCAAATCAGTAAAGTCAACACACACTCGCCATTTCCCATTCTTTTTCTTCACGACAACCGGATTAGCCAGCCAGTCAGGATATTTCACCTCTTTGATGGACCTGACTCGCAGAAGCCTTTCCACTTCATCATTCACAGCTTTGGCTCGATCAGGACCCAACTTTCGTCTTTTTTGCTTCACGGGTTTGAACGTTGGATCGACGTTGAGCTCATGATTAGCGATATTGATATCAATGCCCGGCATATCTTCTGTCGCCCATGCGAAAGTGTTCACATTTTTCTTCAGGAATGAGATCAGTTCTTCCTTAATCTTTTCGTCGAGTGTGGCTCCGAGTTCGACGCATCGCTCTGGGAATTCATCGTCTATGCAGACTCAGATGACGGGATCGCAGGTTGGTAATGGACCTTCTTTTTTTCAATCCTCGTCAAGCTGTAGTTGCTATAAGAGCTGGGCGCGCTCTTTCCGCGGGTTCTGGGCCTGTATTGCGGAGTTTGTGTTCCGCCAGAAAGCAGATGCGGGATTCCTTCTGGTTTCCCCATATTGTCTTTACGCCCCACGGAGTGGGGAACTTGATGCACAGATGGTAAGTGGACGGAACGGCACGCATTGAGTTGATCCAGGGAGTTCCCATTATCACGTTGTAGATTGTCGGGTTGTCTGCCACGGAAAACTCCACTATTTTGGTGATGTCGTCGGTGTGAACGGGTAGACGGATTATCCCCATCGTCATCGTGGTTGTTCCAGAAAACCCAGTGATTAGCTTTGGCGACGGCTTAACTTTGGACAGATCAATGTTCATCCGTTGAAGGGTATTGCGAAATATCACATCAACAGAACTGCCCGTGTCGATTAGCACCCGCGCCACGTCGCGATCGTCAATGATTAAGTTGATCACCACCGGATCATTGTGCGGTCGGTCGATCCCTTCAGTTTTCTTTTCTTCGAACATAATCACCTCGTTTGGGTACTTGGATGGTTTAGGCCAGTTGATGCTGGATTCAGCGCATCGCTGCTATGCCTTGATCGCAGATACCGTATCAGCGCAGTACGGAGATCCTCCCATAATCATGTTGATTATTTGGCGAGGGTCCCCTTGGTCCTGTTCGTCATCTTGTCTTCCCCTCTTCGGAGGGTTGTTGTTGTTTTCGCGCTCAGGGTCCTCATCGTTATCATCCATTGCGAAATCCTTGATGTCGATGTCTCCTTTCAGCATTCCGGCCGCCAGTTTTGCTGCCAGCTTCACGCCCAGAACTTGGCATTTAGGCGTGGAGTGCCCGTAGATGCGGTGGTATTTGCAGAAAACATCCTCGTTGAACGTGCTTTGATTCCAGACCCACATATTGCTTCTGCTGCAGCCCCGGCCGCGTCCTCGACCACAGCCGTAATCTGATGTGTCCGCCTAGAAATTATGGGCTCCCTTAAATCCTCCCTCGTGCTGCACGAAACCGGACCCCTGGCTATTTTTCTTCGGGTTTGGGGGTTCGTGGTCGAGGCGGGATTGTTTTGGTTGCCAGTCTGCTTCGATTTACCATGCTTTTGGACTAATATCCGCACGTCTTCTTCGCTTTTTGCAAAGCTTGTTGACCGGTGTAGAGCATCTTGGATAGTGTCCGGCTCGTTCACGGTTAACTCCTTTTTAAAATCCGATTCGTACCACAGAACTTTCTTCAGAGCCTCTATGGCAGCTGTGTCAGTTAGCCCCTCCACCCAAGCTAGGACGATTTTGAATCGCTCCATGAAACTTCAAAGAGATTCATTTTGTCCCTGCACCAAGGACCACAGCTCGGCGTCGGAGGTTCGGCGTTCCATGAACATTCCGTAGTGTTTCAGAAATGCTGCGGACAACTCATCGAAAGTGTTGACCGAATTTCGTTCCAACCTGGAAAACCACTGGAGCGCCGATCCCTTAAGATTTTCCACAAACATGAGACATTGGGTGATGTCTTTCTCGCCTACCCTGAAGCTCAGGCATCCCATCACGATCATGAATGCTCGAAGATGCTCTGTCGGATTGGTTTTCCCCTCATACGGAGTGATTTTTATCCTTTTGGGGTCTGCAATGTTTGCTTGCGCGATGCGCGCTGTGAAAGGGGTAGTCCATGCTTCTTCGAGGACTCAGTCGATCTCAGGTGCTTTGCTTGCAACCCGATGAACCTGGGATTGGACCATCCTTAACTGAGCAGCGTTTTGTGCCATCTCTGCGTGGAGTTGTGCGATCTCGTCCTTCTGGGATTGGAGGAGAGTTCTGCGTTCCTCGTTAAGTTGTTGCTCCACACAGCGAACGTTCTTTTCTTCCTCGTCATACTCTTGATTACGCTCAAACCATGAGCTGCTTCGTTGAGGCGCGGCTCGGGTTTTGGGAACAGTGCTGCGAGGGTCCACTAAATTTTGTTCTCCTATTGGGCTTTCGTCCAGATCGATCACCGGAGCTCTCCCGTCAGCCGTCGGAGCGTCTGCCGATGTACTCGGCTCGGTGATATTCGCCATGGGCCAGATCGTGAGTGGACCACAGGTCCTCTAGGTGCCCATCGGTGTTGAGAAAGTTAAGGACGCGGTTCTCCCGTTGAGAGCGTAGCTCACCGGACAATGTTGTGTTAAGCTTTTCCTGGATCAATTGTTCCATCATGGTTTTCATCTGTTCCAGGAACTCCGGCGTCGTTTGGATCGGCGCTGATGTCTGATTAACTGCTGGCCGTGGTAGCGGCTCATTTTCAGTTCCGCCTTCTCTAGTCACGACGGGCTGCTGGTTGGTGCCAGTTTGGTTTACGATGGTTGCACCGGGCAGCGGGTTGCTGTTGCTCCCGCCTTTACCAGATACGGCGATGACAGTCTCGTTTTCTCCGCAAAGATCGCCCGCGGGGTTTCTGTTCTGGGTTTCTTCAGCCATCTCTTACTGTTTGCAGGGTGATTCCTTCGTGTAAGATAATCTAGGTTCCCCTTAGACGGCGCCAAATTGTGTGAGTCGAAACTCGAACAATATAATTTGTCTTAGGGTTTGAGGAACAGAGATTTCTTAGTGTGAATCACGGAAAGCAAATAATAAGAGAATGGATTTCTTTATTGATGTTTATGCGAATCAATGTTTACAAGTGTTTATGTGAAAAATTACGGATCCCCTTCTATGAGGGTTAACATGTGTATATATAGTTTCTCCGCGGCTAGGGCTTTCGTTGAAGAGATAGAGATGTCATCCTGATTCCACGGGATTCTCTTTCCGCGGAGTCAGTTACGCGCTGCGGGCTTCTCTTTGCGGCTTGACCCATTTCTGGATGTTGCGGCCCATTCTTGGATGCTGCGGCCCACTCCCATGGCCCGGTCCAATGCCTGTTTATAGCCATCTCCGGGCTGTGTTTATGGTTTAGCCGCGGGTCGGGTTTAACCAGAAGGTTAGAGTTTTCCACGGAAAATCGGTTAAGAAACCTCCGCGGGAGCCCGGTTAACACTTTTTCCACACTTAGTCAATTTTTAGGCATTGATTTATAAGGGGTGGATTTTGACCCTACATTAAGTTTCCTAAGTCTTCGCGGATTTCCTTTTCGTTCATGTCGGTTGCGCCGAAGTGGGCTTCGCAACTGGGCTGGGCTTCAGCGTTGAGACTCCAAGCTCCCGCGGTCGTTACGACGTTGCTTCATAGCTGCTATGCTTATCTTCTCGAGATATATGGGCTTGTTCTCAACTGGCTCCGGGCTGAAGCCCAACGCAGGAAGTCTTCAGGCCCTTTTCGCGGAGCGAAGACAAGATCCTTCCCGCGAGGCGAAGACAAGGGTCTTCGGTGGCCATCCTTGCCGGAGTCTTCGGTGGCATTCTTTGCTAGAGTCTTCGATGCCCATCCTTGTCGGAGTCTTCGATGGCATTCTTTGCCAGAGTCTTCGGTGGCCCTTGTACAGATGCTCTCTTGAGGAGACTTCACCTCGCAGGCGGAGAAGACTTCGCCTTGCAGGCGGAGAAGACTTCGCCTTGCAGGCAGAGAGGACTTCGCTTCGCAGGCGGAGAAGACTTCTCCTCGCAGGCGGAGAAGACTTCGCTTCGCAGGCGGAGAAGACTTCACCTCACAGGCGGAGAAGACTTCGCTTCGTAGGCAGAGAAAACTTTGCCTCGCTGGCGGAGAAGACTTCGCTTTGCAGGTGGAGAAGACTTCACCTTACAGGCGGAGAAGACTTCGCCTTGCAAGCGGCGAAGAGCTAGGATCGGAGAATACTTGTTTCATAGCTAGAAACGACTTAGGAACCATATAACGTGATTCAATGTACATTCGTTGTGTTAACCAAACTTTGAACGTTGACGTTGAGCGGGTGAAATCCGACCCCAACAGTCGTTAGATGGGATGATCGTGTCACTGAGCATTTATGATAATACTCACGCATCTCTTATAACCATGTGATGCAGGTAAAGAGAAGGTGTGATCGTGGAATCATGGCTGTGAAGAGGAGATGATCTAGTGTCTCGTTTGTGTGTTTATATGCTTTTATGCTATTGATTAATGAATAATTTTCTGATGTCTATTGAACGTGATTGAGTAGTTATCGGGAATTAGTATTTATAGGAATATTAATTAAAAAAAAAAGAGTATGGTTGTTTCATACACGATGGTGTATGAGTTCACTGGTGGGAGTGGGATATTATGTGCCTTCGTGGTTGCAATTCCGCAGGTTGCCCGGGAATGGCCGACGGAACCGCAAGGCCTTGAGAATGAAAGTGAAAATCTGGATTTACATGCATGTAGATGATTGTTTAGGATTGTCTGTTTGTCTGGAATGCTTCCGTGTATTCAAATGATTGCTTGTGATTGTTGTTTGGGGATGGGATGGGATTAACACTATATCCGTTAGAGGAACCCGGATTCACTAAGTAATCTTAGATTACTCACTACAGGAAAACAGATAATTAGCAATTGCTTTTTGTGACTGATTTTGGCGTCACAAAATTTGCGACTCAGTTTATGACTCATGTGCCACGATTTTGCGACTGCCAAAAATGGCGTCGCAAATCAGTCACTAATTTAGAACTGAAAAATAATGTGGCAAATGCGTAACAAATTACGGACTGATTTGCGACGCCATTTTGCGTCGTCACAAATTGGTCCGATTTTGCGACTGATTTGTGAGACCGTTTTTTTGTTTTAGCAAGCGTCGCCAAGTAGTCACAGATTTGTGACATTTTTGCTACACTTTTCTTCCGTCGCAAAAGGGTGGGAAAGTAGTCAGTAGCTATGTCAGCAAGTATGTCGGCAAGGGAGGAAAGTAGGTGACACGTGATAAATGCGAGAGGTAGGTGGCATCGCAAAATGGTCAGCAAAGAGTCGCAAATTTGCGACGCTTTTTTGGAGTCGCAAAAGAGTCGCAAATTTTATACTATATATATGCGTACGAAGCTCCCTCTTCCTCATTCAGATACAAGAGAAAAAAAAAACACGAAAAAAAAACGATAAAAACGTTTTCAAAGAGAAAAAAATATTTTTGAGGAAGAAAATTATGTGGAACTCTTCCCGAGATTGGATGTATACAAGGATCGATCCGCATACAAATAATCTCTCAACCGAATTTTTGGATGGGGTCAGGCAGTTTCTGGATTTCGCAAGTTGTCAGGACTTGGCCATTAGCAGTGGAGGTAAGTTATACTGCCCTTGTGCGAAATGTAAAAATTCTGGTGGTATGAAACCTGTTAGAACTGTTTTGAACCATTTGCATCAACGTGGTTTTATGGAAGATTATTATGTATGGACCGAACATGGGGAAGTTTACAATGTAGTTGGGGCAGGTCCTAGTAGTAGTCATTACGTAAATGCTGATTTTAGTAGCGGTTATTATGAACAAATGAATTATGATGGTGGGGATGTTTATGATGGTGGGGATGTTTATACTAGTGGGATGGTGCATGATGCATTTCCTGATAATGATTATCATCATGACGAACATGGTCTTAGTGGAAATGATCATGTTTTTGAAGAACCTACCCATGAGGCAAAACAATTCTACGATTTGTTAGATGCTGCAAAAACGCCATTGTATGATGGTTGTCATGATGGTCATTCGCAGTTATCATTAGCTGCTCGGTATATGAACATCAAGGCAGACCATAATTTGGCTGAAAATTGCATGGATTCATGGGCGGAATTGGTAACAGAGTATTTACCTAAACCTAATCAGGCAACTGGTTCATATTATGAGACATAAACGTTGATGCGAAAATTAGGCTTGCAATACCATACATTCGATGTATGCATAGATAACTGTATGCTCTTCTGGAAAGAAGATGGGGCGTTGGAGCATTGCAAGTTCTGTGGAAAAGAAAGATATGAGCATCGTAAGGCACGAAGAAAAATACCGGTAAGCAAAATGTGGTATCTACCAATCAGTGCCAGACTGAAGAGGATGTACCAATCTGAGAAGACGGCAGCATCGATGAGGTGGCATGCTGAGCACGAATTAGAAGATGGAGTAATGTGTCATCCATCAGATGCAGCAGAGTGGAAAAATTTCAATCAAATGTATCCAAGTTTTGCGGAGGAAACAAGAAATGTATATCTGGTTTGTCAAAAAACCATTCGTTATGGCCTATAATCTTGACACCCTACAACTTACCCCCGGGAATGTGCATGGGAAGGGAGTACTTGTTTCTTACCGTTTTGAACTCGGGACCAAATCATCCACGAGCTAGCCTTGATGTTTTCCTCCAGCCACTGATCGAAGAGTTAAAGGAGTTATGGAATAACGGAGTTGAGGCGTATGATGTGTCACAAAATCAAAATTTCAACCTTAAAGCTGTTCTGTTGTGGACGATAAGTGATTTTCCGGCCTATGGGATGTTATCGGGATGGACGACACATGGGAGATTATCATGTCCAATTTGTATGGATGATACAAATGCATTTCAATTGAGGGCTGGTAGGAAGACATGTTGGTTTGACTGTCACAGAAGATTTTTGCCTACAGAACATCCGTTACGGAAGAACAAAGTTAACTTTCTGAAGGGAAAAACCGCACTGAACGAGGATCCACCTGCATCGTTAACTGGAGAACAAGTACTCCACCGTATACGGAGTGCAGGAGCGAGAAAAACATCTGATTGTGGTGGAAATGGACATCACATAAAACCTGTCGGTTACGGAGATTGGCATAATTGGCATAAAGAGAGCATATTTTGGGAGCTTCCATACTGGAGGGACCTTACTCTACGACACAATCTTGATGTGATGCATATCGAGAAGAATTTTTTTGATAACATCATGTATACTGTTATGAATGTTAAAGACAGATCGAAAGACAGTCAAATCAAGACTAGATATCGAAAATTTATGTTCTAGGAAAGATTTGCATGTCGATGGCCGTGGCAACGCTCCATTCCCTATTTGGAGATTGAGTTCACAAGCAAAAGATGTGTTACTACACTGGGTGAAAAATGAGGTAAAATTTCCAGATGGGTATGTAGTTGACTTAGCAAGCTGTGCAGACATCAGTGGGGGCAAATTTTCTGGAATGAAAAGTCACGACTGCCATGTTTTTATGGAGCGCTTGCTTCCATTTGTGTTCGCAGAACTCCTCCCGCGAAACATGCACAAAGCATTATCAGGTATATATATATATATAAATTAAGATATGAAATCCGAGAGTCGATCATATATATGTTATTTTAATCTTTTTAAACATTACTTACACATATATTATTTTCAGGAATTGGAGCATTTTTCCGTGATCTAAGCAGCAGAACATTGGATCAAAGTCGCGTCCAAATTTTGAAGGAGAATATTGTGATGATACTGTGTTACATGGAAAAAATCTTTCCACCTGCTTTCTTCGATGTGATGGAGCACCTACCTATACATTTGCCATACGAAGCCGAGCTTGGTGGTCCTGTGCAATATAGGTGGATGTATCCGTTCGAACGGTTTTTTAAACATTTGAAAGGCAAAGCAAAGAACAAAAGATATCCAGCGGGATCGATTGTTCAATCGTACATGAATGATGAGATTTCTTATTTCTCACAACACTACTTTGCCACTCCAATTTCTACAGCTAGCAGAAGAAGGTATTACATTTTTTAATATTAGACTATAATATATATATTAACCGTGCTTTTCTTAAAATAAGATGAATTGTTTTCCGTAAATTTTGCAGGGCAACAAGGTACGATGAAGGTGAAGTACCTATCTATGATTTTCCCGTACTAAATATATTTACTGAAGTAGGTCGTCCAAGTGGCAAATGTACTGAATCTTGGTTAACCGCGAAAGAATACAAGTGCGCACATTCATATGTTTTGCGTAATTGTGAATATTTTCGACCGCTTGAAAGGTAATTTTAGTTCATCCCTAAATTTAATATAGAAATTGATTACATTTTGCACCACTTTATTCATAATCAAATGTTTGCAACACAGTTTGGTGGATGCACAGATTCGATTTGAAAATCCAGGACTTTCTGATGATGAAGTCTTAGCTAAAAGAGATGATGAATTTCATATATGGGTCCGCCAATATGTATGTATATATTCTTCATGATTTAATTATTAAATTAATGTCTCGCGTCGTCATCCATTGTGATATTTTTATTGTTCTATGTATAGGTGGATGCAATGAGAAGTCAAAAAAATTTTCCGATGTGGGTATACGATATAGCCAACGGTCCAGAAAATAAGATTAGGTCATGGCCTATGTATTTTACAAGAGGCTATTTATTTCACACGAAGGATTACGGAAAAAAATAGAAAAACAATGAATTATGGAATTTGTGTCCGAGGCCAAAATTATGCTCAACCGGGGGAGAATGATTTCTACGGGACCATCAAAAAATCATTGAGCTCACATATCCAGGAGTTGTGAATTTGAAAATCGTGCTTCTCGATTGTAATTGGTATGACCCCACACCCGACAAAGGAACGAGAACCAGCGAGGGAGGCGTTGTCGACGTGCTAAAATCGGGGAGATATGCAAACGACGACACTTATGTATTAGGTATGAATTTAATTACTATAATATTGTATTGTTGTTATATTTATAATTGTATTCTAATGGAATTTTTATTAATATATATTGCAGCATCTCAAGCTGATCAAGTATGTTATCTTCCATACCCAAATGTTAATAAACGTCATGCGAATTGGCTCTCAGTTCTAAAAGTTAATCCAAGGACTCGTGTGCAAGGAAAATTTAACGACACTGAGATTATTATTTTGCAACAAGCTGAGAACGATGCAGTCATGGATACAGTCGAAGAGATCAATGTCGAAGGTCTAATTGATCGAAATCATCCAATTGAACACATAGATTACGAAATTGACGACGCTGAGCCAGAAGATGAATTTCGATGTAATTTATCATCTTCAGAAGAAGATTCCGAAGATGATGAAATTTAAATCGGGGTTTAGTTAATATGTATGTAATATATGTGGGGGATTTAATATTTATATAATGTTTGTAAAATATTTAATGTGTAATAATTTAAGTGTTAAATTATTTACTGTGTAATAATTTTAGTGTTAAAATAATTTTGTTTAATCAGCTCCCTTTATGGATAAATACATTTTAATGTTAGCAATAAATATCTTACAATAGCACAATGGTTTAACAAGGCCACATTGTACAACCCCACCCGAGTTCGAGCCCACGAAAATACAATTTTTTTGGTTTTGAGATGACAATGGAATAAATAGATATTAACGTTAGCACTTGATGAATATGATTAAATAGCACAACGGTTAAACGCAACAACAATGAACTCCACATCCGAGTTCGAGTCCAGGTAGACACAATTTTTTTTTTTTTCACCTGACTTGCGTTGTGAATATTAACAGTTATATTTAACTATACGAGTCTGTTACAATAGCACAACGGTTAAACGCAACAACAATGCACTCCACATCCGAGTTCGAGTCCTGGTTTGGACAATATTTTTGTTTTTGGTGATTTTTTTAGAGCGTCGCAAAAAGTCGCAAAATAGACACAAATTTGTGACTCTTTTGCGACTAAGTTGCGACACTTTAAAATTTTGTGACGCATCAGTGACAATTTTGCAACGTCTTCAAAGTGTTCTTCAAATAGTTCTGATGCGTCGCAAATCCGTCATAAAAGAGACAGAAATTAGTGACGCATCAGTGACCCAATTCCGACGCTTCTTAAGAATTTTGAAAAATTTACATTATATTTGATGTAGATCTGATTTATTGGTATGAAATTATATTTTTATATACTAATTATACATTAGAAGCTTAATGTATCAAAGTCCTAATTCAAATTCAAATTACAAATAATGAGAAGACATTTCTAAAACTAAAACACTTATAAGTTTAATGTATTTTATGGTGAAGTTTTGGATTTTGTTAAACTAAATTTTCAATGTAAGATTTCGATGCACATAAGCCATAAAATGGTTAATGATACATTAGAAGTATAATAGGAGGGATAAAACCACAATCTATTGGTCCAAAACATTTAGAGTTTAGGGTATTGTTTTCAGCGTCGCAAATTAGTTGCAAAAGAGGCATAAATTTGCGACTCTTGTGCGACAAAATAGCGACGCTTTTTGGGCTCCAAATCTGAAAAATTTGGGCTCCAATATTGAAAAATTTGGCCCATTTTCGCGGGCTTGTTTACCAACAAAAAAACATATTTGTGACGCATTAGCGACGCGGTTGTGACGCTAAAAGTTGATAAAAAACATAAAAACCGAATCAGACACAAACCCTAATATCATTTCATTTCTTTTCATCTTCTTCTTCTTTCTCTCCCGATCGATCTCTCTGTCGAATCGATCATCATCTTCTTTCTTCTTCGATCTCTCTGTCGAATCGATCATTTTCTTTCATTCATCTCTTGCTTCAGTTGAAATCGTCATCTCTTTCTTCTTCTTTCTCTCTTTCTGTTGATTCGAATCGAGATCATCTTCTTTCTCTGAATCGATTCGATTCGTCTATCTCTTTCTCTCTCTTATTCCTCTTTCATCCGTCTGTCTCTCTCGATCTCTCTACCGTAATGGTTGTCACCCGAGAGCAATCACGACCCACCGGAGTAGTAACTCGACGAGGCGGAAACTCTAATCGAGGAGCCGGAAACCCTAATCGAGGAGGAGGAAACTCTAATCGAGGAGACGGAAACCCTTATCGAGGAGGTGGAAACCCTATTCGAGGACGCGGAGGTGTTAATCGACGAACCGGAGGAACTACTCGAGGAGGCGGAGGCGTACTTACTCGAGGTGGAAGACAAACCGCCGCTTTTGCTCGTGGGAAAGGCGTTGATGCTTCGACCTCACAAGCAACACCACCTTACACTAGCGGAGAGGGTACGGTAAGAACCAGAGATGGGGTTCCTGAAGACCTTCCACCGGTGGTCGAAGATGGTTCAACCTCTCGGTCACAGAGACAGACCGCCGGAGATTATACAGCCACAACCCCACTGCAACGACCTAGGTCAAGCGGCGGCGACGGTGGCTCTTCCCAGTCCTCCAGACGTCGTACTCCAGACTCTCAGGCGACTGTATCTGCAACAGCATCTCTTCGTCAGCAATTCGAAGCTTCAGGAAATAGGCTTCCATTTGCTGCCCTAACGTCTCAAGCTCAAGCTCCATCCAATCATCAAATCAATCGCGATCCACAACAGCAAGCCCATCTGTTTGACCAACCAGAACCTGCTGCATTTGATAATGCAGATGAGGAATATGACGAGGATGAAGGAGAAGAACTCGATGGTGAAGAACACCAAGCTGAAGAAAAAGAAGCTGACCAGGAAGGTTATTACGTACCACTAGTTGGAGGAGACGACCAGGAACTCTTGGACAACATTTTGGCTCTTCCAGGACGAGACAGACTACCCCTCCTCAATGAGGTTCCTAAGCCGGATACGGTTTGGTAAGTTTATTGTCATATGAACTGATTTTAATCTTCAAATATGTTTGTATTCTCATATTGTTTAGTAGTAGGACTAGTGACTGTTGGTATCTTGAGCATCATTGTCCCTGTTGTATGGTTTAGTAACTGTCATATGTCATATACTCTGAAATATGTTAGCATCATTGTCTCTGTTATATGGTTTACTGACTGTTTGTGACTGTCATATGTCATATGGTTCTCATATGGTTTTAATTTCAGAAAGATTAGTAGTACATTGTCTCTGTTACTTTGTATTTAACTTCTGTTTATGTTTATGTCTTAGGTTTACTCGGAACAAAGGACTATTGACCCGTGTGATTGCTGGGATTTTTCGTCGCAAATTTGATGGCCCTTTCTACAGCTGGACAGTGACCCCTCCCGCTTATCAAGAGCTCTATTTCCGAACTTTTGCGGTAATGTTTCATTCTTGATCATTACCTAGACAGTATAAACTTCTATTGATCACTACCTAACTGAGTTTTTTTACTGCATAGGGGAAATACAATTGGGACAGAGGGATCACTGAGCTTGTTAGGGCTCATTTCTGGAGGATTGCTACAAAAAGGATGAGAGGAATTGTCAGTCAGGCTAAGAAGAAGGGTGTAAGGCCAATTTGGATTGGTGAAACCCTTTGGGAACATATGTGTGCCTACTGGGAAACTCCACAGGCAATGTCCAAGAGCGGTACTGCTTCAAGATCCCGTAACTCTACTCGTGGTGGACTTGGCATCTACAAGCATGTATCTGGCCAAACTTCTCACTTGGATGTTGAGCAACAAATGGTAATACTTTGCTCCTTTCTATTTGTTTTCCCCTGCATCTACTTATCCTCTATCTACCTAATCTTTCACATCTCTTTGTGCAGGTGGAGGAACTGGGCAGACCTGTCTCTTATGGAGAGGTCTTTGTGAGGACACATACATCCAAGGATGGCACCTTTGTTGATCTAAAGGCGAAGCAAGTGGCTGATGAGTATGACAGGAGACTGGCAGAGGCTCTTCAACAGCGGGCAGGAGATGGAGCAGACGAGCAGGACAATTTTTCTGACATTTCCACTCAGCGGACTCTCACGGTTGAAGAGAAGAATGATATTTTCCTTCAGGTAATGAATCCTTTCTCTCCTGGTTTTCTGTTTCTGTTTATGTTTGTGTTTATCTTTCTGGTTGTGTCTCCTGAATGATGAATAGTTGAGTACGATTGATCAGTATGATTGATGAGTATGATTGATGAGTATAATTGATGAGTATGGTTGATAAATCTGTTTGATTGATGAATCTGTTTCTGTTTGATTGATGAATATGAATATGTATGATTGATTAATCTGTTTGAATGTGTTTCTGTTCATGTCTCTACTTTATGTATTTGGTGATTGATGAATCTGTTTTTGTTTGTGTCTTTACTGATTGTTGAAGTTGTTAGTGTCTTTACTGATGTTGTAGTTGGTTGATGAATCCTTTGGTTGATGAATATGTTTTCTTTGTTGTTGTAGTGTACTGAATTCGATCAAAAGGGAAATCCTTTTGGAATAGGTGGACTGTCTCAGAAGGGGACCAAAGGGAAGAGGAAGATAACCTACGAAAACAGTACTCCTGCACATGAACTAGCAGAGATGCAAGAGGAGCTTAAATCTGCTCGTCTTAAGCTAGCTGAGCATGACGCGGAGAATAAGCGACGTGATGAGGAGATAAAGGACCTAAGGGACAGTCATGCTCGGGTCTCTGAACTGCATCAGCTCCTCGAGTTTCTGAAGAAGGACAATCCGCAGATCGCCTCGTACATGGATGAAGACTCAAGTGATCAACCCCCTCCTGCCAATGACAACAACAACTGATGGTTTCTCTCTATCCCTTCTATCAGTTTGGACAATGGCACTTTTTTACGTTTTATCTTCTTTAATGGTTTTATGCACATTTGGGTTGAACAAAACTTGAATATGTAATGTACTTTTGTTATGTATAATTATCTGTTGTAGTTCTAATTTTAGATTCGGAAACAATTTATTTTTATACAAATTTAGGTATTGTTTTTAAGTCACAAAGTAGTTGCAAATATGAAACACCTTAACGAACAAACAGTTAAAGCGTCACAAATCAGTGGGTAATTTGTAACGCTAAAGTGACTAACTTGCGACTCCAAATGATATTGTGGACAAAACTAATGAAAGCGTCACAAATTGGTGGGTAATTAGAGACGTTTTAGTAACTACATTGCGACTACGTTTTTACTGTCGCAAAGTAGTCATTAATTTGTGCCACATTTGCGACTATTTTGCGACTACATATAATCATTCATGACGAACACAGTAGTCATAAAAGTGTCATAATTTGACGACTACAAAGGCGTCATATAGTGGTCCCAAATTTACGACGATAATATCAGTCGCTAAGTAGTCGCAAAATCTACGGTGTCACTAATCAGTCGCAAGTTTACGACTCCATTGTAACGTTGCAAAGTAGTCACAAATTACCGACGATATAAAATTGTTACAAATGCGTCGCAAATTTGCGACGCATTTTGCAACGCAAAAAATTAGCGACGAATGTTTAGCGATGCCCAAAATGCATTGCAAAGTAGTTGCAAGTCAGGTATTTGCGACGAATTTGTGACACTACTAGGAGTCGCAAATACAGTGTTTTCTTGTAGTGACTTATGACTCTACTTGTTTTGAAGGTGAACCTAGCGGGTAGACCAAAGGGAGCACTTAATGACTTAGGATAACCAGCGGTAGATTGCCTTCCCTGATTGTAAAATTATGCTTTTAAAGTTCGGATAAGACTTGTTTTGAGCTTCTAGACTCACGGCCTAATCGAAATGTTTTAATGTATGTTTGGAACTAATTTAGTATGTATTGAAGTATTTTTAGTAATAATCATGTTTCGAAATGGTATTTGTCTTGTCCGGGCAATCCAACCGTCTAGCGTACCTCGAGTTGGCAAGCCTTGAGTTGTGTTAGGCGGGAAATTCTCTTATGGATAGTAGGACTTAGTCACTAAATTTGTTTTAACTTACCTGGTCCGACCGTCCTGAGCGCTGGGTCGTGCCGTTCTAGGTCGGTCGGCTCTAGCAGCTGGTCTGGAGCATTACACCTATTCTCCTATAACGAGGATAACTTCAATTAGAATGATCATAAGCATGGTAGTCGTACGAGATCTTGAAATCCATCAAATGGACGTAAAGACTGCTTCTCTAAATGGAGATTTAGAAGAGGGAATTTATATGAAACAACCTGAAGGGTTTGCTATCCCAGGACAAGAACACAAAGTCTACAGACTTGAGAAATCAGAGTATGGACTTAAACAAGCTCATAAGCAATGACATGCAAAATTTGACAACGTAATGATGTCAAATGGATTTGGCATAAATGCATAAATAAATTGAATTTGAGAAATTTTAAGAAATGTCATATGCTTCATGCAACTTTGCAAAAATACCACTTCTTTAGATTGTTTGCAAGCGTGCCATTAATTTCCACAAACGCTGTACTCGTTGGAATTAGATCTCAACGATCGCGAAACCAAAACTCGCCGTCGCGAAAGACAAATCTCTCCATTGCTGTCTCTGAAATCTGATCTCGATGTTGCTCAGACTGTGTCGAATTGTCTGAGCTCTCTGGCGATGATCATGATCGCATCATCTCTGCTGCCTGATCCACCGTCGGTGTTTGTGGATTCGGCGATTTGTTGACTCTTTAGGCTGATGTTGCAACAACTATAAATCTTTCTCTTCTGTGCCTCATAAATTATTGAATTGTTATGAATTCAGTAGCTAGAGTGGCTTCAGATTTTCTCCAATGCATTGAATTGATCGATTTGGTTTAGTTTTCTTATTTATATGTTAAGATTTTTTTGAATGAGAAATTCTCTTTGCTTTTTAGTGAAGTAATTGTGTTGTGAATTTGTCGGATTAGCTTAGAAAATGCGAAACATAATGAATTCATATATGTACTGCTACTCAGGCTTGTGTTAAAACTGAAACTCTGATTTGGTGTGGGTTATGTTTCGTGAGTTATAGTGAGATTAATCAATTTTTTGTTCCATATTGTTTTTATCATTGATCTATGAGTATATCGTGTGAAAGTGTAAGGAAATGGCGAGAATTGTCAAGTGGTGGTCGGAAGAAGCCGTGGCTATTAGAAGTAGGGGAAGAGGAGGATGAGGAGGAGGAGGAAGCATAGATCTGAAAGTGGGTAAAAACCATGATATATCAACTCCCCCAGACTTAGTCTTTGCTTGCCCTTAAGCAAAACATAAACCAAGAATGTGAAAGAAGTTTGAAAACACAGAAACTTACCTTCCCTTGGAGCAATGAACTGACCCTTCCATCTAGTGAACCACATAATCCAGAATCAACCAAAATCAGACCACCATGTACTTCTCTGCAGACATTCACAGCCTTCCAAATCCATCCATCACTTCACAGCATAATCCGTTAGTCTTCATAGCTTGGTCTGAATGATCTCAAAGCCAAGAACCTTCTAGACTCATTCTCATACTATACCATGACAAATCAACCTATACAACCACTTGGTATTCTTCCTCTCCCCCAGACTTATTTGATTCTTTATTCCTTTTTTTTTTTATGATTGCTGAACTCAAAGCAATGCATATTTCACTAATGTTGTTCCTTGTTAGGAGACAGGGTCGTGACTCACTACTATTGTTCCTTGTTAGGAGACAGGTTCGTGAGATTGCTCGTCTTCTTCATCCGTTTTACGGGACTCAGACTGCTGCTTTTGAGCTGGGTGATCACCTCTCGAGTACAGACTCACTGGATTTTATTCCTCATCTTGTACACAAAAGCTATCATTTCACCCAAATCCTAACACAAATGATTTTATTTTTTCTTAGATGAATAGAGGGAGAGGAGTACCATTACTTTCAACGGGGGTTGCACATGTCAGGTATGAATGAGGAGTCAAGCCCTATGGACATCAATCACAAAGAGATCCGTGCAGTAGCTCTGACTTGGCGGATTATACCGGAAATAGCAGACGTCTCTAGTCAACTGGTCAGCCTTAGATTTTTCCCATTAGTCTGACTCTGAAACCGATCTTGGAAGAATGGTCACAAGCTGGCAAAGACAATCCAACAAACCAAGAGAAGGGTCGTTTCAAACTGCTTTGACTCAATAAAAACAAAAAATTTGACTCAAAATAACCAAAATAAAAAGAAACACGTTAGTAGTTTCCCTCCCCCAGACTTAACCAACACTGTCCCCAGTGTTGTTAAACCATGAGCTTGGGAAGAAAAAGAAAAGAAATCAAAACACCAAAAATATAAGTAGACATACCAGTGGGTTGCCTCCCACTAAGCGCTTGTTTTCAGTCATTAGCTTGACTGTGTCAGAACTTAGACAAAATTCTAGTATCAAAAATCGATTGGTAATATCGATTCCCCGGCAACGGCGCCAAAATTTAATATGCTCAAATTTACCCTGAGCTACTCTCTCAAATTAAGAGATCCTCGTAGTACTTAGGGATCCAATCCACAGGGAAAAGAATTACACAATCAATCTAAGTATTCGAATTATGCTAAGCTAAGTAATATAAATGTAATGCGAGAATCAAAACAAAACAAGCAAAAGATGGTTTAATATCAAGTAATCAATGAGACAAAAGAGTTAGGCAATGGGTAATTCTTCAGGTATTAATCGAAATCAAGGATAAACTACTGTCAGGGTTTGATTAGGCACCGTTCTAGAACTCAAACACGAAGGTAAAGCCAATCAACTTCCGTTGCAGAGACTATCTATAACTAGAAACCTAAATTCCAAATTCCTTTGCAAGCCTAGAGAATCAAGTCAAGCATTAACATTCAGGTTCAATTGTTCACAGAATCCCTAAACCAAATTCCTTTGCGAAGAGGTAATTCTGCTCATCTAAGACTAGTTCAAGTTATTAATAACACTTCCGTGTCTATTAAACAACCTAAGATCTAGATTCTAGGTGTACATGCTAGATCTAGCATTGGAAACAATCTAGATGAAAAACCAGAAGATAAACCCTAACAGATTTAGATTCCTAACAATTTCTCATCAAAACCCTAGAATTCCCACAACCTAACAAGCAAACTACTCAGACATAGATGATGAAATCATAATGAAAGAATAAGATTGCATAGATAAAATAGAATTAGAGATACAGAAAAAGGGGTTTGAAAACCCTGTAGAAATCTCCCTCAAAGCTCTCTCTCTCTCAAAGTCTAAGTTAAAAACAAGATGTTCCACATAAAAACCTAAGGGAAAACTATATATAATGTGTAAAAATCGGATTGGGCTTTTTCTGTAAACTTCTGGGCTTTTTGGGCAGAAAAGGAAATTCTTCAAGCTTGACATCTTCTAGCCAGACCGACATGTCTTCACTAAAACCTTCATAACTTTCGATCGCACCGTTGGAAACTGAGCCGCATGCAAGGAAACTCGCACGTATGGAAATAAAAAGAGGAGTTTATTTTTTTTGATATATCCTATCGGCTGTCCGGTCAGCCCCGTAAGAAACACACTTGAGTGCTACAGGGAGGACTTCTCCTCGAAGGCCACCACACTGTCTGGATCCGAGTTTGGAATGCCTTCCGACTATTGCCAAGGGGTAGTGAGGCTGTCTGCATTTCTGACTACCAGGTAAACCAATTGGGCCTTCCGACTATTGTTAGGGGGTAGTCTGGCCGCCTGCATTTCTGACTACCAAATAAACCGATTGGGTCAAAGCCCAACCGACAGACTTTCCACAAAGTGTAAATAACAGATGAGGAGAGAATCAAACCAGCAGCATGGGAGTTGCACCTTTTGCTCCTGGGCCCGCCACTACCATCAGCCCACAACTTTGTGGACAAATAAAAAGAGTTATATAATGGATTACTACGGATGCCAAGATCGCGTATAAATGGAAATTTTAAATAATATTTTATATTGGTCATGGGTTGAGAACGAGAATTGAACTCTATGAGATCTAATCTTTGTGGTTGCTTGTAAATTTATTGAGAGATTAACGTGATCGTAAACGGTCAAAATTATTAAAATCATAAGGAAGAGAAAGAAAGATGTAGAAGATGGTTGATATTTCTCCCCATATTTAGTAGTGGTTGTTGTAAATGATGACGAAGGATCACAAGTTGGAAAGAATGACGTTCAGAGAAGCTAGAATCACAAGTTAGAATCAAGAAAATAGTGGGGAATTTGTTGAAAGAATCAATTGACAAGAGAAGTTGAAACCTCGATTCGTGGACCAACAGGTGTATAATTTAACATTAGGTGATGAGTTATACAGTGTTGTGCGTTCATGAATATAAGGAGCTAGAAACGACAACATAAGTTAGCACTGAAAGTAACAAACAAAAATAGATAAACACATGCGTTGGCTTCAGGGTTGTTGAGAGATCTTCATAGCCTAACATTTCAATCAGTTTGTTATTAGAAGAAATCAACTCCTTTCTCACACGTTCAGCCCAAATCAACTTCTTCTTAAGATTTTCAATTGACATCAACTGCTTTAAGGAAAAACAATATAATGGTGTTAATAAGTTGAGTACGCCGCTTAAAGGTAAGTAAAACTACAAAAGGAAAATCTCACCTCTTTATGTACAATCAGGTGACAACCCCGACAAACTCGAGCTGCTTCCTGCCGTTGCACTTTACGTTTCATACAGAGTAAAACACCTGCAAGACAACACATGTTCAAGGTAAATAGATCCCTGGGGTCATAAAAACAAAAAGATTAGGTTTTTGTACCCAAAAAAAAAAAAAAGACGGGTCGTACCATCTTTGTTATTTGCCAGATAATATTCTTTTGCTTTCTCACAAAACATGCCAGCCTCCTCCAGGTAAAATTTCTCCTTTTCCTCAAGGGACTTGAGCCTCTTGAGGTGATTGAAGATGCAAGGAAAGAGAACAGTAAGTACAATCGGATTGCAATTAACAATGGATTCAGTTTCACGGGAGGAAAACAAAAAGTGAGGCAATCCTTGTTTAAAGGGTAAAGGTTAATGACCCTCTAATAACAAAGGATTCTCAATCAGTGTGAAAATTCCAAACAATAACAACATAATTGTCAAATCCAAGACATATGAAATCGGATCATACCTTGTTTTGCAGATCTATCACTTTTTGGAGATCATCAATCGCATTGCTGCGTTTCCTGGTGAGAAAATTCGCAACCATAGTAACCAGCGAGGAAGAAACCAACTCTGACCTCATCTACCAACCAAAATCCAAAGAAATCAAATTTTGTAAAACAATCAAATTTGCTAACTTTAAACCCAAATTGAGGCAACGATGCACATATAATTGGATACCTAATCTAAGAAAAACAGAATAAAATCACATCTATTCTACGGTAAGGTTCGACAATAATGGCAGTAATTAGCGTTTATGACGCAGTAATCAGAGATGGACACAAAAGACATACGGATTCGAAAGCAGTTTCGATAGATCGGAGACGGGATCGGAAAGCAGTATCCGTAGAACTCACCGTGACGAAGAACTCTGAATGGAGAAGAATGAGCAACCCTTCTCTTCCCCAATATATTATATAAGCGGGACCTAACATAAATTGGGTCCACTGGGCTTATTAAACTCACAAACAGGCCCGGCTCTTTAATAAGGTCCATCTACAAGATTAAGCCAATTTTTTGTTTAAGAATACGATATATCCTCTATTAACACTATGTAAAAAATCCTATGTATCATCTAAGAGATTAAAATTTCCATCATACATTTTTGTCCGTCAGTTACAAAAATATGTAAAAAACAAATTACCGTCTTTTATGTTCTTTATTTTTTGTTTTTAGAAACTAGTGTTGCCATGTGAAATATTTTTATTCGTTCAATTTTATTTATGCAATGTTCTTTAAATTAGTAAGTATTCATAAAACTGAACATACATAAAAGAGATCAAATAAGTATCCTTTAAATAAATTATTTGATTGATTTATCTATTACATATTAATTTTGTTATTTTAGTTATAAAATATATAATATTATACATAAGTGATCAAATATCACTATATTGATGTAATTTTTTTAATAATAAAAATTATATTTAGTCCCAAAAACTAAACTCAATGTTGAGCCTAGTCCACAAAATTTAACAATGTATATAAACGTAATTGTTTTGGAAACTAAAATATATATCTGATTAAAATTTCAATACAAATTGAACCGTAGTTTATCATCTTTATATATTTTTTTATTTAAAAATTATTATTCATGAACCTAAATTTAAAAGAGAAATTCTACGAAATGCCACCTTTCAAGTGTCACTTTTCAAAAATATCACATTTTCAAAATATTTGCAAAAATGTCACTTTTTCAAAATTATTTTTTCATTATATCCTTTATGTTTGGATTAACTATATTGTATTAGGGTTTAGTTTTGAGGGTTTAAGGGGTTTTAAGGGTCAAAACATTTTTTAGGGTTTATAATTTTAAGATGTAGGTTTTCAAAATCCATAATTAGTGGTATTTTTGCAAATTAACACTCCTAAATGGCATTATTGCAAATGTACATCCAAAAAGTGGCATTTTTGCAGTTGCCCCAATTTAAAAAATGGTTAATTAGCAAATATCACTTTGAGGAGAGATAATTAGGTAACTAACATGTCAAAAACTAGAATTAGGTGAGTAGCAGAGAGAATTAATTATAGAACGAAATTGCCCCTACTTGTGGTGATGGCAGCAACACTATGCTTTGGATTTGCATCCGTCTTAGATGGAAGAAACCCTTCTTCCCTTCTCGAATTCTCCGCGGTCTGAGCAAACTGGGTATCCAATTTATTGACATGGGTGTTTAAAGCTTCAAACTTCCCATTCAAGTCTTCGTACATAGCATCCATCTTCTTGTTAAAGCCCACATTCATCTTCTGTTGACCCTCTAGGATTTGCTCTAGCATAGACTTCATCTCGTTATCCGGTGTTTGAGCAGGAGGTGTCTGATAAGAAGAAGAACTGTAGTTCCTAGTGTAGTTGCTCTGGAAAGGCTTCTGATACTCGGTCTTCTGAAACTGCGGATTTGGAGAGTAGCTAGGTGAACCTTGATTTCCAGTGAACGTAGTCCTCTGGTTGTTTCCGTTGAAGTCACTGTTACCCTGCTGATTACCAAACCTCTGACTCTGAAAACCAGTCCCACAGATGTCGTCCTGCCCCTCCTCTCGAATGAAAGTCTCCACTTCTTGAGCAAACTGCACTGTCTTCTTCCCCACTAGATGGTTGTGCACCAAATCTATCTTAGCTTTCACCTCAGTGATTTGGCTTCCATCCATGTTCCCACCAAGCTTCTTCCTCTTGAAGTCCGCATTCTTGGTGCTATTGCTAGAAGCCAAGTTATCAATAAGCACATGTGCATCCTCGGGATATCTAGTGTTGAAGTTCCCCTTGCTCTAATCGATCCCTCTGAAAAAAATACCCAACAACTGCACATCACTGAACCCATGATGAGGACAATCTCTCTGGTAGGCCTTGAATCTCACCCAGGAAGCCTTGAATGCTTCTGTAGGACCCTGCTTAAAAGTAGAGATCTTAGTCCTCAAGTCCTCGGATCTCGCCTAATCAAAGAAGTTGTTGAGGAAAGCATTCTTGGTGCCCTCCCAAGTGGTCAAAGATCCTGGTTCCAACTGCTTCAGCCAATAAGCTGTTTTCCCACCAAGATAGTAGGGGTAAAGCTTCCAGTAGAGGTAGTCGGTCGACACTCCATTGGCCTTAATGCTCGATGCTAAGTCCTCAAACCTCTCAATGTGGTCCATGGGGTGCTCAGAGGAAAGACCATGGAACGGGTGCTGAGCCACAAGCGAGAAGTAAGCAGGCTTCAGCTCAAAATCGTTCCTTGGAAAAGCCGGAGGACGAATCCCTGCCATGTTGGCATAGAACTCGTCCGGTCTGTTGTACTCTCCCAGGGTTCTCCCACGCCCAGCTGGCTCTTCGCGCTGCAAAACCTGTCGCTCAGGCTGCTCCACAATCACAACTCCATTCTCATCTAGCCTCTAACCCTGAGCATTGTGTCTATTACCCTCAGCATCTTGAATAAACCCATCTTCACCTCTGATAAGAACTATCGGATTCATCTTGCCTGTCTTTCTCGCTGCTCGGTTGGCTCGCTCTAACTTTCCAATCTCAAGATTGAGATCAACTAGCTCTTCGTTCTGGTTACTCCTGGTAATGCGATTGGGCATAAACATGAAACACACAAGACAAAAAGAAAAGAGCGAGTAATTAACAAAACAAAAATTAAAAAAAACTTAGACAAAATTCTAATATCAAAAATCGATTGGTGAAATCGGTTCCCCGGCAGCGGCGACAAAATTTGAAATACTCAAATTTCCCTGAGCTACTCCCTCAAATTAAGAGATCGTCGTAATACTTAGGGGTCGAATCCACAGGGAATCGGTTCACACAAAAGACTAATAAGTTCCAATTATGCTAAGTAAATGTGTATTAATGAAATAAAAATAGCAAAGCAAAGAAAGCAGATTGAGATTTAGGTTCTAGTAATCAATAAAACAAAGGAGTTAGACTATGGGTAATTCTCATGAATGAATCAAAATTGAGGATAAAAGACTGTCAGGATTTTATTAAGCACCGTTATAGAACTCAAACACGAATATAAAACCAATCAACTTTCGTTGCAGAGATTATCTATGACTAAATCCTTAAATTCCAAATTTCTTTGCAAACTTAGTGAATAAAGACAAGCATTAAGTTCAAGTTCGATTGTTCACAAAATTACTAAGCCAAATTTCTTTGCGAATAGATAATTTTGCTCATCTAAGACTAGGTTAAGTTGTTAATAATGCTTTCACATCTATTAAAGCAACCTAGGGTTTCCAATTACAGTTGATAAATCATAAAATCAGAGTTAAATCAATCTAGATGAAGAACATAAAGATGAATCCTAACAGGGTTTCAATCCTAGCAATTTCTCATCAATCCCTTGAATCCCCTAAAACCTAACAAGCAAACTACTCAGACATAGATGATGAAATCATAATAATTGAATAAAATTGCATAAAAGAGATAAAGTTAGAGATACAAAGGGTTCAAATTCTGAAAGTCTGAAGTCTAGAAATCTCTCCCAAAAGCTCTCAAAATCTCTCTTTCTCCAAGTCTCAATTAAAAACTCGATAAAAACATGAAAGCCTAAAGAAAAATTATATATAATGTCTAAAATTTGGACTGGGCTTTTCTGTAAACTTCTGGGCTTCTTAGGAAAAAGAGGAAATTCTTCAGAAAGTTGTAATCTTCACGTCAGACATCTCTGTGTCGATCGACACACATGATCTGTGTCGATCGACACAACTTCAAAACTCAACTTCTCTCGTGTCGGAAATGTGTGTGTCGATCGACACACATGGCTTGTGTCGATCGACACAGCTCCAAAGTTTGTCTCCGACTTGGTCACTTCGGCTCTTCTTTCCACAATGCTCCAAAATGCTCCAAAAGCTCTCATTAAGCTCCAATCGTCCATTATCTTACAAAGACTCGAAAAATACCAAAAAGACTCTATAAAAAGGACTTATATCATGGTCAAAAACGGGTAAAAACCATGGTATATCAAAAGTCATGTCTACATTGGACGCACCTTATTAGAATGAAGTCGTCAACAGTGAAATAGGTATTCTGATGTATATGATTAGTTTGAAAATCCTATAGCAATGATTAAACCATCCAAAATACTCATGATTTAGGTAATATATTTTGATTTTCTTCTCTTTAGTTTTTTTTCTTCGTCTCAATTATGATCCCTTTATTGAACAGTGTTCTCTCTACTCTCTAGCATGCTAAATCATGTACATACTTGGTTTTCTGGTAATGCTCTTAGTCTCTGCTCTTCTATTTTTTTCTACCTTACATCTCTGATTAGAAAAGAAAGAAAATGTTTAGGTTAATTTATCTTCTAAACCGTTCTCCATGTTTTAGGACTTAAAATCCATGTCAACTAACATGGTCTTCGTTTTTGGATCTTCTGGAGATTCCATTGTGGAGAAAGGGCGTTAGGTTTTATCAGATTCAGTAGAAAGCTCTCTCAACATGCGAGAGAAAAGTTCTTGAAGAGTTTCAATGAAACTCAACTCTCAAACTCTATTTTGAATCGCAGAGCTTAAGATCTTTATGCTTCTCTAATGTATCAGATTCTTCTTATGTCTTGTGGGGTCAGTCTGATTTAGTATTTTTTCTCATTAGTAGCAAAATCCTTCAAACATGAGTTTAGTTGCAGAAAATGAAACTAACTGTGAGTCATTGACGGTCCATAAAAGTATTGTTTTTAGGTACTTTGATGTATTTTATTTATTTAGTTTGATTTTTTATAAATTTCTTTTGTAAAGAATATGTCAGAGAACTTTATCACCAAAACTTGGCCGAAAACATAAAAAGATGTTTATAATGGATAGCTAGATATATTTGTATTTTTTTGAATTTTTTGTGTAATGTTTATTGTTATTTATGCATCATTCTAGCTCTAAATATATTCGTTCTGCATTTTCTTCCTTTATGTGTAACATAGGAAAGGGTGAAGAATCATGAAATAAGGAACAAGAATTATTGAGTGGAAAGCAGCGTACTTGAGATCTTAGCATAATCACCTCCTGGCTTAGGTGGCTATCATTGGTTCTCTTGGTATTAAGGTGGCTTAGGACGTCTTGATATTGGTGAAGTTGCCCGAGATGCAGACACAACTTCTTTGATGATCCAAAAGTTTGATTAAAAGACTTGGTTATGTTTAGAGAACCCTAGTGAGAGCCTCCACTTGGTATTGGTGAGACGCGACTACTTGCCTAATGGGCTCCAAAAATAAGTCGATTCTTCAACAAGGTTATAGAACTATTAGTTTAAAGTTTTGTTCATCAATTCATACCGTTTTATGTCTTTGTTACTGGATCTCCCAATACGTTCTTCTTCCCTTTAAATCGACTTATTTTTAACGTGGATTCCGTTTTCGATTAAATCAAATTAACTTTCACAATTAGTTTGCTTTTTCTCTTTATTCTTTAAAAATTTGTTTGTTTCTTCTTGTGAAAAATCGTTTTGTGCAAAATCCGAGTTCGTGCGAAATCTAGCCAAAAACTGAAGAATGACTAAAACCTTGTAAACAATAACTATTCCAGTGTTTGATGGCCAAAACTATGAGCTTTGGGATACAATGATACAAACTACTTTGAGAATTCAAGAGCTTTGGGAAATTGTGGAGGAAGGACTTCCACCAAAGCCAAAAGAAAAACCTGAAGAAAAAGGTGTAAAAGTAAGAGTACCCAAACTAAAAACGTAAAACTGTTTTAATCAGAAAATGTTTAAAGATTCACTTGAAAACACCTTTCATAAACACGCTCGTAGCACAGGTACTCACAATCTCAATTGTTGCAAGAACAGAGTACAACATCTTGTTACAAGGTGATAAACTCTTAGCCTAGTCTACCCAAGGACTCATGACGTCTTATATACATAGACTCATATTCTAACATTTATTCTTATTCTACCCAGATATAAGAAAACAACTTCTCCTTAACACAGAACTGCTCTACTCATTCTCGAGCTTTTTCTTTTCTTTAAAAACTCTCACATCTTCTTACGTTCTTTTTCTTGAAGAACTACTTCTGAAAAACCTTCAGTATAGTCTATTATATTGGTGATTCAAAACCAATATAATATCTGAAGTCTTGCTTTGAACCGCCAGTCCATTTACTGTTCTATGACAGAGGCCACTGTTTCACATGTCCCTTTTCTTTGAGCAAACTGCCAACTCCACGCTTTTCACTTTTTGTAAAGCGTCACTTCCTTGTTCGTATGAACAACTTTCTGTACCAACTCACCCACTTGCATTCCCAAGTCTCGAGACACTCATTGTCCTTCACACGTGTGGTATTGACTTCACACGTGTGATACTGACTCCAACTTTGTTTATTTCTTATGTAACACAGCGCAGACTTCTCCATAATCTTTTTGATCCTTAGTTGCTATCTTTGATGCATCTACAATCTCCCTCTTTTTACTTGAGTATGTCAATCCATGCAACCTGTCTTAACAGAAAACACAGAGAGTATATACAAGTTGTAAAGGAATCACCTCAGTGATGTCCACGATCCTTTCAACAACAATACCAGAGCAGGGCCATAATATGAAACCACCCCTCAGTGAGTTTCAAGACCGTACTCACATGTAATTTGGATTGATTGGTGATAGCAGAACACAACAAGGATACTTAACAATGTCGCACAAATGAGTTTAAAATAAAGAGGTTTAAAATTAGGTTCAATACTTAACAAGCAGAATCACCTCAGTGATGTCCACGATCCTTTCAACAACAATACCAGAGCAGGGCCATAATATGAAACCACCCCTCAGTGAGTTTCAAGACCGTACTCACATGTAATTTGGATTGATTGGTGATAGCAGAACACAACAAGGATACTTAACAATGTCGCACAAATGAGTTTAAAATAAAGAGGTTTAAAATTAGGTTCAATACTTAACAAGCAGAATAACTCCTAAGGCAAGGTTCCAGTACTTAGGAGATTCTACAGAGACTGCTTCTACATAAGAAATAAGTTTTTAAGTTTCGAAGAGTGAGAGAAGTAGAGAGATATAGATAAAGTCACACACTATCATCAGAATCCCTTATCCAAATTATGAGCGATGTCCTTTTCCTTTTGAACATTGGTTATTGCCTTTGACGTGCTGGTATTGTCTTTGCCCATCACACCATCTCCATGCCTTACCATAGCCCGTTCCTCATTTGGGCGCACCATTTCACCATCTGAATTGATGATGAATCCATAATCTCCCTCTGCTTGGATGCATACTCTCGTAAAAACATAGGTAAATGAGAAGGGATATTAATATTGTGACACAGAGTGATAGAAAAACCTGTCATCCGTTTTTGGATTGATTCAACCATCTTGAGCAGCAGATTGAAGTCGTGAACAATTTTTGGTAAGCGAGGTTCAGGCGCCTGTCCAAACATGGAGGCTGACTTATTCACCAGTTGGAGCAATTCCGGTGCAGCAGAGGTGTTATCTTAAGAATCAGCCGGTACAATTCATTGGAAGCGCATAAGTTGGTCGATGAGATTTGGATAGGCCAAACGGTAGGGTAGTGCAAGTTTGGCACAGGCCAAAATTTCATCGAAGACCAACTTTCCAAATTTGAAAGGCTTGTGATGCACGAACATGTAAACCAGCATACCTCTCTCTTTGGACATTGTTGTCCTGTTAGCAGTTGGCAGCCAGTTGTAGCAACAGATCTTGTACATGAATGCCATCTGAGGACTCATCTGTGGTGGAGTTAGATTGTCCCAATTGGTGACATTCCCTTGAGAGAGCTTTGAGGCAACCAATTCAATCGGAATATCCATATTTGGAACAAATGACTCAGGGTCATAGTCATGTTCTGTGAGTTGAAACATGAGATTGATGATCTCTGGCGAGAACTCGTACATTGCCCCACGGACATACACACACTAATAGCCATCTTCCCTGATCTCCATTACTTCCAAATTTGCATAGAATTCACGAACCAATTCTGGTGTGTAAGGTTCTATCTCCGTCACAGTCGGAAGCATCCCAGCGTTGATGATAAGCGCTTCAGATGAAGTAGAGTTGGAAGATCCTACAGGCAGGATTCTTATATCATTGAAATTCTTAGAGGCCATAGTCTTGTACCTTTATTCGGCAGCAACAGAGATAAACTGTTTGCTGTGTGGAGACACATAACTCTTCTTGTATTCTGGGTACCTTCAGTCATGACTCAGAACCACTTTTCAATGTGCTTCATAGTGAGAAAGAAAATTTTCTTCAGTATCCTCGGAGATATGAGACACCGCTGGATTTGCATGTTTCTATTTTGAGATAGTTGTTGTAACTTCCAGAGAAACAACTAAGTCGGACTCCCCACTGCCCTCTCTAGTTGCAGCAGGAACTGCAACTTTCCCATGAGTGCGAGCACGCAGATGATGGGCAATGGTTCCTTTTACGGACTCTGTCTTGACTATGGCAGAGGATTTCAATTTCTTTTCTTTCGAACCCTTAGCAGTAGGAGCAGGTCTTTTGCTTTTAGTAGGGGTTAATTCTTCCACAAGTTGAGGCGCATCTTCTGATGACTGAGACATGACTTAAACAGAGACGTAAGAAGAGATTTAACCAAGAAGATACAACAGAGAAGAATGAGGGACGGTTTCTTTGAGAGATAAAGGAATTAGTGTTAGGAAAGAGTAAAGTAGGGAAACAAATCTGGAGTGGATGAATTAATAACGAAGACAAGGCGGTTGCGTTTCGCATTCCGCTTTTCTCGGTTTTGATGCACATGCACAGTAACTGCCACTTTCTTTACCCTTTCCCTTCTTATCTTAAAACCGCTCGACCCAAGCCTAGTAATTTCTTTTTACTGAGACACCAGTGGACTTGATTTAACAAAAGTCTATTAACATACGACATTTACATTAGTACAACAGACATTTAGCCAAAGCAACATTTAAACAAACATGACACCACACACATGGTTTTTGCTTATATACCCTTTTTTGAATATATTATATGACTACACCCAAAGAGCGAAACAAGAACCTCACACAGCATAAAACCAATATGTGCGCCTGAGGACAAACACAACCCTTCATTGTATCACAACAGTCATGAGTTACCACACACACACATATCAGAGTAGCAAGCAGAAAACATTTGAAAAATCTGGTCAACCTACCAGTTCACTGTGGCAGTTATTTCTCAGAGAGTAGCTTTCACCACCAGTGATTGACCCAGACTAGCTTTCACATTATCATTAAAGTTCAGACCCTTAGAGATGTGAAAAAGAACAGAAATCCCCAAACTCAATTTTTTGTTTGACACAGAGATACCAATGTATAACAACAAAGGTTTTAGGACTTTTCTCCCCCTTTGTATGACAAATTCTTTTGACACATGGAAGAGACTAGGACTTTTCTCCTACTCTTCCTTTTAATAATGATCCCATGTTGAAAGAACAAAGGTTTTGGGACTTTTCTCCTCCTTTGTGTGAGAATAATTTCTTTTGAATAGACGAAGAAGATAGGACTTTTCTCCTACACTTAAAAAAAACTTTGGGACATTTCTCCCTTTTTTTATAGACAGACCCCCCAGATCAAGTGATTGAGCATAGAAACATAATAGTTAGAAGAAGAGAATTAAAGAAGAACTGAACCAGAATGATAAGCAGCTCTTTCCCTGAGACAATATACCAATAGGAGGTTTTAAGGAATGATACGGGACAGTGGATAAAACCCAACTTGCTACATCCTACACATGAGGATGGATCACCTTACCTTTTGGGACACAATAAGAGATTAGTGCTTGTTGGGAACACAAGTAATGTGTCCCTCAGAGGGATCCTTTTACAATTGCGTTTTCAAGACTTAAATTCTTAACACAGTGAGACACATTTTTCATTATTGTAGTCATAAGGCTTTACCAGTTTTGAGGGAAGGGTAAGGTTCATAACATACCAGAATGGAGTGATTGTCTCACTATCAGTTCTTTTATGAGGAGGGTTAATATGTACACTATGTTGATTTTTGGAGCGCCACTGGATTTCTTGTAGTGAAACCGTTTTGTAACACCTACTTCCTGTGTTTTTTCTTAATTTTCTAGAAGAGAAAGAGTTCTTGTTAGTCGAAAAAATGTTGAAAGGGAAAGTCACACTGATCAGATTCACCTTTAACCCATCCACAAGATACAAATTGTCCAGGTGAGGAACATCCTTTGTGATTGTGTTGCCTTTTCCTTTGATACTTCCAATACCACCATCACCAAACATAACTCCTCCTCTGACCTTCATACACAGATTTGACAGACAGCTGGCAACACCGGTCATGTGTTTTGTGCAGCCACTGTCAAAGTACCAGCTTGGTTATTCATTTTCTTTTTCAATGATATAAGCCATCCGGGCGATCTCTAGGGCTTTTGTACCCTCAGTTTTTTAGTCCGGTTTGCCCTGACGGTAGATGCCCTGATCCATGTCCTCTACTTCATCAGTGTTGTTCTCGAGTTTTTCATATAGTTCATTCTTAGTTACCCAGACACAACCGAATCTGGAAGGTTCAATCCAACACCGTTTGGATTTCCATAGCTGCTGACTGATCCTTTTTCTCTTGAAACACCTTTGCCACTGGTGCCCAGTCCTTCCACAGTGGAAACAACTTATGTTCCATGACTTTGTGGTTGGGTTACCCTCTTGACTTCTTTCTTTTGGAACCTTAGCTATTCCTCGGGTTTTGTTCTTTTCTCACAAATTCTTGTTCCAAGAACAGATCTTGGTGAAATAACATCCCTTTTAGTTGGCTTCGAATGGTCTGTGAACCTTTAGGAAGATTTCTTTCCTGCACAAACACGGTTGAGTCGCTCAGACATCCTTTGACTGATGTTGCCCAACCAGGATATCCAAGTCCTCAATGAGATGACTCAGTTCTTCCCATAGTTAGAATCTTCTCCAGTTGCTGAGTCCCACTGTTGACCAATCTCAAAATTTGATCTGTATCACGAGTTTCCTATTGCATTTGTTCCTTGTTCTGCTTCTCTATACATATCATCTCTTGAAGGTACTTGATTTGATCATCAACATCTTCTGATGTACAATCAGTATACTCATTCTTGAACCATTCCATATCCTTTTCTTCATTCTCCTGTTTGAGAAGAGCTTCTCTCTGATCCTCAATGTCTGCTTTCAAGTCAGAGATATCATGTGTCAGCCTTGAGTTATCTTCTTGCATCTCTATCCAGCTGTGGTACGACTCCCTATATTCTTCTTTGGGATCAATTGCAGCAGAGCCGTCTTCTGATTCTGAGTCAGATGTTGAAGATTACTCTCTTGTACTGGCCATAAATACTACAAAGTTTAAAATGTTTAATGGGACATGTCCAGTTAAATACTCTCTTGAGTTATCTTCTTGCATCTCTATCCAGCTTTAGTGAGTCGTCTTCTGATTCTGAGTCAGATGTTGAAGCGGACTCCTCTTCTTGTGCTTCATTGTCCTCAACTGTGTCAGACTCACTAAAGCTGATAAGAGATTTCTCTTCCCTTTTTTCTTTAAAATGTTTGGACACTCTGCCTTTATGTGTCCACTTCACTTGCACTCATAGCACTTTAGATCCTTTCGCTTGGTAACAGGACACTCCGGTCTGATATGACCAATTCCTCCACACTCAAAACACTGAATGTTTTTCCTGTTGTTATCACGTTTCATTTGACAAAGAATTTCTTGAATTTCCTTTATCGTTGTTTCAAAACGAACTTCGAAAATTGACTGGAAGATCCCTGATTCTGACCTTGTGACACACGGTTGAGAGCCTTTCCAAAGTTTCTAGCCATAAGAGAGATCTCATTCTTTAAGACCTTCAACGAATCTCTGTCTTCTTCAATAGAGAAGGCTATCCCTTTGGATACTAGCTGTCTATCTTCATTCACTTCCATTTCTTTTGACTTCATTGAGTCAGAGTTTTCAGAGACCCTCATCACAGCTTTGTGTGCTGTAAACTTTTGAGGTAAACACCTCAACAGTGTCTTGACCAGTTTCTTGTCTTTGTATGTCTTTCCTAACACTTCGACTTCATTCGCAATAACACTTATCTTAGAACTAAATTGAACAATGGTCACCTGAGGATCCATCTTTAATTTCTCAAAGCTTGAAGCTAGTTGATCAAACCGAGTAGTCTTGACCATAGATGTTCCTTCATTGAGCTTTCTGAAGAATGTCCCATGCTTGTTTAGCCGATTTACACCCTTGAATGAGTTTGAACTCATCTTCTTGAACAACACTGAAGATGGTGTTTAGAGCCCGTGCATTGAATTTTGATAAGTTCTTCTCCTCGATGGTCCAGGCTGACTTTGGCTTTAGGATTTTGAACCCTTCGTCAGAGACTTGAGATGGAGGTTCCCACCCATCTTCAACAACGGTCCATGCGTCTTCCCCTTGTCCGCGTATATGCTGAGTAATTCTCACTTTCCAGTACCCATACCTCTTAGTATCTAGAATTAACTGCTTGTATATACTCGTTGATTCCGAAAACGTTTCCATGTCACAGAACCTACACCTATTAAGGGAACATAATCCCTTAGTTTGGTGGTTGGCTCTAATACCAAATGTAAAAGTAAGAGTAGCCAAACTAAAAACGTAAGACTGTTTTAAACAGAAATTGTTTAGAGATTCACTTGAAAACACATTTCATAAACACGCTCATAGCACATGTACTCACAATCTCAATTGTTGCAAGAACAGAGTACAACATCTTGTTACAAGGTGATAAACTCTTAGCCTAGTCTACCCAAGGACTCATGACGTCTTATACACACAGACTCATATTCTAACATTTATTCTTATTCTACCCAGATATAAGAAAAAAACTTCTCCTTAACACAGAACTGCTCTACTCATTCTCGAGCTTTTTCTTTTCTTTAAAAACTCTTACACCTTCTTACGTTCTTTTTCTTGAAGAACTACTTCTGAAAAACCTTCAGAAAAGTCTATTATATTGGTGATTCTAACCAATATAATATCTGAAGTCTTGCTTCGGACCGCCAGTCCGTTCACTGTTCTGTGATAGAGGCCACTGTTTCTGTAACGCCCGTGAACCAAAAATGTGGTTTTGGTGGGTGTCGATCGACACGGGTTGTTGTCTCCTCGGGGAATCGAACAGTGGCAGCTGTGTCGATCGACAGGTGTGTGTGTGTCGATCGACACGGGTCAAAAATCGGAACTTAGGGTTTTGATTTCTGGTTCGATTTGAGTGGCCGGTTTACGGGAACCTAGGGTTCCGTATAAAAGAGGGGAAACACGGTTTCTCAGTTTTTTGGCCGTTTTGGGGATCAGAGAAAAAGGTTTGAGAGTTTGAGAGAGAGGGAAGTGGATTGAGTGTTCTTCGAGGTTTTCTTGTGGAATTCCCTCGTTTTTCTCAATCCTAAACCTTGTTTCTTGCTGGGATTTCGTGGGAGAGGGTCTGAACGGAGTGGAGACTGATTTCTGGGCGAAATCTGAGGTTGAGCTTTCGGGTTCTTCGTGTTCTTCGCGTTCTTCGTTCTTCCTCTTCAGGAATCAGGTGAGTGCGCGACCATAGGCTCTCGAATATAGGATTGTGTATGATGCGATTGCTTGCTGTGTGAATTTGGTGCTTGAGTGGTTGATTGTGCAGGCGAATGATTAAGGTTCCTGGAGATTCGGCCATGAGAGGATAGGCGATCTCCATCGAACAGAAGGTGTCATGTCGATCGACAGGATTGCTTCCTGTCGATCGACACGGGTCATCTGTGTCGCGCGACACCTAGGTGGTGTGTCGAGCGACACGAGGTCTGTCGATCGACACCTAGAGGTTGTGTCGATCGACACAGACGCTGCTGGTGGAATGTCGAGGGACTGTTGCAGTCTGTCGATCGACACCTAGAGGTTGTGTCGATCGACACTGTCCCTGCTGTTCTGGTTTGGGATGCTTGTTGTTCTATGCGTGTTGTGTGATAACCCTGGTATTGTATGCATGTTATGTTTGAGTAATTGGCTTGTAGATGGGAGGACCGTCTCACTAAGTATTTGTGATAATACTTACGCATCTCTTTTAACCATGTGATGCAGGTAAAGATAAAGTGTGATCGTGGAATCAAGGCTGGGAAGAGGGGATGATCCTAGGGTCTCGTTTTGGTGGTCTTTGACATCTAGAACTGTTAGGTTGCTGGATGTGTCATTGTTAGGGATTATGGTTATTGAATATTGATGTTGTTGAATTGGTGTTATGGATTATTGGATTATTGGAATTATTGCTTAATCGTTGTGATGTTAATTGTGGTTGGTTGGATTGTCGAGAGTTAGCATTTATGGGAATGTTAACTCGGAATCCAATATTATAAAAAAAAAAAAACGGGTCGGGTTGTTTCAATTTGGTATCAGAGCCCTTACGGTTCTAGGGCGGGAGAACGTAGAACTGCATGTATTGCTGATTGTGTTAAATAGTGTTAATTGATTATGTGAGCTAGTCAGTTAATTGTTGTTTGGGTTTGGAGTCCTGGATCATCTTCTCCGAGCCTTCAATGAGATTCCACGGTAAGTGTTTTGTTTGGGGTTTCTGCTTCTAATGCTTGTCTTCTGTGTTGAGTCAGTGAGAGATGGCTAGAGGCAGGGGTCGTGGTGTCCGTGGGGCCAGAGGGCGTGGTCGTGGCCGTGGTCGAGGACCGGCGGTTGATCCTGTTGAGTCGAGTGGGGCTCAGGAGGCCACGCAGGAGGAGGTTGCAGAGTCGCAGGTACCTCCAGAGCCAGTGGGTGGTACTGAGTCAGCCAGTGTGGCGCAGGGCCCAGGTGGGGGTCTTGGCGGGGGTGATGCTCAGGGTCGGTTGGACCGGTTAGAAGCGATGATGCTTCAGTTCCTTGAGCGGTTGCCAGGTGGGGCACCGGCTCAGGGGTATGCTCCGGGTGTGCAGCCAGGGGCGGCTGGTGTTGAGCCGTTAGCGGCGGGTGTTCAGCCAGCAGTTGGCCGGGGGCAGCCAGGTGTGGCGGCTGCTGAGGAAGCTCCTTCCTACCTGAGGATTTTGGAGCAGTTGCACAGGATTAATACTGGATATTTCTCGGGCGGTGCATGGAGGAGTCGTCTGGAGCGCAATTTCCAGGCGCTGAGGTGTCCCGAGGGATACAGAGTGGACCTTGCGGTTCACTATCTAGAGGGTGATGCACATCTGTGGTGGAGAGGTGTGACGAGCAGGAGGCCGCAGGCGGGTATGACCTGGGCGGAGTTCTTGGCGGAGTTTGACGCCATGTATTTTCCGCAGGAGGCGGTGGACCGGATGCAGGCGCAGTTCTTGGCGCTGACTCAGGGAGAGAGTTCGGTGCGGAGTTATGATGAGCAGTTCGGTCGGCTGTTGGTTTATGCTGGTAGAGAGTTTGGGAGCGAGGAGTCCCAGATCAGGAGGTTCTTGCAGGGGCTTCGACCGGTGCTGAAGACGCTCTGCAGGGCTCGTAAGTACGCCACGAGGGCGGAGTTGGTTGAGACTGCGGCAGCCATTGAGGTTGATATGGGGACAGAGCTGGCTGCAGCGCTTAGTCCCCCGGTGCAGCAGCAACAGCAGAGGAGGCCGCAGCAGCAACAGGCGGGTGCGAGCCGGGGCAGTAGGCCGGCTCAGGGACAGAAGAGGAAGTGGGAGGGCTCTTCGGGTTCCGGTCAGAGGGCCCAGAGTGGTCAGAGTGGTACGGGGTGCTATGGTTGTGGGAGCACGGAGCACCGGGTGGCAGCTTGTCCGAAGAGGAGAGAGGTTCGGACTACGCAGGCGTGTTTCCATTGCGGAGAGACGGGGCACATTAGGGTGAGGTGTCCCAAGTTGCAGATGGCAATGGCAGTGGTGCAGCCGGTGCAGGGGGCGGCTGTGGAGGTGCAGCCATTGAGGCAGCTTGCAGCGCCGCGTGTGTTCACTTCGGCAGAGACGGGGGGTCCTAGCGCCAGGCCGATCACAGGGACCTTAGTAGTAGGCGGGCGTGATTCCCATGTCTTGTTCGATTCTGGAGCTTCGAATAGCTTCATTACACCGGAGTGCGCGGAGTGCAGGGGGATCCGGAGCGATTTCGGGGAGCAGCCGGGAGTGGTTAGGGTGGCTGGAGGGAAGACCTTGGCTACTTTCGGGCGTGCTTGCGGAGTAGAGGTTGTGGTGGCAGGAGAGGTCATGCCGGCAGATTTGGTTATTAGTTCAGTGGAGTTATACGACGTTATTTTGGGGATGGATTGGCTGAATCGTTACAGAGTTCATCTGGACTGTCATCGAGGTAGAGTGGTGTTTGAGCGCGAGGCGGGAAGGTTGGTCTATCAGGGCATCAGGCCGACTTCCGGGAGTTTGATGATTTCAGCGATTCAGGCCGCGCAGTTGATTGATAAGGGCTGTGAGGCGTACCTGCTGACGATTGTGATGCCAGAGTCTGTGGGGGAGGTCGCTTTGGGCGATATTCGGGTTGTCCGGGATTTTCAGGACGTGTTTCAGTCGTTGCAGGGATTGCCGCCGTCTAGGTCTGATCCTTTCACGATTGAGTTGGAGCCTGGGACTACTCCGATATCCAAGGCACCTTACCGCATGGCTCCAGCAGAGATGGCAGAGCTGAAGAAGCAGTTGGATGATTTGCTGGGTAAGGGTTTCATCCGACCGAGTAGTTCACCGTGGGGAGCGCCGGTGTTGTTTGTGAAGAAGAAAGATGGTAGTTTTCGGTTATGTATCGACTACCGGGGCCTTAACCGGGTTACAGTGAAGAACAGGTATCCTCTGCCGCGGATTGATGAGTTGTTGGACCAGTTGCGGGGGGCTACTTGTTTTTCCAAGATCGATTTGGCTTCGGGATACCATCAGATTCCGATAGATGAGGCCGATGTGAGGAAGACGGCTTTTAGGACGAGGTATGGACACTACGAGTTCGTGGTGATGCCGTTTGGGTTGACGAATGCGCCAGCGGCTTTCATGAGGCTGATGAACGGGGTGTTCCAGGAGTACTTGGATGAGTTCGTTATTATCTTTATCGACGATATCTTGGTGTACTCGAGGACTCCGGAGGAACACGAGGTTCATCTGAGGTTGGTTCTGGAGAAGCTGCGGGAAGATAAGTTGTATACGAAGCTCAGTAAGTGCAGTTTCTGGCAGCGGGAGATGGGTTTTCTGGGGCATGTCGTGTCTGCCGATGGAGTTTCAGTGGATCCGGCTAAGATCGAGGCTATTAGGGATTGGCCGAGACCGAGGAATGCGACGGAGATCAGGAGTTTCCTTGGATTAGCTGGGTATTACCGGAGGTTCGTTAAGGGTTTTGCGAGTATGGCGCAGGCATTGACGAAGTTGACGGGTAAGGATGTTCAGTTTGTGTGGTCTGCGGAGTGTGAGGAGAGCTTCGGGAAGCTGAAGGAGATGCTGACTAGTACTCCAGTTTTGGCGTTGCCTGTTGCGGGTGAGCCATATGTGGTGTATACGGATGCATCTGGAGTGGGCCTGGGCTGTGTTCTGATGCAGCAGGGGAAGGTGATTGCTTATGCTTCGAGGGAGTTGAGGAAGCACGAGTGCAATTACCCTACGCATGACTTAGAGTTGGCTGCAGTGATTTTCGCCCTTAAGATCTGGCGATCTTACCTTTATGGTGGGAAGGTCCAGGTGTTCACGGATCATAAGAGCTTGAGGTACTTCTTCACTCAGCCAGAGCTGAACCTGAGGCAGAGGCGTTGGATGGAGCTGGTAGCGGACTATGATCTGGAGATTGAGTACCATCCGAGAAAAAACTAATCTGGTCGCAGATGCGTTGAGTCGGAAGAGGGTTGCTTCGGCTCAAGAGCGGGATTTTGAGGAGTTGGCAAGCGAGATTAGTACGTTGAGCCTGTGTGTTATCTCGCAGGAGCCGTTGGGATTAGAGGCAGCTAACCGAGCGGATTTACTGAGCAGGGTTCGGGTAGCTCAGGAGAAGGATCAGGGTTTGATTGATGCTTCTCAGCAGGCGGGTTCAGAGTATCAGGTCTCCGGGAGTGGGATGATACTGGTGAACGGTCGGGTCTGTGTACCCAAGGATGAGAGTCTCAGGCAGGAGTTTCTGAGTGAGGCTCATTCGAGCATGCTGTCGATTCATCCTGGGGCGACCAAGATGTACCGGGACTTGAAGAGGTACTATCACTGGGTCGGGATGAAGAGGGATGTTGCGAGTTGGGTTTCGAGATGCAACGTGTGTCAGCTGGTGAAGGCTGAGCATCAGGTTCCGAGCGGGTTGTTGCAGAGTCTGCCGATGCCAGAGTGGAAGTGGGATATGGTGACGATGGACTTTGTGACAGGGTTGCCGATCTCGCGGACTTATGATGCGATCTGGGTGATTGTGGATCGTCTGACCAAGACAGCGCATTTTCTGGCCATTAAGAAGACTAACGGGGCTGCAGTGTTGGCTAAGAAGTATGTGCGGGAGATTGTGAGGTTGCATGGGGTGCCAGCGAGCATTGTGTCAGACAGAGATCCGAGATTTGCTTCAGAGTTCTGGGGAGCATTTCAGGCTGAGATGGGCACGAAGGTGCATATGAGTACTGCATATCATCCTCAGACAGATGGGCAGTCGGAGAGGACGATTCAGACGTTGGAGGACTTGCTGAGGATGTGTGTGTTGGACTACGGTGGTCATTGGGCTGATCACCTGAGCCTGGTAGAGTTTGCGTACAACAACAGTTATCAGGCAAGTATCGGGATGGCTCCATATGAGGCTCTGTATGGGAGGCCATGTAGAACACCATTGTGCTGGACTCAGGTGGGGGAGAGGAGTATGTTTGGTGCAGACTTCGTTCAGGAGACGACGGAGAAGATCCGTGTCTTAAAGCTGAACATGAAGGAGGCTCAGGATCGGCAGAAGAGTTATGCCGATAAGCGGAGGAGGGAGTTAGAGTTCGTGCTGGAAGATATGGTGTATCTCAAGGCAGCCATGTTGAGGGGTCCTAACAGATCCATTGCAGAGAACAAGTTGAGTCCGAGGTTTATGGGTCCGTTCAGAGTGGTTGAGCGGGTTGGGACGGTAGCTTACAAGCTGGAGTTGCCACAGAGTATGAGGGCTTTTCACGATGTCTTTCATGTTTCGATGCTGCGGAAGTGTCTACATGAGTCGGAGGAGGTGTTGGCTAGGATTCCGGAGGATCTTCAGCCCAACATGACTTTTGCGGCGAGGCCTGTGAGGATTCTCGAGAGGAGAGTCAAGGTTCTGCGTCGTAAGAGGATACCATTGGTGAGAGTCGTGTGGGACTGCGATGGTGTCGAGGAGGAGACTTGGGAGCCTGAGGGGAGGATGAAGGCCAAGTTTCCGAAGTGGTTCGAGAAGCAAGCGGAGGCTTGAGTTCTTTCTTTGGTTGATTTTGGTGTTGTAGTAGCATGTGGCTACAGTTCTTGTATTTTCGTTTTGTTGTAACGATTGTACGTTTTGGAGATTAATAAGATGGATTTTTTCTTATTATTGTTGGATCGTATGATGCGAGTTCTTATGTGTAGTAACCTAGTGGGGGTTACGGTAACCTAGTGGGGGTTACAGCGTTGTGAGTATTTCCAGTGGGGAAATGTCATGGTGAGCCATGGGGGTGTGTCGGTCGATAGATGTCTATGACGGCACGCTGCAGAGTATTGCTCTCTAGGGACGGTGGGTTCCTGTATACTTGAGGGATAGTGGATCTCTCCAGGGAATAGTGGATTCTCTGCATGCACTCGAGGGGTAGTGGGCCTCTGGGGACGGTGGGTCTCCTACATGTACTTTGAGGGATAGTGGGTCTCTCCAGGGAATAGTGGGTTCTCTGCACATCGTAGCTCAAAGGGTGACGATCCTGCGAGTAGGTGTGGTGTATATGTGTACGAGTCATGAGTATGAGTATGAGCAATAGCGTCTGAGCAGGTTGCAAGTGGGCGACCGAATGGCCATCGGGGATCGAGAGGGATCTCCGGTGGGGTGACCGGTGGGGTCATGTATGTGGGTTGAATGGTAGGGTCTGGTCTAAGGTTAGTATTTGTGCTGGAACCTCGTTTCGGGCAATTTCGGGGAGTAATGTAGCGTCTTGGTCGTGCATGTTCTCGTCTGATTGTTGCACGATCAGTTAGTCCTTTACGCCGGGTCTACGGTGGTCGGACATGTTCTTGTCTGATTGTTGTTTGGCGATCGGTCAGACTGGGGCAGGACTATAGCGATACATTGTGGTGTATCTCCGGGAAGGTTGGGTCGGGTTTCTGAGCTTAAGTGGTGACCTTAGAACGGATCTGAGTGGTTATTGGCTCGTGATTCGAGGACGAATCCTTGTCAGTGGGGGAGAATTGTAACGCCCGTGAACCAAAAATGTGGTTTTGGTGGGTGTCGATCGACACCATGTGTGTGTGTCGATCGACACGGGTTGTTGTCTCCTCGGGGAATCGAACAGTGGCAGCTGTGTCGATCGACAGGTGTGTGTGTGTCGATCGACACGGGTCAAAAATCGGAACTTAGGGTTTTGATTTCTGGTTCGATTTGAGTGGCCGGTTTACGGGAACTTAGGGTTCCGTATAAAAGAGGGGAAACACGGTTTCTCAGTTTTTTGGCCGTTTTGGGGATCAGAGAAAAAGGTTTGAGAGTTTGAGAGAGAGGGAAGTGGATTGAGTGTTCTTCGAGGTTTTCTTGTGGAATTCCCTCGTTTTTCTCAATCCTAAACCTTGTTTCTTGCTGGGATTTCATGGGAGAGGGTCTGAACGGAGTGGAGACTGATTTCTGGGCGAAATCTGAGGTTGAGCTTTCGGGTTCTTCGTGTTCTTCGCGTTCTTCGTTCTTCCTCTTCAGGAATCAGGTGAGTGCGCGACCATAGGCTCTCGAATATAGGATTGTGTATGATGCGATTGCTTGCTGTGTGAATTTGGTGCTTGAGTGGTTGATTGTGCAGGCGAATGATTAAGGTTCCTGGAGATTCGGCCATGAGAGGATAGGCGATCTCCATCGAACAGAAGGTGTCATGTCGATCGACAGGATTGCTTCCTGTCGATCGACACGGGTCATCTGTGTCGCGCGACACCTAGGTGGTGTGTCGAGCGACACGAGGTCTGTCGATCGACACCTAGAGGTTGTGTCGATCGACACAGACGCTGCTGGTGGAATGTCGAGGGACTGTTGCAGTCTGTCGATCGACACCTAGAGGTTGTGTCGATCGACACTGTCCCTGCTGTTCTGGTTTGGGATGCTTGTTGTTCTATGCGTGTTGTGTGATAACCCTGGTATTGTATGCATGTTATGTTTGAGTAATTGGCCTGTAGATGGGAGGACCGTCTCACTAAGTATTTGTGATAATACTTACGCATCTCTTTTAACCATGTGATGCAGGTAAAGATAAAGTGTGATCGTGGAATCAAGGCTGGGAAGAGGGGATGATCCTAGGGTCTCGTTTTGGTGGTCTTTGACATCTAGAACTGTTAGGTTGCTGGATGAGTCATTGTTAGGGATTATGGTTATTGAATATTGATGTTGTTGAATTGGTGTTATGGATTATTGGATTATTGGAATTATTGCTTAATCGTTGTGATGTTAATTGTGGTTGGTTGGATTGTCGAGAGTTAGCATTTATGGGAATGTTAACTCGGAATCCAATATTATAAAAAAAAAAAAAAACGGGTCGGGTTGTTTCAGTTTCACATGTCCCTTCTCTTTGAACAAACCGCCAACTCCACACTTTTCACTTTTTGTAAAGCGTCACTTTCTTGTTTGTATGAACAACTTTCTGCACCAACTCGCCCACTTGCATTCCCAAGTCTCGAGACACTCATTGTTCTTCACACATGTGGTATTGACTTCACACGTATGATATTGACTCTAGCTTTGTTCATTTCCTGTGTAGCACAACACAAACTTCTCCATAATCTTTTTGATCCTTAGTTGCTATCTTTGATGCATCTACAAAAGGAAAATTATTAAAAGAATGGAAAGAAAAAGAGATGCAAGATATGAAAGCTCTACAATTGTTACCAATGGCTGTGACATATTTGGTTTTAATGAAAGTAGTTTCTGCAACTACATCTAAGGATATTTGGCAAAGGCTACAAGAAACCTATCAAGGCAATGACCAAACGAAACTTGTGAGGTTGGATTATTTGAACAAGGAGTTCGAAGATCTGAAGATGAAGGAAAGAGAAAAGATTTGGGATTACACAGATAAAGTACAAGAGGAGGTGAACCAGATGAGTTTCTAGGAGAAGAAAAGACAAATCATCAAGTGATCCGGACGATACTAAACTCGATGCCAAAGAGCTATGCCGAGTTAGCAGCTTTAATACAAGAAACCAAAGAACTAAAGAAGATTATGTTGACAGATCTCGTTGGATCATTGATCTCACATGAGGGAAATTACCTACCAGAACATGAACCAATCGAAGGAGCTTTTTATGCAAGAATCAAAGGAGCAAAGGTTGGCCAGAGATCATATCAACATCAGAGAACAGAAAAGTGGTGCAATACATACAAAAAGGATAATCACAATGAAGGGGATTGTTACTTTGAGAAAGGAAATTCACCATGGTGTGGAATATGCAAGAAAAATAACCACAATGAAGACGTTTTGTTACTTCAAGAACAAGCAAGGTCAAGGAGAATGCTATGTGTGTGGCAAGTCTAGACATTATGCTAAGTACTGCAAAAGAAAGTACAAAGGAGAAGCTAACTCTTGCCAAGCCCAAGAAGAAACAGAGAAAAGGGTTGGGGAATTGCCTTTTACTGCAACAACGTATGATGCAAGTCAAATTTATGAAGAAGGAGCATGGTTGATTGATAGTGGAGCAACATGCCACATGATTAGAGATGAGAAATTCTTCACAAGATTAGACAAGACATACAAAGTTCAAATCAAATTTGGATGTGGAGTAATTCTTTCAAGTGCAGGCAAAGGAGATATTAGCATGAAGACAACAAATGGGAAAGTTACAATCAAGGATGTGTTACTAATTCCAGGACTTGACAGAAACTTGTTGAGTGTGTCACAATTATTGGCTAAAGGTCACAAAGTTCTATTCGATGTGAAGAGATGTACAATCATGGATAAAGATTGGAAGAAGTTAATAAAGGTGCAAGAGGATAATCAAAAGTTCATCATCAGATGTGAGCTACTTGAAGAAAAAGGAAGAGAAAAAAAATCACAACCACAAAAGACTCAAGATTCAAGTTCAGAGTCAACCCTAAAATTTCCAGTCAAGGAAGATTGCTACAAAGCAATGGATATAAAAGACGAAGAGACTACAAATGATGAAGATGAAGGCGTTTTGTTCAAGAGGGAGGAAATGGGAACTACAACAAACGAATCTAGAGGGAGTGTTGGAATAGATTCGTTTTCTATACAAGAAAAGGGAATATTAACTAAAAAGGAAAATCAAGGAAAAGAAAGAGAAGGGAAAAACAAGCAAAAAGAAAATCAAGCAACAAAGGAAATTGGAGGAAAGGAAATCATGAAGAAAAGACAAACATTAGGAAATATAAATTTACTATATTGTTTAGAATCCTAACTCTATAAATAGAGATCTAGGCTTAAGGTTTTATGTATCAAACAAAGATCAAAAACAAAGAAAAAAAGAGAGAACTAATAATAAAAAGTTAGGTTTAAGAAAAATATTTTTTTTTTAAAAAGAAAATCCCAACACTATTTTCTCATTTATAACATTGTCATATTGAATTTAGGTTTTTGGAATATTAACACTTTTGATAGGTATCGTATATTTTTGTCTTATAGAGTAGCATTGTGCTACGCGTATTCCATGGAGACAAGTTCTAGCCGTGGATTTGGATTCGATTGCCGCACCACCACTCATCTCACTCTCTCCCTCACCGTGATTTCGTCTCTTTTATCTCCAAAACTTTGGAGATGAAGATGTTGATTTGTTGACTGGGTAGAGACGCGGAGATGGTGAACTCGATGGTAGAGTTGAACTCTGACAACACGATGGGGTGGGCAGTGGTGAATGGTGATGGAAGAGCTATCGGTTTCATCACCACTTGATTTGCCTTGAGAGCCACGAAAATACAGATGAGAGAGTCGGCATGAAGAGGACAGTGGAGAAGAGATGCCATCAAGGGGAATAACGGTGCAAGTAGGGCCATGTCCAATAACGTAGCAGCAAGGGCTCGTGGCGCAGCAGCAACAGCTACAGATCAATCCAGAGGCAGGGGAGCTCTGGTTATAAGGGAAAAAGAAAGCGCCAGTTCGAATGTGGTGTTTTGGAGTTTCACTGACGGCGGCTGTATGGTCGGTTGAGCTTACCAGAGGGACCAGTATGACCATGCATGACAATTAAATGCTAGATATGTTGGGGATGTCGCCTGGAGGCTTTGTTTCTGGGACAAGAAACTGTTGAAAATCTGCAAAGCTAGATAATTCAGTGTAACATGCGATTCGAATGATTTATGCTGTTGATATGGTGGAGTCGAGTGGATCAGATTGTGACAAATATGATGGGTTTTCAACTGATTATGACAATGAGGATTATCAATTAGTCTAACGGTGTGATGATGATGATTCTTAAGTCGATAACGAAGAAGATTGCAAATATGATGATGAAGATGATATGGGGAAAATGATGACGAAGTTGAGATGGAGAGAATTGTGGACCCAGATCCTACACAGTTGAATTTGTCAAGGATTGAAAGGAGAACTGAGTCTTCTAAGTATGAATCACGAAGCAAAAGTCGAAGATATGTTTTATTGCTGTTTATGCTTAAGCTCTGGTTACAAATGAATCGATCCCCTTTTTGGGTGAGTACAATAAACTATATATAGTATTTCTAAGTAAAATGGGCCAGCTAATAAATGGACATGTCCCATTAAGCAATATACTAAAATTAAGCCCATTAATCCATTAAGGCCATTTTGTTAATGGGTTTAATGTTATTTTGGGCCTAGATTCAGACTCGGCCCTTGCAGACTCGATCCGATTTTGTCAAGATGCTGCAGATTTGATCTCGTCGTTATATCGATCTCATAGGGGAGAAATTTGACCCCTACAGTTAGCCCCCAGCTCGGTAGTATCGAGTTACAATGATGCCGAGGTAAAAGTCTGAAGCGTGAGTTCGATATGTTGGACTGCGGAGTTGTCAGGTGTGGACGTTTTATCACCAAACTCAAGAAGCTTCTGTTATTCCGCGTTGAGCCGATGTCAGAGTGTTCCTGGACTTGTCATCTTTTTTCTTTTAATCAGAAGAATGAGGAGGTTGATGGTTTTGTTGCGTTAGTGGGCTTTGAGGCCTGTTGAAAAATTTCAGGAAATTTTCCAGAAACAAGGTGATTCAGGAAATCCTTCAGATATAAATAAATCATCTTCCCCTTCTCCTTCCTTATTTTATTATTTTCTTCTTTAGGTTTTTTTATGTGGTCGCCGTTTCCTCATTTTCTTCCTCGATCATCCTCTTCCTCTTCGTCTTCATCGATTCTTCAAGCCAAAAGATTTCTTCTCGCAGCAGCCTTCTACTTCCTTTTCGTCTTCACGTCATCTTCATCGTCTAAAACTGGCGATGTGGAGTCTACTCATCGTCACGTCATCTTCACATCATCGTCATCGTCACGGTTCGTCGAGGTTGAGTCTACGATCAAGTTCACTGGTGAGTTTCTGCGATGGCGATGGTTCGAGGCTGTGACAGTGGCAACTCGAGGTTGTGATAAGACGGCGGTTCGTGATCGTATTATGGTTTGTGGTTTGTGGTTCGAGATTGTAGAATCATCCGTTCGTGGTTCGAGGGGACGATACTCAACGAGTTTCTCCAGATGGTTCGAGTTCGAGATGGTGAGATCCGGTGGAAGAAAACGGTAGTTTTCAGACCTTGCGAGTTGACTCACTGAGTTGACTGGTCCAAGTTGACTCAGTGAGTTGACTGGCCCGAGTTGACTCATTGAGTTAACTCGTCCGAGTTAACTTAGTGAGTTGACTCGCACTGAGTTGGCTCACTGAGTCAACTCGGTAACTGAGTTTTTTTTTTCGGTGTCTCGGCGACTCAGTAACTTGGTGATTCGACGGCTTGGCATTAAGGCTGGCTTTGTGGAGCGACACCGACTTCGATCATTCTCTTCGATGCAGCGGAGAGGTGAATTGAAAAGAATGCTTTCCGGCTCTATGTACTTGAAGCTTGACCGTTCGCGCGACAAAGATAGCGTGGAGTCAATTTCAGACTTAAACTTAGATGATTCCGGAGAGATGGTTAGTGATCCTCTATTTCTTGGAAGAAGAATGGTTCTTTCTCTAGAGTCTGCCATGGGATGTTTGACGAAACCAGCGTCCTCTAATGCCCTCATCGTAGTTGAAGAGATTAGCGATGAGGTTATCGACTGCCATGAGGCAGAGGTCTTATGACGATTCAATCGAGCGTGACCAATGGAGCTTGTGTCGCGCAGTGGAGGTGGTGATGGTGCCGCATGGTTGATTGGAGCTCGATCGGCCAGGTGACGCGACATCGATGAGGTGACGTGACGACGCCGAGGTGATGCAATGGCAACGAGGTTAAGTGGATCTCGATCGGACGGTGACATCAGCGACGATGAGGTGACGTTTGATCAATGCGATGGCGAGACGAAGCATGATCGATGCGATCACGAGGCAAAGTTTTATCGATGCGACGACGAGGTAAAGCTTAATCAACGTGACGGCGAGGTGAAGCTTGATCGACGCGATGACGAGGTAAAGCTTGATCAATGCGATGATAAGGCAAAGTTTTATCAATGTGACGACGAGGTAAAGCTTAATCGACGCGATGGCGAGGTGAAGTTTAATCGATGCAATGTCGAGGCGAAGCTTGATCGATGCGACGACAAAATGAAGCTTGATCGATGCGATGACACATTGTTGTGATGAGGTCGTTTTAAGATAAGAGATAAGTCAACGAGGTTGTCTTGGCAAGGAAAGATAATCAAGGCGGACTTGTTGATTTGACGTCGAGGAGGACTCGCGTTGACGATGAGGTGGTCGTGTTTACTTGAAGCAAAGGTTGAAGAATTGAAGTAAATTTTGCGAAGGTCAGAGCTTGGTGAAATTTCAAAGTGAAGAAGTTGTTCCTGACTAGGTGAGGCTTTGGAAATGGTTGAACTAGGTCGAGGATCGAGGCGAATATCGACCACGCTAAAGGGAACATTAGAATGATCAATGATCAAGTTGCTTTAGAGTGACAAGGCGGCTAATCTTTGTGAAGAGCTCGTTGACCTTGAGAAGCAGGAGGCGGATCTATCACTTGTGGATGAGGTGTTTGCTAAGAATGTGCGTTGAACTTGAAGGATTCGCCTGTTGGCACGACTAATGATCGAGTTGAGGAGTTGGACGCTGATGCAGTTGAAGAGGAGGCTGACTAGGATTCGAGTTCTTCTAATTCGTCAAACGATGATGATTTGTTAAACTCTGTGGCAGGGATTCCTTCTGAGCAGGCCATCGAGATTGTTGACGACGTTGACGACACCGCGACTTAATTGATTTGTTTGTTTTAGCACTTTGTTGAACTTTTGATTTCAGACTTAGTATTTGATTTGCTTAGATGGTGTTTATCCTTTTGTTCAGCGTCATTTTTGCCTTGCATTATTTGAAATAACGATTTGAGTTAGGAAGATGCTTATCCTTGTTTTTGAGGTAGGCTGTCGTTGATTGGTTTGTTTCCAAAGATCAACTATATTAGAGTTGGGACCAGCGATAAGTTTGCTGGGTTTTCTGATGATCACTTCGGTTTACAGACGATTAAGTTTGCATCGACGCGTCCGCTCCGACAATGATTACGTTATTGCGTAATGACCAACGATTAAGTTGTTGGGTTTTTTAGATGAACATTCTGGTTTACGGATATGTTCCCGTGAACAAGTCCGCTCCAGCAATAAACACAAGATTTTGACCAGCGATTTGTTGTGTGCTGGGTTTCTGAGTTGAACATTCTGGTTTACGGATATGTTCCCGTGAACAAGTCCGCTCCAGCAATGAACACCAAATTTAGACCAGCGATTTGTTGTGTGCTGGGTTTTAGACCAAATTTAGTCTTCGTTGCGGCGACATTTGCCTCGAGTTCTTTTGGGTCGCTGCTGTTGTCGACTCAGTTATCGCCAGTGTTGTCGCTCCTGGCGATTACTCCCACGAGGTTTGCTGCTGCGTCTTTGTTGCCAGGTGTGTCACCGCGCTGGTCAGTCATCGTGCTTAGGTTGTTTGCCGAGTGATTTCTTCGAGTAAGAAGATCTCAAGTTCCCCTTAGACGGCACCAAACTGTGGATGGCAGATCTTACACAGTTGAATTTGTCAAGGGTTGAAAGGAGAACTGAGTCTTCTGAGTATGAATCACGAAGCAAAAGTCGAAAATATGTTTTATTGCTGTTTATGCTTAAGCTCTGGTTACAAATGAATCGATCCCTTTTTTGGGTGAGTACAATAAACTATATATAGTATTTCTAAGTAAAATGGGCCAGCTAATAAATGGATCTGGCCCATTAAACAATATACTCATAGGGGAGGAATCCGACCCCTACAAGAATGATCAGGATGATTAAAAAGAAAGAAGACAACGATGATGATGACGACAAAAACACTTCCGACGATTACTCCAACTATTTTTTTTTGTTACTCCAACTTCTCGTCGTTATAGATTTTTTAGTTTTTTTTTTATTTGCTTTCAGACATATTTCTATTGTTTTTTAGTTTGGTTTTAGTCAGTTCAATCCTCTAACTAATATATAATAGTCTGACTATGACTTATGGTTTTTGGTTCATGTCATAAATATTTTAAATATAAATGGTTCTTCCAACGTTTCTCTTGATATGAAGATAAGGCAAAAGTAACAACAACATTAATTACAATCAAGGATTGAGTTCAGTAATCAAACCTATGGTCATCAAATTTAGGTTTAAATCTAGATTTATTTTTGTTTTGTCTTCAACGATGGTGTTTTCTTATTAACTTTTTTTTTTTTGAAATTTTCTTATTAACTTTTGAAACCTAAACTTTTAGATTTTGATGGGTGTACCTTGCGCAGGGGATAAATATATTTTAAAACTTTGATATAAAAGAACGACCATTGTTGATCCTTTGTGTGCTCTTGATCCCAAAAGCTTGTTTTGGGTGATTGTAGAGCTCTAGAAGCGGATTCGGTGTGTGTTCTTCATGGATGAACAAGGGAACTCGGTTCCAGAGAGTTGTAGCTGCGGATTTGCTCATGTTCTTCGTGTTCTCCGGTCAATTCTTTCCCGAATCAAGGTGAGTGTGTGACCATGACTTATCTGGGTAATTGGGTGTTCATAATGTGTTTGATTGTTAATTGGAAAGATTGATGGTTGAATACTACTTGTTTGGGTGTTCACTCGTGCCTTGATGTGATTTTTGTGCAAAAGAATCAATATGTTTGTCGTAGAAATGAATCATATGAGTTTAGGTTTGTGTTCTTCGATTCTGTGACATGCGTCGATCGATGCATGTGACGGTACAAAATGTTGAGCGTCGTGTGAGGATGCAAGTATCAGCAAGTTTTTGTCTCGGTAGGCTTGCGTCGATCGACGTAAGGTGTGCGTTGATCGACACAAGTGACGCAATGGTTGCTTCGTGTGGCACTCAAGCGGGTTTTCTGGCGGGTGTCGGATTGAGTGTTTCGATTTTGTCAATATCGGCAGGACTTGCGTAGATCGACGCAAGGAGGCTGCGTCAGTCGACGCAAGGAGGCTGCGTCGATCGACGCAGTGACTGGTTGACTTTTTGTGTTGACTTTTATCGTTCTGTTTATTGTTGATTAATTGTTTGGTGTTAAGGTATCCCTTTATGCTTGTGTGTATAGTCGTTGTGGGAGCCAAGACTAGCACAATTAGATTTGTAATGGTTTCGAGAGGATGCAGAGATTTCTAGGTTAAGCTACGAAGGAAACGATGAAAAAAGAGAAAACGTTTATTGCTGTGTATGCTTTTGTGAACAAAGTTGCGGATACCTTTTACAAGGGTTTTAACATCGATATATATAGTGTTCCTAAGTCGGCTAGGTTTTTCCATAAAGGATTATGTTAAGTTTCCTAAGACTTCACGGATTTCCTTTTTGTCCATATCTGTTACACCGAAGGGGGCTTCGGAACTGGGCTGGGCTTCAGCGTTGAGACTCCAAGCTCCCGCGATCGTTACGACATTACTTCGTAGCTGCTATGCTTATCTTCTGGAGATATATGGGTTTGTCCTCTCAACTGGCTTTGGGCTGAAGCCCAACGCAGGAAGTCTTCGGGCTCTTCTCACGGAGGCGAAGACAGGATCCTTCCCGCGAGGCAAAGACAAGGGTCTTCAGTGGCCATCCTTGCCGGAGTCTTCGGTGGCATTCTTTGCTAGATTCTTCGGTGGCCCTTGTGTAGATGCTCTCCTGAGGAGACTTCACCTTGCAGGTGGAGAAAACTTCACCTCGTAGGCGGAGAAGACTTCACTTCGCAGGTGGAGAAGACTTCATCTCGCAAGTGGAGAAGACTTCGCCTCGCAAGCGGATAAGACTTCGCTTCGCAGGTGGAGAAGACTTCCCTTCGCAGGCGGAGAAAACTTCGCTTCGAAGGCGGAGAAGACTTCGCCTCGCAGGCGGAGAAGACTTCACTTCGCAGGCGGAGAAGACTTCCCCTCACAGGCGGAGAAGACTTCCCCTCACAAGCGGCGAAGAGCTAGGATAGGAGAAAACTTGTCTCATAGCTAGAAACGACTTAGGAACCATATAACGTGATTCAATCTATGTTCATTATGTTAACCAAACTTTGAAATTTGACGTTGAACGGGTGAAATCTGACCCCAACAGTTAGCCCCCAGCTCGGTAGTGTTAGCGATAATAGTATCGAGTTAAGAATCATTGGGGTTGATGTTCAAAGTTGGGATGTTGTCGTATTGACGTTAGCGTGATGCTGTAAGCTCGTGCCATTAGTGTTGACAACGCCGTAAGCATTCTGCTTTTGTTTATCGAAGATTTTAAGACTTCGCATTTTGTGAAGTTTTTAAGACATCATGTTTCGATTGCCAACATCAACGACGTCTCTTGTAGCGGAAAAGATATTTCCGAGAAATTAGATCATCTCAGGCCGTTAACATGCGTTGCTTCGGCAAATGCAGTGCCTTGACTGCTGAAATCGCCATTACTGTAATGGAGGATGATAATTTTTTTTGTTGGATATATGAGGACTCCTTTTTTTGCGAAGATTTTAAGACTTCGCGTTCCGAGCGTGGATGTCAATGATGTCTTTGGATTTTCGGATGTTGTTATCCATGACTTTTGGTAATGGCATTAGATGGTTTGTATCCACGTTATGATTATCTTTACCTTGCATTGTAGCGAGTGCAGGATGATAATGAATGCAACTTTTGTTTCTTGCCTTGCTTATGAGTTAAGCTCGTTATGTTTTTTGATCAATCATAAGAACTTCAAGAGTAATAGTACTCGCTTTGTTGACTAAGTCTTAAAAGGAATTCGTAAGTTGGTGGTTGTTCACGCTCAAGACGTATTTTGTATCTTAGAATGCTCCATATTCTGATTACAAGGTAACAAAATCGTGAATGCGTTTACGCTCTGCTTCTACCAACGATGTTGTTGGGTTTGTGGAATGGTGCCGCTCTCTAAACACGTTTGTCCGGGAGCGAACACACCTTTTGCTTTTACCAACGTGTTGTTGGGTTTTCTGAATGATTATTCGGTGTACAAACTGAATAACCATTGGCAGCTGCTTTTGACCAACGATGTTGTTGGGTTTTTGAATGATCAATTGGGTTCATCCGACCCAGTGCTGAACATTAATACTTATATAGTGCGCTTGGGATCCGATGATGGATGTTTTTGTGTTCGAGTTCACACATCGTCGTTGTAGCCAGCAGCAACGATTGCGGAACAAACTTGCTAGCAAAAGCTTTGAACAGCCCATAGAGGATGTAGCTGATGAAGTCGGTGAGACTTGTGTCAAGTGCCTGACGTTTCTAGGTGAATAAAAAAAAGGTGTCAACAAACGTGTCTTCGTCATCTCTCTCAATGCTAGAGGCTCGCGAGTCGAATGAGGAAGAGGAAGACGATGACAACGGGGCATCCGCGTTCTCGAGAGGAAGCTGCGCGTCTGCGACATCAACAGACCAAGGGTCTTTGGGGACATCGGAGACGTCGGCATATCCGTTCGAAGTCATCGGGTCCACACATTGTCGCCAGACCTGATCAGGTCATCGAAACGAGTAGACATCAGGACGATAATCGTTGATTCCTCGGTGATGCAGCGCAGATATCTCGGGGCGACGACCCGATGAGGAGACTTCGGCGTCGGGAAGAGAGGATCCCGCGTCTTCGAGGACATCGAGAGAAGACCTCGTGTCGTCGGTGTTGGGAGCGTGTCCTCGCCGAGTTTTTTGACAACATCGGAGCCGCGATCACCCTTGTTGAAATTGAGATCCATGAATTTACCAAAAAGAGGCAAGAGACGACGGCAAAGAAAGGAACGACGACGGTGACGTGACGGCGGTGGCCGGAAAACATGTCGTCGGCAGCGGCACGGAGACATGTCGGCGGTGGCCCACTCCCTCTTATTTTACGGAGGAGGGCAACTGAACTCGTCCGGAGACAAGCTGCCTACGTACCCTTTGCAGGGATCAAGTCGCCTCGTAATTCATTACAAAAGCCTTTAAAGAGAACAAGTGATAGCGGGGTTGGCGGCATGAGTTGATTTGCTCGCCTGTTTAGTCTTTCCACCCCTTTTAGCATAGACTTCCTCTTTACTTCGAGCGAAGTCTGTAACGCGGTAGAGAGCATCTTGGATAGTCGTTGGCGGGTTGATAGTCAATTCTTGCCAAAATGGAGACAGGCATCGGAGCGCTTCTCTCAAAGCTTTTAGCGCAGATGTGTTGCTGATACCGTCCACCTTTGACATTGTATGTTTGAAATTTGTTATGAAAGACTGTAGACTCTCATTCTTGCCTTGGCGATTTGTCCATAACTCAACGTCATATATCCTTCATTCCGCGAAGATGTTGTAATGCTGCACAAACATCTCTGAGAGTTGGTGGAAGGGGTGAATTGAATTCTTCTCCAACTTATAGAACCATTGGAGGGCAGGTGAAACGCCCCGACCCGAATTTCCTTACCACGGTGAGGTTCCGGATCGGTTTGTCTCGACCAAACTTGGCCATTTCAGATTAACCTCCTGGATTTTTCTACTCTTTTCCTTTACTTAGTCATTTTCACGTGTTTTCGATCTAGACAAGACTTTTTACGCATAAACATCAAATTACTTAGATTAAATCGCAAGGTTTCAATACAATGATAAGTTTGCTACATAAGCTATTACATTGTAAAGACCTAGCTACCCGATTCAATCCACCATCCTTCCCTTTCCAGCCTTAGTCACCGCGGATCACACATTCGGATTCCCATCACGAAAAATCTCTTTACCTGCATCCACAAAGGAGGCATAAGCAACAGAATTGCTTAGTGAGAGCGGTCGTCCCGTCCCACTTAGCCACAGAATATAAATCGCAATGAAACAGTCAATAACATTAGTCAATCATGCTCATCGGCATCAGTCACTTGTCGGCCCGATTACCCCAAGTCACGGAGTAGTCTTCCCGCAACCAGACAAGCCTTAGTAAGCATCGCTGCCCCTAAGCGTGTTGCCTGATCTAGACTCTCGGTGAATGGGATCAATCGTCACGATCATGCCAGAAACAGATAAACAAACAGTCGAGAACCACCCTAACAGACAAGACTCGATGAATCTATGCAAGAAAACGACCATAAACTTAGCCCCACAGTCACGCACTCACCTTAGTCACTTTGGTTCAATGATTGCTTGTCCCGTACCAGTTCTAACACCTCTTGTCGCGATGATCTCACGAACACGCAGTCCCGCCGATCACCCAGATACGATCGCCGTCACACCCAGACACGATCCTAGTTACCCACGCTCGAGTCTTTCAAGAGTCTCTCGAGTTTTCTCTCTTTTTTCACGATGAAACTTTCTGAAATTCTTTCTAAGTCTTTTCTTATGTTTCTCCACGTAAACACAAGGCAAAAGGTAAGTTTCTATCAAGAAACTACCCCGAAACCGCCTAGAAACCGCCAGATAACAGTTCCCGCTTTGTTTTCCGCGTCCAAAGCTTAGGATAACCGTTCCCGCACTTTTTCATTAAAACACGCGTCTTTGGTCCAATAACCGTTCCCAGCAAAAGGCCTTAGAACATTTCCAGCTCAATCCGACAGTTTACCTCAACTGTCCTGTCCAAATCTGACCGCAGTAACCGTCCTGTCCAAATCCGACCACGGTAACCGTCTTGTCCAAAATCAGACCGTGACTCTGAAAAATCCGCCCAGCTCGGATTTAACTGCCCAGCTCAGTTTTTCTTCTCTTATTCAACTCTCTCGGCCCAAACTGTCCATCCCGTCTCGGTCTCTTGTCCACGTCGGCCAAAACTGCGGAATACGGGTGTTACAATTCTCCCCCACTAGTTTGAGATTCGTCCCCGAATCTCCTTTCCTTTACCCTCATCTTCCATAAGCTTATCAAACCAGTTAGGAAACTCGGCTTTCATTCTTTCTTCGGGTTCCCAAGTTATCTCTTCATCCCCATCACAATCCCAAACAACTTGGATCATTTTTATTTTCTTTCTTCCTCTCGGCTTCACCTTCCTATCCAAGACTCGGACTGGTCTTCCTTCGATAGTCAAGTTCTCACGCAGATCCGAAGGTGGTTCAGTCATCATGTTGTTACCGTCCCTTATGCATTTCCTTAGCATGGAAACTCGTAAGCCACCGGACAGAATCGTTTCACAATCCTATACGGTCCCATGTACCTTGGGCTCAACTTAGCATTCTTTGTTGCCCGCTCTTGAGATAAACCATGTCGCCAACTTCAAATTCCAACACTTTACGACGCTTATCCGCATAACTTTTATGTCTATCCTGAGCTTCTTTCATCTTAAGCTTTAGGAACCTTATCCTTTTCGTGGTTTCTTCCAAAAATCTCGGCCAAAGATACTCCGCTCCCTTACTTGGGTCCAACAAAACGGAGTCTTACACGGCTAAGAGCATTGTTGAGTTGATCGTTTGGTATTGTATCATTTTCTTATGCATGTGTGTACAACCAAGTAGATGGGATGACCGTCTCACTGATTATATGTGATAATACTCACGTATCTCTTTTATCCATGTGATGCAGGTAAAAATAAAGTGTGATCGTGGAATCATGACTGGGAAGATGAGATGATCTAGCTTCTCAGTTGTGTGGCTTCTATGTTATATTTAGAATTTATAGTTGCTGGAGTAACGTTAGAATTGATAAGTTGATTCATGTTGGAATCTGGTTATGTGATTTATTGGAATTGTTGATTTCTTGTTGGTTATTGGATGATTATTGGCAATTGATTGGTTTAATGATTTCTAAGAATAATTCATGTTTTATTGGTTATGATTGTTCTGCAAGTTTGTTGATGTGAATTTAGCATGTTGAGATTTAGTATTTATGGGAATACTAATTCGATGCTATATAAAAAAAATGGGTCGGGTTGTTTCAAAAAATATAAGTAGTATATTTACAAATTCCTTTAAAAAAATATTAGTAGAAAATGAGTAATACATCATAACATTTGATCTTATTGTTGTAGAAATAATATTATGAATATATAGTAATTTTCACAAAAACCCAAATCAAATAAAATTTTTTTTTTCTTAGAGATATATGTTGATGTTGAATTTCATGTGAAGTATAATCCCGGTGTGAACACAAATACATGCACCACGATAAATCAAATACCCCCAAAATTAACTTGGTAACTATCACTACAAATCATATCTATTTAAAAATTTCTTTCTTTTTGCAACTTTTCTTACGAACTAGTTTTAATAATGATGTGAGGGTTACGGCTCCCCTAGGGTTAAAGCTCCCTCTCATAGGGTTTAGTTCCTTTTAATTTTTGAAAAAAATATTTGTTTAAAACGTTTGAATGCATTTATAGTAAGTATAAGTAGTTTTAAAAGATTGTTTAGAATTTTTTTTTAACTGTTAAAAATATATGTAGTATATCTATAAATTAAAAAAAAACAAACAGATATGGGTATAAGACGAGTATTATATCATAACTTTTTATCTTATTATCGTAGTAACCATACCGTGAATGTGTCGTCTTATTAAAAAATAGATATTGCTAGAAAACGAGAATTATATGTACTTTTTTTTTAGATATATGTTGATATTGAACATCATAAAAAGTATAATCGTGGCGTGAACATAAATTCATGCACCAAAATAAATCGAACACCATACAACTAACTCGGTAATTATCACTGAAAACTATTTCTACTAAAACCTTTATTTACTTTTGCTATGTTACATACAAACTATTTTTTATTCATCGTGTGAGGGTTAAGGCTCCCCTAGGGTAAAAGCTCTCTCTCTTAGGCTTGAGTTCCTTTTAATTTGTTAAAAGTTTATTTGTTTAAATGTTTTGAATACATTTATGGTAAGTTTCTATAGTTTTAAAAAATTGTTTAGAGCTTTTTTTTATTTACTAAAAATATAAGTAGTATATTTACTCAATTCTCTTTTATCAATTTTTGTTTTTTTTGTTTTTCGTTGAGAATTGTTTATGTACCTCAATTAGTATATTGTAAACAATTTGTTGACATTTATTTCGTTGAAGGACTTCCATCATCAAAGGGGTTTAACACCATTCTAGTGGTCGTAGACAAACTCATCAAGTATAGCCACTTCATACCGCTTAAACATCCGTTTACGGCTCCAAAGGTGGTTGAGGTTTTCATTCGAGATGTGGTGAATCTCCACGGGTTTCCAGAGATAGTGGTCCCAGATCGAGGCAGTGTGTTCCTTAGCAAATTCTTGACTGAGTTGTTCCATCTTCATGGGACAGATTTGAACTTCAACACATCTTATAATCCTCATACGGATGGACAAACAGAGATGGTAAACCACTGCTTGGAAACGTATTTTCGATGTTTTACAAATCAAAAACCTACCTCTTGGGTATAGTGGCTTCCGTGGGCAGAATATTGGTACAATACTTCTTATCACTCCTCCATTAAAAATACTCCATTCTATGCAGTCTATGGCAGGGAACCACCACGCTTACTGTGTTATGGTGATATCCCATCGATTAATGAACATGTGGAAGAGATGTTAAAGGACCGAGACAGTTTGTTAGTGGAGCTGAGGGAAAATATGGAGTTAGCACAAGCTAGGATGGAAAAAGAAAACAATAAACACCGGCGAGATGTAGAATTTCAGGTTGGACAATGGGTGTAGTTGAAGTTAAGACCTTATAGACAAGTTTCAGTTGCTAAGAGGGGAAATGAGAAGCTGTCACAAAGGTACTTTCATGTGAAGTATAATCCCGACGTGAACACAAATACATGCACCACAATAAACTGAATACCCCCAAAATTAACTTGGTAACTATCACTAAAAATCGTATCTATTTAAAACTTTCTTTCTTTCTGCAACTTTACATACGACCCAGTTTTAATTTATTGTGTGAGGGTTAAGGCTCCGTTAGGGTTAAAGCTCAATGTTTTTAATTTATTTATAGTAAGTATAAGTAGTTTTAAAAGATTGTTCAGAACTTTTTTTAAGTGTTAAAATATATGTAGTATATCTATAAATTTTAAAAAACAAACAGATATGGGTATAAGACGAGTATTATATCATAACTTTTTATCTTATTATCGTAGTATCCATACCGTGAATGTGTCGTCATATTAAAAAATCAGATATTGGTAGAAAACGAGAATTATATGTACATTTTTTTTAGATATATGTTGATATTGAACTTTATCAAATGTATAATCGTGGCGTGAACATAAATTCATGCACCAAAATAAATCAAACATCATTCAATTAACTTGGTAATTATCACTTAATTATGTCTACTAAAATCTTTATTTACTTTTGCTATGTTACATACAAACCATTTTTTATTGATCGTGTGAGGGTTAAGGCTCCCTAGGGTAAAAGCTGCTTCTCTTAGGGTTGAGTTCCTTTTAATTTGCCAAAAGTTTATTTGTTTAAATATTTTGAATACATTTATGGTAAGTTTCTATAGTTTTAAAAAATTGTTTAGAGCTTTTTTATTTACTAAAAATATAAGTAGTATATTAACTCAATTCTTTTATCAACTTTTGTTTGTTTTGTTTTTCGTTCAGAATTGTTTAGGTACCTCCACTAGTATATTGTAAACAATTTGTTGACATTTATTTGTTTGCGTTAGTTTGTTAATTAGTATAATTTTTTTTTGTTGGCTGTTACACCAAATTTCCCTTTTTTTAAATAATGTATATAGAAAACTAGATTAGGACCCATGTTAATACGCGGATAGTCATATTAAAAATTATTCATATAAATATTTAAGTTTTAGTCATAACCCGTTGAATTATTAAAATATTTTGAAATATTATTTAAATACGGATCTTAAAATCATTAGATATGAATTTTTATCTTACCTTTCATGTCCTAATTCATATATTGCACGTAATATATATATATACATGTGTAATTGAATTGATATTCTTATCGGTAATGAATGTATACTACTAATTATGTGATAAAGTCGAATTCAAATAATATAGAGTTAAATTAGACAAAAATAAAGTTCATGTTAATAATCTCATAAAACCTATAAAGTTATTTTAATAGTAAATATATTGTTAATATCCTTTCAACTTGTATCATTTTCATTTTATACGATTTTTTCTAATTTAAGTCAAAAATTTTCATTTTTTCTGGTATTCTATAATTACATTCAAAAATATGTTTATTTATTTTTTGTGTTTTTTAACATGGTTTGCATATCTTAAACTTTTAAATTTAGATTTTCATATCTTTTCTAATTATATTTTATTTTTTCAGTTTATGGATCCTCTTTTGTTTTATCATTCGTCTTTTTTTTTTATTTTCTCTATATATTTTTAATGACTTATTTCTTTCTAAATTACAGCTTTTCAATATCTATTCTCTCTACTATTTGTTGTTTTATGACTTATATTCTCTTGATTTTTTTTATATAATTAGTGTTGACTATTAATTTTTTTTAATTAGTTTAGACTATTAGAAAATTACTGTTTTTCAATTTGTTGTTCGATTTTTTTAAACGATTTATAATCTCTCGATTTTCATCTTTAATTTTTTTTTTTAAATTTGTTTTTATTATTAGTAATTTTTTCTTCCCTAATTTAATTAAGAATATTAAAAAATTATTGTTTTTCTAATTAGTATGTCTTATTAGAAATTTTCCTGTTTTTATTTGGTTAGTTCCTTAACAATTTTTTTTTAGTTTTCCATTTTTAATTTTATTTATTCTTAACTAATTTTAAAATTTAACACATGTCTATATCTCAATCGATATTAGACACGTGTCGCGATCTCGTTAGTTACAATTTTGCTTACGTGTCGCGCTCTCATCGAACGCATATAACTTTATATAATAAGATGTAATATTTATTTTCTTATTATATTATTTTATATTTTATTAAATTATCAATTTATTATATTTATCTCATACTAAAATTTTCTCATATACGTTATTATATTAGGAAAATGAAATTTATAATACGACATCTCTTTTTGTCTTTTACTATTTCACTAATTTGAATTGGAAATAATGTATTTTATAATATAATAAGATTAGAAATATTACCTATTTTAGTATAATGAATTTTCTTTTTTGTTAATTAGTCCATAATTTTTGTCTAAGATATATTTTTTATTTTAATTTTTAAAATTTTGTTATTATTGACATATGTCACAATCTAAATTAACAATTACATATGTCGCGATCTCGTAAGTTAGAATTTTGCTTATGGTCAAGCTATCATCATGGGCATTCTAGTTTATATAATAAGTTTCTGGTTTACATAATAAGATCCAGTCTGTAATATCAACACATAACCGGCCTTTAGCTCGGAAATCCAGCTGGGGAAACCGAAGATAACCGGAAACCCAGCCTTGGGAAACCGAAGATAACCGGCCTTTAGCTCGGCGGAGAGATCCGCACTTATATTTTCCCCCAATTTATCGACAACAAAAGAAAAAAAAAAGTGATTAATAATTCCCCAATTCATTCTCACTTCGTCTTCTACACGAGAGATCGTGAGATTCTCGATTGTCTTCTCCTCTACGAACTTGGCGCAGGTAAAGTTTGCTTCTTTCTCCCTCTTACGAATCTTTCGTTGATTCTAGATACTAGGGATTATCTAATCGAGCTTTTCGGAGATTTTTGGGCTTCGATACTAGGGTTGATTGAGTCGATCTGTTTAGAAGAATCTTCGACTTTGATACTAGGGTTTATCTAATCGAGCTTGTGGGAGATTTTTGGGCTTCGATACCAGGGTTTATTGAATCGATTTTTCAGAAGAATCGGACTTACTCCTTGTTTCTTTCCTTTTCAGTTATGGGGCTCTTGAATTGGATCTTTGGGGCGAAAAATAATGAAAATGAAGAGCACCTTCTAGAATCTGCACTCTCTCATATAGATGGAGATGTGGGTCGACACGAGATTAAGTTGGAAAGTGTATATATGAAAATCCAATCTTATCAAGAGAGAGCAAAGAGAGAGATTCAACAAGGAAACGAAGAAGCAGCAATTTATGCACTTAGACGTAAAAAGTTGTATGAAAACGAAGCACAAATCATACAAGACTTCATGTATTTCCTTGAAACCCAAAGGTTCAACATTATAGATGCCATCGTGTGTAATGCACTTTCCATGTCAACAAACCTGGTGGCAGAAGCTAAACTGAGGGAAGATCATAAAAGTGTGGAAGATGAAGTACGCTCAGAACTCTTGGCTGTAAAAACCGCTGTGGTCGAGGTAAACTTCTAAGTTTGTTCTTTATTCCTGTATATATTTGGATTGTTATTTGGAAATCCTTGACATAGGATTCAATGTGAAATTTTATTCTCCCAGGAGAACTCTAGAAAAGAAGAACAAGACTTGGTTCGAAGTTTTAGCAGAGACACTGATGCTGGTTGATAGATTAAGAGTTCCTTTGGCTTTCATGAGGAAGAAGTCAAGATCCAAAGATAGAAGAGCAGGTAATTGGAAGAAGAAGAAGATACGGGGAGACAAAGAGAATTGTGGCCAAGTATCAAAGTGGGAGAAAGAGAGAATTGTAGTTGAGAAAGAGGCTTTAATATCTACAATAATTCTCAATGCTATGTCGTTTAACTTAAAGAACATGTGAGTTGTATTTAAAAGGGGATCCTATGGTTTTCTTATCAAAGAAACTACATTATCATATTTCCTAAATCTGTTTCTCCTTCTCTTCTATTTTTCTTCTCTTCCCTTACTCTGATTTCTCTGTTCGAAACTGTTCTTCTCGTCAAACTCGTGTCGATCGACAGAGATTAGTCATGTCGATCGACATAGACCTCTCTGGAATTTCTTCTTGTGTTTGGAAGCCCCGTGTCGATCGATAGGGGTAGGTAGTGTCGATCGACACAGACTCTTCTGTTCGACTCCGACTTTATCTCTTCAGCTCTTCTTTCCTTGATGCTCCAAAACGCTCCAAAAGCTTCCATTAAACTCCAATCGTCCTTTAACCTACAAAGACTCAAAAGGACTCGAAAATACCAAAAAGACTCTATAAAAAGTATTTATATCATGGTTGAAAATGAGTAAAAACCATGCTATATCAAGTACCAATATATATATGAATAAACCGAATAGAGACACCAACCCCTAGCCAAGTCCAAGTGAACATGTGACAACACAGGTTGAAATCAGAACAGCAAGCGGAAGTCTCTTAGACGAGAAAATCAACTCACAAGCCCACTGAGGTAGCTATTTCTCTTTGAGGAGCTTTCACACTCTGAACAACTCAGGGTAGTCTTCACATCAACATACATGTTTGTTGGGGTCGGTTTTCACCCGCTCAATGTCAATGTCCAAAGTGTGATCGACATGAGAAACGCCCCCAGGACTCTTAACGCCTAAGACTATGCAGCCCCTAAGTCATTTCGGGAAATGGAGTAGGTGATCACGTCAGGGCTTCGAGTCCGCAAATGGCGTCACCAAAGACCGGGCATGGAACGACGTTGATGACTCCCTGCAGGTGCCACCGACGACCCAGAGAGGAGGTAACACCGATGGCCCTTCTACTCGCAACAATGCCAGAGACATCTGGGTATCAGCAACGTCACACTGCCCGCGACGTCTTCTCTGGCGCCGCTGACCTTGGTTGCCCATGACGTCCTCTCCGCCACCGATGTCATCAGTGCCTGCGACGACATTGGCTGCCCGTGATGTCCTCTCCACCACCGATGTCATTAGCACCCGCGACGACATTGGCTGCCCGTGATGTCCTCTCCGCCACCGATGTCATCAGTGGTCGTGACGATGTTGGCTAACGGAAACTCGCGAGACAACAAAAAAAACCAGAGGGCCTCCCGCGCAAGGAGCCCAGCTTGGTAACGAAGCCCACTTCGATACAACCGACATAAGGAAAAGGGAATCCACGAGGACTTAGGAAGAGTTAAGATTATCTCTTAGAAAAAAGGCTGAGCCGACTTAGGGGACTATATATATGAATGTAAAACCCTTGTAAATGTATCCGCTACTTGGTTCACAAAGACTTTTACAGCAATAACATACTTCTCTTTGCTCATCGTTTTCGTAGCTTTGCATAGAAATATCTACCTCTTCTCGAAACCCATACAAATCTAATTGTGCTTGTTTCGACTCCCACAATTTGGCGCCGTCTAAGGGGAACAAGAGAATTTCTGACACAAAAAAGCTATGCCGCACACCAGATCTAAGAAGATGACCGGCGAAGAGAACAAATCAAGCAGCAGCACCGAGCAATCCTCATCTAAAAGAGTCCACGAAGAGGAAGAGACCTCCGTTAAAGCCCCTGCTACCAATGACGCAGCTAACCCAGGAGACATGACCGAGGTCAAGCAGATGCTGCAAACGCTCCTCAAAGAGGCGCATGAGCAAAAGAAGTACAACGAGGCAATGACGAACAAGCTCCAAGCGCTCTCGCGGAGAAAGCGCAGGAGGTCCGAAGCCGCCGGACTTAGGGGTCAATTCGACCCACACCGCCCTAACTTCTCCACGCCGTGAACCGCGTGGAGAAATCAAGGCAACTTGCCTCCGCGATTGGAATCTGACAAAACTCCCGAGCACGCCGTGGAGATCTCGGACGAGGAACAACCAGCTCCTCGAAGGCATGCGCGAACCGACACTGCAGGGGTCAACCCACGAGAGCCACGCGCGTCAGAGAGTCGGACTGGGTCATCATGCTCATGGACGGAGACCATGCAAGACACTTCGGGGTACGATAACAAACCCAACGCCCAAGGCGAAGGAAGACCCTCCATAGCGGAGCAGCACAAGAGGGAGCAAGAGCGCAGGGCGCTAAAATGCTCCGGAGATGCGGAGATCGCTGCAGTAAAAGCCCAGATGAAGAGGGTCATCTCCGACCTGAGGACTACCCAGTCGCAGGTGCACCGAAGCTCGGGAAGGGCACCTGGTGTCGCCTATGTACTCGAAAAGGCACAGAACACGCCCTTTGCTGAGAGTATCGCAAGGGAAAAAATCTCTGACCCCAGAAGAATCAAGCTTCCAATCTACGACGGACCCTTCAGACCATCCGATGGAGTTTGAAATGGCTTTAGGGAGGGCAAACTTCAGAGAAGCCGAAAAGGACATCGGCTACTGCAAGCTGTTCGTGGAGAGCCTCAAAGGGCCTGCCCTCCAATGGTTCTACAAGTTGGAGAAGAACTCGATCCACACCTTCCATCAACTCTTGGAGATGTTTGTGCAGCATTACAACATCTTCGCAAAACGGAAGATCTACGATGCAGAGTTGTTGAAGAATCGACAGGGAGAGAGTGAAAGTCTACGGTCTTTCATGACAATGTTTAAGCACACTCTGTTAAAGGTGGACGGTATCAGAAACACGTCCGCGCTTGAGGCCTTGATAGGAGCGCTCTGATGCCCATCTCCTTTCTAGCAGGAATTGACTATGAACCCGCCGACAACCATTCAAGACGCTCTTCATCGGGCTATAGATTTTGCTCGAAGCGAAAAAGAAGTTTGCGCCAAGAGGGGCGGAAAGGCTAAGCAAACAAGTGAGCTCGCTCAGGCTGTGACCCCCGCTGCACCAAAGAAAGGCAATCCAATCTTCATCCAGTATGAAGGAGGATCCACAAGAGCTCATAACTACCAAGTGGAATCATCGGATTATGGCCGAGGTCAAGGCCGCGGACGAGGTCGCGGCAGAGGAAACTACACATGGGTCAGAGATCCAAAGGAGTACGACGAGAAGCTGTACTGCGAGTTCCACAAGACCAGTGGGCACTCAACTGCGAAGTGACGCGAGTTGGGAAGACAACTGATAGCTAAACTCACTGGCGGCACTCTAAAGGGCGACATCAGCTTGTCGGACTTTAAGCCAGAAGAGGTGAAGGCTCCTGTTAACACCGAGCCACAGACGGAGAACCCCAAGCGCCAGCGCCGCGATGGCAACCCAGAAAACGGGAACCCTCAAGATACCATCTACATGATAATGGGGGGGATTACAGTACTGTCCTGACAACGTTCCTGCGATCGAAGCATACTAGCAACGCGCTGAAGTCAGCGCCAACATATCTACTTTAGAAAAGCCAAAGCTTGCCAGCGTCCTATCACCTTCGACGAGTAGGATGCTGAGGGTCTCGACTATCCACACAACGACCCTCTGGTGATCAACCTTACTGTCTTCGACTTTAACGTTGCTCAGGTCCTCATTGATACCAGCAGGTCAGTGGACGTCATCTTCAAGGATACGCTGGAACGAATGAAGGTTGATCTATCCACAATCAGAGGACAACCAAAACCGATTACATGCTTCTCAGGAGAGACAACCATGACAATGGGGACAATTCGCCTACCTGTCCAAGCTGGCAACGTCAAGAAGATGGTCGATTTCACAGTATCTGACCACCCTGCTATCTACAACATGATTATGGGAACCCCCTAGCTCAATCAGATGAGAGCTGTTCCTTCGACATACCACCTATACCTCAATTTCCCATCAAACCACGGCGTAAAAACAATATGGGAAAACCAAAAGGATTCTCACATGTGCTTCCTGGCTGAACATAAGCTGCGTAACCTCGAGAGCAAGAAAGACGACGACTGCGCATCACAGGGGCAGCAAAAGAGAGCGAGAACCGGCCCTGCTCAGGTCAAAGACCTGACCAACCTTCTATAGCAGTTACAGATTGTAGACAAAGGGCGGCCTACCTGCGAACCTGTAATTTCTGTTTGTATAGACGAGCAACACCCAGAGAGGTGTGTCGAAATCGGAGCATCCCTTGATGAAGAACTTAAGAAGCAGCTAGTAGCTTTCCTTCAGAGGAACATCAATACCTTCGCCTGGGCCGCGGAAGACATGCCCAGGATATATATTAACATTGCTAGCCATGAACTCAATGTTGACCCAACATTCAAACCGGTGAAGCAGAAGCGGAGAAAGCTAGGACCGGAACGAGCCAAGGCAGTGCAAGACGAAGTCGAAAAACTCCTCCGAGTTGGGTCAATAACCGAAGTCAAATACCCTGACTGGCTTGCCAACCCAGTCGTGGTAAAGAAGAAAAATGGCAAGTGGCGTGTCTGCGTGGACTTCACAGATCTTAACAAAGCATGCCCAAAAGACAGTCTCCCTCTACCTCATATCAACCGCTTAGTGGAAGCGACCGCGAGAAACAAGCTCTTAAGCTTCATGGATGCCTTCTCTGGATACAATCAGATTCTGATGGCTCCTGAAGACCGCGAGAAAACAGCATTCATTACAGATCGCGGCATCTACTGCTATAAGGTGATGCCATTCGGCCTGAAGAACGCTGGTGCGACATATCAAAGACTCGTGAACAGAATGTTCAAGGATCAGCTTGGGAAGACTATGGAGGTCTACATCGATGACATGCTAGTGAAGTCCCTCGAAGAGAAAGACCACGTCCCTCACTTGGAAGAGTGTTTCAACCAGTTGAACCTTCATAACATGAAGCTGAACCCGACGAAGTGCAGATTTGCTGTCACTTCTGGAGAATTCCTTGGATATCTGGTTACTCATCGGGGTATCAAAGCCAACCCGAAACAGATCGACGCACTCATCCAGATGGCGTCGCCTAAGAACAAACGCGAGGTGCAGAGGCTGACTGGGAGAGTGACTGCGCTCAACCGTTTCATCTCACGTTCCACTGACAAGTGCCTTCCTTTCTACAACACGTTGCGCGGAAACAAATAGTTCGAGTGGTCTGAGAAGTGTGAAGAGGCTTTCCAGCAGCTGAAGGAATACATGGCAACGCCGCCTATCCTCGCCAAGCCAGTCACTGGCGAACCGCTCTTCCTCTACATCGCCGTCTCTGAAACAGCTGTCAGCGCCGTTCTCGTGCGAGAGGAGCGAGGTGAGCAGAAACCCGTTTTCTACGTCAACAAGACCCTTACAGATGCTGAGACAAGATATCCTCAACTAGAGAAGCTGGCACTGTCCGTCCTCATGGCGTCACGAAAGCTAAGGCCGTACTTCTAGTCTTACTCTATCATCATCCTTAGCACCTTCCCACTGCGCTCAGTTCTACACAGCCCAAGTCAATCTGGCAGGTTGGCTAAGTGGGTTGTAGAACTCAGTGAGTATGACATCGAGTACAAAGGGCGAACTTGCAACAAATCACAAGTGTTGGAGGACTTCCTCATCGAAATCCCAGAGGACAAAGATTCAAAGGAAGCACAACCTGGGATCTGGGAATTATACGTCGACGGCTCGTCTTCAAAGCACGGTTCTGGAGTAGAAATACGCTTAGCCTCGCCAACAGGAGAAGTCCTGGAACAGTCATTTCGTCCGGGTTTCAAGGCTTCTAACAACAAAGCAGAGTATGAAGCCCTCATCACTGGCATGCACCTCGCCCAAGGGCTTCGAATAGAGCACGTTCACGCATTCTGCGATTCACAACTAGTTTCTAGCCAGTTCAGCGGCGAGTATGCAACTAAGGAGGATCGCATGGAAGCTTATTTGAAGATACTGAAGGGCCTTGCCTCGACATTCACAGAGTTTACACTAACAAGAATCCCCCGAAGGGAAAATGTTGATGCAGATGTACTGGCCAACCTGGCCTCCGCGTCAACATCTCCAGGAGATCCAACGCTGAAACGAGTTATTCCCGTCGAGTTCATTGAATTTCCTAGCATCCAACCTGACACAACCCTCGCTATCTCTACGCGATCTCAAGTCGCTAAGCGAGCAAGCACCGTTGCCGAGTCATTGGGGAAAGGTGCCGCCGACGTCGCGATGACAAAAGCTGCCGAAGACTACAACATCGATGACCCGACATCTCCAACCGCCGACATCCCTGCCTCTGACGTCCCTGCCATTGACGTCCCTACCTCCGAGGACCCGATGTCTCCAACCACCGAGGTTATCACCGATGGCGCAGGGCACCACGGCGACCCCTCGACCGGTCCCATTGCCCAAGACAATCCTTCTCCAATGGATGAAGATGTTGAAGAACCCAAGTACGGCTGTGATAAAGCATGGATAGACCAGATACGTGACTACATTGTCGACGGAAAGCTGCTCGATAGCAAGTGGGCAGCCCGCAAGCTACAGAAGCAAGCCGCTCGATACCTCCTTCTTGACGGTAGCATCTTCAGATGGGGATTCTCTGGCCCCCTTCTCACTTGCGTGGAAGGACAGGAGGCTAGACAGATAATGGAGGAAGTTCATGGCAGATCTTGTGGCAATCATTCAAGAGGCAAAGAGTTGGCAATCAAGATCAAGCGACATGGTCACTTCTGGTCTACTATAGTAGGCAATTGCGTCAAATTTTTGGCCAAGTGCAAAAAATGCCAGCGCCATGCTCCAAAGATTCATCAGCCTACCGAAATGCTCTCTTCTGTCACTTCTCCCTACCCATTCATGAGATGGGCAATGGATATCATTGGACCACTGCATCCCTCAAAGTAGAAGCGTTTCTTACTTGTGCTAACGGACTACTTTTCAAAATGGGTCGAAGCAGAAGCCTTTGCCAGTATCAAGGACGCCCATGTTGAGAGTTTCGTCTGGAGAAACATCATATGTCGTCATGGGATCCCTTACGAAATCGTTACAGACAATGGTTCCCAGTTCGTCTCCAACCGGTTCGAGACCTTTTGTGCGAACTGGAAGATTCGAATTAGCAAATCTACGCCTCACTACCCCCAAGGCAATGGTCAAGCAGAAGCAATCAACAAGAAAATCTTTGACGGTCTTCGAAAGCGCTTAGATGAAAAGAAGGGTCGATGTGCCGATGAGCTCGAAGGCGGCTTATGGTTACACCTCACCACTCCCCGTAGAGCAACAGGCGAATCCCCATTCGCGCTTGTCTATGGGACAGAATGCGTGATTCCATCAGAGGTCCGCTCACCTGGAGTGCGATGTCAACTCCTACCCGCAAACTTTCTCCTAGATGAGTTGGATTTCATGAATGAAAAACGTGATCAAGCGCTCATAAGGATAACCAACTATCAAAACGCAGCCTCCAGATATTACAACTCCAGAGTCCGTGAGAGGCATTTCTGCGAGGGTGATTTAGTATTGCGTGAAGTATTCCAGAATATAGCTGAGCGGAACGCTGGCAAACTCGGAGCTAACTGGGAAGGGCCTTACAAAGTCACCACCGTCGTCCGCCCAGGTGTCTACGAACTAGCCACCATGGCAGGCACACCCATCCTCCACTCTTGGAACGCAAAGCATTTGAAGAGATACTATCACTAGTTCCCTTTAACGGCTATTGCCATGAACTACGAGGCGACTTGATCCCTGCAAAAGGTACATAGGCAGCCTATCTCAGGACGGGTTCAGTTGCCCCCCTCCGTCAAAAGGGGGGGGAGTATGTGCTTTCACAGCTTATCTCCGTACGAGTCCAGTTGCCTCCTCCGTCCAAAGGGGGGGGAGTGGGGTACCCATACTCCTATCTTTTGCAGATTATTTGCTGCAAACATCCAACACGTGACATAAGTCTCATTGCCGACTTAGTCAGCTACGCCTTCGACGGGCTGTTCAAAGCTAACACCAGCAAACGCGTTTCACGACCGTTATTGCTGCCCACAGCAACGATGTGTGGACTCGAACACCATAACATCTACCATCGGATCCCGAGCGCGCTATATAAATACTAATGTTCAGCATGGGGTGGATGAACCCAACTGATCATTCAAAAACCCAACAGCATCGTTGGTAAAAAGCAGCTGCCAATGGTCATTCAGTTTATAGACCGAATAATCATTCACGAAACCCAGCAACACGTTGGTAAAAGCAAGAGGTGTGTTCGCCCTCGGACAGACGTGTTCAGAGAGCAACACCATTCCACAAACCCAACAGCAACGTTGGTAATAGCAAGGCGCAAACATAATTGCGACTTCCCTACCATGCGCTCATGACGTGGAGCACTTTAGAGTGCAGAGAGACATCTCCGGCGAATGCCATTGCTCTAAAAAATTCTCAAGATTTATCAGAAAACAAAACGAGCTAAGTTCATAAGAGATGCAAGAAACCAAAGCCGCAGTCGTTATCGCCATGCATCCACTACAATGCAAGGTAAACACAATCATAGTGCGGATACAAACCATCCAACGCCGCTAACAAAAGACATGGGTAACAACAGCCGAAAACCTAATGAATGTCATAAGCAAAAACAACAAAATAAGCTAAATCTAAAACAGGAGGTTCACTCATCAATCTCCTCATCATCCACATCGTCGCCCTCATCGTCAGTGGCGACCACCGCACGGTCATCACCGGCAGCGGCATAAGCTTCAGGAGCTTCAGGAGTCCCCAGTACCCTCCTCGCTTTCGCAATAAGATCCGCAAACACATTGCGGGCATCGTAGATTGGGGCTTGTCGCTGGTACAGATCCTCGATCTCATCTTTCAAAACTGGAGGATCCGGTTTTTGAAGGATTCCAATGAACTCCAGATTCGCATCAATCTTGGCGAGGTCTAACATGTCATTCTTGGCCTTCCCATCGATCTTTGAAAGCAGCTTAGAGAGTTCGGTGACGCGTCCGTCGAAATCGCAAGTCATCTCATCTCTCGCCTTGGCAACACCCTCATCAAATCTAGCATCTTGGTGATCATGAACAAACTCCAGCTGACTCTTCAACAAAGCCATGTCGGCCTTGTCCTTGGCACGCCCCGACTCGACCTCCGCCAACTTCATACCCAACTCCCTTTCACTCCTCTTCGTAGAAAGAATGCCGCTCTCAAGATCCTATTTCCGTCGGGTGAGCTCATCTTACTTCGACTGTAAGGCAATGTTCAGATGGAGAAGGAGCTGCTCAAAGTAAATAAAGGAAAGGAGATGTAATGACAAGACAAAAGAGGCTAAGTCATGAATAACATATAATAAGAGAAGGGAGTCGAAACCTCGGAAGCCTTGGACTTCGTTAACGCATAGGTCTCCTCGCGAAGCAATCCGCTGGCAGGCGGAAAGACGCACCTAGAAGCCGAAGGCCCAACAGAGGCCGCAACATCATGCCCAAGCGGTGCTGCCCTCTTAGGCACAGGGGCGTACCCACTCTCGGCCTCTTCGGGGGAGTGTCTTCAAAGACATTGTCCCCTTTGCCTCTGGAAAGATGAGCTCTCTTGAAGGACTGGTCTTGCCGTCTTGAGACCTCTTCGGGAGTAAGGGAAGAAGAGGGGCGACACGAGACCGACAAGGCGGGCATCCTCGGTGCTGCTCTCGTCGGGGCACTCATCGGGGCTCTCGCCCATGACGATGATGTCATCGACGCCGCGGCCGTCGGTGCTGCGGTCTTCGTCTTTGCCATCGCTGTTGCAGCCTTCGCCTTTGCTATCTCCGCTCAGTGACGAGATGATAATCTCTTCTCGCCTCGACCAAGAATCTTTCCCGGAACGACCGCGACGGAAAGGGCTCTCTCGATCCTCCGGGAGCTAAACGACCTGCACCAATGGCCTTGTCCGGAGGAAAGAACCCTATGCACGATGATAGCAATGTTGGCGCCAATCACGGGAAGCACCGGCTTCACTACAAAAACCAACATGTGAGAAACACTCCAAAAAAAAACACTACAAATGAAGAAGAGCTAGGTTTTAGTCACCTCGTCACGCCCACTTCGCCTCAACAAGGGCAGCACAACCGGCTTCAGCGGTCCTTTCCGAAATCTCAGCTAAGAAGAAGCAATCCTCAAAGTGCTCGTCTTTGCGAGGGAACTGTCGATGAGTCTCCGGCCCGCCACGGGAGTACTGCTATACTTAAGCTCCTCCTTCCGACCGCGGGTCCGGAACTCCAGCAAGTAAGATAGATGCTCGATACTGATCTCGACGCCATGCTCATAGCTTAGCACATAGAGGCCAACGAGATGTCTGAGGCCCATCAGATTGATCTGAGCGAGGATGACATGGTTCGCTGCCAGAAAACGAAGGAGGCATCCGGGCACCAAAAACCAGAGCACACACTGGTCAAAAAACTTCTCATACAGAGTAAAGTACGAGTCACCGCTTTAGAGTTGTAGAGACTCAGCAGTCGAAAGGGTAGATCCTGGGGGATCTGGACGAGTCACCGCTTTTCTTTTCTTCTTAGCCGTCGTCGTTTGATCAACCTCAACACACGCGTCGTCACCATCTCGCTCAACGCTACGAGCTCACGAGTAAAGCGAAGATGAAGAGGACGACGATAGCGATGCATCAGCGGAACCAGGCGGAAGTAGTAGGTCCTCATCATTTAGAAGAATTGAGACGCCATCATCCTCACTTCGGGTCCTCGAGTCTTCATCACCAGCATCCCCACTTCGGGTCATCGGCACCAACACCGGGGCGCCAGAGACATCGGTGACGCCAATCGAGTCATCGACGTCAGAGAGGCAACGCCTCGAGGAAACAACCTTGTTACGATGACGAATCCTCAGTGATAGGCGTCCGCAATGGATCTTCCAGCGACTCAACGGGTCATCGATGACATCACGGTCATCGGCGGCATCAGGGTCATCGGCGGCATTAGGGTCATCGGCGGAATTAGGGTCATCGACGGCATCAAGGTCATCGGCGTCGCGACCTTTGCTGAAGACATCGGCGTCGACCCTTGCTGCAGACATCGGTGTCACGGCCTCAGACATCGGCGCCATTGTCTTCGCCGAAGTCGTCGTGGTCGAACTCTCGCCAAAGGCGACGACACCGCGACCTTTGCCGAAAACATCGCGTCAAGTGAAGACATCGGCGCCACGGTCTTCGCTGGAACCGTCGTGGGCAAACTCTCGCCAAAGGCGACGGCGTCGCGACCATAACCCCCAACGCGGTCATCGGTTCCGCCCATTCCAACAGAGCCGAGCTTCGTCTTATCCATAACCTCAAAATCACCTACACACATAAAATTTGAAGATCAAAAATCAACAATTAACCAAGAACAACATCATTCATCTTCAATGAACAAAATCCAAAGAAGAACCCTAAGCATGTATCCCCAAACCAAAGCTCTTTCCATCAATAATCAAGCACAAGATCAACGAAAACCAAGGATTTAATGATTCCTCTTAGCAATTAACATGTAGCAAAGCTTGTTCTTTGTGGGTATCTAGATCTACAAGTTTGGGTTTTCCAAAAAATGAGGAGCCATGGGAATCTAGGAGACTTATGCAAAGAGATCAACAAGGGCACTCACCAAAGAGAAGAGAGGGGCAATGATGGCAGCCGGTCGTCGGTGGTCTCTAGGCGGCGGCGGCGGAAATGGGGAGAAGAAGAAGGTGAAATGAAAGACCCTAGAAGGAGAAGGAGAAGGGAGAAGAAGAAGAAAAAAGTAAAAATAAAAAAAAATAAAAAATAAAAAATATATTTTTGTTTCTTTTCAGCGGGCCCCGGCCTCTTCAACAGCACTATTGTTTCCGGAAATCGTTTTCCCGCTGCCTAAGGCATCGTAGACATCTCTGATCAGAACACGAAATCTTAAAATCTTCATAAAGCACATGGAGTCTTAAAATTTCCAGCGCAAAACAAATATGTAAGTTTCGTCTCCTATCACAGTGATAACGGCTTTTGCAGTCAAAGCACTGCACTCACAAAGCCGACACACTCTAAAGGCTCGGGCTTACAGCATCACGCTATCTTCGTCTTGACGACATCCAGACTTTGAACATCAACCCCAATAAGTCTTAACTCGATACTATTATCACTAACACTAACGAGCTGGGGGGCTAACTGTTGGGGTCGGTTTTCACCCACTCAACGTCAATGTCCAAAGTGTGATCGACATGAGAAACGCCCCCTAGGACTCTTAACGCCTAAGACTATGCAGCCCCAAAGTCATTTCGGGAAACGGAGTAGGTGATCACGTCAGGGCTTCGAGTCCGCAGACGGCATCACCAAAGACCGGGCATGGAACGACGTTGATGACTCCCTGCAGGTGCCACCGACGACCTGGAGAGGAGGTAACACCGATGGCCCTTCTACTCGCAACAATGCCAGAGACATCTGGGCCTCAGCAATATCACACTGCCCGCTACATCTTCTCTGGCACCGATGACCTTGGCTGCCCGTGACGTACTCTCCGCCGCTGATGTCATCAGTGCCCGCGACGACATTGGCTGCCCGTGACGTCCTCTCCGCCACCGATGTCATCAGCGCCCGCGACGACATTGGCTGCCCGTGATGTCCTCTCCACCACCGATGTCATCAGTGGTCACGACGATGTTGGCTACTGGAAACTCGCGAGACAACAACGAAGACCAGAAGGCCTCACGCGCAAGGAGCCCGGCCTGATAACGAAGCCCACTTCGACACAACCGACATAAGGAAAAGGGAATCCGCGAGGACTTAGGAAGAGTTAAGATTATCTCTTAGAATAAAGGCTGAGCCGACTTAGGGGACTATATATATGAATGTAAAAACCCTTGTAAAGGTATCCGCTACTTGGTTCACAAAGACTTTTACAACAAGAACATACTTCTCTTTGCTCATCGTTTTCGTAGCTTCGCATAGAAATCTCTACATCTTCTCGAAACCCTTACAAATCTAATTGTGCTAGTTTCGAATGCCACAATGTTTAGACTTTGTTAAGTCATAACAGATGATATAGAAAGTCCCCAACCAAATTTGTTTATCAATTTTGAGTAAGAGACAAGGTTGAGTCTCATTTCTTTTCCCTCTTCTTTTTTTCTTTTCCTTTTCTTTTCTTTTCTTTTCCTTTTCTTTTCCTTTTCTTTTCTTTTGAACCCAACAAAAAAGAGCAGAAGGAGACAAGAAGGGAAAAAGAAATCAAAACTGAACATGTATGATGAGCAGCTCCTTTTCTGAGTAGTCTTGCCAATGAGAGGTTTTGAGGGGTGATTTGACCAATGGATTAAAACACACATGCCATCCTGAAACAAACATGTACCACACAACCACTAAACCAGTCCAGGACTTAGTGCTCACACAGAGCAAGATGAGATTTTGACTTTGCAACCATTTTTGAAAACAGAGTTTTGATAAACTTTCTTACAGACCAATCATTAGAACAAATCAGTGTGCCTTCAACTAGACAACGCCTAGCAAACTCAAAAATCAAATGGTGCTTAGTACAAGTATACTCAATTCTCATTTTGGTTTGACAGTTCAACAGACACCACGCAAGACACAAGCAATCCAGCAAAGAGAAGGATACAACAGAAGTCATACCCTAGTCAACCAGAGTCTGTGTCTTCCAAGTTCACACTTCACACCTTGGTTCCATACTCAACTGAGTAAGAAGGAGTTTAACAACCCACTGCTCCTTTATCTATTCCTTTGCATCCATGGCATGACATTTCTATGGACTTCGTTGTAGGATTGCCTAGGACTAAAACAGGTAAGGACTCTATATTTGTGGTTGTTGATAGGTTTTCTAAGATGGCTCATTTCATTCCATGCCATAAGACTGATGATGCCATAAATGTTGCTAGTTTATTCTTTAAAGAGGTTGTATGTTTGCATGGCATGCCTAAGTCCATAGTTTCTGATCGTGACACTAAGTTCCTTAGCAATTTATGGAAAATATTATGGTCTAAGTTATGAACTAAGTTGTTATTCTCTACTACTTGCCACCCACAAACTGATGGGCAAACCGAAGTAATTAATAGGACTTTGTCTACACTTTTGAGAGCCTTGATTAAAAAGAACCTTAAAACTTAGGAAGAATATTTGCCTCATGTAGAATTTGCTTATAATCATGCTATACATTCTGCTTCTAAGTTTTCACCATTTCAAATTGTTTATGGGTTCAATCCCATCTCTCCTTTGGATTTAATGCCTTTACCTTTGAGTGAAAGAGTTAGCATTGATGGGCAAAAAAAGGCAGATTTGGTAAAACAGATTCATGAGAAGGCGAGGCTCAACATCAAAGAGAAGACAAGGCAATACGTCAAACATGCTAACAAGGGCAGAAAAGAGCTAATCCTTGAGGAAGGAAATCTAGTTTGGATCCATCTCAGAAATGAACGTTTTCCTAAAGAGAGAAAATCTATACTCATGCCAAGGATTAATGGTCCATTCCAAGTCGTCAAGAGGATCAACAACAATGCTTATCAACTGGACTTGCAAGGTAAGTATAATGTGAGTAGTAGCTTCAATATTACTGATTTGGTTCCTTTTCTGGCAAATGAAGCAGATTTGAGGTCAAATTTTTCTCAAGAGGGAGGGGATGATTTGATCATGGACATGACAATCAAAGAGAGCAATGGAGAAGAAGCTAAGGATCCGCTTGAAGCAGAGGAGGACACATATCATGGAGCTAAGGAGCAGCTTGTACCCGAGGAAGCAAAGGATCCCTTACATGTTTCACTTGGTCTGATGACTAGGTTAAGGACGAAACGTCTTAACCAAGCTATTAGCACGCTCCTACGTCAAGAGGAAGGCAACCTTAAATTCGATACTTGTCCAACTACTCGGGTTGTAATTCAAGTCGTTTAAGGGTTGACAATGGGAGGTGTGTGGCTTGTACTCTTTTTCCCTTGGTCTTGTTTTTCCCATTGGATTTTCTAGAAAAGGTTTTTAATGAGGCAAGTTCACATACTTATACATTTGCCCCATTGTTAATATGAAGAAATCAAGAGTTTATCTCTTATCCTTGAAATAACATGAAGAAATCACGAGTTTATCTCTTATCCTTGGGTCTGTTTTCTTAAGGATAAAGATCTCTTGTTCATTTATTAGTCAACACGTTTTTATGCATTAAATCCAAGTCATGCATGTAAAGATAAGTCTTGACCTGTTTTCCAAGGCTTGTCTCTTCTATATAAACTCTGTTTTTCGTTCTAATAAAATCATCAAACATTTTCTTATCAAAATCTCTTTCTGAAATTCGTTTGATCATCTCTTGTAAACCGTTTCGGTGAATCCAAACAGAAAACAAGTTTTCGATAATCTAAGTGTCTCTCACAACACTTAGAAATATCATTCGTTCCAATCTATTCCGTTTCAAACAAAACCAATCCGCCCAGCAATATCGATCATCATTTCATTCATCATCGCATCCAGAAGTTCATAATTCTGCAATCATCATCATCCGCATCAACTCAACCTCACAAATTGTTCAAGGGACATTTGATTCTACCTAGAATCAAATCACATTAACATTGAGATTTCCATATCTTTTTTTTTTCAATTTATAAATTTTCTTTTGTTTTATCATTCATATTTTTTCTTAATTAAAATTTCTATTTCCTCTCTACTTTTTTGTTTTTTTATTGTTTATAGTTTCTCTATTTTTTTCCTAATTTTATTTTTATAAATTTTTAAACTATTATAATTGTTTCTCTTAGCTATTTGGATTATTAGATTTAGAAATTTTATTTTTTACTATTGGGTTAGTTGTTTGACAATTATTTTGTTCATTTTCTATTTTTTTGTTTTACTTTTTTTAATTAATTTTAAGTTTTAACACATGTCATCATCTGATCAATATTGAACATCTGTCACGATATAGTGAGTTATAATTTTGTTTACGTGTCAAACTCTCGTCAATAATATATTTTTTACTTGATTTTTTTTGGTTTATACTCTCTCTATTTTATGTTTTATTTTATTTTTAAATTTGTTTAAAATATTTATTTATTTTTAATCTAGCTAGTGAAGACTATTATATTTTTTTCTTTTCTCATAATTTGTTTGAAAAATAAGATTTTTTTCTTTTTTTTTACTATTTGGTTAGTTATTTGAAAATTATTTTGTTCATTTTCCATTTTTATTTTTATATTTTTTAATTAATTTTAAGTATTAACACATGTTATAAGCTGATTAACATTTGACACATGTCACGATCTGGTGAGTTACAATTTTGTTTATGTGTCACGTTCTCATAATGCGCATCCTCTTTTATATAACAAGATAATTATTTGATTTAGGGTATAGGGTTTCATAACATAGTTTTTGGATTTTTAATTTTCAATTATCTATAGTAAATACAATAAATTATTGTATTCTACTAAAAATATAAGCATATTAAACCAATAATTTAATTTTAAAAAATAAAAAGAAAATATCAAGATCTTTGATTTAGAGTATTGAGATTAGGGTATAGGATATAAGATTTAGGGTTTTCAATATATTATTATTTTTATTATTATTAATATTGTTTCATACTAAAAATAAAATGTAATTAATGATTAATATTATCATACTTATAAAAAGATACAAAATACATACAAATAAAATGGAAAGAAAGCGAAATATTAGAAAAATACAAACTAAAAACAAAATCATGAGTGTTTGCATAATTGAGTGTTTGATCTAAGATTTGTTATGTTTATATGTGTTTTTCATTTTAAGAATTGAGTTTTGATTTATTAATGTTTAAAGTTTTGTATAAATTAAAATAATAAATATGTAAGGATTTAGTGTATCACATAAACATACATAAATGTTGATATAAGATTATGGGTCTAAATGGTAACAGCTAAATGTGGCTAAATTGCGAAATTTGGCTGAATTGTTGGTGTTTTTTTTTGCGGAATCTAGCGGAATAACTTGAAATGTAAATGGTAATTGCTGAACCTAGCTGAATCTTGCTGAATTTTTAAAATAAATTATTGATTAAATAAACCTATGAAACTTAGTTAAAGAATTTAGTTGTACTTGCTTAATTGAATAAACTAATAAAATATTAACTTTTATATCTGATATGTATAATAATTTTATGTTTGATAAAATTACAACATAATTTTAACGAGAAAACTTGAAGCTCATCATAACTATATGTTAATTTATCTTACAAACATAATAAATTATTCCAAAGTTCTGTTTCAGCAAAATTTACGCCAATTGCTTAATTTTGTTTTTCAAGAACAAAACTTCAAGTGTTTCTTAAATATACGGATTAAATATACCATATATGTATTATCGATCCATTTTTTAAGAAATGTTTCAAATGTAATTTTGATATCCTAAATATCTTTACATAACTCTCATATTCGCTCTTATCCAACTTTTTTACCACCAAATAAACATATTTATATATCATTGAGTGCTCTAAAAATTGTTGAATTCAGCTAATTTTCTGATTTGTTTTTTGTTTTTTTGCTAAATTGCTGAATCTTGCTGAATATAGCAGAATTTTGTTAAATTTATAAATTAGTATGAATAGAAAAAATAATAAACTCATATATATAAAACATCCCCTTACTATTAAAAGGGAAATACAATTATTTAATCTTCCTAGATGTTTTAATTTGATTGGCCTACAACTATCACATGTCTTGTGTCACGACCGTCTCCCGGATATTTTAAAATTTTTGGCCCATAAATGTTTTGAACGGAAAAATGCAAAATGGATTATAGACAAAATCCATTTAAAAGACTTAATATATTGGGCCAAACAATGTATGTTTTCCTGGTGAAACAACCCAACCCGTTTTTTTTTTTTTTTTTTTAATAATAGCATCGAATTAGTATTCCCATAAATACTAATCCTCAACATGCTAAATTCTTATAATCACAACTAACCGGCGGAAAACAAATAACCAAGATAATCCAATAACTCAATCAATCTCATAAACCACCCTAAACCATTATTCAATACAATTCATTCTAAACCGTTCAACAATAACCAATAACCAATGTCACACAACAGCAATTCCAGAATCTACTAGCAACCTAGCAATTCTAAACAACATAACCAAGCAAACGAGACCCTAGATCATCCATCTCGTCCTTGCCCGATTCCACGATCACACTTTATCTTTACCTGCATCACATGGTAAAACGAGATGCGTGAGTATTATCATAAATACCCAGTGAGATGGTCCTCCCATCTACAGGCCAATTACTCAAATGCAGAATGAATAAAATACCAGGATTATCAATCAGCAATGCATAGAACAAGCAACAACACAAACCAGAACAGCAGTATTGGTGTCGATCGACACAACCACTAGGTGTCGATCGACACAACCACTAGGTGTCGATCGACATGATGTTGTGTCGCTCGACACACCACCCTAGTGTCGAGCGACACAGATGCGCCTGTGTCGATCGACACGAAGCAATCATGTCGATCGACACGCACTTGCAAATCATGGAGATCGAGCCTAATCCTCTCATGGCTCGATTCTACATAATCCCCAGTCGATCCCTGCACAATTCCAGTGATAAAAACACAACAATCCACACCAAAACACAGCAAAACAATCGCACTCTATCCAATCCTACATCCAAGGACCTATGGTCGCGCACTCACCTTGAAAAAGAATTGAAACGAATGAAGAACGATGAAGGACATGAAGATCAACCCCTGATTCGCCCCCTCCCAGACCCGAATCAGCCCAGCAACAATCCTTCCTTGATCCAAAAGCCTCCCACGAACGCACAATCCCCAAGAACGATCAACCCTCTATCAGAAAATCACCAGAAACTCTCCCAAACTCTCTGATTCTGCTTTCTTCCCAGAAACCCTTGTTTTCTTCTCCAAAAACTCGGCCAACACTCTGATTTCCTTTAAATAAGAACCCTCTAGGGTTCCCTAAACCGATGCCAAACCGCGCGGTTAACAAATCAAACACTCGGTTCGATTTAACTCCGTGTCGATCGACACCCACAGACTATGTCGATCGACACAACCTCTACTGCCCGACTCCCCACGAGTCAAAATACCCGTGTCGATCGACACACAGCCCTGGTGTCGATCGACACCCTATCCAAAAATCCACTTTTTGGATCACAGGCGTTACACCTGGAGCCCATGAAACCTATTTTATGTTTAAATCTTAAGCTAATAACCCTAGTCTTTAATCTGTCCAACCTCCACGTTAATCTGAAAGGAGAAAAAGAAGAGAAACATCTACAAGAAGAAAAACATAAGAAAGGAGAAGAGGTTGTTGTCGTGGAGGAGAGGAAACGTGAGTGAATGGGAAGGAGGAAGAAGAAGATAGAGGAGGATGTTGTCTGTGGCGAAAGATCCACTAGTGGATAAGGTCGGAGACGCAGAGATGGTGGAGGAACCGACCAGAGGAGCAGATCAGAGATGAGACAAAGAAGAAGTTGAAGTAGGCTGATATGCCCTGCCCTGGAGAAGGAATGAAACGGACAACCAAAACAGGTCGGAATTAAACGAAACTTTATGGGTAATTAGTCAACTCTCTGATCTAAATTTAGTCGCAAGAAGTTTCTCACTCAGAGTTATGAACTGAAAGTTATGGATGTTTTACTGTGAGTGATCTATGTAAAGTGAGTATGCGACCAGCCAACTTAGCATACATTTTCCGGCCAAGTTCCAAGGAAATAGAGTATGATCTTGGAGTTGTTTGAAAGAACTCATTGTGAATTTTCTGGAATAGTTCTTTGGTCTTAAATCCAAACACTCGGTTCGATTTAACTCCGTGTCGATCGACACCCACAGACTATGTCAATCGACACAACCTCTACTGCCCGACTCCCCACGAGTCAAAACACCCGTGTCGATCGACACACAGCCCTGGTGTCGATCGACACACTATCCAAAAATCCACTTTTTGGATCACGGCCGTTACAATTCTCCCCCTCCAACAAGGATTCATCCCCGAATCACGTGACACCGCCACACCACGGTATCAACTAACTGACCCGCACCCGGCCAGTATCACACTCGAATTCCCTAAACCGTCCTGCTAAGGCTAACACTCTCGCCTAAAATTTGACCAGATTTACCCGGAACACCAACGATGCACGCCCCATGGTCCGGATTAGGGCTGCCCGATTGACCGTCCAACAATCAAACAAGAACATGTCTGACCAACCGTTGACCCCGTATTGGACCAAATGATCGTACAACAATCAAACAAGAACATGTACGACCATCGGCGTAATATATGCTACTAGGATTGTCCGAACCAAATTCCAGACTCCAGTAATAACCCCAGACTCGACGTCCACAGCACACCCTGGCCTCCAGCCACCACCACTCGTGATCACACCTGATCCCCGAATCCTACTAGGCTCATACTAGCCTCATTGCACCGCCTCACCACGGCTGCAATCCTGACCCTATCTGGTCAACGCCACCTGGGATCCACTCCCGATCCCCGAAGTTCATCCAGTCTCATACTCACAACCATGCCCAGACGCTACTGCTCATATCTCATACTCATAACTCATATATATATACACCACACCTACTCGCAGGATCGTCACCCTTTGAGCTACGGTATGCATGGACCCACTCGTCCCCTAGAGAGATCCACCATCCCTCAAAGTATATGTAGGAGACCCACCGTCCCTAGAGAGGCCCACTACCCCTCGAGTGTATGCAGGGAACCCACTATCCCCTGGAGAGATCCACTATCCCTCAAGTATTCAGGAAACCCACCGTTCCCTGGAGCAATACTCTGAAACACGCATCATAAGTACTTGTCGACCGAAATCGCCCATGTGGCTACCTCATGACATCCCCCACCCATGATATCACCATGACCAATCACTAGGTCATCCGGAACAACCCAACACTAGGGTGTTCCCTGCCAGAGTCCCTGGAAAGGACAGTCCTAACCCACAAGACTTAGGTTTCCAGACTCCCCCTAGGCAACAGACAAGTTCTAATACACTTAAAGCTTCCATTTCTAGCCACTCCTAGAACATAAACCGCTCATTTCCAGCCACTCCTGGAACATGATCGAGCTCCGCTTTCATTCCTTGCCACTCCTAGGACATGAACAGCGCTGCTTTCATTCCTAGCCACTCCTAGGACATGAACAGCTCCAATCCGTATAGAACTTCCTGTTCCCAGCCATCACATGACACCACCAGTCATCACAACATATGACTCCACAAGTCATAACATATAAGAACTCACATCTTATGATCCAACAATAATAAGGAAACACATCTTATTAAATCCTCGAGAAACGTTTAATCGTTACAACAAGAACGAGAATACAGTAACTGTAGCCACCTGCTACTTAAAAACCAAAACCAGCAAACGAAGAAACTCAAGCCTCCGCTTGCTTCTCGAACCACCTCGGAAACTTGGTCTTCATCTTCACCTCCGGTTCCCAAGTCTCCTCCTCGACACCATCGCAGTCCCACACGACGCAGAACCTTGACTCTCCTCTCGAGAATCCTCACAGGTCTCGTCGCCAACGTCATGTTGGGCTGAAGTTCCTCTGGGATCCTAGCCAACACCTCCTCAGACTCATGTAGACACTTCCGCAACATCGAAACATGGAAGACGTTGTGAAAAGCCTTCATACTCTGAGGCAACTCCAACCTGTAAGCTACCGGTCCAACCCGCTCCACCACTCTGAACGGACCCATAAACCTCGGACTTAGCTTATTCTCTGAAATGGATCTGTTAGGACCCCTCAACATGGCTGCCTTGAGATATACCATATCTCCCAACACGAACTCCAACTCCTTCCTCCGCTTATCGGCATAACTCTTCTGCCGATCCTGCGCCTCCTTCATGTTCAGCTTCAAGACACGGATCTTCTCCGTCGTCTTCTGAACAAAGTCTGCACCAAACATGCTCCTCTCCCCCATCTGAGTCCAGCATAAAGGTGTCCTACATGGAGCCATCCCGATACTAGCCTGATAACTGTTGTTGTAAGCAAACTCTACCAGACTCAGATGATCTGCCCAATGACCACCGTAGTCCAACACACACATCCTCAGCAAGTCCTCCAACGTCTGAATTGTCTTCTCAGACTGCCCATCCGTCTGAGGATGATATGCCGTACTCATATGCACCTTCGTGCCCATCTCAGCCTGAAATGCTCCCCAGAACTCAGAAGCAAATCTCGGATCTCTGTCTGACACAATGCTCGCTGGCACTCCATGCAGCCTCACAATCTCCCGCACATACTTCCTAGCCAACACTGCAGCCCCATCAGTCTTCTTAATAGCCAGAATGTGCCGTCTTGGTCAGACGATCCACAATCACCCAAATCGCATCATAAGTCCGCGAGATCGGCAATCCTGTCACAAAGTCCATAGTTACCATATCCCACTTCCACTCCGGCATAGGCAGACTCAGCAACAACCCGCTCGGAACCTGATGCTCAGCCTTCACTAGCTGACACACGTTGTACTTCGAAACCCAACTCGCAACGTCCTTCTTCATCTCGACCCAGTGGTAGTACCTCTTCAAATCCCGGTACATCTTAGTCGCTCCTGGATGAATCGACAGCATGCTCGAATGTGCCTCCCTCAGAATCCTCTGCCTCAGGTTCAGCTCTGACTGAGTGAAAAAGTACTTCAGGCTCTTGTGATCCGTGAACACCTGGACCTTCCCACCATAAAGGTAAGATCGCCAGATCTTCAGAGCAAAGATCACTGCAGCCAACTCCAAGTCATGCGTAGGGTAATTGCACTCGTGCTTCCTCAACTGCCTCGAAGCATAAACAATAACCTTTCCCTGCTGCATCAGAACACACCCCAGACCCACACCAGATGCATCCGTATACACCACGTATGGCTCGCCCGGATCAGGCAACGCCAATACTGGAGTACTAGTCAGCATCTCCTTCAGCTTCCCGAAGCTCTCCTCACACTCCGCAGACCATTCAAACGGAACATCCTTACCCGTCAACTTCGTCATCGCCTGCGCCATACTCGCAAAACCCTTGACGAACCTCTGGTAATACCCAGCTAAACCAAGGAAACTCCTTATCTCTGTCGCACTTCTCGGTCTCGGCCAATCCCTAATAGCCTTGATCTTAGCTGGATCCACTGACACTCCCTCCGCAGACACGATATGCCCCAGAAAACCCATCTTCCCCTGCCAGAAACTACACTTACTGAGCTTCGCATACAACTTCTGTTCCCGCAACTTCTCCAGAACCAATCTCAGATGAACCTCGTGTTCCTCAGGAGTCCTTGAATACACCAGGATATCATCGATAAAGATAATAACGAACTCATCCAAATACTCCTGAAACACCCCGTTCATCAGTCTCATGAATGCTGCTGGCACATTCGTCAACCCAAACGGCATCACCACGAACTCGTAGTGTCCATACCTCGTCCTGAAAGCCGTCTTACGCACATCAGCCTCATCTATCGGAATCTGATGATATCCCGAAGCCAAATCGATCTTGGAGAACCAAGTAGCCCCTCGCAACTGATCCAACAACTCGTCAATCTGCGGAAGAGGATACCTGTTCTTCATAGTAACTCGGTGAAGGCCCCGGTAATCGATGCATAATCGAAAACTACCATCCTTCTTCTTCACAAACAGCACCGGCGCTCCCCACGGTGAACTACTCGGTCGGATGAAACCCTTACCCAACAAATCATCCAACTGCTTCTTCAGCTCTGCCATCTCTGCTGGAGCCATGCGATAAGGTGCCTTCGATATCGGCGTAGTACCAGGCTCCAACTCAATCGTGAAAGGATCTGACCTTGACGGTGGCAATCCCTGCAATGACTGAAATACCTCCTGAAAATCCCGGACAACCCGAATATCCGCAAATGCAACCTCCCCAACAGACTCTGGCATCACAATTGTCAGCAAATACGCCTCACAGCCCTTATCAATCAACTGCGCGACCTGAATTGCCGAAATCATCAAACTCCCCAAAGTCAGCCGGATGCCCTGAAAGACCAACCTCCCCACCTCACGCTCAAACACCACTCGCCCTCGATGGCAATCCAAATGAACTTTGTAACGATTCAGCCAGTCCATCCCCAAAATAACATCGTACAACTCCACTGGACTGATAACCAAATCTGCTGGCATGATCTCTCCTGCCACCAGAACGTCGACTCCACAAGCCCGCCTGAAAGTAGCCAAAGTCTTCCCTCCAGCCACTCTAACCACTCCCGGCAGCTCCCCGGAGTCACTCCGGATCCCACTGCACTTCGCGCACTCTGGCGTAATGAAGCTATTTGAAGCTCCATAATCAAACAAGATAGGGAAATCACGCCCGCCTACTACTAAGGTCCCTACACAGTTCATGTGTCACAGAGACTAAAGTATTATCACAGATACAAGGATTCCAAAACAGACTACTCACAACATTAAGAAAAAGGAAATCACCAAGTTAAGGTTAAAATGTACCTGTGATCGGCCTGGCGCTAGGACCTCCCGTCTCCGCCGAAGTGAACACACGTGGCGCAGCAAGCTGCCTCAACGGCTGCACCTCAACCGCCGCCCTCTGCACCGGCTACACCACTGCCACTGCCATCTGCAACTTGGGACACCTCGCCTTGATGTGCCCCGCCTCTCCGCAGTGGAAACACCCCTGTGTAGCCCAAATCTCTCTTCTCTTCGGACAAGCTGCCACTCGATGCTCCGTGCTCCCACAACCGTAGCACCCCGCACCACCCAGACCACTCTGGGCCCTCTGACCAGAACCCGAAGAGCCTTCCCACTTCCTCTTCTGTCCCTGAGCCGATTTACCACCCCGGCTCGCGCCCGTCTGCTGCTGTGGCGGCCTCCTCTGCTGCTGCTGCTGCACCGGTGGGCTAACCATCGCAGCTAGCTCTGCCCCCATATCGACCTCAATAGCTGCTGCAGTCTCAACCAACTCTGCCCTCGTGGCGTACTTACGAGCCCTGTACAACATCTTCAGCACCGGTCGAAGTCCATGCATAAACCTCCTGATCTGGGACTCCTCACTCCCAAACTCTCTGCCAGCATACCCCAGCAGCCGACTAAACTGCTCATCATACTCCCGAACCGAACTCTCTCCCTGAGTCAGCACTAAAAACTGCGCCTGCATCCGGTCCGCCGCCTCCTGCGGAAAATACTTGGCATCGAACTCAGCCAAGAAATCCGCCCAGGCCATCCCCGCCTGAGGCCTCCTGCTCGTCACACCCGTCCACCATAGATGTGCATCACCCTCCAAATAGTGAACCGCAAGGTCCACTCTGTATCTCTCGGGACACCTCAGCGCCTGGAAATTACGCTCCATACGGCTCCTCCAAGCAGCAACCTCCACAGGCTTAGCACCGCCCGAGAAGTATCCTGTGGTAATCCTATGCATCTGCTCCAAAATCCTCAGGTAGGATGGAGCCTCCACTGCAGCCGCTACACCTGGCTGCCCCCCAGCCACTACTGGCTGAACTCCCGCCGCTACCGGCTCAACACCAGCCACTGCTGGCTCTACAACTGGAGCATGTCCCTGAGCCGGTGCCCCTCCTGGCAACCGCTCAAGAACCTGTCGCATCATAGCCTCCAGACGGTCCAACCGACCCTGAGCATCACCCGCGCCCGGACCCCCACCTGGGCCCTGCGCCACACTGGCCACCCCAGCACTCTCGACACCCACTGACTCTGGAGGCACCTGCGACTCTGCAACCTCCTCCTGCGTGGCCTCCTGAGTCCCACTTGACTCCACAGGATCGACCGCCGGTCCCCGACCACGGCCACGACCATGCCCTCTAGCCCCACGGGCACCATGACCCCTGCCTCTCACTCCTCTAGTCATCTCCCACTGACTCAACACAGCGAACTAAGTATTAGAAGCAGAAATCATAAAACACATACCGTGGAATCTTATTGAAGGCTCGGAGAAGATGATCCAGGACTCCAAACCCAAACAACAATCAATTGACCAACTACTCATAATCAATCAATCCGCCTACTACGTTCTCCCGCCCTAGAACCGTAAGGGCTCTGATACCAAATTGAATCAACCCAACCAGTTTTTTTTTTTTTTAATAATAGCATCGAATTAGTATTTATGGCTAAATTCTTACAATCACAACTAACCGGCGGAAAACAAATAACCAAGATAATCCAATAACTCAATCAATCTCATAAACCACCCTAAACCATTATTCAATACAATTCATTCTAAACCGTTCAACAATAACCAATAACCAATGTCACACAACAGCAATTCCAGAATCTACTAGCAACCTAGCAATTCTAAACAACATAACCAAGCAAGCGAGACCCTAGATCATCCATCTCGTCCTTGCCCGATTCCACGATCACACTTTATCTTTACCTGCATCACATGGTAAAACGAGATGCGTGAGTATTATCATAAATAACAAGTGAGACGGTCCTCCCATCTACAGGCCAATTACTCAAATGCAGAATGAATAAAATACCAGGATTATCAATCAGCAATGCATAGAACAAGCAACAACATAAACCAGAACAGTAGTATTGGTGTCGATCGACACAACCACTAGGTGTCGATCGACATGATGTTATGTCGCTCGACACACCACCCTGGTGTCGAGCGACACTGATGCGCCTGTGGCGATCGACACGAAGCAATCATGTCGATCGACACGCACTTGCAGATCATGGAGATCGAGCCTAATCCTCTCATGGTTTGATTCTACACAATCCCCAGTCATCCCTGCACAATTCCAGTGATAAAAACACAACAATCAACACCAAAACACAGCAAAACAATCGCACTCTATCCAATCCTACATCCAAGGACCTATGGTCGCACACTCACCTCGAAAAAGGATTGAAACGAATGAAGAACGATGAAGAACACGAAGATCAACCCCTGATTCACTCCCTCCCAGACCCGAATCAGCCCAGCAACAATCCTTCCTTGATCCAAAAGCCTCCCACGAACGCACAATCTCCAAGAACGATCAACCCTCTCTCAGAAAATCACCAGAAACTCTCCCAAACTCTCTGATTCTACTTTCTTCCCAGAAACCCTTGTTTTCTTCTCCAAAAACTCGGCCAACACTCTGATTTCCTTTAAATACGAACCCTCTAGGGTTCCCTAAACCGATGCCAAACCGCACGGTTAACAAATCAAACACTCGGTTCGATTTAACTCCGTGTCGATCGACACCCACAGACTATGTCGATCGACACAACCTCTACTGCCCGACTCCCCACGAGTCAAAATACCCGTGTCGATCGACACACAGCCCTGGTGTCGATCGACACCCTATCCAAAAATCCACTTTTTGGATCACAGGCGTTACACCTGGAGCCCATGAAACCTATTTTATGTTTAAATCTTAAGCTAATAACCCTAGTCTTTAATCTGTCCAACCTCCACGTTAATCTGAAAGGAGAAAAAGAAGAGAAACATCTACAAGAAGAAAAACATAAGAAAGGAGAAGAGGTTGTTGTCGTGGAGGAGAGGAAACGTGAGTGAATGGGAAGGAGGAAGAAGAAGATAGAGGAGGATGTTGTCTGTGGCGAAAGATCCACTAGTGGATAAGGTCGGAGACGCAGAGATGGTGGAGGAACCGACCAGAGGAGCAGATCAGAGATGAGACAAAGAAGAAGTTGAAGTAGGCTGATATGCCCTGCCCTGGAGAAGGAATGAAACGGACAACCAAAACAGGTCGGAATTAAACGAAACTTTATGGGTAATTAGTCAACTCTCTGATCTAAATTTAGTCGCAAGAAGTTTCTCACTCAGAGTTATGAACTGAAAGTTATGGATGTTTTACTGTGAGTGATCTATGTAAAGTGAGTATGCGACCAGCCAACTTAGCATACATTTTCCGGCCAAGTTCCAAGGAAATAGAGTATGATCTTGGAGTTGTTTGAAAGAACTCATTGTGAATTTTCTAGAATAGTTCTTTGGTCTTAAATCCGAAGTAAGGTCAATTGGGAAATTGATCTCAAAGTTGAGCCGCAATCATTGTTTGTGAACCAGAATTGTGCTAAGTATATTTATTTAAATGTTCTAGTTTCAAGCTGTGGTTTTTGGAGGAAGATTTTGGTAATGTCTTTTCATGGATGAAAATAACGTTGAGTTCTTCTGACAGAGGACATGTCAGAGACTTCATGGAAGTTTTAATAGTCATTATTGGAGTTGTTAACCATGGTGAGCTTGGCTTGACAGAAAAGATATTGGAGCTTAGCTTAACCATGGCTGCTTTGAGGGTCTATTTGGAGGTTCATATATAGTCTGATTGTGCTGTAATTTTGTCGAGACATTCATGGTAGTACTGACTTTTGATTCAACGGTTGGATCAACAAGTGGACGTTTAGTTTGTATGTTATTGACGGGTTTCAAAGCATAGTAAGTGCAGTTTTGTTGATGATGAAGTATATTGAGTTGCATTTGTTTGGGTGGGCAAATGAGCTCGAAATGAGCTGGAAATTTGCAAGAACTTTATGGACTTTTAATATGAGATGGTTTCTGTCTCGGCAAAATTAAACCAGGTTCTCAAGTACACAGATCTACGGAATGATAGAGAGAAGTATAGTTTTATTAATCAACGAAGCAGGCTTGTAGCCAAATTGTATTACAACGTCTTGATGTCTAAAGCGTTAATAAGAACTTCGTTGGACGTGGAAAACAAGGCTAGATCTCTGGTGGCTATCTCGTGGATGCTGTGAAGACGTAGCTCTTGAGTTTTCTCTGTCTATTATTTGATGCTTCCTTCTCTCTTAGATGTCTCTATTTATAAGACTTGATCAAAACCTCTTAGGATTAGGATACTTGACGTGCAAGCTTATCTCCTTCGTAATCAGGATTCTTGATATATTTGAATCACACTACGAGGTGTAGATAATGACAAACCTGATATTGCGAAATCTCTGCAAGTATATCTTAAAAGTCACGTATTAGTTTATATCAAATAAAGTTAACTAACCTTGTAACGACGTCATGACGATGTTATCAACTTGATGACGACGTAGCAACGATGCCTTACTAGACACCGACAAGTTATTTCTTCATTTTACATGACATACATGACGTATTGTCATGTATTAGCAGGTTACTACCTCATTTAGCATGTAGTAGACGACGTGAAGTCAGGTATTAGTTAAGTCACTACCCGACTTTTCCTCGCGTAGACACTCTCTCGTCAGGTATCAGTAATTTATGACCTCATTCAACTTGACATAGATGGATGTATCGTCAGGTAGAGGCAAGCTATGACTTCGTTCTACCTGATATAGATTGTCGTATCATCTAGGAGAAGCCAGCTATGACCTCGTTCTACTTGACGTAGATGGACGTATTGTCAGGTAGAAGTAAGCTATGACCTCGTTCTACCTGACGTAGATGGACATATCGTCAGGTAGAAGCAAGCTATGACTTCGTTCTACCTGACGTAGATGGTCGTATCGTCACGTTGAAGCCAACTATGACCTCGTTCTACGTGACGTAGATGGACGTATCGTCAGGTAAAAGCAAGGTATGACCACGTTCTACCTGACGTAGATGGACATATTCTCAGGTAGAGGCATATCATCAGCTTATTAGACCAGGCCTGAATAGCGTGCAGCCAAGTCTTATGCTCGACCTGCACCAACCAAGGTCTACCAAGTAGTGAATTTATTTTGCCCAACAGTTTGCCCCCACTCTTTAATTTCTGATTTAGAACTTGAAGAGTAGTTAACTTAGAGCTTGGTGTGGTGGACTTCGTCTGGCGACGTATCGCTTAGACCTGACCAATTGCCTTTTTATTTACGTATGCACATATATTATTTGACGTGTAGAGACATCTAGATCTTCGATCTTTCTTGACCCAGAAATATCCAGATCCACGTGATACCTTGTGGACAAATGAACACAAGTAGAGAAATAAATACTACATCCTTTATTTCTCTTGTAGACTCAGCATTTATTTTTTATCTAGAAAGGTCCATAACCATGTAATACCACGCTTGTAGCCTACTTGCTCACGTGTTCATGATAGATCTTTGATATTTTTGAATGGAAGAAAGGCAACACGCGTGTGTGTTATTTTGAATCGGCCAAGTCCACGAGAGAAAATATTTATTTCTTCAAGTAGTGGTACATTGGATGTTATCGAGCACTTTTCATGCTAGCTAAAGCATGCAGTTCCATGTGATAGAATAACTTTTGATGAGCTAAGGTAATTTATACTTGACAAGTTACAAATTCATCTCATGGATGTTCTCGCCTTGTTTACATTGATGAGGTTCCCGCCTAAAATTGATGAGGTTTAGGGAGGTAAAATTTGCATGGACCAAGCTCATGGTGAGGTTCCACTAATTGATCAAGAGGTTTTCATATACTTTACCTCTCTCTCTATCCAGTAGTTGTTTGTAATCATTAATTTCTTTGTGAGTTCGTTGTGTCGCTTGGACTTATTTTCAGAACTCTTGTGGTGTTGTTCCAATGTTGAGGACTGACCTCGTAGGTTCTTCCTGACATGTATTGTTTTGGACGTAGATATTTAAAACCTTATGGAGATGATCTCCTCTTTTATTTACTTATTGCAGACATCATTGATCTCGTGGGTTTACAACAACCATTTTTAGAACACATTTGGTGGACATAGCTATATATTTAGCATTCATTCATGTTGTCGTATTTTATTTTTTGGAGGTTCTTGCCTCTCGTTTTCATGTGGTAACACAGGTTGTTATAACTTGAGGAAGCCGGTAACTTTTTGTCTACCTGACTATATACAATATTTTGCGAGGTCGTACCTCTCTAAAAATTATGAATTGACTTTGTTGAGCATTTTCCGGGAGGCTGTGCCTCCTAATTTATATTGTTATAGAGATTGTCACAAGTTCGAGGCGTCCCTCTTCGTCTTGTGGGTCCTTGACCATTATTTTTGTTTGCGAGGTTATAACCCTTGTTTTGTCAAGTATTGTTTCTCGTCATGACTTGATGAGGTTGTACCTCTTAATCTTTCAGGTCATGCCTTTCAAGTTATTATAAGAGCTAATCGCAGTCAGCTTATCAACCATGCAGTCTGTGGTTGTTGTTTGTCACATTTCTATAGAAATATTGCCCCCCACTTGACTGAATATTTGACCGTAGTCATCATGAATTAAGGGCGTGCCTTTTAGTTCTGAGGAAGTCGTGCTTCTAAACGTAATTAAGCTTGACTAATACTTGAGTACTTGTATAAAAGACCTCGTGAGATTGGCATGTCAAAGCTCATATATTATAATCTGCGTCCGTAGACATGTTGTGAAGTACACAAGTTAATAGAAAATGCATTGTTGCATCACTTTTTTTTTTAGATTCGCAACTGTGCCTTTATTAAGGCTGCCTACGTACCCATGGCGGGATCAAGTCGCTCGTAGTTCATACATTGTTGATAGATAAAACACATTTAGAAATAACATATCTTCAGATGCAAAGTACCTGGATCATTCTCTGCTTGTAGAATCTTGTCCTACTCCTCTACATGTGGCTCTTCAACGTGGAGTGTCGGTCGTGGGTTCTTTAGTTCCTTTCAAGGTCGTTTGATAACAAGAGCGAGAATCTTCGTGTTCTCCTTTGATCTCTTGTACACCCCATGGAGTAGCAAACTTGATTGCTTGATGAAGTGTTGATGGTACAGCTTTCATGTCATGAATCCATGGACATCCCATTATTGTATTATAGGGTGATGCGCAATCTACTACCTGGAATTTGGTTTGTCGGTTGACACCTCCTGCGTATACAGGTAGAGTTACCTCCCCAGCCGTCTGTTTCACTTCACCACTGAACCCTATTAATGACGTAGACTTTCGAGTCAGCTCTTCTTTCTTTAGATATAGTCCTTTAAAAGTTTCTATGTAAAGGATGTTTGTTGAACTCCCATTGTCGAATATCGTCCTTTTCACCAAGCAATTAGCTATTGTTAAGGATATGACTAGCGCGTCGTGATGGGGACCTAGAACACTTCCGCCTTCACCTGTCGTGAAGCTTATTGAACATGTGGGTGTAGCATCACCTATGACTTCACTGCCTGCTTTATGATGTCTAGCAGTTCTCGCGTTCTTCTTAGTTGTTGAGTAAGATACTCCGCTAACTTCTGAACCTCCAGTGATCATGCTGATAGTTCTATCATGCCTAGGAGGCGAAGAAGGAGCAGACTTTGGTGAAGTCTTTTCACTACTTCCCTTGTCGATTCTGCTTCCACTTCGTTCAAACAAAAATTCTTTCAAGTGACCTTTCTTCAGCAACTCGTTTACCTCCATTCTTAACGTGATGCAATCTTCTGTTCGATGATGATATATCATAGTTTTTACCCATTTTTGACCATGATATAAGTCCTTTTTATAGAGTCTTTTTGGTATTTTCGAGTCTTTTTATAGTCTTTGCAGGTTAAAGGACGATTGGAGCTTAATGGAAACTTTTGGAGTATTTTGGAACATCGAGGAAAGAAGAGCCGAAGTGATCAAGTCGGGGTCGAGTTTTCAAGACTGTGTCGATCGACATGGATCTATGTGTCGATCGACACGAGTATATCTGACGAGAAGAGAAGAATTTCCTCTTGGGCCCGCAAAGCCCAGAAGTTTTCAGAAAAGCCCAGTCCAAATTTTAAGACCTTATATATAGCTTTTATTTAGGTTTTTATGGGATGATGTTGGATTTTAATTAAGACTTGAGAGAGAGAGAGGGAGAGCTTTCTAGAGAGATTTCAGAGTTTCTCAGATCTTCAGCATAAAACCCTCTGTATCTCTAACTCTATATTTTTAATGCAATTTATTTCATTCATGATGTTTGTTTCAATCACCATGCTTGAGTAGTTTGCTTGTTAGGTTGTGGGGAATTCTAGGGTTTTGATGAGAAATTGTTAGGATTCTAAATCTATTAGGGTTTACCTTCTGGTTCTTCATCTAGATTGTTTCTAATGCTAGATCTAGCCTGTACACATAGAATCTAGATCTTAGGTTGTTTAATAGACACGAAAGTGTTATTAATAACTTGAACTAGTCTTAGATGGGCATAATTACCTCTTCAGAAAGAAATTTGGTTTAGGGATTCTGTGAACAATTGAACATGAACGTTAATGCTTGCTTGGATTCAATAGATTTGCAAAGAAATTTGGAATCTAGGGATCTAGGGATAGATAGTCTCTGCAACGAAAGTTAATTGGCTTTACATTCGTGTTTGAGTTCTAGAACTGCGCTTAACAAATCCTAACGTTTTTATCTCTGTGTCGATCGACACGGATACATGTGTCGATCGACACGACTCAATTTCGATTCATACCTGAAGAATTACCCATCACCTAGCTTTTGTCTCATTGATTTACTTGAATTTGAACCATCTCTTGCTTTGTTTTATTTCTTTGCTTTATATTTACTCATTTTGACTTAGCATCATTCGATTACTTGGATTGATTGTGTGATTTGATTCCATGTGGATTCGATCCCTAAGTACTACATCGATCTCTTAATTTGAGAGAGTAGCTCAGGGCAAATTTGAGCATATCAAATTTTGGCGCCGTTGCCGGGGAATCAAAATCACCATTCGATTTTTGATTTTAGAGTTTTGTCTAAGTTTTTATTTTATTTTATCTTATTTTGTTTTGATACTTGTTATTTTCTCTTTGTCTTGTGTGTTTCAGGTTTATGCCTAATCGCATTACCAGGAGCAACCAAAACGAAGAATTAGTCGATCTCAACCCTGAGCTTGCAAGGTTACAACGACCCAACAGAGCAGCGACAAGGACAGCCAGAATGAATCCATTAGTATTGACCAGAGGTGAAGATGGGTTCCTGCAGGACACTGAGGGTCGCAGACGCAACGCTCAGGGTCAGAGACTGGATGAGAATGGGGCTGTGATAGAGGAACAGCAAGTCGTGCAGCGCCAAGAGCCAGCAGCAGCTACTACGCGTGGGCGTACTCTGGGAGAGTACAACAGGCCTGATGAGTTCTATGCCAATAGGGTTGCCATTCGTCCTCCAGCTTTTCAGAGGAGCGATTTTGAGTTGAAACCTGCTTTCTTCTCGCTAGTTGCTCAGCACCCATTCCATGGCCTATCCTCTGAGCATCCCATGGATCACATTGAGAGGTTCGAGGACCTAGCATCTAGCATCAAGGTTAATGGAGTGTCCAGCGACTACCTCTTCTGCAAGCTTTTCCCTTACTCTCTAGCTGGGGAAGCATTTTCCTGGCTGAAGCAGTTGGCACCTAGATCTCTGACTACTTGGGAGGACACCAAGAATGTTTTCCTCATCAACTTCTTTGATGAAGCGAGGTCCGAGGATTTGAGGATGAAGATTGTTACATTCAAGCAGGGACCGACTGAAGCATTAAAAGCTTCTTGGGTGAGGTTCAAAGCCTATCAGAGGAATTGTCCACATCACGGCTTCAGTGATGTTCAGTTACTGGGAATCTTGTTCAGAGGAGTCGACTGGCGATATCAGATGGCTTTAGATGCTGCAAGTAATGGGAACTTCAACACCAACTACCCAGAAAATGCTATAGTGCTTATCGAGAACTTGGCTTCTAGCAATAATACCAAGAATGCAGATTTCGAAAGGAAAAAGCTAGGAGGTAACATGGATGGAAGCCAAATCGCAGAAGTTAAAGCTAAGCTGGATACTGTGCACAATCTGCTAGTGGGAACGAAGACGGTTCAGTTTGCTCAGGAGGTAGAAACCTTCCTTCCGGACTCCGTGTCGATCGACACAGAAGGATTGTGTCGATCGACACAAGAAGAAAAGGATGTCAACTACATTGGTGGAGCTGGTTTTCAGGGTCAGAGGTATGGTAATCAGCTAGGATATCAGAAGAATGACTTTCAGAAGCCATTTCAGAGCAACAACTACCAAAGGAACTACGGTTCTTCTTCTTACCAGACACCTCCTGCTCAGACAACAGAGAGCAGCGAGATGAAATCCATGTTGGAGCAGATTCTAGAGGGTCAACAGAAGATGGCCGTGAGCTTTAATGGGAAGATGGATGCTATGTACCAAGATCTGAATGGCAAAATTGAGGCTATCAATCTCCACATAAAGAAGTTGGACACTCAGGTAGCCCAAACGGCGGAGTTGGTGAAAAGGCAAGAAGGATTCCTACTGGCTAAGACTGAGACGAACCCAAGGTTGCATATCAATGCAATCACTATGGGATGTGAGGAAGGAGAAGTCGCAGATTTGGAGACAGCAGAGCTCGTGTCGATCGACAGACCTGGAGCTTGTCGATCGACAGGATGTTATGCAATCACTGATGCCAAGGACAGGAAGTCTCCTGTCGATCGACACACTGCTTATGTCGATCGACGCGTTGCCCAAAACAGCCCACTTTCTTCAGAATCATCGAATAGCTCAGAAGAGAGGGTGTACAAGCCTAAGCTACCATTTCCAAGGAGGAAGTCTAAGCAAGAGATAGAGGATGCCCAATGCAAGGCCATCATGGAGAAGCTTGTTGTGGAGTTTCCATTGATAGGTGCTGAGAAGCTCTCTCCGGTGGTCAGAAAGTGTTTGCAGAGGATGGCTATCAAGAACTTGAGTTCCAAGCAGTTCAGTGCTATACTTTCCGTAGAAGTATGCGCGTTGATTCAAGACATGACTTCAGAGGAGGTTGAAGGAGAAGACGAAGCCGTTCCAGAACATGTGTCGATCGACAGAGAGGTCTCGTGTCGATCGACACGCATTGAACATATGGATTCTAAAGTCTGTGCAATTGGAGAGTTTGCTTCTACAGTCGACACATCCTCGATACAAGGATGTCGATCGACACATCCTCGATATGAGTCTAGCCACTTCGAAACCTTCAGTCAAGGCATAGGAAATGGTCTACAAGCCCAAGCTTCCATTCCCATGAGCTATTAGCATGAGATCACCAGAGGAAAAAGGGAGACATGCTCAACCACAGCTGAGGAAGTTGCAAAAGATAACAAATCCAGGGATGTTCATGGTTCCTTGCTCAATCAAAGGTATGGAATTTAAAAATTCTCTTTGTGACACTGGAGCTAATGTGAATGTCATGTCTGAGTCTGTGGCAAAGAAGCTGGGGATTAAGGATCTGCAACCTTCGAAGATGTCTATCACACTGCCCGATTCTTCCTCACCATGTTCGAAAGGATTCATTCCTGACTTGATGCTTCAAGTAGGAGATTGTCTGGTTCCGGTGGATTTTCACCTTATGGAGACGAAGAATGACAGGGAAAGACCATTGATTCTTGGGTCATCATTCCTTGCCACAGTGGGTGCAATTGTAGATTTTCCCAATCAGAGAATCTCTTTCTCCAAGATCAACAAGGATGTCTTCTACCCCTCAGCTCGGTTTGAGAAGAACTCTTGTCTGACTGTTACAAATGAAGAAGAGTCAAGTTCAAACCTTGGAGATGACAGGAAGAAGATCCCGTATACCCCACCCTTGACTTCACCACCCTTGAGACCTGATGGAGGACCCATCCCAGCTAAGGCCAAACGCAAGAAGACTTCAAGCCATTCTCCAAGTTCAGAATTATCATCCCTATGGAGTTAAGGGAGAAAGGAGAGGAAGTGATCCATGAGATGCTGCAGAACACTGCAAAGCTCTTTCCAGGCGTGGTTCCCTGCACCATTCCGCGAAAGACCTGAGCCTGACAAAGTCGAGCTAATGACTGAAAACAAGCACTTAGTGGGAGGCAACCCACTTGTAAGTTTTTCTATTTTATCTCTTATTTCCTTTTGAGTTAGTTAGTCTTTGGATTTTTTAGGAATTTGACCTTGATCATCTTAAGGATTTGCATTGTATGTCTTCTTCTTTGATCGTGTTTGTTGAGTGATGCAGGAAACTTGCAGTTTGAGACAGTGAGGTCTCTGTCGATCGACAGGAATTCCCTCTGTCGATCGACATGGCTTTCAATTTTCAAAAGTCTCGACATCACAACGATCCGATCCCTCAGAATCCGTGTCGATCGACATGACTTGTTTGTGTCGATCGACAGGGTCCCCACTTTGGTAAATCTCGTTCATTTCAATCAAGTTCAATTTTCCTTTGATTTCTTTTCCCAACTTCAGGCTTGACAACATTGGGGACAGTGTTGGTTAAGTCTGGGGGAGGAAACTACTAACGTGTTTCTTTTTGTTTTGGTTTATTTTGAGTCAAATTTTTCAAATTTTTGTTTTTATTGAGTCAAAATTAGTTAGGAACAACCCTTCTTTTGGTTTAGTGGATTGTCTTTGCTAGCATGTGACCATTCTTTCAGGAACGATTTCAGAGTTTAGACTAATGGGAAATCCTAAGGCTGATCAGTTGACTGGAGACGTCCGTTACTTCTGGTATAATCCGCCAAGTCAGAGCTACTGCACGGTTCTTTTTGGGATCGATGTCCATAAAGCTTGACTCCTCATTCATACCTGACAAGTACAAACCCTTTTTGAAAAGTGATGGTACTCCTCTCCCTCTATTCCCTTAGAAAAAATATATATAATTTATGTTAGGATTGTGGTGAAATGATAGCTCCTGAGTATAAGACGAGGAATAAAATCCAGTGAGTCTATACTCAAGAGGTGATCACCCAGCTCAAAAGCAGCAGTCTGAGTCCCGTAAAACGGATGAAGAAGACGAGCAATCTCACGAGCCTGTCTCCTCACAAGGAACAATAGTAGTGAGTCACGACCCTGTCTCCTAACAAGGAACAACATTAGTGAAATATGCACTGCTTTGAGTTCAGCAATCATGAAAAAAAAGAAAAGAAATAGAGAACAAAATAAGTCTAGGGGAGAGGAGGAATACCAAGTGTTGTATAGGTTGATTTGTCATGGTATAGTCTGGGAATGAGTCTAGAAGGTTTTTGCCATTGAGAACATTGAGATTAAGCTATGAAGACTAACGGATTATGTTGCGAAGTGGTTGATGAATTTGGAAGGCTGCGAATGTCTGCAGAGAAGTACATGGTGGTCTGATTCTGGTTGGTTCTGGATTATGTGGTTCACTAGTTGGAAGGGTCAATTTAATGCATCAAGGGAAGGTAAGTTCTGTGTTTTCAAACCTCTTTCACATTCTAAGTGTATGTTTTGCTTGAGGGCAAGCAAATGCTAAGTCTGGGGGAGTTGATATATCATGGTTTTTACCCGTTTTCGACCACGATATAAGTCCTTTTTATAGAGTCTTTTTGGTAGTTTCGAGTCTTTTTATAGTCTTTGCAGGTTAAAGGACGATTGGAGCTTAATGGAAGCTTTTGGAGTATTTTGGAACATCAAGGAAAGAAGAGCCGAAGTGATCAAGTCGGGGTCGAGTTTTCAAGACTGTGTCGATCGACATGGATCTGTGTGTCGATCGATACGAGTATATCTGACGAGAAGAGAAGAATTTCCTCTTGGGCCCGCAAAGCCCAGAAGTTTTCAGAAAAGCCCAGTCCAAATTTTAAGACCTTATATATAGCTTTTATTTAGGTTTTTATGGGATGATGTTGGATTTTAATTAAGACTTGAGAGAGAGAGAGGGAGAGCTTTCTAGAGAGATTTCAGAGTTTCTCAGATCTTCAGCATAAAACCCTCTGTATCTCTAACTCTATATTTTTAATGCAATTTATTTCATTCATGATGTTTGTTTCAATCACCATGCTTGAGTAGTTTGCTTGTTAGGTTGTGGGGAATTCTAGGGTTTTGATGAGAAATCGTTAGGATACTAAATCTATTAGGGTTTACCTTCTGGTTCTTCATCTAGATTGTTTCCAATGCTAGATCTAGCCTGTACACCTAGAATCTAGATCTTAGGTTGTTTAATAGACACGAAAGTGTTATTAATAACTTGAACTAGTCTTAGATGGCCATAATTACCTCTTCGCAAAGAAATTTGGTTTAGGGATTCTGTGAACAATTGACCCTGAACGTTAATGCTTGCTTGGATTCAATAGATTTGCAAAGGAATTTGGAATCTAGGGATCTAGGGATAGATAGTCTCTGCAATGAAAGTTGATTGGCTTTACATTCGTGTTTGAGTTCTAGAACTGCGCTTAACAAATCCTAATGTTTTTATCTTTGTGTCGATCGACACGGATACCTGTGTCGATCGACACGACTCAATTTCGATTCATACCTGAAGAATTACCCATCACCTAGCTTTTGTCTCATTGATTTACTTGAATTTGAACCATCTCTTGCTTTGTTTTATTTCTTTGCTTTAGATTTACTCATTTTAACTTAGCATAATTTGATTACTTGGATTGATTGTGTGATTTGATTCCCTGTGGATTCGATCCCTAAGTACTACATCGATCTCTTAATTTGAGAGAGTAGCTCAGGGAAAATTTGAGCATATCAGATGACCATGGTCGTCGTGAAATTCACACCACTTTGAAGTGTCACGTTCATCATCTGGTGTTCTCATTTTTTGTGGCCACCTTACCTTTCCACCAAGGTGTTTCAGCGCTCCAACCAATTCTGCGTGAGATATTGAAAGGTTGCTGATGGCGGGCCATGTCGAAGATTGTCGCTTCTCACATTCACTCTCGTTGAATGGTCCGCGACTGCCTCTGTTGTCGCTTCTGCTACTAGTACTATCACTGCGAGGTCTCTTGTAGGGTTTGTCATCCTTTTTGGTTATTTCCCTCCTTGCCTCGCGTGATTCATCTCGTGGGGAGCGTCGATAATAATAAGCAGGATCTTCTTCCCACTTGATTTGCGCCCATGCTCTTGAGAGCACGTCTTCCATGGTTTTGCACTGATACTTTGTCAGTTCTTTGTATAGGTCACTATCTAGTAGTAAACCTCGTTTAAACGCTGATATAGCAGTAGACGTGACACAACTTGGGATGGATACTTTTTCTTTGTTGAAATGTCCCACGTAACTACGCAGCGATTCGCCTTCCTTCTGGATCACCTCGTAGAGGTCGTCTGATGTTCTCTCAAGATTTCTGCTACTTGCAAATTGTTCAACAAAACGATCAGTTAGTGAAGCAAATGAACCTATTGACCCGTTCGATAGGTTCGTAAACCACTGGAGCGTAGGTCCTGTGAGACTTGAACCAAATCCTTTACACATGCTAGCTTCCCTATACTCTCTTGCGATCGCAATGGTAAACATTCGTTGTTTGTATTGTGCGATGTGATTGTCAGGATCTGTGGTTCCGTCATACATCATCATTGAGGGAAACGAAAACCTCTTAGGCATCTCTACAAGAGCGATCTCGTCCGTGAATGGAGTATCCGCGTAGGAGTTAGGTGCGCTCTTTGTTATCAGCGGTGTTACACCAGGAAGTCGTTTTATCATCGCTTCTATGTCTTCGAGACGTTTGATAATCAGGTGTGGATCTCCTGTTAAACGGGTTGCTGCTGCTTCAGTAGGGTGAAGCAGAGATTGGATAACTTGTGCCCAAACCTCATCTCTAACCACATCAACGGCAGATGTCCTAGCTCCTGGAAGCCGCACCGTCCTTGCATCCGCAGTAGGTGTGGTTCCATCAAGCGACTGCATCGGATCGACACGTTTCTGGAACCGGTTTCGAGCTTCGAGCTCGGTGTCTCTGCTTGCAGCAAGTAGAGACTCGTTTGTAGCTTTCAACGTAGTGTTCTCTGCTTCGAGCAACACTGCTCGTTCTTTAGCCCGCTTCATCTGGGCGGTGAGTTCTGCCAGTTGAGTATTGAGATCTTGAGGGTTGTCACCTCCCGTATTTGTCACGTTTTCATCTCTGTTCACCATGTCTCACGTAGTTAAATCTGTACCCTTCTTCTAGCGCCAATTTTTCGGCAAAATTTAACCAGGTTCGCAAGTACACAGATCTACGGAATGATAGAGAGAAGTATAGTTTTATTAATCAACGAAGCAGACTTGTAGCCAAATTGTATTACAACGTCTAGATGTCTAAAGCGTTAATAAGAACTTCGTTGGACGTGGAAAACAAGGCTAGATCTCTGGTGGCTATCTCGTGGATGCTGTGAAGACGTAGCTCTTGAGTTTTCTCTATCTATTTTTTGATGCTTCCTTCTCTCTTAGATGTCTCTATTTATAAGACTTGATCAAAACCTCTTAGGATTAGGATTAGGATCAAAACCTCTGTAAGTATATCTTAAAAGTCACGTATTAGTTTGTATCAAATAAGGTTAACTAACCTTGTAACGACGCCATGACGACGTTATCAACTTGATGACGACGTAGCAACGATGCCTTACTAGACACCGATAAGTTATTTCTTCATTTTACATGACATACATGACGTATTGTCATGTATTAGCAGGTTACTACCTCATTTAGCATGTAGTAGACAACGTGAAGTCATGTATTAGTTAGGTCACTACCCGACTTTTCCTCGCGTAGACACTCTCTCGTCAGGTATCAGTAATTTATGACCTTATTCTACTTGACACAGATGGATGTATCGTCAGGTAGAGGCAAGCTATGACTTCGTTCTACCTGACGTAGATTGTCGTATCCTCAAGGAGAATCCAGCTATGACCTCGTTCTACCTGACGTAGATGGACGTATTGTTAGGTAGAAGCAAGCTATGACCTCGTTCTACCTGACGTAGATGGACGTATTGTCAGGTAGAAGCAAGCTATGACTTCGTTCTACCTGACGTAGATGGTCGTATCGTCACGTAGAAGCCAACTATGACCTCGTTCTATGTAACGTAGATAGACGTATCGTCAGGTAAAAGCAAGGTATGACCATGTCATCAACTTATTAGGCCAGGCCTGAATAGCGTGCAGCCAAGTCTTATGCTCGACCTGCACCAACCAAGGTCTACCAAGTAGTGAATTTATTTTCCCCAACAGTTTCAAAGGATAATTGGAGTTGGAGATTTGAAATCCAGTCGAACAAGGACCGTTATCAAATTCAGAGACTCTGGAAGCTTTGAGGCTAAGGTGAGAGTGTTGTCTAGATTACCTTAATACTAGTTAACAGTAGATGTTCTTACATGTTAGTCTAGGGATGGAATGTGATATTGTTGGTTATATATGTTAAGTCTATGAATGTTTGATGCTTGCTGATTGTTCGTAAGGATTGTTTGCCGTGTGGAAATTGTTTGGTGACTAAATGAAGTTAAAGATAAAAAAAGTATTGTTTGAGATTGTTAGACTATAGGATAGTTCTGCGAACCATCGCGTACGTAAGCCCGTTGTAGAACTTTGCCTGTTGGACTACGAATGATCGCGTATGTAAACTCGTTGTAGTCCATTAGGCCTTATAGAGCCATGACGTGGAGGACAAACCCAAAACGTGAAAAAGGGGTTGGCTCCGCCTTGATTTTAAGAAAAGGAAAGAAAATAAAGAATGTGAAAAGTGAAATGTTTAAGTATGAGATAATGCTCCCCTAAATCCTTCTTCGTGCTGCATGAATTCAGTTGTTTGGTTGTTCTTCATGTTGCCTTGATGGTTTTTATTCTGAGAAAAAGCGTTGGACGGCTTTGTCTTCCAGTGCTTTTCCGCCAACAACGTCATCTCCTCTTCATTTTTTCGATGGAGAGCATCTTGGATCGTCGCCGGTTCGTTCACGATTATCTCTTTTTGAAAGTTCGATTCGTACCAGAAGGCTTTTGTCAGGGCTGCCAGGGCTGACTCGTCATCGATTTCTTTCACCCTTGACAAGACGATTTTGAACCGCTCTATGAAACTTCGGAGGGTTTCTGATAGTCCTTGCATTATCGTCCACATGTTCGCCCCAAGAGTTCTCTCCTCCATGTATATCGCCTACTATTTGAGGAAAGCTTCTGACAGCTGGCTGAAGTTATCAATCGAGTTGCTCTCCTTTGAGATGCTCTACGAACATATGGCATTGGCCGATATCTCTTTCCTCCTCTCTGAAGTTGGCTCGTCCAATTGCTATGGTGAAAACTGTGATGTGATCCGTTGGGTCCATTTTTCCTTCATAGGTTGGGACTTTGACCTTTCGTGGATCAGAAAACCTTGCCTTAGATATGCGAGCTGTGAAGGGCGTGCGTTGTGCTTCTTCAAGCACTATATCAATCTTTGGAGCCTTACTAACCGCTCAGTGCATCTGGGAGCGATTCGCCTTCAGATCATGAGCTATCTTGCTCATCGTGGCTCGGAGTTTATCCAACTTGGACTATCGAATTCGCGTTGCTGCTCTCCGCGATCCTGTGGCTCGTTGTTCCTTCCAGCGGAGGCTTTCTTCTTCTTTGGAGAGTTCTTCAACGATTCGTTCATCTTCCTCAATGTTGGTCGCTGCTTGAGCAGTCAGTAGTCGTCGCGCAGCCTTCCTCCATTTTCTTGGTTCGTCTGGGTTTTCTTCGATATCATCTTCTAGGTCGACTACGTGTGTTGATCCGTCTTGAAATAACCGAACCTGTTTTTTTTTAAACATCGAATTAGCATTCCCATAAATACTAATTCTCAACACTTAGCAATTCAACAAGCAACCAAACATAACCAGCGGAAATCAACTCAAACCAATCGAATGATTAAACCATCAAACCATAACCAATTCAAATCCAATTCAACAACGAATTATCCATTAAATCCAACAACAATTGAATTCCATAAAACCAGCAACCTAGCGGTTCTAAACAATCACGTAAAACAATCAATAAAGAATCTAGATCATGTTCTCTTTCCAGCCATGATTCCACTATCACATATTTTCTTTACCTGCATCACATGGTTAAAAGATATGCGGGAGTATTATCAGAAATACTCAGTGAGACGGTCATCCCATCAACTTGGCTATACACACATGCATAAAGAAATAACACCATACCAAGCGATCAGTCAACAACGCATAACACGAATAATCAAACGAGAATCAGTACAACAGACCATGCATCGATCGACACGCCACCCTGGTGTCGATCGATGCACTGCACTTGCGTTGATCGACGCACGTTGTAGAGTCGAGGAACACGAGCCTATCCTCTGATGGCTCGTTTCCAGGACGCAACATATCAATCTCCTACACGAAAAACAACATCTAGCAACACAAAAACCATCCAAAACAGACAATCAATAATCTTCACATCAATCCAAACCTCAATCAACGTATTATGGCATTCCAGTTACCCAGATAAGCCATGGTCACACACTCACCTCAATTTGTGAATGAGAAAGACTATGAAGAACACGATAAATCAAATCCCCAAATACGGATTTCCTTCTTTCCTCGCGAAGAATACAGATTAAACATAGTTCCAGAGCCTCACACACTCAATCACAATCTCAATCCTCTAAAAACTCTTTGAAAACTCTGTGGAAATTCTCTGGAACTCTCTGGAAACTCCACCGACTGCAGCATTCTCAGACACAACCACATTACCAACTGAATCCTCAGTATTTCCTCTATCAACTCCACCTCCCACTTTGTTCTCTCCCACGGCAGACATATACGTCAGAAGATAAGGTAAGACTTAACCCATCCCATCCTATATCTAAAGCACAAGACTACCAGATAAGAGAACGAGCGAATCCAAATCACTACAACAAATCTAGCATCTCGGTCCCAACTGTCCCGCGAATAATGTGCCCGTCGAGCCTAACTTAAGGCTTGCCAACCCCAAATCAAGCTAGACGGTTGGATCATCCGGACAAAACTAGCATCATTTGAAACACGGGTTATTCTGAAAAAATACTTCATTACATAATACTTGGTTCGAAATACACATTATAACATTCGTAGTACCGGCCGTGAGTCATAAGCGCAAAACGAGACTTATTGAACTAAAAAGAAAGATAACAACATTGTTTGGCAAAAGCCAAGGCATACTGCCGCTGGTTATCCTAAGTCCTTAGTGTGTTACCCAAGGTCTACCCGCTAGGTTCACCTGCAAAACAAGTAGAGTCATAAGTAATCTAAGATTACTTAGTGAGACCGGGTCCCTTTAATAGTTATAAATAATTCACGTCCCAAGCCCCAAATCAACAAGCACACACAAGCATTATGAATACGCGAAAGCATTCAACAATCAACGTTCACACAAGATAACAATATAGATCTACATGCATGCAATCCGAATTCATTTCATTCACAAGGCCTTGCGGTTCCGTCGTCCATTCCCGAGAATCCAGAGGAAACACAACCACAAAGGCACACGAGTCCCTAGTTCCATCATCGGAACTCCAGTACTGTCGTGCCTGCACGCCAAGGGCGCTACCCAAGTACCATCCGCGCTTACGGGTTAGCCCATAGCACCTCATCGTGCCGTTAACCCATCTTTCGGGAATGTCAAACCGCCTCACATCTCTCCACTTATATATGCGAATATAATAATATCATGCACATATAAATCATTCACGCAATCACGCAATCAACACTCAATCAAAACATCAAACATAGTAAAATTTCCACAATTTTACTAAGAACCTCGAATCCATCCACTTGGATCCAAACTTGCATGCTTTGTTTCATCCAAAACGGCCATGCTTATGATCCGCACACTCGGACTCACACGCGCATGCGCCGTTCCATCCCAATGGCCATGCATGTGATCCACACACTCAGATTCACACTTGCATGAATGGTTCCGTTCCAAATGACCATGCGTGTGATCTACACACTTGGATCCACACTCGCAGGGGTCATCACAACGTGCATCAAACATCAGCACACAATTTTACCGTAACTCACTTTTCGTTCGGGGGTTTCCTAGAGTGACTTCCGACAAAAACCGGCCTCTCTTCCCGCGACTCGTTAAACCTGAAGCTAAGGTTCAACCTTAACTTAACATCTGGTTAACGAAAACTGGGATTTAATAACCAAGTATACTAGATCTTACCTTGATCTACCCGGACAACCCGTCAAAACCACACGTAAACCTTGTTAATTCGCTATGGATAAGATCTGAACTGGTTTTGGTAGCATAAGGATAAGAAAACAAGAATTTTGGTCGAGTTTCTAAGCCCCACGAGTTGTATTTATAGCCTAGACTCGATTTCTAATGGATTCGCTAAGTGTTCGCGACTTTGGACAAGTGTTCGCGGGTTCGAACAAGTGTATTTTCATATAGGTTTTACCTATATTACTATCTATTTTACTATATTTTCTATGCATTTATCTACGGTTTGATACTTTTAAAGGTAGTTTTTCTCGTATTTGTAGTTTTAGAGTATTTTCAGGGAAATCAAGGAAAAAGGAGCGAAAAGAGCCAAAATAGGTGTAAACCAAGCCACAACAACTTACACAAGCCAAAGACATCATCAAGAACCAAGAATTCACAAGAAACAACATTCTACCAAAGTGGATAGAACGTTAATGCCCGAAGTTCAGCAGTGAACGGAGGATCAAATGAATTTGGAATTAGATAAAACTTGTTGTAAAGATATATCGTTGAGTCATCTTTACAATGAAGTTTGAATCATCTCAATTGGAGCTGTGAGCAGGAAGATACACTGGATTTACTAAAGATACGACAAGCTGCCTCAGAAACGAAGCAAGTGCAGAATCGACCAAAATACCGGGCCGCCTCGTGGACCGATATTCCATTAAATTTTCAGCACAAATCAAGTCACTTTGGACCCCAATACCGGTCGTGTTCCTTGGCCGACACTCCCAACCGACCTTGGGAGAGCTTTGACGTAAAAAGACCGATTTGTCCTAAAGAATATCCTAGAAGAACCTAAGCCTATATATACTTGGTTTTAGCCTTTTTTTGGGATATGCCAAAACAATAGAGTTTTTTTTTTATCATAGAGGAGCAGCCATTACGAGTTCTCTTGGTGTTCTTCATTAGATTTGGATTTTAGAGCAATCCGCTGGATGATCTCGCTTTGTACCTCGATATAGAGAAGAATCCTCTTACCCTTTCTCTTTAATTCAAGTTTATTTATCATAAATTCATCATCTATCTCTGATTTTTTGTGCATCATGTCCGAGTAATTCACTTGTTAGGTTTTAGGTTTTCAATGAGTTTCATAATTCGATAATTGATCGATGATTGTTTAGAGAATACATTAGAGTCTTCATCTTTACTTATACTCAATGAATGATTGCTTTACCGCGCATCTAGTGATCTGATCTTAGGTTTATATACTGTGGGAGCCGGAACCCACACAATCAGAATTTGTAGAGACTTTTGTAGGGAACAGAAATTCTAGGGTTAAACCAACGCAAGTCAGAGCAAACTTCAATGAATGTAAAGAGAATTTTAGAACTCGTTCTATTGCTGTTCAGAAAGCTTTAGAGTACAAGTCTGTGAATTGATTTTCGGATCCCCTTTTCAAGGGATGTACATGAGTATATATAGTAATCTATGTCGGCCAGTCTATTCCTAAACGATAACGGAAATCCTTTTCTTCCTCTTGCAATTTCCATTCTTCCCAAGATTGCTTGTGTCGGTCCATTCGTGGGCCATGTCACGTGCCACTTTGGTCCACCACCTGTTTACCAAGCGGACCTCGATACATCGTCATTTGGCTTTGGTACGAATCGACCGACATCGTCGTCTTGAGTGCTCGACTTCGGCGCCACCTAAAATCGACTTCGGCACGACATCGGCACGTCATCAGCACGACATCGGCCCGACATCAGCACGACATCGGCCCGACATCGGCACGACATCGGCACGACATCGGCCCGACATCGGCACGACATCGGCCCGACATCGGCACGACATCGGCCCGACATCGGCCCGACATCGGCACGACATCGGCACGACATCGGCATGACATTGGCACGACATCGGCCCGCGCGACAGTTACATGACGACATCGGCCCGCACGACAGCTATGTGACGACATCGGCCATATCTCGACATCGGCACCCTGTGTCCATTTCGGTTCCAAGCACAGACGACCTCGGCACCACTACTGCACGACGTCGTCCTCATCTAAGCATGCCGACTTCGGTACCATTTCGCCTCATGATAGGTGGTCGTGCTCGGATCCCTCGTGTTGCATGGTACACGTCGTCGGCCTGGTTCTCACACTTTAGCCATTTTATAACGTGCGTTTTCTAGGGGGAGATTCGACCCCAACAGTTTGCCCCCCAGCTCGGTACTATGAAAATAGTGGCGAAGCGGTTTGTGTTAAGCGGATGGTTAGCAGTCATAAAACATGTTTTAGTTATGTTGGTCTTTTCGATGAATGATGGCTTGGTCCCGCGAACTGTCGTTTTGTTTTTGTCCGTTGAATAACTCCAGTGTCCCTTGTGCTTTATGTTACTGAATTTTCTGATAACTGTACTGTTACTCTGCACGCTTCCCAAGAAATATTGTAACCTTCCTTTTCTTATAAATACCAACACTTCTCTTCACTTCTTCTTCATTCTTCACTTCGTCTCTCTCTCTCTCTAGAAAGGTAGCTTCTCTCTCTAACCCTTTTTTTTTGCTTAAGTTTTTTTTTTTTTTTTGTTGCGACGCCGAAGTGCCGGGGTGCCGAGGTCGAAGTGCCGAGGTGCCGAGGTCGAAGTGCCGAGGTGCCGAGGTCGAAGTGCCGAGGTGCCGAGGTCGAAGTGCCGAGGTGCCGAGGTCGAAGTGCCGAGGTGCCGAGGTCGAAGTGCCGAGGTGCCGAGGTCGAGGTGCCGAGGTGCCGAGGTCGAAGTCACCGAGACCGAAGTGTTCTCCTCGGGCCGAACTCGTTTTGATCGAGGCCGAAGTCGATTCGCTCGGGACGAAGTCGATCCCTCGGGCCGAAGTCACTTTTCACCGAGGCCGAGGTCATTTCTCTCGAGCCGGACTCGTGTTTACCGGGGCCGAGGTCGATCGCATCGAGCCCGAACTCGATTCACTCGGGCCGAAGTCGATCCCTCGGGCCGAAGTCACTTTTCACCGAGGCCGAGGTTGTTTTTCCCGAGCCGAAGTTGATTTTGCCGCGCCGAAGTCACCGAGGCCCTTCACCGAGGCCGAAGTCACCAAGGCCGAAGTCGCCGAGGCCGAAGTCACCGAGGCGCCGAGCCGAAGTGCCGAGGTCCTCGTCCTTGTGCCGAAGTCACCGAGGCGCCGAGCCGAAGTGCCGAGGTCCTCGTCCTCATGCCGAAGTCGCCGAAGCGCCGAGCCGAAGTCAACTCGTCCGCGTGCCGAAGTCGCCGAAGTGCCGAGGTCATCTCGCCCTCATGCCGAAGTCGATTCCTCGGGCCGAAGTCACTTTTCACCGAGGCCGAGGTCGGTTCTCCCGATCCGAACTCGTGTTTACCGGGGCCGAGGTTGATTCACTCGGGCCGAGGTTGATTCACTCGGGGTTGTTCCGACTAGGATGGATAATTCTGATGTTTACACTATGAATCTTCGGCGAGCAAAACTTGAAGACGAATTCGCGGTTTCTATGGCGGAATTGGCTAGACGAGAAACAGAGAATGAGATGCTTGCCGCGGCGAAGCCCCCGAGGCGTAAAGCTCCAAGTGTAAGGATTAGACGTGATATTCCTGATCCTCCTGACTCTACACTGTGCAGTAAAGCGTCTCTGCGGAAATTAAGGCGGAAATTCAACATTTCGGAGGAGATCGAAATGATACTCCCCACATCTTCGGACCGAGCGTGGGTTCCCCCTTCGGGTTGTTTTACCATGTACAAAAGCTGCTTTAACTGGTGCTTGTATTTCTTTCCCATTCCGGAAGTCATTCTTGAGTTCCTATGGATGTATCAGCTTGCCTTAGCGCAGATAAGCCCACGCGGTCTTCGTCATTTGATGGGTATTTTCGTGAGAAGCGTTGAATGCGACGAGGAGGTTAACGTTTACCACCTTCTGAATTGGTTGGATGTCCGAGTATCGCGTCCCAAGGAAAAGCTTGTCTATTCAGTTTCGGCCAAGGCGAACCGTTCAATCATCAGCGGTTTCCCAAGTAAAGATAGACACTGGATCGACTACTTCTTCTACGTCCCTGTAACCGAAGCATCGGTCGGCCCACGATGGGTCGATAAGATAGTTAGTAGTTGGAGAAGAAAGGGTAGCTGAGCCGGAGTCGTGTCTTTGCGTCTGTAGATCGGTTGGATGTTTTCTAATGTGGCGTCTCGTTCTATCTTTTTTGCAGTTATCAATCCATTCCCGAAGGTTCCGCTAAACTTTCTCACGCTAGCCGAGTTACTTGCATCCGAGCGCTGTAATTGGCAGGAAGACTTTTCTCTCCAAAGACTCGAAAACGCTCGCGCCCGCTACTTCGTCGGCTCTGCTTCATCACACAGATCGCCGGAAGCTACCATGGAGAAGAGGCCGTCAGTTCGTGAAAGGAAAGAAGCCGAGGCACGTCGTTTGGCTAGCGAGTCTGATGGTGGTATTCAGAACATGGAGGTTGATGTCGCAGCTGCCCCCTGCCTCGGACGTTGTTCTGAGTCCTCGGCCGGGGCACGTCCTAGGCACCGTTCCGAGTCTTCCACCGGAAATCATCCCGCGCATCGCTCTGCGTCCGCAGCCTCCATGATGCCGGAGCATACTGCCGCGGAAGCGACGGAACCAGTAATAAGGAGAAACCTGGTTCCTCGGAAACGTACCTTATCTGCAGCAGAGAAGGGAAATGGGGTGATGCAATATACAATTAGAGCTTCACAGGGTGGTCTGATGGCATCCGACACTGCGGACCAAGAGGCTGACTCCGCGCCCCCAAAGGTAGATTTGGTTAAGGGTAGGCTGTCGCTTGACGGAAGCAAGGTGATTTTTTTTTTTGTTGTTGTTGTGATCTGCTTGTATTCAAGCCGCTTTTCCTAACTCTCATACTTGTCGTTTTCCCAGTTCATTGACTCTGTTGCGAGGCTGGCTCGTAAGTTTGATCGTCGTGCTACTCGGGAAGTGGAAAGCGCCAAGCAGATGGCCGAAGAAGCTCGAGCTAAGTGGGAAGCAGAAGCGAAGCAGATGGAGGCTCTGGCGGCTAATGTTGAATCATTGGAGAAGGATCGGAATGACCTTCGTGATTCCGGTATCCAGAAGGACTCCGAGATTGAGTCGCTCAGGAGCCAACTCATCTCGGAGAAAAGTTCTTCGGAATCTAAAGTCAAGACTGCCACGAAGAGGGTTGTAAGTTCTCTGATGAAGAAGTTCAAGTCCAAGATGGAGAGAACCAAGGAGAAGTTTAAAGCTCTTGGAAAGTCCGTGGAAAAGATGAACGATCTTGCACAAGTTGATGCGAATCTTGAGCTTATCCGGAAACTTCAAAGTAATGACGCTCCGACCCTAACGGACAAAGCCGCCGCTATTTCTGGATGGAGGGAAGAATTCGTCGGTGGGAACGAAGAGTACAATACGTTGTTCGCTGATATCCAAAGCGGCCTAGCTGTCTCCCCCTTCTCTTATGATGACGCTTCGATCTTTGATGCCAACCCATTCGATACTCAAGCAGTGGAGGTCGGAGTTCACCTCCCCTCTGGGTCAAACTGGGGACCTTCGGGCCTATGCTTGTTGGATCCGCGCGGTGCCCTGGATTCCGATATCGGGTTTGAAGGTGAACCCGACGGCACTGAAGGTTATGGCGCCGAGTCTGGTGGCGAAGGAACTGCAGTCGCGGAAGACGCCTGTGATGGTGAAGGCAATGATGTTTCATCCTAGTCGATCTTCCCCAACGGTCTCGTGCTAACGTGTTTGTTTCATGCTTCTATTCTCATGTATTTTACCGCCTAAATGGCTTAATTTTATATAGACTGTGCCCTGACAGTTTGTATTTATCTCTTTCTGTAAGATGTTTTATGCTTAGTAAAATGTTTGAGTTTTCGACCAACGATTCGTCTGTTGGGTTTATTATCAATGATTGAACTCGGCTTTACAGAGTTGATATGATATCCGTTCCGATTGCAATCACATTACGACCAACGTTTCGTATGTTGGGTTTGTGACGATCATTTCGGGTTTACAGGCCGGTTCCCGTGAACCGAACTTGCTCCGTCAATGGTCGCTGCGCGCTTAATATCCTATTATGGGATGTGATAGATAGATCAAACTGTTGCTGTGGCCAGCAGCAACGATCCAATTTAAGTGTCTTGTTTGATTTGGTTGATCCGTTACGGATGTTCAAATATTAACTTGGTTGATCGGTGATGGATGTTCAAGTATTGGCTTGGTTGATCCGTGACGGATGTTCAAGCTCTTTTTTTTTTTTTTTTTTTAACGTGGGTTCATGCCAAAGTTGACTCGAACGCGGGTCTAGATCAATCCGCCGAGGCTGAAGTTGGTTTTACATCGGGCCGAAGTCGGTTGAGGCCAAGATCGATTTCCCTCGGGCCGAAGTCGGTCCGCCGAAGCCGAGGTCGATTTCCCTCGGGCCGAAGTCGGTCCGCTAAGGCCGAGGTCGATTTCCCACGGGCCGAAGTCGGTTCGCTAAGGCCGAGGTCAATCGTCCTAGGGCCGAAGTTGGTCCGCTATGGCCGAGGTCGATTCCCTCGGGCCGAAGTCGACTCCGCCGAGGCCAGGGTCGATCGGCCTCGGGCCGAAGTCGGTTCTCCGAGGCCGAGGTCAATTTCCCACGGGCCGAAAGCGACTCCGCCGAGGCCAGGGTCGATCGGCCTCGGGCCGAAGTCGGTTCGCCGAGGCCGAGGTCGATTTCCCTCGGGCCGAAGCCGAGCTTGTCGCGGTTGGATCAGGATACAGTGCCGAAGTGGAGGTTTAATCCAAGTATTGAAAAATGGGGAGTATACGAGTATACGTACCCCACTCCCCCCCCTTGTGAGGGAGGGGGGCAGCTGAACCCATCAGAAGACGGGCTGCCTACGTACCCTTTGCAGGGATCAAGCCGCCTCGTAGTTCGTCGAGAAATGACTTAATGAAAGTATTTCTTCAAATGTCGGGCGTTCCACGAACGCGGAACCGGATCGCCAGCCATGTTGGTTAATTTGTAGACTCCGGGTTTGACTACTTCGGTGACTCGGTAAGGACCTTCCCAGTTAGCACCAAGTTTGCCCGCGTTCAGCTCCGCTGTATTTTGAAAGACCTCCCGCAATACCAATTCTCCTTCCTGGAATCTACGAACTTTAACCTTCGAATTGTAGTACCGTGCTGCAGCGTTGTGATAGTTCTGAATCCGAATAAGTGCTTGGTCACGCTTCTCGTTGACAAGATCCAATGTATCAAGCATCAGAAGATGATTTAATCCTTCCTGCTCAGGCAGAAGTCTTCGTCGCACGCCTGGAAATTGTACTTCGGGTGGGATAATGCACTCGGTTCCGTATACTAAGGCAAATGGGGTTTCGCCTGTTGCTCGTCCTGGTGTGGTGCGGTGCGACCAAAGCACTCCCTCCAACTCGTCAGCCCATCTCCCTTTCTTCGCCTTCAGCCGCTTTTTCAGCCCTTTAAGGATCGACTTGTTGGCTGCCTCGGCCTGTCCATTTCCTTGAGGATACCTTGGCGTCGATTTGCTGAGCCTAATCTTCCACTTATCGCAGAATGCCCCAAACCGAACGGAGATGAACTGCGATCCGTTGTCTGTGACGATCTCATAAGGCACGCCATGACGACATATGATATTCCGCCATACGAAACGTTCTACCTGGGAGTCCTTAATAGACGCATATGACTCCGCCTCCACCCATTTGGAAAAGTAATCGGTTAAGACCAGCAGGAAACGTTTTTGCCGGGACGGGTGGAGCGGACCAACGATATCCATTGACCAACGCATAAACGGATAAGGTGAGGTGATCGATGAGAGCATCTCTGTAGGCTGATGAATCTTCGGGGCGTGACGTTGGCATTGCTCGCATTTAGCTGAAAACACTGTGCAATCCCTTATCATTGTTGGCCAATAATACCCGTGTCGTTTAATCCTCATTGCTAACGCTCGTCCGCCAGAATGGTTTCCGCAAGACCCGCCATGAACCTCTTCCATGATTTCCCGAGCTGTCTTGCCTTCAACACATTTTAGCAATGGTCCGGAGAAAGACCATTTGAAAACTTCTCCATCTAACAGGACATATCGGGCGGCCTGAGCCTTGAGTTTGCGGGCCGCCCATTTGCCAGAAGGTCGTTCCCCATCGTAGATATAACTGCGAATGTCGCCGAGCCATGGCTTGTCGCAGCCGTAGTCTGGACTGACCGTATCATCGCGACCCTCCATAATCTCCTCTTCATCAGCGGTCGTACCGGTATATTCGTCAGGGTCATTATGCGAGTTATCATCAGCCTCTGTCATAACGGCATCTTCCTGTTCCGGATCGGGATCACTACGGACAGCTCTTGTGGATCCGGGAAGACCACGACTCGTCCCGAGTTCCGGAGCAGAAGGGCATTCTGGTGCTGGACAGGACGGGCCGATGTCATCGCTGGCGAATGGAGCCGAAGTCGTGACCGATGGGGCCGAAGTCGCGACCGATGGGGCCGAAGTCGCGACTGATGGTGCCGAAGTCGCGACTGAGGGTGCCGAAGTCGCGACTGAGGGTGCCGAGGTCGATGTCGTTTTTGTCAAAATATCCTTCGTGCGTCTGGCTGTCTGAGACCGAGTGACTACGTTTACGGTCTCGGACATCTTGATGCTGGGATGTTCAATGAACTCGACTGGGATGACCCGTCTCAAGTCCGGATCCGAGGTCGAAGCAAGAACTGCTAACGCATCAGCCGAAGTGTTCTCGCCCCGAGGGACTCTTGTCAGGGTGAATTGTTTAAACTGCCCAGCCAAATCCCTTACAATCTGTAAGTACAACCCCATGCGATCTTCTTTTACTGCATACTCACCGCTGAACTGATTGACGACAAGCTGGGAATCACAAAATGCATGTATGTTCTCGATCTTCAATCCTAAGGCTAACCTCATTCCAGCAATGAGAGCCTCATATTCTGCTTCGTTGTTTGACGCATGAAAACCTAAGCGAAAGGACTGCTCCAGTAGCTCTCCAGTCGGAGATGTCATTCTTATTCCCACTCCTGAACCGTTTTTTGAGGACGATCCGTCGACGTGTAGTTTCCAAATCAGTTTTGGGACGTCTTCTTCGGGACCCTCATCCGAGGTCTCAATAAGGAAGTCCGCTAGAACTTGGGATTTCTTACAAGTTCGCCCTCGGTACTCAATGTCGTATTCACTAAGTTCGATGGCCCACTTCGCCAATCTTCCGGATTGGCTCGGGCTATGAAGGACCGACCTCAAGGGAAAAGTGCTGAGGATTATGATTGGGTGTGACTGGAAGTAAGGTCTTAACTTCCTAGCGCACATGACCACAGCTAGTGCTAGCTTCTCCATTAGCGGGTATCTTATCTCCGCAGCGACTAAACTCTTGCTGACGTAAAAAATTGGCTTCTGTTCTCCCATTTCTTCCCGAACGATCACTCCGCTAACGGCCACTGAGGACACCGCAATGTACAGGAAAAGTGGCTCGCCGTCTACTGGTTTTGCAAGTATTGGTGGAGTTGTCAGGTATTCCTTCAATTCCTTGAATGCTGCCTCGCACTTCTCGTTCCAATTGAAGTCCTTCTTACCCCGCAGAGTATCGTAAAACGGCAAACATCTATCGGTGGAGCGTGAAAGGAAACGGTTAAGCGCTGCAACCCTTCCGGTCAACCGTTGCACCTCTCGCTTAGTCTTCGGAGAAGCCATATTTTTTAGTGCATCTATTTGCTTCGGATTCGCCTCAATGCCACGGCGAGTGACTAAGTATCCGAGGAATTCTCCAGACGTTACTGCAAATCGACACTTTGTCGGATTCAGCTTCATATTGTGCAAGTTCAGCCGTTCAAAACATTCCCGCAGATGCTCGACGTGATCTTCTTTCCTTAACGACTTTACTAACATGTCATCAATATACACCTCCATTGTCTTTCCGAGTTGGTTAGCGAACATCCTGTTGACCAGTCGCTGATATGTGGCTCCCGCGTTTTTTAGTCCGAATGGCATTACTTTGTAGCAGTAGATTCCTCTGTCCGTGATGAAAGCTGTCTTGTCTTGATCGTCGGGGTTCATAAGAATTTGGTTGTATCCAGAAAAAGCGTCCATGAATGACAGGAGCTCATTACCGGCTGTTGCTTTGACCAGACGATCAATATGAGGCAAAGGAAAACTATCCTTCGGGCATGCTCTGTTCAGATCCGTGAAATCCACACAAACGCGCCATTTTCCGTTCTTTTTCTTGACTACGACATGATTTGCTAACCAATCCGGATACTTGACTTCTCTGATTGAGCCAACCTTGAGAAGCCTGTCTACTTCGTCGTTAACCGCTTTCGCTCTTTCTAGTCCGAGTTTTCTTCTCTTCTGCTTGACTGGTTTGAAGCTCGGATCAACGTTCAACTCATGGCTTGTCACACTGATATCAATACCCGGCATATCTTCAGCAGCCCACGCGAAAGTACTGACGTTCTCCTTAAGACATGAGATAAGTTCCTTCTTGATGTCTTCGCTTAGTGCGGAACCGATCTCGACGCGCCGCTCAGGGTGTTCATCGTCTATGCAGACTGTTATAACGGGGTCACAGAGTGGTCTGTTTTCTTTCGCGTGACCTTCCGTTATCTGTAACTGCTATAACAGTTTGCTGAGCCCTTTAGCCGGCTCTCTATCCATTTTCATCTTCTTTTGCTTTGACACTTGATCCGTTACTGGTTTCCTGAGTTTATGCTCTGTCAGGAAACACATTCGGGATTCCTTCTGACTTCCCCGAATGGTTTTCACGCCGCTAGGTGTTGGGAATTTGACGCAAAGATGATAGGTAGATGCAACTGCCCTCATCAAATTCAGCCAAGGAGTCCCCAATATCATATTGTAGATAGCAGGATGGTCTGAAACAGAGAACTCAACGTTTTTCGTTACTCCTCCGGCTTGAACTGGTAGTGTGATCAATCCCATTGTCATTGTCGTTTCCCCAGAGAAATTTGTTACCGGTTTCGGGAATGGTTTGACCGTGGCTAAGTCGATGTCCATTCTCTTGAGTGTTTCCATGAATATTACGTCCATCGTGCTTCCGGTGTCAATCAGCACCCGAGCTACGTCACATTTAGCCACGACTATCTCGACCACGAGAGGATCATCATGAGGTTTATCAATCCCAACTGTCTCCTTTTCTTCGAAGGTAATGACATCGTTCTTAACAGTAGACGGGATCTGGAGGTTCATACTAACGTCAGCTCGCCTTTGAAAGGCTTTGATGGAAGATACAGTGTCTGCACAGTAACGTGATCCGCCCATAATCATGTTAATGCGCCTTCGCGGTTCGGGTGGCGGGGCATCGCTCTCCTGCCTCTGACGCTTCGGACCTTCTTTGTCAGCTGGACCGGGCCCATCCTCGCTGACATCCATGGCAAAATCATCAACGCTAACATTTCCCCCAAGCTCTCCTGCTGCCAGCTTTGCAGCGAGTTTTAAACCAAGAACCCGGCACTTCCCAGTTGAGTGCCCAAAGACGCGATGGTGGTCACAATACGCTGCTTCGTCGTAAGTACTCTCTTTCCTTACCCACGTATTCCATGGGTCTTGGCCCCTGCCACGGCCACGACCACGGCCACGGCCTCTTCCCCGTGCTTGATTTTGATCCTGTCCTTGGCCTCGCCCAGCGGACTCCACTTGGAAATTGTGTGCTCCCTTGAATCCTCCTTCGTGCTGGATGAAACCGGGAGTGTGACTGCCCTTCTTGGAATTCGGATGCTGCTGAGCTTGCGGTTGCTGATTCGTTTGCTTTGCTTTTCCGTGCCTCTCGGCGCAAATCGTAGTCTCTTCCTCCTGATTAATGAATCCGGAAGCCCGGTGCAAAGCGTCTTCGATTGTAGATGGGGTGTTCACGGTCATCTCTTTTTTAAAGTCCGAAGTATACCAGAGTGCTTTTCGCAGCGCGAGCAGAGCAGCTTTGTCGCTAACGTGCTCTACTTTTGACATAACTGTTTTAAAACGACCGATAAAACTCCGGAGTGTCTCATTCTGCCCCTGCGACATCGTCCACAAGTCAGCATCTGAGACTCCAGGATTGATGAATATGGAGTAGTGTTTCAGGAATGCTGCGGTGAGCTGACTGAAATTGTCAATTGAATTCCGATCTAGTCTGGAAAACCATTGAAGAGCAGGTCCCTTCAGATGCTCGACGAACAAAAGACACTTTCCTGCGTCTCTCTCGCCTTCCCGGAAGTTAGCGCGACCCATAGCAATTGCGAATGATGTTATGTGGTCTTTGGGATCACTATTCCCTTCATAAACCGGGACCTTAATCTTTCCTGGATCCATAATTTTTACTCCTGTGATCCGTGAGGTGAACGGTGTAGTCTGAGCTTCTTCCAAGACGCGATCAATTTCCGGTGCCTTACTAATGGCCCTATGCATCTGTGACTGAACCACCTTCAGGTTGGCAGCTGTTCGATCCATCTCCGCTCGAAGTGCAGCCATCTCTTCTCGCTGAGATCGGATTGCGGCTCTTCGCTCATTCTCGAACCGGGTTTGTTGTGCCAGAAGACGACCCTCTTCTTCCTCGATCTCATCCTCAAATTGTCGTAGCTCGTCGCGGGTTGGGGCTGTGTTGTCGGCATAATGATCTGGAGCTGGATTTTCCGCATCCACATCTATCACTGGTTCTGATTCGGTTTCGTTCTGGGTGTCAGCTCTTTAAACCTCAGGGTTTTGTTCACCGGTCATGGTTGCAGGACGTGTCGGAGGTATCCCCGTTTGTGTTCTCTGCGGTGTTGTAAACTCGAGGGGAATTGGTCGTACCGGTCTCCTTGGTCGATCTCGTCCCGACCCCCTAGCTTGGTTCTGATTGGCAGCCGCTAGGGTTTCTAGTCGGGCGTTGGTGGTTGCGTGTTGCTTATCGTGATCCTCGATCCTCTTCACCAATGTTTCAAGCATCGCCTTGATCTGGGTCATGGCTTCGGGCATCGTGTCTATGGTTACGGGTGGTGGTTGCTGGTTCTCCCCACCCCCGGTAGCACCCGCAGAGTTTGTTTCTTCTCCAGACATCCTTGGACTTGCGGTGATTTTTTCTGTGTCAGAAATTTCTAAGATTCCCCTTAGACGGCGCCAAATTGTGGGAGCCGGAACCCGCACAATCAGAATTTGTAGAGACTTTTGTAGGGAACAGAAATTCTAGGGTTAAACCAACGCAAGTCAGAGCAAACTTCAATGAATGTAAAGAGAATTTTAGAACTCGTTCTATTGCTGTTCAGAAAGCTTTAGAGTACAAGTCTGTGAATTGATTTTCGGATCCCCTTCTCAAGGGATGTACATGAGTATATATAGTAATCTATGTCGGCCAGTCTATTCCTAAACGATAACGGAAATCCTTTTCTTCCTCTTGCAATTTCCATTCTTCCCAAGATTGCTTGTGTCGGTCCATTCGTGGGCCATGTCACGTGCCACTTTGGTCCACCACCTGTTTACCAAGCGGACCTCGATACATCGTCATTTGGCTTTGGTACGCATCGACCGACATCGTCGTCTTGAGTGCTCGACTTCGGCGCCACCTAAAATCGACTTCGGCGCCACCTAAAATCGACTTCGGCACGACATCGGCACGTCATCAGCACGACATCGGCCCGACATCGGCACGACATCGGCACGACATCGGCCCGACATCGGCACGACATCGGCCCGACATCGGCATGACATCGGCCCGACATCGGCACGACATCGGCCCGACATCGGCACGACATCGGCACGACATCGGCACGACATCGGCACGACATTGGCACGACATCGGCCCGCGCGACAGTTACGTGATGACATCGGCCCGCACGACAGCTATGTGACGACATCGGCCATATCTCGACATCGGCACCCTGTGTCCATTTCGGTTCCAAGCACAGACGACCTCGGCACCACTACTGCACGACGTCGTCCTCATCTAAGCATGCCGACTTCGGTACCATTTCACCTCATGATAGGTGGTCGTGCTCGGATCCCTCGTGTTGCATGGTACACGTCGTCGGCCTGGTTCTCACACTTTAGCCATTTTATGACGTGCGTTTTCTAGGGGGAGATTCGACCCCAACATATACTCTCCAAAAGCTTGTTATATTGCCTGAACTAGTATTTGATGAGCCAAGCGTCTTAACAATTCGAAAGGTTAGTTAAGGAGTTCGGTGAACTTTATCAAACTTGAACTTTAATTCATGTTTTCATCTTGTAATAACCTGCGACAGTTGAGTCTATTAGAGTGCTAACACATAGATGGTTAGTTACATCACAACAGTGGGATGACCTTACATCAGTGCTTTGTGTTTTAAACGGTTCATAATTCCTAAATCCCTAAAATCAATCAATCATTATTGTTGCATGATTCTCTGTGAATTACCTAAGTCCTAACGCTTTTCTTTTATTGATTTCCATTACAATTTATACTCGTTGCTTACTTTATTCTCAATCACAAAAACGACAAAAATATCTGGTTCTAGCTTAGTTTTATTCATTACAATTTGAAGTGTGGTTAAGAAGTCCTTGTGGATACGATCCCTTATCTATACTAATTGTGATTCCTGTGCACTTGCAGATAGTTAGTTGAGAGGTAAAACTCAACACAACATCAAGATTTTGGCACCGTTGCCGGGGACTTCGAAGAATATCACCTTCGAATTTTTGACTAAAACTTAGTCTAGAACGGTTTAATTTCAGTTTTTCTTTTTTATTTCAATTTTATTTCTTTCTTTTTAGAATTTGATTTTTCGTTTTCTTTTATCCTTTTCTGTGTGTTTTAGGTGTTTATGCCTAGTAATATAAATTCTAACAAGAAGAACCTAGTTGAACCTGAGCAAGAAATCGACAAGCTTGAACGAGCCCTTAGAAGACAAAGACAACTAAGGATGGCCGATCAAACCGATGAACACGCCATGAACGATGAGGAACAAGCTCTTGCTGCTGCTGCTGCTGCTGCTCTTGGTGGAGATAACCAACCCGTGGAGCAAACCACTTGGTGCTCACATAAACCCACCTATTCGTAATGATGTTGTCCGTAACCGTCTGGAGAACATTGGTAGGAATCCGGTTGGTGGAGAAGACCAACATCTCGTTCCACCTAGGAATATGGGAATCCAACAACAAGCTCAACATTTTCAACCTCAAGGGAACCTAGATTTCCAATAACCTTTGCGTCAAAGACAAGCTCAACATCAAACTATTAGAGATGTCGACTCCTCCGATGCTTTCTTCTTTGATAGAAACCCCATCCGCCCACCTCAAAGGAATGATTTTGAGATCAAACCTCAAATCATCGCATTGGTGAAACAAAACCAATTCCATGGGCTGTCCATGGAGCATCCTCTTGACCACATCGATACTTTCGAAGAAATTTAGTACGACTCGTGCTAATGGAGTTCCCACCGACTACTTTAAGTGCAAGCATTTTTCGTTTTCCCAAAACGACAAGGAATTTAGATGGATGAAGTCTCTACCCCCACGTTTCATCACTACTTGGGACAAATACAAAGGTGCTTTCTTGAACCAATTCTACAACAAGCAAAGATCGAATTCCAAAAGGAACAAGATCTCAAATTTCAAGCAAGGACCAACCGAATCCTTCTTTGAAGCTTTGGAACGTTTTAAAGAGTACACTAGGGATTACCCTAATCATGGTTTTTCGGAAGGAAACTTATGGAATATCTTCTATAATGGAATCGATTACAAGCACAAACATCTTTGAATGCTGCGAGTAATGGGAATTTCATGACCAAGCTTGTACCGGAGGCAAAGCTTTTGATTGAGAACCTTGCTGCTAGTGATGCTAACTGTTCTCAAGACTACAATAGGAGCATCAACACTACTAGATCATCAACCGATTCAACTCAAATTACGGAGCTCAAGAACATGGTTTCACAACTACTTAAGAGTCAAAGAGGAGTTCATGCTGTTGAAGACATTAATGATACAAGTTGTGATCCTAATATGGAAAGTATTGGAGATGGAACGGAGGAGAATCAAGAGGAAGTAAACTACATAGGAGGAAACTATGGGAATCAAAATTTCAACAACAACTTTCGATCTCACCCAAATTTGTCCTATCGGAGCAACAATGTCGAGAACCCTCAAGATCAATTTAACCCTCGACGAAACGTCAACCAAGGAGGTAAATATCAATCTAAGAAACCATTCTACTCTAAGGGAATGTATCAAGTGAAACCACCATTCAACCCATCCCAACCAACCGTACCAGTTTCTCTTGATGCTAAACTAGAGGACATGAAGAATCAAATGCTAGAAGCCTTCGACCAACACAAGAAAGAGGTAAACCAAATAGTGGAAAGTAGGTGTTCGGAGCTTAACACTAAGATCGAGTCTATTGTTACTCATCTCTCCAAGATGGATACACAACTCGCTCAAACCTCGAAAGCCGTTCGAAGACAAGACAAAGAGAATGCAAAGAAGTTTTGCAATGTCGCCTCTACTAAGGAAGAGGAGGTCGTGGTCACTCCTAAAACACTTGAAGAAATGGTTATCTTGGTCCAAGAACCAAAAGAGAAATGCCTTCCCGACAAATCTAAGAGAGCTTACAAGAGTACACTAAAGGGGATACCATTGGAGAAAGTCGATAATCCGGGAAAGTTTGTTTTTCCATGCTCTATTAATGGAAAGGAGATCCATGATTGCTTGTGCGATACCGGAGCAAACATCAATGTCATGTCACTAGCCATGGCAAAGGAACTTGGATTGGCCGATTTCAAACCATCCAAGGTCTATATAGAGTATGCCGATTTATCATCCTCTACCCCCTATGGAATGTTTGAAAACGTTATAGTCAAAGTAGGAGAGGGGATTGTTCTACTAATTTTCAATTGTTGGATATAAAGACCGGAAAATTGAATCCATTAATACTTGGATTACAATTTTTAGCAAACCGCCGGAGCCATTGTTGATTTTCCTAACCGAAGAATTTCTTTTGCCAAAATTAATAAGAATTTCTTCTATGATGAAGTGGATGCTAAGCGTATACCAAGCTTGATTGGAGTAAAGGTTATGAAGCCTGGTATAGACCCCAGAGATGCCAAGAAAGGAGTCAAAGAAGGAGATCCTAAAGCTAAAATGAAGATAGTTGCAAAACTGTCCAAGGTAAAGCATAAGGACGTTTACAAAGATGTCAAGAAAACTTTGACACCTATGGATGATGCTAAGAATGGGAACAAAGTAAAGGAGAAGTTCGTCTTTGAGAACATGGTGGTAAAGATCATCGTCCCAAGAGAACACGAGATCGACAAGGAGACAATCAAGAGGAGACTTGGAAACATTTTGAAGCTTTTCCCGGATGCACTAGTTGTCAAATATTACAATGGCGATTCACTTGGAGTCATCATAGAACCCAAAAGATCAAAGTCTAATGAAGCTAAAGGAACCACCAGTCCTTTAGTGGATTCACCGAAAGTCTAAAATCTTCAAAGGAGTCAAGCTAATTGACTTTAAACAAGCGTTTTGTGGGAGGCAACCCACATTTTATTTTTTTCTTTATTTATGCTCTAAATAGTTTTTAAAATTTCAATTTCAGTTGTTCTAAGTTTATTTTATACTAATCTATTTTATTTTTATTTTTCAGGATTTATAAAAAGCAAAAAAAAAAATCCCATTGGCCTGTACCGGTCACGATAGCGGACCGTGCCCGACCGATATCGCACCTTCCGCGACCAGGACCCAGCACCGGACGGAATATCGGCCCGCGGCCTTGACCGGTATCGAGTACCGATTGTCCCGCACCACGCATGGCCCAGTACCGGTCACGCATAATGGTCGGGAGTCGTGACTGATACTCGGAACACATTGCCCTGCGACCTACCGCACCCTACCGTAATTCTTGCCGCGTCCCGTACTGGTGGTTCCTACCGCACCCTGCCACACCCTGCCGTATGTCGGTCGACACGCTCGACCGGTATCGAGGCAACATTACCGCTTGGACCCATACCGCATCTCACCCTTCCCGATCTCACCCATCCCGCCTCGACCCGCGAATGTCCCGCGTCGACCCACGCCTCCCCCGCGGTAAGTACTGGACACGGTCTCGGTCCACCAATCCGACCGGTGGTTCGACCAATCCGACCCGAGTAAGTTTTCGGTTCAATTTTCATTTTTCTAAACCAGTTCCTAACCAATTTTAACCGGAATTTAACAAAAAATATCACAAAAATCTGACTTTTAAAGGTTTTTACAAATTTCTATTTGTCTCTTAAAGACAAAACTTCATCTTTTTCTCTCTCAAAAGTGTTTTTGAGCTCAAGAACCCTAAAAATACAATTTTGGGGTTTTTTCTCAATTCACTAAAATTTGATTAGTTTTTTTTCACTAGGATTTAAATTCCTAATCTCATATTTCACCTAATCCAAGGTAATTTCTCTCTAAACTCTCTTGTTGTATAAATCCCAAGTTTATGCATATTTTACAATTATCATTGATTTAGCTTAAATTGGCTAGGTTGTTGGAGAGTTAACATAGAAATACTTGATAAGACATTATACAAGCATTATTGATGGGTCAATTACATGTTTACTACCTTTAATTACTTTTTCACAAATATGGATTTGTGAGGTCATAATTATAAACGAATTTGGGTGTTTCATGGTTACTTAATGCATCCATAAGTATGGGTTTATCATATATACATAGGATTGCTATGAATTTTGACACATTCGAACCTTAATTGCAAAATTTTAGTGTTTTTCACATGTCATTATCATTTAATCCGAAAATTATGATTTAATTAGAGAAAAATTATTTTACCTTTGGTTATCATTCTTACATATTTCTAATGTCTTGATATGCCTTATTATTATTCAATTTCTTATAGGAAACAATTCTATTGGAAATTATGATTTTCAAGACCGTAACATGCTTTTTCGAGATTTTCTTTTTGAGAAACTTCAATGGAGGATGAGATGCACCACGTGACAACTCATGATCACGAAGCTCAAGTCTCTCGCCCTACACATTCTAAAGCCAAATCGAAAAAGTTATCAAAGAAACATGGAAAGGATAATTTGGTGGAGAATGAGGAAGAACTTGGTTACCAACTAAGAGATGAGGAGGATGAAGCCACTCAAGTACCAATGCAGTTTGTGGTGGTCACACAAACAATACCTCACATCTCACCCCCTAAGAAGAAGAAGAGGAAATCGCGAGCTAAGTCCAACATGGTTGTGACTCAAGCACCGAGTGTTATAATGAAGTATGTTGGACCCGAAATGAATGCTAACGTGGACTACATGGCTGGTCTACAACAGTTTGCTATGCTTCCAACTCTTGGTATTGATTTCGAGACACTCGATTTACTCGGTATTCGAAAGGATGTTGAATGGTATCTAGAAGCATTGGGCCTATCAAAGTTTGTAGCTATCTCTCACCCTACTTATGGAAAGCTTGCAAGAGAATTCCTAGCCACGGTAACATTGTCTTACCCCAAGACAAAGACGACCATAGCAAAGGAAGGAATTCTAGCTTTTACGGTTAAGGAGAAATCGTATACTTTGAGTATTGAAGAATTTTGTGATATTTTGGGACTTGAGTGTCATGAAAGGATCAAGTTTAGTGGTAGTGAAACCCATTACGATGAATGGTTGAAGATTGGGAATGATAGACTAAAACCCGAAAGTTTTAAGGCATCGAAGATTACACACCCGATAATTCGTTATGTCTACTACCTACTTTCTCAACTCATTTTCAGTAGAAAAAAGTATGGAGTATGAAGATTACACACCCGGCGATTAGTTATGTCTACTGCCTAATCTTGGCCTTGCTACGCTTTTGGTTCCACTTCTTTTGGTTCCACTTCTTATCTTGGCCTTGCTATGCTTTCCCAACGGTCTAGTACCTGGGCTCCAACACTTGGTTCCTTCCATGTGTGGACCCAACTTCGACCTTCTTTTTCCCCTTGGTTTTCCTGATATCGCAACCCAAACTTTCTCCTTGACGACTTACGAACTTCATTGTCCTTCCATACTGGGCTTGGGCATTAGTTTAGGCGCTTACTGGGCAATTGGCACGAGGGTAAGAGAAGGCTCAAAGGGTTACTAGAAATGAAGCTTATGACTTAGGCTCTAGACTCAGCATTCCACAAGCCTACTTCTAGAGCTTACATTTACTTTAGCGGAAATCTCATTTTCCCTTACCTTAGAAAATTACTTCACCCAACGGTCATTCTGGTTAACACGAAGTTCTCACCACTAGACTTATGACTTCCTGTCTACGAAACCTAGCTTACCTTAAATTGTACGTTAACGATTTCTCAATGCTTCCCAAACTATACGTTCCGGGCACCGACTCGGCTCATCCTATATCGCACCCTAACGGAATCTCAACACTTTTCATTTTACTCACTTGGAAGAATGACTCGGCTCATCCTTACCAAGGCCCAACAATGTTCCCGTCAATTTCAACTCACTAATTTCTAAGACCAATTCCTACCGATCTACTGTCCCCTTCTACTGTCCGTGCCTCCAAGCTCAATCCACTGTTTTCTCAATTCCTTTCGTTCATCAAGCCTCACCGCTTTACTCGATTCTCATCATACATAAGCCTTTACCGTCTCAAAACCAGTTATGCACTTATCACTTATTCATCATGCTCGTCTAAGTCTAAAATACAAGCAACTACCTTAGGCACTCACATGATCAAGAATATAATGCCAAATATACATCTAACCTAAGCATTCACATAATCAATAACATTAGGCAAGATTAACGAAGCAAAACACCACATTACGAAATAGGTTCAAACACGCACCAAAATAACTTTAAGTCTCACGGGGCAAAGACATCCCGCATACACAAGTCATTCAGAACCGTATATCAGAAATGGGTTCCGTCCGTAACTGAAATCGTAAAATAAAAAAAAAACATAAGTTTCTCTCTCGCTCACAGAGGAGGTTAGAACCCGAACCTACCTGGCCGCATCGCCACCTAGGCCGATGAGGGCCTACGAAGTCTACACCTCGAACACAACTTATCATCTTCATCTTGTCTTTTCGAGCATTGGCCATCATCCAGACGAGTCGGTGGTGGGTGAGTAGTGGGGATCCTTAGGTCGGGATGAGTAGATGGGTAGGAGGTGGCATAGTGACCTAGGGCTCCACAAGTGAAACAAATCACTTGCCTCAACGCTAATGACGGGCGCCTAGAGCACTGCACGAATGCACAACACTGGGTCTGGTGGCTATATTGTCCATAGAGCCAACACACCGACATAGAGGGTGATGGCGGTCAAGACTCGGGAAAGAAGTACCGGCTATGCTCTGCTGATTCACGGAAGAAGTCATCACTCAAGCCATGGAAGAGTTCCTTCTCTAACATGCCCGCTGTGTATAGCCGCGTCTTGGGGTTGGTAAACCCGCTCTCTCTGTCTAGCTCCACTCACGGGTTCCTATATTCCAAGCTGTCTCGATCTGGATCCCGCACTTGCCTGCCTTGGTGGTTCAGGCCTTAAGCCCCTCTCCGCGCTATGTCTCGCGAAGAGCTCCTAAATTCCCAACGAGTCCCTTCCCACTGATGCGCTCGCTGCCTCGGAACTCAATCCACTAGAGATGACTGGATTTGGAGGTAATGGGGTCTGAGAGCTCTCCGACTTGGGCATGGTTATCCCCCAATAAGTCTCCCAATAATCCCTTATGCTCTGTGTCGTCTCCCGCAGCTTCTCTTGATGGTGCGGCAATTGGTCTGCGGATGCAAACTGATTGGGAAGAGGAGGCATTGGAATCGTGGACTCCACTTGGGCTGGACTGTCAGCGCGCTCCACGGACTTAAAGCTGTCCGAGGAGATCTTGCTGATGGAAGGGGAGTTTGGTACTAAAGCAGGCAACGTTGGCGGAGAAGAAGGCCAGATGAATCTGCGAACATCGGGATGATCCATGGGATCCTCCTCTGTATCCTCTTTGGGCTCTGACTCTAACACGATCATCAAATTAGGCACGAACAGTTGGCGCACTATTCCGGACTAAATAGTCTCCTGCGAACTACCAGAATCCTCCACCATAATCCCAGACATCCCATCTGATAACTCCTCGTTGTCTGATGGGTCCACCACTGTCGGCCTCATCCCACCCCTCATGACTCTCCGTGGCGGCATCCTGCTCCTGGTCCAACAAAAGGGTGAGATCCTAACAACGAAAAGGAAAAATCCATGTACCTAATGCATTGGACGAATTAGACATTGGTGAACTTGCGACTCATTTTCCTAACCCAAAACACAAAAACTCAAGTGCTGAGCACGCTAGAAAGCTATGCTATGATTCCACCTAATTTGCTGGGTTGTAACACCCCCGATCATTACGGCGAAATCTCACCGCAAAAGAATGCTACCGCAAACCCAAAGAACGGAAGGACAACCTCCCAAAACCTCATTAAGTGATCTAGTCCATCCATTCTTGAGTAACCCACCCCGTCTAAGCAGACCTACGGCTTACCAAACCGTATCAGCCCAACTGTTAGTACGGTCCAGGAACTAGCGTCATTATCACTTGATAATTTTTCTTCAAACATTTGGTTATACTTAGTATAGTTTTTATAGAAAATCCGTTATAAAAATCTCATATAGGTTTCGGATCCAAAGTTCAAAACTACATAGTAAAAACTATAATTTTCTGCAAGTCACCCAAAACGCCTAAGCCCGATGACCAATCGTCCAACACCCCACGGTAAGGGTTCATGACTATGGTTACCTGCAACAAAAGTGTGGGAATGAGTAATTTGGAATTACTCAGTGAGTTCGAATCTCCTATACGGTTCTACTAACAACCTGCCCAAGATGCCCTGATGCAACAAGCAGATGATCCACAACGTGATCACATAATCAAACAATCAAGCAAGGCAAGCAACACAACAACCACCTAGATGCTCATTTATACTTTCTAATCCAACGTCTATATGAATGAAAATCCGGATTCCAATTATTTCACAAAGGCCTTGCAGTCCTGATCTACCGTTACCCATGCAATACTATGGAAATGCAACCACAAAGGCACACAAATCCCAGTTCTACCCCTCGAAACTCCAGCACCGTCGTGCCAGCACGGCCAAGGGCGCTACCCAAGTATCATTCTCGCATACGTGGTGAGTCCAGAGCAACTACAATGCCGTTAACCACATATATCCGTGAACGTCGGAGTGCCACAATCACACAACACAACATCATGTATGCTCTACGACTTACGATACCAAATGTCATGCACTCATCACATGCGTGCACTCACCCAGCACAATTCAGCATGACTCTAGGGGTCGGATTTCTCCCCTATGAGATCGATATAACGACGAGATCAACTCTATAGCATCCTGACGAATCAGATCGAGTCTACAAGGGCCTAGTGAATCTAGGCCCAAAATGACATTAAACCTATAGTCAAAATGGGCTTAATGAAATTATGGGCCTAAATTAGATATATTGCTTAATGGGTAGCTGGCCCAATTACTTAACACTATATATATATATCATTGTATTCACCCAAAAAGGGATTCAAAACTTTCAGCAGCGAAATTCTCTTGTAATCACAGCTTAACATAAACAACAATAAAGAAATCATCTTCTCCGTCTTTGTCGTTAAGTGAGTCTGCGACATAGAATTCTCTAATCCCTAAACATCCTTGACAAATTTAACTGCATGGATCCGACTCCCACAGTTTGGCGCCGTCTAAGGGGAACAGAGACTTTCTCACACAAAGGAATCACTTCGCACACCAGACGGGAGAAGATGAGCAGCAGCGACAACAGTAGTGGTAACAGCAGCAACGGTTCCTCGGTGACACAGCCAAACAATACGGCCGCTAGGAGCAGCCAGGCGGGCGACGATGCCATAACGCATCCGGCAGCCTTGAACGAGCTTAAGGACATGATGAAGATACTCCTCGAGAGGTCAGCAGATCATGAAGACAAGCTGAAGGCTCTTACAATGGCGAGCAAAACCCGCAAGAATACCACCAGGGTTAGCCGACTACGGCGGTCACTTGGGCGGTTTAGACCGCACACCCTCAGCTTTTCGATGCCACGCACCGCGCAACAAACCCGAGGAGACCTACCACCACCACCGCCACTGTGGACAGCAGAACAACGGGCACAGGACGAGCTACTTCAAGAAGGATCGCAAATGAACGCCAAGCTGCTTCAGAGGGAATCGTGCAGACGGTTGGCACATACAATAAGCCGCGCATGACACACACCTCAGAGAATCGCAGCACACCTGCAGGGAAAGATTGATCCCAAGCTCGTCAAAATAACGCAGATTTCGAGCGCGACCAAGACTTTGACGATAAAGAAGGACTCTACTGAGCCGAGCAGTTTGAGCTCGAATAGGAACGCAGGGAATTAACTAAAATTGACGAGATGGATAGGATGCAAGAACAGCTAGAGCGCGCCGCCGTCGACTTAAGAGTCGCGCAGTCCCAGATGCACCGAGTCAGCAGCAAGGCACCCGAAATCGACCGTGTGCTCAAGGAAGCGCGGAACACGCCCTTCACAGAACGTATCTCAAGAGCAAAAATCTACGATCCTGGAAGAATCAAGATGCAACCCTACGAAGGAAACACCGATCCAAAAGACCACCTCATGGCATTCATTGTAGCCATGGGAAGATCTAACTTCAAGGAAGAAGAAAGAGATGTCGGGTACTGCAAGCTGTTCATGGAAAACCTCAAGGGACCTGCCCTCTAGTGGTTCTACAGACTGGAGAAAAACTCGATTGACAACTTCAACCAGCTTTCTGAAATGATTGTGAAACACTATGGTATATTCATGGAGGGAAAAATATTCGATTCTGACCTCTGGACTATACGACAAAGTGAACACGAGAGCCTACGAGCCTTCATGGGAAGGTTTAAATCGATACTATCCAAAGTGGAAGGCTTGAGCAACACCTCTGCACAAGAGACTTTAAGGAGAGCACAATGGTGTCCCTCTCATTTTCGTCAAGAGATGACTGTAAACGTGTCGGCAACCATCTAGGACACCCTCCATCGATCTATGGACTTCGCCAAGAGTGAAGAGGAGGTCCGCTCGCTATCTCAAAAATTGGGGAAGCCCAAGCAGATAAATGACCCACCGCAGACCACAAACCCTCCTGTCACAAAAAAGAATAACAGTGGATCTGGCTTCGTCCATTATGAAGGAGGATTCGGGGGAGCTCATAATTATCAGATCGTGTCGCACGGATACGGTCGCGGCCGAGGTCAAGGTCGGGACAAAGGCTCTTGGAACAATACATGGACAAGAGACCAGAGCGCTTATGATAAAATAGCTTTTTGTGAGTTCCATCAAACCGTTGGGCACTCTACTGTGACGTGCCGCACTTTGGGACTCAGACTCACTGCAAGACTAGCTGCCAGCACCCTTAAAGGCGATATTAGTATCAAGGATCTCAATACGAATGTCAACACCTATGAGCCTGATCAAGCTGACGATAATAACCTGAAGCGAGGGAGGACAACCGATGAAGAATCGCCACCGCACGAACCAAGAAAACGAATTCACTAAGTTACTTCAATGAACTATGGGGCGACTTGATCCCTTCAAAGGGTACGTAGGCAGCTCGTCTTCGGATGGGTTCAGGTTCCCCCCTCCTTCAAAAAGGGGGGGAATGGGTACGAGTATACTTGTATACTCCTATTTTTTGAAACAAATGCTACGATTAATAAATTTACTTAAGTCTTAACTTAATCTGACTCTATCACCATCGCTGCTGGCCACAGCGACGAACTTATCTCATCATCTAGATCTGACTTTTACACCCACCACGAGTTTAGCGCACTATATAAATTGGTAATCACTATAGTAGCGGAAGTGTTTAGAAAGAAACACTTTTGTAAACCCAAGTGATTGCATAAAACCCAGCAAACCTCGCTGGTATCTTCATAAAATGTTCATTATAGGAGATGCTGTGTCGTTGTAATACACGCCCGTAAACCGAAATGTTCATTCAAAAACCCAACAAACAAATTGTTGGTCTCTACGCGATAACATGTTCATTATAGGAGCGGCCATATCGATGTAATACATGGTCGTAAACCGAAATGATCATCAGAAAACCCAATAAACAGATCGTTGGTCTTTACACAATAACGTGTTCATTCTTGGAGCGGATGCGTCGTTAGAGGTTTGCCCGTAAACCAAGAAGTTCATCAGAAAACCCAAATAACAAATCGTTGGTCTCTACGCGATAACGTGTTCATTATAGGAGCGGCCGTGTCGATGTAATACATGGTCGTAAACCAAAATGATCATCAGAAAACCCAACAAACAGATCGTTGGTCTTTACACAATAACGTGTTCATTCTTAGAGTGGGCGCGTCAATAGAGGTTCGCCCGTAAACTGAAATGATCATCATAAAACCCAACTAACTTATCGCTGGTCCTAACAACAAAATAGTCGATCTTTGGAAACAAACCAATCAATGACAGCCTGCCTCAAAACTAAGACAACCATCATCCTAACTCGAATCGCTATCTCGAATAACAAAGGCAAAAATGATGATAAGTCTGAACAAAAGGATAAACACCATCCAAGCTAAATCAAATGCTAAGTCTGAAATCAAAAGTACGACAAAGTGCTAAGGCAAAAATCAAATAAGGTGCGGTCTCCACAACGACGTCGACAATCTCAACGACTTGCTTAGAAGGAATCGCCGCCACAGAATTTGATAAGTCATCATCGCTTGATGAATCAGAAGAACTCGAATCCAAGTCAACCTCGTTGACTGGTCTTTATCTCAAAATGATCTCATCACAACAATGTCTCGCCATCGCATCACCTTCGCCTCTTCATCGCATCGATCAAGCTTTGCCTCCCTGCCGTGTTGATCAAGCTTCACCTCGCCGTCGTGTCACCTTCACTGACATCGCTTTGTCGTCACATCGATAAGACATCGCCTCACCGTCACGTCGATCAAGCTTTATCTAGCCGTCACGTCGATCGAGCTTCACATCGCCGTCGCGTCACCTTCACTGACTTTGCTTCGTCGTCACGTCGATCAAACTCCACCTCTTCAAAATCAAAGACTTCATCGCGGTTCGCCTCATGATGTCGACGATGTCTCCACCTCGCGAGGCAGGCTTCCCTCGGTCGCTGTCCACCTTGTCAAAGTCAGGGTCCTCATCGCTGTTCACCTCGCGGTGCCGATGGTGTCTCCACCTCGCAATGCAGGCTTCCTCGGTCGCTGTCCACCTTGTCAAAGTTAGAGACCTCATCGCTTCTCACTTCGTGGTGCCGATGGCGTCTCCACCTCGCAATGCAGGCGTTCCTCTGTCGTTGTACACCCCGTCAAAATCAGGGATCTTCTCACTTTTCGCCACGCGACGCCGACGTCCTCTCCACCTCGCTATCCAAGCTTCTTCGCTTTGCTAGATCGAAGCACCATCTTTCTCCCCCAATCTCACCTTGCCACGTCCACCAAGAAATGTCGTCCACTTTGCTTGACTGATTCATCACGAGACCTTGTCGGAAACGGATGCCACCTAACCGAAAAAACCGCAATCTCATCGCTAACCTTATCGACCATGACTAAAGCGTTGGAGTAAGCCGGTCTCGACGAACTACCAGTGTCGGATGCTGGTGAAAGAACCATTCTCCTTCCGAAAAGGAAGGGATCAACAACAATCTCTCCAGAATCGTCTAAGTTTGAAATTGCCTTTGTGGTGTCCTTCGCGCGCGAACCGTTAAGCTACGAGTCCATGGAATCCAAAACCATCCTCCTAAATTCACATCTCCGCTGTACCAAAGATCAACAATCCGAGTCAATATCGCTCCAGAAATCCAGCCTTGTTACCGAGTCGTAAAATCACCGAGTCACTAAGTCGCCGAGTTTAAAAAAAAAAATTAGGTAACCGAGTTGATTCAGTGACCGAGTTGACTCAGCGACCGAGTCAACTCACTGAGTCAACTTGCGAGATCTTAAATCACCATCTTCTTCCTCTGATCTCGCCTCGCCTCGCCGTCGAGAAGCCCGATGACACCACGTCTCACCGGCGGATGCTATCTCTTCTCCACCACAAAAATTACACGGGTCTCGTCTTTTGGCTCGTCCACCCCGCTCGAACTATTGCGAGACCTCCCCGGAGTAAGTCGACCTCGCTGTGTGAAGATCTCGCTGCTCCTCCTCTCGAAGACCTCGACGACAACACTCGAACATCGTCCCTCTTTCTTCGCCGACTTGAACCGTCGACTCGAATCGACGACAACACGCAAACATCTCGAACCAACGTCTAGCTCCTCCTCTTGTCACGAACGAATGCTCTTTCGATCATTAGACGACGATGACACCGGCGGCGGCTCTCACGAACACGGAGGAAGAAGAAGAACAAAAAAAAACCTTTTTAAAAAAAAAGGAAAATAATATAATAAGGCAGAAGATGGGCAGATGATTTTTTACCTTTTGCTCAGGGAAAAATGCGAATTGGTGGAAAATAACTCCAAGGAGGCAGATTTATTTATACCTGGAGGATTTCCTAAAATCACTTTGTTTTTGGAAAAATTCCACAAACCTTCTAGCAGGCCTCAAGGCCCACTAACACGAAGACCACCAACCTCCTCAGTCTTCTAAACAAAAGAAAAAGAAAATAAGTCCAGGAAAACACGCTTACATCGGCTCAACGTGGAATAACGGAAGCTTCCCGAGTTCGGTGATAAGACGTCAACGCCTGGCAACTTCGTAGTCTAACATATCGATCTCAAGCTTTAAAAACTTTTACCTTGGCATCATCGTAACTAGATATTACCGAGCTGGGGGCTAACTGTAGGGGTTGGATTTCTCCCCTATGAGATCGATATAACGACGAGATCAACTCTACAACATCCTGATGAATCGGATTGAGTCTGCAAGGGCCCAGTCTGAATCTAGGCCCAAAATGATATTAAACCCATAATCAAAATGGGCTTAATGAAATTATGGGCCTAAATTAGACATTCTAACAGACTTGCTACCGCAACCACGCAACAACACTGAGCAATTACTCCTATCCAACAACAAGTAATGTGGTAAGTTGGTATCAGAGGTTCATTCTAGGATTGTTTTATTTTGCATAAATGGGTTTGTGGGCTGTAGAATCCATCCTTCCAGCGCTGTCTCATGGTAAGTCTCATTGTTTGTAGAGGTGTTTCTAAGTTAGTCGTCAAATGACTTAGTATATCATTTGGTTTGGTTTGTAGATGCGTTGCTAAGTTAGCCGGGAACTAACTTAGTATATCAATTGATTTGGTTTGTAGATGGCTAGAGGTAACAGTAGAAAGGCGAGGACTGTTGCACCGGCTGCCACCGCGAGTGGTACTGAGAGCAGTGCAGCGAGGAGTTCGGATCCCATGGAGGATCGTAGTATGCAGGATATGGGTAACAATAGTGCAGGTGGCAATGCAGAGAATGGGTAGGCTGCAGCAGCCGCTCTGACTGCGGAGGATGTTGGGCGAGTGATGGGGGTGCTATCCCAACTCTTGGCGAGAATGCCAAATATTGCCACAGCGCCTGCAGCTGTGGAGCCACCATCGGAGGTGGTACAACCAGCAGTGGTTAATGTGGCGACTACGGTAACTCCGTCCTACTTGTCCATGATGGAACATATGGTTAAGTTGGGAACCAAGAAGTTCGAGGGTGGTTGTGATCCGGTTGAGGCAGACAAGTGGAGATCGAGAGTGGAGAGAAACTTCGTTTCCATTCGTTGTCCGGAAGGGTATAAGAAGGACATTGCGGTTTATTTCTTGGGTGAAAAGGCCTATGATTGGTGGACTGGTGTATCTGCAAGGATGATGGACCCTGATTGTTCATGGGATACTTTCTGTAGCGAGTTCCGAGCTAAGTACTTTCAACCGAAAGCATCTGATCATTTGGAGACTGAGTTCTTGGAGTTGCATCAGGGTACTATGACCATCAGAGAGCTTGAGGTCGAGTTCAATAGACTGCTGAAGTATGTTGGACGTCACGTGGAGGGCAAGGAGACTCAAATCCGTTGGTTCAGGAAGGCGATGCGGATTGACCTCCATAACCGTGTCAAGATGTCTAACTTTACCACTCTTACCGAGCTAGTAGAGAAGACAGCAGCCTTGGAATCCGGGTTGGAGGAGGATGCAAGGCAACGTGGTGAGGTGAAATTCGCGGTTCCAAAAGGACCCCAAGCGAAGAGTGGGAATGTTTCCGGGCAGAAACAGAAATGGGATAAGCACAAGGGTGGGGGTAAGGTGACCACTACCTAGAGTGCGTGTCAGCAGTGTGGGAAGGTGCATCCTGGTTTGTGTAGGATGGCATGTGGAGGATGTTTTCATTGTGGCAGCATGGAACATAAACTCAGTGAGTGCACAGTTCAGAAGGTGTGCTACAACTGCGGTGATCCGGGGCATATTAGGCCCAATTGTCCGAAGCTAGTTCAGCAGAGTGAGAGCCAGCCAGCAGCAAGGAGTCCAGCTGTGGGGACAGCCGTGATGCCGAGGGTGTACTCTATCGCTGGGGATGCTATTGCTCCTAGTTCATCGCGACTGATCTCTGGTTAGTAATTTATCATTTATGTGGTAAATTTGTTTGAGTTTGTGAAATGTTTTGTGGGTGTCATTTGTCGTTTGTCATTTGTGTTTGTCGTTTATTCGTTTGTGTTCTTAGCATTCTATACGAATGTGTAGGGAAAGTTTGTATGGGCGGATTAGCAATCCATGAGTTGTTCGATTCTGGAGCGACACATTGTTTTGTTAACCCGAGTTTGGTAGGAAAGGGTGGGTTCCTGAAGGAACCAGGGGATCATTTTGGAATGGTCCAAGCAGCAGGAGGCCATGTGATGACGACCTACGAGATGGTCAAGAATGTCTCGGTATTGATCGATACGATCGACATGCCGGCAGACTTGAGGATTTATCGTGTTCAGACCTATGATGTGATATTGGGCATGGATTGGCTTGATAGGTATAAGGCACATCTGGACTGCCACCGAAGGCGTATTTGGTTCGACAAGGGTGATGCAAGGGTCATGTTTCAGGGGATTAAGACTTCACCAAGCGGTTTGATCGTGTCAGCTATTCAAGATGGACAGTTGATCGAGAAAGGGTGTGAGGCGTATCTGGCAACCATCACCACGGGTGATGAAGGATCAATGGTTGAGTTGGGTGAGATTCCACTGGTGAAGAATTTCGAGGATGTGTTCGAGTTGTTATCAGGACCACCATCCAAGTCATTTTGAAAAATACTTTGATAATTTTTTCTATCATCAAGGGGCAACAAGTAGGCGAGGTCAGATACATTCACTATTGAATTAGAGCCTGGAACGGCTCCGATTTCTAAGGCACCGTATAGGATGGCGCCTGCTGAGATGGCCGAGCTGAAGAAGCAGCTAAGTGAGTTGATGGAGAAAGGATTCGTTTGGCCTAGTAGTTCACCGTGGAGAGCACCAGTGTTGTTCGTTAAAAAGAAAGATGGAAGTTTCAGACTCTATATTGATTATCGAGGGTTGAACCGGGTGACGGTGAAGAACAAGTACCCTTTACCGGTGATCGATGAGTTGTTGGACCAAATCAAGAGTGCTACTTGTTTTTCGAAGATAGATTTGGACCAACTCAGATTCCGATAGCCGAGGTGGATATCCGTAAGACTGCCTTTCTGATGAGGTACGGTCATTACGAGTTTGTGGTGATGCCATTTGGGCTGACGAATGCACCAGTAGCATTCATGAAGTTGATGAATAATGTGTTCAGGGTGTACTCGAAGGGTCGAGAGGAACACCAAGTTCATCTGGAGAAGGTGCTGAGTAAGTTGCGGGAACAGAAGTTGTTTGCCAAGTTCAGCAAGTGTAGCTTTTGGCAGAAGGAGATTGGATTCTTGGGTCATATTGTCTCGGACAAGGGAGTGTCTGTTGATCCAGAAAAGATCAAGGCCATTGAAGAATGGTCGAGACCGCAGAATGCTTCATAGATAAGGAGTTTTCTCGGGTTGGCTAGTTATTACCAGAGATCTGTGAAAGGGTTTGCTAGTACAGCCAAGCCGATGACTCAGCTAACGGGAAAGGATGTTCTGTTCATTTGGACAGCTGAGTGTGAGAGGAGTTTCTCGACACTTGCGCCAGTGTTAGCATTGCCCGAACGAGGTGAACCATTTGTGATTTACACGGATGCATCAAGGATGGGACTTGGGTGTGTTCTGATGCACAGGGGTAAGGTGATCGCTTATGCATCTAGACAGTTTAGGAAGCATGAAGGGAACTACCTTACCCATGACCTTGAGATGGCGGCTGTGGTTTTTGCCTTGAAGATTTGGAGATCCTATCTCTTTGGCGGTAAGGTTCAGGTCTTCACGGACCATAAGAGCTTGAGGTATATTTTTACTCAGCCGGAATTGAACCTTAGGCAGTAGAGATTGATGGAATTAGTGGCGGATTATGATTTGTCTATTGAGTATCATCCTGGTAAGGCAACTTTAGTAGCGGATGCGCTAAGCCATAAGCGAGTGGATGTAGCATCGGGAAAAAACATGGAGTCTTTGGTGAGCATGGTGAGTACGTTGCGTCTCACAGTTTTGACCGATGATGTGGAACCGTTGGGGTTTGGGAACTGCAGATCAGGCAGATTTGTTGACTCGTGTTCGGTTAGCTCAGGAGAAAGATGAGAAGTTGAATCAGGCAGCTCAGAACGATAAGACCGAGTATCAGATTTCGAATAATGGTACTATTTTGGTGAATGGTCGGGTGTGTGTTCTGAGTGATCAGGCATTACGGGAAGAGATTCTTTAGGAATCACACCAGTCTAAGTTCTCCATTCATCCGGGAGCAACGAAGATGTATCGAGACCTGAAGAGATACTACCATTAAGTTGGGATAAAGCGTGATGTTGTTAAGTGGGTTGCTAGTTGTCCGACGTGTCAGATGGTTAAGGCTGAACATCAGGTTCCGGGAGGCCTGTTACAGAAGTTACATATTCCCGAGTGGAAGTGGGACATGATCACGATGGATTTTGTCACGGGTTTACCTATGCTAACAATAAGGATGCGATTTGGGTCATCATGGATTGATTGACCAAGGCGGCATATTTCGTAGCAGTGAACCGGAAGGACAGTTCGGAGAAACTTGCGGAGATCTATGTGAGGGAGATTGTGCGGTTAGAGTACCGGCTAGCATTGTGTCGGATAGGGATTCTAAGTTTGCTTCGTCATTTTGGAGGGTGTTGCAGAAACGGTTTGGAACTCAGGTTCATATGAGTTCGGATTATCATCCTCAGACGGATGGACAGTCTGAGCGGACAATTCAGACTCTCGAGGATTTACTATGGGCGGTAATCCTAGATTGGGGTGACACTTGGGAAAGTCACTCGTCGTTGGCCAAATCTGCTTACAACAACAGCTACCAAGCTAGTATCGGCATGTCGCCATATGAAGCTTTGTATGGTAGGCCGTGTCGTACACCCCTTTGTTGGACACAAGAGGAGCATCTTTGGTAGGAATTTTGTGGATGACACGAGTGAGAAGGTTCGGATCTTGAAATTAAAGCTTAAGGAAGTTCATGATCGACAAAAGAGTTATGCGGATAAGCACCGTAGGGAACTAGAGTTTGCAGTTGGTGATATGGTTTACTTGAAAACTCTTACCTACAAGGGTAAAGAAGGGTCTAGGTAGACGGCTAAGTTGAGCCCGAGATACATGGGACCGTTCCAGATTGTAGAAAGGATAGGTCCAGTGGCTTATAAGTTGGATTTGCCACCGGCCTTGAAAGCTTTTCACAAGGTGTTCCACGTTTTGATGCTAAGGAAGTGCATTGTAAATGGTGAGAAAGTGATTGTTGAACCTCCGGAAGATTTGCAACCTAATCTGACCGTGGAAGGTAGACTGGTCAGGATAATTGATCGAAGGTTTCGAGCGGACCGAAAGAAAAAGGTGAAGTTAATTCAGGTTGTATGGGATTGTGATGGTGAGGAAGAGGTCACTTGGGAACCAGAGACATCAATGAAGGAGAAGTTCCCTAAGTGGTTTGAAAAGCAAGTGCTGGAAACACCGAAGAAAAAGACGTGAGCTTATTCGAGGACGAATCAATGCTAAGTGGGGGAGATTTGTAATTCCCGTACTCCATAATCTTACTAGATTAGTGATCCGTGTTGAGAGGTTCGAGGCTTGGGCAGGTGTTGCAGGGAGTATTACAAGTAGTCTCCACTAAGACTTGTAGCTTAGAGCTCAAGATTTCTTCAAGAGAGAAAGCAAGAGGTCGAAGACTTGTTTTGAAGAGAAAGATCTCGATAATTTTATTAATTCCAAAAAGCCCCCGTTCAAAACTACATGAATGAAAGTACTTATACTATTCTAAATGTAAAAAACCTAGAAGTCAAAGCTTGGCGACTAAGCCAACTATAGCCGACATAAATAAAGCCCAATAACATAACCATTAAATAAAATACGAATACGACAGCTAAAAGCCTTGTAATAAAAGAAGAGTTGTTGATGCTGCATCAGGTTCCCGGGGGGGGGGAGAAGAATTCGACCTCAAATTTGAACCATCATCATCTGCCAAATAAGGAACCAAATGTTTAACATTAAACACGTCGGCAGTATGCATATGCGGAGGAAGACGAAGACGATACGCATTGTTGTTGATTTTCTCCAAGATTTCCAATGGACCCACCTTGCGATCTTTTAACTTGTTGTAAGTATTGGCTGGAAACGGTCCTTTGTAAAAACAACCCACATGATATGTCATGGTTTTTACCCATTTTCAACCGTGATATAAATCGTTTTTATAGAGTCTTTTTGGTGTTTCTCGAGTCTTTTAGTGTCTTTGTAGGTTAAAGATCAATTGGAGCCTAATGGAAGCTTTTGGAGCGTTTTGGAGCATCAAGGAAAGAAAAGCTGAAGATATCAAGTCGGAGTCGAGCAGAGGAGCTTGTGTCGATCGATCCAAGTCTTGGGTGTCGATCGACACGCTTGTGCCAGACGAAAAAGAAGAATTCCAGAGGATGCTGTGTCGATCGACACACTTAATCTGTGTCGATCGACACGAGCTTTTAATAAAGAAATCCTGTTCGGGCCAGAAGTTCCAGACATTTTTATCAAGGCCCAGTCCGATTTTGCCAACTTGTATATATAATTTTTCTTTAGGTTTTCAAGTTTTTATCTTGTTTTCTATCTAGAATTTGAGAGAGGAGAGATTTGCAGAGTTTTGTAGGAGATTTCAGACTTCAGACTTCATCGATCTAAAATTCTCTGTATCACTTACTCTTTCTCTTTTATGCAATTTTATTCATTCATAATGTTTAGTGCATCTATTTCTGAGTAGTTCGCTTGTTAGGTTTTGGGAATTCTTGGGTTTGATGAAAAATTGATAGGATTGAAACCATGTTAGGATTTATCTTTATGTTCTTCATCTAGATTGTTTCTAATGCTAGTTCTAGTTTGATCACCTAGAACTTAAATCTTAGGTTAATTGTTAAATGTGAAAGTATTGATAATTACCTGACCTAATCTTAGATGAGCAAAATTATCTATTCGCAAAGAAATTTGGCTTAGTAATTTTGTGAACAATCAAATTTGAACTTAATTCTTGTCTTTATTCACTAAGTTTGCAAATAAATTTGGAATTTAGGGATTTAGTCATAGATAATCTCTGCAACGAAAGTTGATTGGTTTTATATACGTGTTTGAGTTCTAAAACTGTGCTTAATCAAATCCTGACAGTCTTTTATCCTTGATTTCGATTCATTCCTGCGAATTACCCATAGCCTAACCCTTTGCCCAATTGATTTTAAGAACGTTAATCATCGTTTACTTGCTTGTTTTGCAATTTACTTTTCATTTACACATTTTTACTTAGCATAATTCGAATTCACTAGTTGTTTGTGTGATTTGATTCCCTGTGGATTCGACCCCTAAGTACTACTACGATCTCTTAATTTGAGAGAGTAGCTCAGAGTAAATTTGAGCATACCAAATTTTGGCGCCGTTGCCGGAGAATCGATTTCACCAATCGATTTTTGTTATTAGAATTTTGTCTAAGTTTTTAATTGTTGTTTTGTTACTTATTTGCTCTTTGTCTTTTTCTTGTGTGTTTTAGGTTTATGCCTAATCGCGTTACCAGGAGCAACCAGAACAAAGAACTAGTGGATCTCAATCTTGAGATTGGAAAGTTAAAGCGTGCTAACCGAGCAGCGAGAAAAACAGCCAAAATGAACCCTTTAGTGAAGATGGGTTTCTCCAAGACGCTGAGGGTCATAGACGCAATGCTTAGGGTCAGAGGCTCGATAAGAATGGAGCTGTGATTATGGAGGATCCCGGGCGATATGCTATGCAGCGCCAAGAGCCAGCTGGGCGTGGCCGTACTCTGGGAGAGTACAACAGACCAGACGAGTTCTATGCCAACAGGGCAGCGATTCGTCCTCCTGCTTTCCCAAGGAACGACTTTGAGCTAAAGCCTGCTTACTTCTCGCTAGTGGCTCAACACCCGTCTCATGGTCTATCCTTTGAGCATCCCATGGACCACATTGAGAGGTTCGAGGACTTAGCCTCTAGCATTAAGGCTAACGGAGTGTCGAGTGACTACCTATACTGCAAGCTCTTCCCATATTCTCTTGGTGGAAAAGCAACTTACTGGCTGAAGCAGCTAGAGCCGGGCTCGCTGACTACTTGGGAGGACACCAAGAATGCCTTCCTTAACAATTTCTTTGATGAGGCGAGATCCGAGGACCTAAGGACTAAGATCTCTACTTTCAAGCAGGGTCCTACAGAAGCATTCAAGGCTTCCTGGGTGAGGTTCAAGGCCTACCAGAGAGATTCTCCTCATCATGGTTTCAGTGATGTGCAGTTGTTGGGTATCTTTTTCAGAGGGATAGATTGGAGGTACCAGATGGCCCTAGATGCTGCTAGCAATGGGAACTTCAACACTCGCTATCCAGAGGATGCATTGGTGTTTATTGAGAACTTGGCTTCTAGCAACAGTACCAAGAATGCGGATTTCGAAAGGAAGAAGCTTGGAGGTAACATGGATAGAAGCCAGATAGCTGAGGTGAAGGCCAAGATTGATTCAGTGCACAACCTACTAGTGGGGAAGAAATCTGTGCAATTTGCTGCAGAAGTGGAGACCTTCGAACCAGAGGAAGAACAAGATGAAGAGGATGTCAACTACATCAGTGGCACTGGTTTTCAGAGTCAGAGGTTCGGTAATCAGCAGGGTAACAGAAGCTTCAATGGAAACAACCAAAGGACTATGTTCGCTGGGAATCAAGGTTCACCTAGCTACTCTCCAAAGCCGCAGTTTTAGAAGACCGAGTATCAGAAGCCCTTCCAGAGCAACTACACTAGGAACTATTGTTCATCCTCTTATCAGACACCACCTGTTCAGTCATCAGAGAGTAGCTCCTGGAAGGTAAATAGAAGATGACTGTGAGCTTCAATGGAAAAATGGATGCCATGTACCAAAACTTGAATGGGAAGTTTAAAGCTTTAAACACCCATATCAAGAAGTTGGATACTCAGTTTGCTCAGACGGCAGAGAATTCAAGGAGGCAAGAGGGGTTTCTTCCATCTAGGATGGATACGAATCCGAAGCATATCGTTGCTGCCATCATCACGAGGAGTGGAAAGATACTACAGGGGCCAGTATTGAAGAAGGGACTTAGTGCAGAGCAGCTAGATGAGCTTGTACAGATCGAAGACGAAGAGATTTTCACTCCAGACCGACACGGAGTCTGCATGTCAATCGACACAGATCGAAAATCGCAATCCTGGATCCACAGACGGTCCCGTGTCGATCGACAAGAATAAAAAGCTCGACACTAGCTCGACACACGTGTGTCGATCGACATTGACTACTTATGTCAATCGACACGAACCACCCTACCCGACTTCTTCAAAACCATCGGATAGTGCATAAGAAAGAGTATACAAACCCAAGCTACCTTATCCTAGGAGTCAGAAGAAGTCTAAGCTGGAGTTAGAGAATGCAAAGTGCAAAGCCATCATGGATAAGCTAGTTGTGGAGGTTCCATTGCTTGATGCCATTAAGATTAGCCCGGTGATTCGACGTTATGTAAAGAGGATGGTCACCAAGAACTTGGGTATTGAGGAAGAAGCTGCGATGATTTCAGAGCAGGTCAGTGCAGTGATTCAGAACAGGGTTCCAGAGAAGTTCACGGATCCGGTAAGTTTTGTGTTGGATTGTTTGATTTTCAAGGATAGGTTCCCGAGGTCTCTTTGTGATTTGGACTCTGGTGTCAACCTTATGCCACACTCCGTTGTTGTTAGTCTTGGGATGACAGATTTCCAGCCAACTAGGATATCTCTTATCCTAGCTGATAGGTCAGTAAGGATTCCGAAAGGAGTATTGGAGGATGTCCCCATCAAGGTTGGGGATTGCTTGATTCTTACTGACTTCGTGGTCTTGAAATATAATGAGGAACCCAAAGATCCTCTTATTTTGGGTAGACCCTTTCTTAGCTACAGCTGGTGCTATGATTGACTGCAAGGGAGGCAGTATTACTCTGAGTGTGGGTGATCTTCAGATGAAGTTTGAGATTGATAAGCTGATGAAGAGACCTACCATTGATGGGCAGACTTTCTTTGTAGACACACTCACCGACCTAGCACAGGAAGTCTTCAATGAGATGCATCCCATTGATCCCTTGGAAAGGACTTTGGTGAACTCTATGGTAGTGGAAGAACAGTTTGATGAAACTGCAAAGGGGTATGCAAGGATGATGGATGCTAGTAAGAAAGTGAAGCAGTTGGTTGCTAATGTGGAGTTGGGTGAAACGTCAGTGAAAGCTCCAAAGGTCAGGGATTGGAGTGAACAAAAAGCTCCAAAAATCGAACTCAAACCACTTCTAGCCGGGCTAAGGTATGCTTTTCTTTGTCCTAATTCTACATATCCAGTCATTGTTAGTGCTTCTTTGAACAATGCAGAGCTCACTTTACTGCTAAGCAAGCTGCGCAAGTTTCGCAAGGCTCTTGGCTATTCTCTTGATGACATTGCAGGGATCTCTCCAGACTTGTGTATGCATAGAATTCACCTTGAGGATGAGACCAAGTCATCAATTGAGCATCAGAGGAGGCTTAATCCGAATTTGCAAGAAGTTGTCAAGAAGGAGATCTTGAAACTTCTGGAGGTTGGGATCATCTATCCTATTTCGGACAGTGTTTGGATCAGTCCAGTTCACGTGGTGCCCAAGAAAAGAGGAGTAACAGTGGTTAAGAACGAGAAGAACGAGCTGATTCCTACAAGGACTGTGACTGGGTATAGGATGTGCATCGATTACAGGAAGCTCAACGCAGCCACCAGGAAGGACCACTTCCCTTTACCCTTCATTGATCAGATGTTGGAGAGGCTGGCGAATCACCCCTATTATTGCTTCCTTGATGGATACTCTGGGTTTTTCCAAATCCCCATTCATCTAGAAGACCAGGAGAATACCACATTTACTTGTCCTTATGGCACTTTTGCATACCGTAGAATGCCCTTTGGACTTTGTAATGCTCCTGCAACATTCCAGCGATGTATAATGTCTATCTTCACAGACATGATTGAGTATTACATGGAGGTCTTCATGGATGACTTCTCAGTATACGGTGATTCCTTCAAGGGCTGTCTAGACAACTTGGAGAAGGTGCTTGCTAGATGTGTGGAGAAGCACTTGGTTCTAAACTGGGAAAAGTGCCACTTCATGCTGAAAGATGGCATTGTACTTGGCCACAGAGTTTCATCTGATGGGATTAAGGTGGATCAAACTAAGATCGAAGTGATGACGAGTCTTCAACCAACTACTTCAGTCAAGGAGATTCGAAGTTTCTTGGGACATGCTGGTTTCTACCGGAGGTTCATCAAGGACTTCTCCAAGATTGCCCGCCCACTCACCACATTGCTCTGTAAGGATGTCAAATTAGTTTTTGATACTGATTGTTTAGCTGCTTTTGAACAGATCAAACAGGCTTTGGTGATTGCTCCAATAGTGCAACCTCCAGACTGGGATTTTCCTTTTGAGGTGTTGTGTGATGCCAGTGATTATGCAGTTAGAGCAGTGTTGGGACAGAAGAAGGACAAGAAGCTTCATGCCATCTACTATACTTGTAGGACAATAGACGAGGCACAAAGGAACTATGCTACCACGGAGAAGGAGTTGTTGGCCGTGGTTTTTGCCTTTGAGAAGTTATGTCCTTACTTGATTGGAGCTAAAGTGATAGTGCACACTGACCATTCCGCACTCAAGTACCTGATACAGAAGAAGGATGCAAAACCAAGGTTGTTTAGATGGATTCTCCTTCTTCAAGAGTTTGACATTGACGTTAAGGACAAAAAAGGAGTGGAGAATGGTGTTGCAGATAATCTTTCGTGTATTCGGATTGAGGACAGCGTCCCCATTGATGATTACTTCCTAGAGGAGAGTGTGCACTTCATTGAGATTGGGTCTCAAGCAAGCAAGGGTGAAAATCAACAAGGTTGCGGAGTTCTAGATGCCATGTCAATCGACGCAAGGACTCCCTGTCGATCGACATCGATTTCTAGAGTCGATTTCCAAATACCAGAGAAGGGTATGTCGATCGACACGGGTTTTCAATCCCGATTCCCAGAACTTGAGATCATCTGTGTCGACCGACACAAAGGACCTGTGTCTATCGACACAGACCGCCCATATAGGATTTCAAGTTTCAAACGCAGTTTTCGAATCCGATCGACCTTGGTATGCTGACATTGCCAACTACCTAGCTGCAGAGGATGTACCTACAGATCTTAAGGGGTATGAGAAGAAGAAGTTCTTGAGAGAACTTAGGAGGTACTACTGGGATGAGCCATATCTTTATAGACATTGTTCAGACGGTCTCTACAGGAGATGGATTGCAGAGAGTGAGGTTCGAGATATGCTTTTTCATTGTCATGGTTCAGAGTATGCTGGGCACTTTGCTACGTTCAAGACGGTCTCCAAGGTTCTTCAAGCAGGATTCTTGTGGCCTACGATGTTCAAGGATGCTAATGCCTTTGTTGCTCAGTGTGATGCTTGTCAGAAGAGATGAAAGATCAGTAAGCGACATGAGATGCCACAAAACTTCATCTTTGAGGTTGAAGTCTTTGATTGCTGGGGCATTGATTTCATGGGTCCTTTCCCATCTTCTTATGGGAATGAGTACATTTTAGTCGCTGTGGACTATGTCTCCAAGTGGGTGGAGGCAATAGCTAGTCCAAAGAACAATGCTGCGGTGGTTGTTAAGCTGTTTAAGACCATCATCTTCCCTAGATTTGGAGTCCCCAGAGTTGTCATCAGTGATGGGGGAACGCATTTCATCAACAAGGTCTTCTCTAAGCTATTGGAGAAGTATGGTGTTCATCATCGCTAGCTAGCCATTACCATCCTCAGACGAATGGGCTAGTGGAAGTTTCGAATAGACAGATCAAAGAGATCCTTGAGAAGACAGTGAATTCGACAAGGAAGGATTGGTTTACTAAGCTCGATGATACATTATGGGCCTACAGGACTGCTTACAAAACACCTCTGGGAACCACTCCAATCCATCTGCTTTATGGGAAAGCATGCCATCTTCCAGTGGAGCTTGAACACAAGGCAGCATGGGCAGTGAAGCTCTTCAATTTTGACATCAAGCCTGCTGCAGAAAGGCGTCTGATACAGCTGAATAAACTGGATGAAATCAGACATCATGCCTATGAAAACTCCAAGTTATACAAGGAGAGGACAAAGGCATACCATGATAAGAGGATCATCTCCAAGAAATTCCAACCTAATGACCAGGTACTTCTTTACAATTCTCGTTTACAGCTTTTTCCTGGTAAATTGCGTTGGTCATACCACATGGAGCTGTAGTCCTGGTTAGCAAAGAAGGGAATGAGTTCACGGTGAATGGACAAAGGGTGAAACACTATTGGGTGGAAGCCGAGATTCCAGAAGGACACATTGTGTCTCTGGATCATGCACCCATTGCCTGAACTCCGACACAGTCAAGCTAATGACTAAAAACAAGCGCTTAGTGGGAGGCAACCCACTGGTAAGTGTAAATTAGTCCAATTTTTCGTTTTGTTTCACTAACTTTTAGTTTTAGTTTCGTGTTTTCAGTGATTCAAAAAAAAAAAAAATTTTAAAAAACAGGAAATCCTGTGTCGATCGACACGCCCAGCGGATAACCAGAGGTAAGTATTTTTCAACACCCGACAGTTTATTTCTCTTCCTTCACAATTTGTTCTTCGCGAAAACTCAAAGAGATTTTGAAACCTCCACATCTTTCTCGTTTCTCAACCGATTCAAGTGCTTTTTAAGCCTAATTTGAGTATATTTTCATCCTCTTTTCGTTTCCATCACTCACTTTCTCGATTTGCAATGGTATGTGCTCAAAATTCTCCCTTTTAGTTCCAAAATTGAGGTTTGATTTTGGAATTTCATCTCTTTTCACTCATTTATATTGCTAAATCAGGCCTATTTAGGTTGTTTTAGAGTGAATTCGACATGTCTTTGTGCTTCATTCGAATTATTTCGCAAGTTCTAGAGGATTTGTTAGGGTTTATGGAATTTGAGATGAAATTTGTTGGAAATTGGAATGTGGGTCGGTTTAGATAGCAACTGGTGCTTGATTATCGATGTTGGTAGTGTTGTTGTTGAGATTTTCTGGTTGAACTGCCTTGAATTACAGATTTTTGAAAACACCATATGATGTGTCGATCGACACAGCCCGTCTGTGTCGATCGACACAGATTGCCCTGAGATCATTATTTTCTGATTTCAAATTTTTTGTTGGATTTCGTGTGTGTTTGTCTTGCAGATGGCTTCTCAGAGGACTAGGAGCGGGGGCAAAAGACCAAGGCAGGAAAAACCACCAAGCTCTCACCCCCCTAATCAGTCAAGAGCTCCACCGTTGTGGCCAAGAGAAGAGGGTACAGAGATTGTGATCGCAAGGCAGTTTGATCGTACCCCCAAGCAAGTCTTGCAGAGTAAGGACATCGATAACAGGGTGATTAGCAATGAGTGGGATGATTATGACTCATTGCTATACAACCAATTGTTGAAAGTCACAATGACACCTACACGGTATGCTCATCCTCGGACGATGAAGAAGCTGAAAATCAAGGAGGAGGTGAAAGAGCTGTTGAACAAGGCTAGATTGAAGAAATTCGTGGCAAGAGATGATGACTTGTACCCCGATTTGGTTAGGCAATTCTTTCCCTCGGTGAGAATTTATTCTACAGCGATGGATCCTCAGCAGAGGGATGACCCAAGTAGATGGTTTTTGAGCTTCATAGCTAGTGGGGTTCGACATGAGATCTCTGCTCAGGATATTTGCAGGGTCTATGGTTTCGCTGAGGATCGTTTAGCTGGGGATCTTCCAGACCAAATCGATGGTGGGGAGCAGCCCTTCTGGAGTCTCATTGGTGTAGGCCGCTATGATGCAGCAAGATCCACGCACACTGATATGCGCCATCCAGTGATCCGCTACTTAGTACGGTTGTTCTCAACTACCATTCGGTGCAAGCTGGAGCCCAGAAAGATGAGGAAACACGAGCTGGTGCAACTTTCTTATGCTCTTCGGGACATCATTCCGAACTCCACTTGGGCTGAGTACCATCACAACATGGGGATGGTTTTCATGAAGCATTTCCATTCTCTGAGGCACACACCGATCAAGATACATAATGTGGGCAACAAGACATTCTCGACAGGAAGCATGCTGACACCGATCTTTCAGTTTTGTGAGGTTGATACTACAGGTTATGATAAAGACGTCAGGAGCTTGTCTGTGGATTTGGAATACATGGCAAGGATCACCTGGATCAAGTTCGAGGTGCATTGGGTTTTCTATATTGCTCCGAGACAGTAGAAGATGGTGGAGCTTCCTCTTCCGGACCTAATGAAGGTATCTCAGGACCCGTCTCTGCTACTTTTCGAGGCAGACGAGACATTACTTCGACCAGTGGGTCCAAGCAGGAAGCAGACGACTCGCGGCACAGCAGGAGCTGGTACTTCAAGAGCCAGCACTTCTCGAGCTCCTCCACAGCAGCATCGCTTCCCTTCTCCTCCTTCCATTCCTATGGATGAGTTTTTGAGCTGGGTTACTCGGGCTCTTCAGGCAACTTGGGACGCCATGTATACCGTGTCTCGCTATGGCTGTGTACGCCCTCGTTCACCATCTCCACCACGCCCAGCATCACCTGAAGAGGAGGACTAGATCCTCTCCGCTTATCCTTTTTCTGTTTCCTTTTTATCTTTTATTTTCCTAACTTTGAGTCATTTTCTGTTTTTCTTTTGAGTCAGTTTTTCTTTGATTTCTTAGGAGCTTTGAACTTGAACATCTTATGAGATTTGCCAGTGTTTTCCTCTTGATCGTTTTGTTGAGTTACTTATGCAGATGATGGCTTGGATCTTCTCTGAATTGAGAAAGCATTGCAATGTTGCGGTCTGTTCCAGAAATGTCTGTGTCGATGACATGGCTTCTCTGTGTCAATCGACATGGCCAAAAAATTTCAAATTTCTTGACCAACCAACGGTCCGATCCTTCAGATGCTATGTCGATCGACACAGACACTCTGTGTCGATCGACACAATCCACATTTTGGTAAAATCTTGTTCGTTTCAATTAAGTTCAATTTTCTTTTGACTCTTTTACCAATTCCAGGCTTAATAACATTGGGGACAGTGTTGTTTAAGTATAGGGGAGGTCGTTGCTAACTTGTTTTTTTTGTTTTTATGAGTCAGTCAAAACGTTTTTTTATTGAGTCAAAACTAGTTAGGAACAACCCTACCTGACAAGTACAACCCCTGTTGGAAGTAATGGTACTCCTCTCCCTCTATCCCCTTGTATAAAAATAAAATAAATTAAGTTAATTAATAATATGTTAGGATTGGGGTAAAATGATAGTTCTTGAGTATAGGATGAGGAAATAAAATTCCAGTGAATCTGTACAAAAGAAGTGATCACCCAGAGCTCAAAAGCAGCAGTCTGAGTCCCTTAAAACGGATGAAGAAGACGAGCAATCTCACGGCCTTGTCTCCTCACAAGGAACAACAGTAGTGAGTCACGACCCTGTCTCGTCACAAGGAACAACATTAGTGAAAAATGCACTGCTTTGAGTCTCAACAATCATAGAAAATAGGAATAGAGAATCAAATAAGTCTGGGGACAGGAAGAACACCAAGTGTAGTATAGGTTGATTTATCATGGTATAGTATGGGAATGAGTCTAGAAGGTTCTTGGCATTGAGATCATTGAGACTAAGCGATGAAGACTAATGGATTATGCTGTGAAGTGATGGATGAATTTGGGAGGCTGCGAAAGTCTGCGGAGAAGTACATGGTGGTCTGATTCTGGGTTGGTTCTGTATTATGTGGTTCACTAGATTGGAAGGGTCAGTTCATTGCTCCAAGGGAAGGTAAGTTTCTGTGTTTTCAAACCTTTTTCACATTCTTGGTTTATGTTTTACTTGAGGGCAAGCAAAGGCTAAGTCTGAGGGAGTTGATATATCACGGTTTTTACCCATTTTCAGCCGTGATATAAATCGTTTTTATAGAGTCTTTTGGTGTTTCTCGAGTCTTTTAGTATCTTTGTAGGTTAAAGATCAATTGGAGCCTAATGGGGGAGATTATTCGAGGACGAATCAATGCTAAGTGGGGGAGATTTGTAATTCCCGTACTCCATAATCTTACCAGATTAGTGATCGGGGTTGAGAGGTTCGAGGCTTGGGCAGGTGTTGCAGGGAGTATTACAAGTAGTCTCCACTAAGACTTGTAGCTTAGAGCTCAAGATTTCTTCAAGAGAGAAAGCAAGAGGTCGAAGACTTGTTTTGAAGAGAAAGATCTGGATAATTTTATTAATTCCAAAAAGCCCCCGTTCAAAACGACCTCGAATTTGAACCATCATCGTCTGCCAAATAAGGAACCAAATGTTTAACATTAAACACGTCGGCAGTATGCATATGCAGATGAAGACAAAGACGATACGCATTGTTGTTGATTTTCTCCAAGATTTCCAATGGACCCACCTTGCGATCTTTTAACTTGTTGTAAGTATTGGCTGGAAAACGGTCCTTTGTAAGAACAACCCACATGATATGTCATGGTTTTTACCCATTTTCAACCGTGATATAAATCGTTTTTATAGAGTCTTTTTAATGTTTCTCGAGTCTTTTAGTGTCTTTGTAGGTTAAAGATCAATTAGAGCCTAATGGAAGCTTTTGGAGCGTTTTCGAGCATCAAGGAAAGAAGAGCTGAAGATATCAAGTCGGAGTCGAGCAGAGGAGCTCGTGTCGATCAACACAAGTCTTGGGTGTCGATCGACACGGTTGTGCCAGACGAAAAACAAGAATTCCAGAGGATGCTGTGTCGATCGACACACTTCATCTGTGTCGATCGACACAGGCTTTTAATAAAGAAATCCTATTCGGGCCAGAAATTTTAGACGTTTTTATCAAGGCCCAGTCCGATTTTGCCTACTTGTATATATAGTTTTTCTTTAGGTTTTCATGTTTTTATCTTGTTTTCTATCTAGACTTTGAGAGAGGAGAGATTTGCAGAGTTTTTTAGGAGATTTCAGACTTCAGACTTCATCGATCTAAAATTCTCTGTATCACGTACTCTATCTCTTTTATGCAATTTTATTCATTCATAATGTTTACTGCATCTATGTCCGAGTAGTTTGCTTGTTAGGTTTTGGGAATTCTAGGGTTTGATGAGAAATTAATAGGATTGAAACCCTGTTAGGATTTATCTTTATGTTCTTCATCTAGATTGTTTCTAATGCTAGTTATAGTTTGATCACCTAGAACTTAAATCTTAGGTTAATTGTTAAATGCGAAAGTATTGATAATTACCTGACCTAATCTTAGATGAGCAAAATTATCTATTCGCAAAGAAATTTGGCTTAGTAATTTTGTGAACAATGAAACTTGAACTTAATTCTTGTCTTTATTCACTAAGTTTGCAAAGAAATTTGGAATTTAGGGATTTAGTCATAGATAATCTCTGCAACGAAAGTTGATTGGTTTTACATTCGTGATTGAGTTCTAGAACTGTGCTTAATCAAATCCTGACAGTCTTTTATCCTTGATTTCGATTCATTCCTGCGAATTACCCATAGTCTAACCATTTGTCCAATTGATTTTAAGAACCTTAATCATCGTTTACTTGCTTGTTTTGCAATTTACTTTTCATTTACACATTTTTACTTAGCATAATTCGAATTCATTAGTTGTTTGTGTGATTCGATTCCCTGTGGATTCGAGCCCTAAGTAATACTACGATCTCTTAATTTGAGAGAGTAGCTTAGGGTAAATTTGAGCATATCACCACACTAAATCACCCACCGAAAAATGCACATCTCGTCGCTTAGAATCCACATGGGACTTTTACGAAGCTGTAGCCTTCTCCAAATTGGTCTTAACTTGTTGATGCAATGAAGAAAACTCCTCAACAACATCACAAGCACGGCCATGAAATCTTGTACGATCTGGAGCAACAAACAAGTCGATAGGTCCGCGAGGTAAGATCCCATACACTACATGAAATGGGCTGAAACCAGTGCTACGATTGACCACGTGGTTATGCACAAATTCAGCTTGACATAACACAGAATCCAACGAACGAATGTTATCACCAACTAAACAACGTAAAAGGTCACCCAACGCTCGATTTTTAACTTCTGTCTGACCGTCTGTTTGTGGATGATTAGCCGAGCTCATGCCCAAGCTAGTACGCAAAAGACGCCACAAAGAACGCCAAAATGACTAAGGAATCGCGAATCACGGTCAGACACAATCGACAACAGAAGACCATAAAGCTTATAAATTTCTCGAAAAAATAGCGTTGCAACCTGAACTGCATCTGTTGTTTTCTTACATGGCACAAAATGAACCATCTTCGAAAGATGATCAACAACAACGAAGATTGAATCATGTCCTCTATGCGTGCGGGGTAAGCCAAGAACAAAATGCATGCTTATGTCCGTCCATGGTTGTGTCGGAATAGGCAGTGGCAAATAAAGACCGGCGTTAGTGGCATGACCCTTAGATTTTTGACACACAACACTACGCATAACATAGTGTTCAACATCACGTCGTAAAGAAGGCCAAAAATATGATGATGCCACGAGATGAAGCGTACGATCTCTCCCTACATGTCCTTCACCATGAAGCTCTTGAATCAATTTGAGGCGCAAGCTACAAGCTGGAATACACAATCTGTTTTCTCGAAAAAGGAATCCATCAAGCACAAAATAATGATCATCAAAACCATTAGTGACATCCATCCAAATCTTTCCAAAAAAGGGTCTGAAGGATACAGCTCGGGAAGTGTTGAGAAACACAAAACAGAAACGTGCATAGTTGAGAGAAGTGCTCGTCGATGACTCAATGCATCAGCTACCTTATTAAGCGTACCGACTTTATGTTTGATCACAAACGTAAACTGTTAAAGGTACCCGAACCAAGAAGCGTGTCGTGTCAAGACTTTATCTTGAGAGCCCATATGTTTTAAGGCATCGTGATCAGTGTAAAGTACGAACTCTCGATGGAATAAATAGTGTCTCTAATGTTTGACAGCTTTCACAACAGCGTATAGCTCGACATCATACGTACTATAACGTCCTTTAGCACCTGCAATCTTTTCGCTAAAAAATGCAACAGGTTTTCCCAATTGACTCAACACAGCTCCAATCCCAAGTTTAGACGCATCACAATGGAGCTCAAACGCCACTTCGAAATTAGGTAGAATCAAGACAGGTGTAGAGCTTAACTTTACCTTAATCACGTCAAAAGCATGCTCAGCATTTGATGTCCAAACGAATGATGAGGCTTTCATACAATCGGTTATAGGAGCCATAATACTGCTAAATTGGTGGACAAAACGACGATAAAAGGATGCAAGACCATGGAAACTTCTCACATCTGTGACCGAGCGAGGTGTAGGCCAAGATTTAATTGTGTCTACCTTTGCTGGATCAACCTCAAGACCACGTTGGGACACTACATAACCAAGAAATAAGACATGTGAGACACCAAACTCACATTTCTTAGCCGCAGCAAAAAACTTTTCTTGATGCAATACACTCAAGACGCCATGCAAATCGGAAAGATGAGATGAAAGTGAGGAGCTAAAGATCAATATATCGTCAAAATACACGACAACACAACGCCCAATAAATGGACGCAACGCTTGATTCATGACCCTCATGAATGTACTAGGCGCATTAGAGAGGCCAAATGGCATCACGAGCCACTCGAATAATCCTTCTCTCGTTTTAAATGCCATTTTCCACTCATCACCAGGACGAAGACGAATCTGATGGTAGCCGCTCTTTAAGTCCAATTTCGTAAAGATCGATGCAGTCCCAATTTGATCCAGCAAGTCATCAAGGCAAGGAATAGGAAAACGATAACGCACGGTGATTTTGTTAATTGCTCTACTATCCACACACATCCTCCACGAACCATCTTTCTTTGGAATTAAGAGAGCAGGTACCGTACAAGGGCTTAGAATTTCTTGCACATAACCCTTAGCTAACAAGTCTTCTACTTGACGCCTTAGCTCGTCATGTTTTGTAGGACTCATGCGATAATGCGGACGATTAGGTAACACTGCACTTGGCATAAGATCAATACAATGTTGTATATCGGGGAGAGGAGGAAGACCAGTAGGTAAATCATCAGGGAAAACATCACGAAATTCTTCTAAAATCTTATTAAATGCAGGAGGAGCGCCCATCGCTGGTAAAGATGAAGCATGAGTGACCATCAATGTAAAAACCAAGTCAGCGTCTTGAATTTCTTTGAAAAGTTGTGTCTTTGATACGAACAATAATGGCCCTTTAGTAGTGGGAGCTACGGGTTCCGTTACGTCTTCAACACTATAAGAGACGGGATCTGTGACATCTCGAGTAGGTAATAAGGTTATACGTTTGCCCTCATAAACAAGCGGTTCTTCATCAAAAATGGGCATGTCATCAGTTAACAAACCTCGCTTCCCTTGATGAGGATAAGAGGATTGGCGATGACCCATCTCACCCCAACTAAAACATTTGAAAGTCGAAGTACGAGGTTGTTTAAACATAGTACTGGTATCACCACCATCAGGAAGTCGGGTTTGTTCTGGCATAAGCATCTGAGACGAGTCTGGTGTGAATCCGATGCGATTACGTGAACCACCCCAAGCTATTTCCATATTGCGATATTGTTGCTCAATCAATAGAGCTCGCTGATGCGCCTCTGAAACTGTGGACAGATCAAACTGGAGCAAAGAATTTTGAATCTGTAATTTCAATCCACCAATGAAACGGGATACAACTTGATTCTCTGTTTTGGTTAACGTGTTACGAGCCAATAAGGAGAAAAATTCAGAGGCTTACTCATCGACTGATTTTGTACCTTGACGTAAATTTTGTAGTCGAGTATACAACGTACGAGTGTAGTTGTAAGGGAGAAATGCCTTACGCAGATGACGCTTCAATTTTTCCCAAGTCCCAATTTGTTCCTTTCCTGCTCGAGCTCTCTGTTCTTTGACTTGCAGCCACCAAGCTGAAGCTCGACCCTTAAATCGAGTTGCTACCAACGCCACACACATGTTATCAGGCATGCGTTTAAACGACAAGATCTCTTCCACCGAACTGATCCAATCTAATAGCTCGTCAGGTTGTAAGCTACCAGAGAATTTAGGAATATCAATTTTGAAACTTGATTCCCAGCGATTATCATCACCTCTTGGAACACCAATGATATCTCGCTGTTGATTGTTATTCACCCTTGCAAACGGATTATCTTCTTCCACTTCACTTTCATCATCTTCTTTTTCAGAATGATCTTCACGAAGCGGCAACCTCGGAGGACGTTGTTGCACTTGGATCAAAGTTCGAACTGCTATTTCAACTGAACTACGTAGTACGTCACGCATTCCAAGTTGAAATTCCAAAAACATCTCTCGCATCATAGTCAGTTGTTCTTCGTGTTGCTGTTGAAGACTCTTCTTAGGAGGCATGATTGGGATCGGTGTGTCTATGATACCAACAGTTGCAGGGAGTATTACAAGTAGTCTCCACTAATCAAAGATTGCGAGCAAGACTTGTAGCTTAGAGCTCAAGATTTCTTCAAGAGAGAAAGCAAGAGGTCGAAGACTTGTTTTGAAGAGAAAGATCTCGACAATTTTATTAATTCCAAAAAGCCCCCGTTTAAAACTACATGAATGAAAGTACTTATACTATTCTAAATATAAAAAACCTAGACGTCAAAGCTTGGCGACAAAGCCAACTATAGCCGACATAAATAAAGCCCAATAACATAACCATTAAATAAAATACAAATACGACAGCTCACTACAAGAAAACATAAATTTTGTGACACCCAAAAGAGTCACAAAATTGTCACAAATGACTCATTTGCGACCACTTTGTGACGAAAAAACGGCGTCGCTAAACTTGCGTTGCTAATTTTAGGCGTCGCAAAATAGTCGCAAATTTGCGACTACATTGTGACTTTTTTTTAGTCGCTAATTAGTGACTAATTTGTGACTTCCTTGTGGCGTGGCAAATAAGTGACAGATTTGTGACCAACTGTATTCGTTGTCAATTTGTGACTAATTTGCCTCACATTTGTTGTCGTTATTTTGTGACTACTTGGTGTCTTCTTTTGTAGTCATAAATAAGCGACTATTTAGTGACAACTTGAATCTTCTATAGTAACACAGTAGTCACTAAATTGCCACTAATTTGCAACGCTTTGGTTTTATTTGTCATTGTTTATAGTCTCTTTCCAGTCACACTATCGTTTGTTTGTTTTGTTTTGATTTGGCCAAATCGAATGAATAACCAAAAACCTGAAATTAAAAGCTAAATACAACATAATAATCTAGGTACCAAAATCACAGTACACTATAATCAAAGTACCAAAAGTACAAAAACTACAAACCATTGTACCAAAAGTTGTCAAAGTTTAAAAATATAAGTTCAAAAGTTAGATGTGTAATCTTTTTTAGGCCTTGTCAAGAGCTTGCCATCTCGTATCATAAAAGCACTGCAATTGAAGAACATCCAGTTAACTCATGGAACAACAACCTTTTAGGAACATCTGCAAATGTATAAGAGATTCAAAGTAGAAGAACGAATGCACGTAAAGAAATCTGCAAGTAATTATCACAGATGTAAGACTAACCTCTATGTCAAACTTCAGATTCATTTTTAGGTTTGGCATTGAATAGATCTCAGCAAGCAACCCGAGTATAGCCATCGTCCAAGGATTGGGAGGTTGATACGCAATACTGTTTTGGCATGGCTCCAGAACCTGCAGTTCCACAAATTAGAACTCAAGACATCAACCCCACAACAGTTGAGAACACTGATCAACCACCACCAACCTTTGAAGTGGATGGAATTACAGCTATCATCAACCCTTTTTCATATGCCTGCAAAAGGAGAAGAAAAAAAGGTTCAGTATCTACAGATTGACACAGTTATTACGGAAGAGCGAGATAAAATTTTTAAGGAACTTGCAGAAAATACCTCCACAATCAAGGATTTTGGGTCTATTTCTCGCGCCCTTAAAACGTAATTCCTTCCAATGGTCAGCTTTCCAAGCAAGCTGCCCAAATTTTTAAGCAGGGATCGCTCTTCCGAACTTGACTTTATGAGCTTTGAACCCAAAAGAACCTGCAATACCAAAGGAATTAAGGAAATAAAATTTTGCTAAATAAAGTACACTCATCACAGATCATTTGTGTGAAGAAATCTTTACCTTGCAATTTTCGTATGTATTTTTGAGTATTTTTCCCTTCTCTCTGCTGCTGCAACCAAGGTTTCTATGTTCAAAGCATAGCCAAACCTTGTGATAATCGGAGATTAATAACACTTCCTCTCTTGGTAGGAAAAGAACTATATTACAAATCATAATTTTTGAAAAACAAGGTCACAAAATCAAGTTGATTAAGATTACTCGTCGAGGTGGCTCCACGAGTTGAACGACCAAACCCAGCTGAGGTTGATGAAGTAGTCAAAATGCCAGGATTCTGCAAGAGTAACTAGCAAGATGAAATGAGAACTCCTCCCACACACCCACATCCATAAAAAATACAAGAAAAGGCCATTACCTTAAGAGCGACAGAAATATCAGCCGAATTGGAAGATGACGATGGCAGAAGAGGCTTTGCCTCGTTCGATGGCAAACTTGGCACTTTGCCGCGGTCATCAACATGCACTTCATTTTTCTGTTGAAGCTGTACAGGAGAAGGAAGCTGTAATGCAGATTGGCTAATTCCAGAACCACTCAACTATCACCGGATGAAAATTGAAACAACGTGTTAATAAATAAATAAGGAATTGATAATTAAGGAATTGATAAGGACATACAATATTCGCAGAATCAACTTATAAGAAGATATAAAATTAGTTACAACAATCGCAAAACGAGAACTGATAAGGACAAACAAAATAGACTGCAAGACAAGTAGCACACTCAGTCAAAAGAAAACTTTCATATCAAAATTCTACCTCGCCATTTAGAGGGAAAGACTGTGAGGGACCAGGGTGCGAAACAGAGACATCTGATTCTAAATTACCATATGATATCCTTGAGAGTGCTTGTTCAATAACAGTGACTAGCTCAGGGTGAGTGCTGCGCAGATGAGATATTTGCAAAATATGGTTGCAGTATTGAGGTAATTCAACCAGACGATTCACAAACTGTTCCAGAGCTTTGCTTCCAAACAGAAACAACTGCACGAATCAAGAAAGAAGATGACAGATCTCTCACAATCAAAAGCCCGGAGACATAAACAAAACACAATAGAATCCATACTTTTGAATCTGCAGGTTTACGCAAAGAATCCAAGACAAGACGCAAGGCCATCCCCAGTGTAAGGGAACTTATAAGCTGATGCTTGATAACAGAACCTGAAATTTGTGCAATTCACAGCAGATTCAAGAGAATGTAACGTCAACAATACAAATTTCAAGAGGAGATGCCCAAACAGCATGCCACTTGTCCAAATTCAGTAAATCCTTCTGAAACATCAACAATAGCACGAACGGTTTGATGGTATGAGGGTCTCTCCTACAGGTGATACAACAGTACGTTGGTTAGGAAAATGCAAAACAGTTACTAGCAGCAAGGTCTAAGATTGTTAGTAATGTTTTGTTTAAACATAAGAAGGTTTTTCTAAAGTCAGAAATTAAAAAGTGACAAAGCAAATCTGTTTTGAAGAGGGTTACCTGGTTTTTTTGGGGGGCAGTAAAAGAGATGTAGTGATCATCAGTTGGACGGAGAAGTGGATCCATGCTAATTCCAGGACTTCCATTCTCAGCTTTTAAGTTGATGTGAGCAATATTGAATCTATTACCACACTGATTACAAGTTATGCTCCCAAGACATTTTTCAACCAAAGTCTATTGTTAGAAATGCAAGTAAAAACGTATGTATGGACTATGGAGACTAAAATCTAACTTTTTCAATATGTCGTTAAACTAGTAAACCTAGTGATACTTACAGTCTCATGGTTCGAGGAAAGCGTCAAAGAATGAAGCATGATTCACCTTTCACCTCACAAACTTCAAGTCTCTTGGACAATCGGGTTATTATGATCTCAACTAATATGAAGAGCATCTGTGGAAAATTGGCAAAATATCACAATTTTTCAATACAATCAAAATCGGAATAGGAAAATTCACTTACAGAGAAAGAATCAGAGACAGAAAGAGATCACAGACCGCAATGGACTCAGCCCCAAACCATCGCCACAACCAGAATCTAAGACAGTTCAGACCCAATCCTAAGCTCCAATCCCAAACCGAGCCACAAACCCAGAAAACCCTGAACTGGAAAACTTCAATTTCTGAGCAGCCACTGGATATATCGAACAACTGGAGATTGGAAAACGAATCCAATGGAAACGAAAACGAATTCTCCATGAAAACGAATAACAAGAGATTCGACAACCAAAAAAGAAGAAACCCTAAAACTAGAATCGAATAGATCGAGAGTCACTTGTCGGATATCTTCTAGAGAAACGCATCTTCGTTTTGCTAGAAACCCTAATCATTACAAATTTGTCTCCATCATCTTTATAGCCTCTCAGTTGTACGAGTGAATCGATTTAGTCTGTTGCGGCGGAGTGTCTAGTGAGATTGAGGAAGCGCGCTGGTGGAGACCGAAGATTGAATTGAAGATTGAGAATCAAGGCGAGGGTGCGGTATGAATCCAAAAAGATATGGATTGAATCGAATATTGAGAACCAAGATGAGGTATGAATCCACGAGAGAGAGAGAGAGAGAGAAAAGATTGTGGCCGAGATGTCTAAAGTGATAACTTAGGTTTCGTTCTTTATGCGAAAATATATATATTTTTTTTTGGTATGTTTGTGGCCCTAAGTCTAATAATTTTGGCTAAGTGTTCGCGGGCATAAGAAATTTTAGACTCGTAAGCTAAATTTACTTTCCCGCTTAGTGATTTTGGACCCAGAAAAGCGTTGTTATGTAGTTGCAAAAACTATCATTTTTTTGTTGTCTAAATCATACTCCCTCTGTTTCAAAATATAAGTTGTTTTAGCAAAAAACACGGATATTAAGAAATTACTTTTCAACTAAAAAATATTATTTAATATATCTAATAAAAATAATTTGACCAATCACACAAAAGACTGCAAAATACTAATGGTCACACAATATTCAATAAAGTTAAAAGTACCTAGTATTGTCAAAACAACTTACATTTTGAAACAAAAATAAAACTCTAAAACAACTTATATATTGAAACGGAGGGAGTAACTATCATAAGATATTCCCAAAATTGTTGATTTTTGTTAAAATTATGGCATAATCTCAAAACTGTTGATGTTGTTAAATTGGGATTTATTATTAATACATGGTTTTGTTGATATGTGTTTGGTTTTGAGCACATGCTCTGTTTTTTGAAAACTAAGTATAGTAGTTTAATTCATGTCGATTAAAAAAAAATTGTGGTTTACGAGTCAATAGAATTATTCATAGCTAACTAAATAAAATATAACACTTAACCACAAAGTACATTAAACTTCTAAGTGTTTTAGTTTTAGAAATGTGATCTCATTATTTGTAATATGAATTTGAATTTGAACTTCCATAAATTAACCTATTTATGACTAATTAGTATATAACAATGTAATTTCATACCAATAAATCAGATATACTTTAAATATGATGTAAATTTTTCAAAATTCTTAGGCAGCATCGGAAAAGAGTCACTGATGCGTCACAAATGTTCTAAGGTGTCGCTATATAGTCGCATAGGCGTCACTGATTTATGTTTCTTTTATGACTGATTTGTGACATCGTAGAACTCTTTGAAGGCGTTGGAAAAGAGTCACTGATGCGTCACAAATGTTCTATGGTGTCGCTATGTAGTCGCAAAAGTGTCACTTATTTGTATCTCTTTTGTGACGTTTTTGCGACGCTGAAAACAATACCCTAAGCCCTATATATTTTGGACCAATAGATTGTGGTTTTATCCTTCTTATTCAACTTCTAATGTATTATTAACCATTTCATTGGTTATGTGCATTGAAATCTCACATAGAAAGTTTAATTTAACAAAATCAAACACTTAACCACAAAGTACATTAAACTTCTAAGTGTTTTAGTTTTAGAAATGTGATCTCATTATTTGTAATATAAATTTGAATTTGAACTTCCATAAATTAAACTATTTATGACTAATTAGTATATAACAAAGTAATTTCATACCAATAAATCATATATACTTTAAATATGATGCAAATTTTTCAAAATTCTTAGGCAGCGTCGGAAAAGAGTCATTGATGCGTCACAAATGTTCTAAGGTGTTGCTATATAGTCGCATAGGCGTCACTGATTTGTGTCTCTTTTATGACTGATTTGCGACATCGTAGAACTCTTTGAAGGCGTTGGAAAAGAGTCACTGATGCGTCACAAATGTTCTATGGTGTCGCTATGTAGTCGCAAAAGTGTCACTTATTTGTGTCTCTTTTGTGACGTTTTTGCGACGCTAAAAACAATACCCTAAACCCTATATATTTTGGACCAATAGATTGTGGTTTTACCCTTCCTACTAACTTCTAATGTATCATTAACCATTTCATTGCTTATGTACATTGAAATCTCACATAGAAAGTTTAATTTAACAAAATCAAACACTTAACCACAAAGTACATTAAACTTCTAAGTGTTTTAGTTTTAGAAATATGATCTCATTATTTGTAATATGAATTTGAATTTGAACTTCCATAAATTAACCTATTTATGACTAATTAGTATATAACAATGTAATTTTATACGAATAAATCAGATATACTTTAAATATGGTGTAAATTTTTCAAAATTCTTAGGCAGCGTCGGAAAATAGTCATTGATGCGTCACAAATGTTCTAAGGTGTCGCTATATAGTCGCATAAGCGTCACTGATTTGTGTCTCTTTTATGACTGATTTGCGACGCCGTAGAACTCTTTGAAGGCGTTGGAAAAGAGTCACTGATGCGTCACAAATGTTCTATGGTGTCGTTATGTAGTCGCAAAAGTGTCACTTATTTGTATCTCTTTTGTGACGTTTTTACGACGCTGAAAACAATACCCTAAGCCCTATATATTTTGGACCAATAGATTGTGGTTTTATCCTTCCTATTCAACTTCTAATGTATTATTAACCATTTCATTGGTTATGTGCATTGAAATCTCACATAGAAAGTTTAATTTAACAAAATCAAACATTTAACCACAAAGTACATTAAACTTCTAAGTGTTTAAGTTTTAGAAATGTGATCTCAATATTTGTAATATAAATTTGAATTTGAACTTCCATAAATTAAACTATTTATGACTAATTAGTATATAGCAAAGTATTCATACCAATAAATCATATATACTTCAAATATGATGTAAAAGTTTCAAATGTTCTAAGGTGTCGCTAAGAAGTCGCACAAGCGTCACTGATTTGTGTCTCTTTTATGACTAATTTGCGACGCTGCAAAATTCTTTGAAGGCGTTGGAAAAGAGTCACTGATGCGTCACAAATATTGCAAATTTTGCGACACTTACGAATACTGAAAAAATTTGTCACAAAGTAGTCGCAAATTATGACCAATTTACGACTACTCAAATAAGAGTCACTATTCAGTCACTAATTTGTGACGAATGTGCAACATAATCTTGTAGTCGTAAATTAGTTACAGATTTGCGACGCTTATTTTTGCAGTCGCAATTTGGTGGCAATATAGTCACAAATGGAGTCGCAAATTTTGTGACGCAAAAGTCACAAAAAGCAGTCACTAATTAATTGTTTTCTTGTAGTGGCTAAAAGCCTTATAATAAAAAGAAGAGTTGTTGATGCTGCATCAGCAGGCCAAGTTTTGCCTAAGGAAAAGTTAAATCATGAATTTTCTAAGGGAAGAAGGGCCGAGATCTGTCGAGGAGAGATGGATCGATGAGTCGCGGGCCGGTTTGGAGTAGGTCCGTAAGGTTGGGCCGAGACCAGGCTGGGTCGTGTCGACTTACCCATTTGGGTGGGTAAGGATCTGCTGGGGCATTAAGTGTGCGGCCTGTTTTGGAAAGTTGCTGGTCTGCGGGAAGCATTAAGTATGCGGCAAGATATTGAAAATTGTGGGCCGCGGGTAATATTCGGTCTGGTAAATAAGGAAATGAATCAGGACGGGTAAGGAAACTTGGAGGATGCACGGTTGGCGTGGGCAAGAGAGCGTATCGGGCCAGATTTGGAAAGTATTTATGGCGTGTTCATGGCGAAGCATTTATTGAAAGGAATATTCCTTAGGATCCGTGGGGCAATAAAAAGGAGAGCTGTCTCCCATTTCTCTCATTTTTGCAACCCTAGAGAGAGAGAGAAGCGCTGCGGGTAAAGAGAGTGTGTGTGTTCTGCAGAGTCACGTGTGAGTCTCTGTCATGTCGGGAGTTTATGTAGGGTCATGAGGGTTATTTGTGGTTCATGTGGGTAGCGTCTGTCGATCTGTTTGTGTGGGTAAGTCTCCTGAACCTTTGTGTTTCACTTTTTTCTTACCCTTGTTCGACCATGACATTTGTTTTTGTGTTATATGGGTTCGGATCAGTTTCTTTTACGAAGGTTTGTGGCTCGCGATCATTGGGGAGATCGATCGGCTTGCTTGTTCTATAATTTTGGTAAGGATCAATTAACCCTCGTGTTATTCCATCGATTGTTTACCGTTGGTTTGGTTCTGATCTGGTTTTGGTTCGGTCTGGGTAGGGATTTTCAGTGCGATTGTACGCGGGTAATGTTCGGGTGGATCGTGACCGATCGTGCGGGTAGATCGTGTGATTTCCTTCAACCAATTCATTTGCTAAGGTGAGTACGTGACCGTAGCTATTGTCTAGGGTTGTTTGTATGTTGGCTCGGGGGAGCCATGTTTGTTCGCTTGGTTTGGTTTGGCAGATACACTTCGGTGTATAGGTATACTTATGTATACGATTTGATGACGGTGTGCACACAATTATGTCATGTTTGGTGTCTGATCAATACGATTTGAAATGAACGGGGGTTCAAGTTTGGTTTGTGATATGTTTGTTTGTTTGTTCATATGATGATTCTTGATATTAACTGGTGAGACGGGACGACCGCTGTCACTAAGCAATTCGTTTCTTTATGCGCCCTTTCATGGTCGCAGGTGATAGAAGTGGCTAAGGAGTACGTGAGACGAGCTGGAAAAGAAGGGATGGATTTAGGCCGGGTTCATGTTATGGTTGTTGCATTCGTTAGAATCTTGGTTTGGTTTGATTAAACTCGTTTGTTAAGTTGATTATTGAATTGTTGGCTAGTTTGTTTATGTAACCCGGTAGTGTTGTTGAACCTCGTTTGAAATGGGATTTATTTGATTGTATTTTGTTAAGTTGAAGGATCGTTATTTATGCATGTTTGAACGCGCTTAAGTTGTTAGTCTTCCGCTGAAATTGAATTGGAATTGAAATTGAAAGTTAGTTAGATTTGGCTAAGTAAAATGAAAACCAAAATTTGACTAAGTATAAAATAGGATTGCATGTTCGATAATTCCCTTACCGCGGGTAGGATATCAGGGTTGGGGCGTTACACCCTAGTATAGCACATCCTAGCAAACAATCACAACAGTTCACATAATGAGCAATCACATAGCAACAACCGTTCAAGCTCATAGTAAGGCTAAGCCGTTAACGTACAAACATTACGATACTCATACACACAACAAGGCACAGTTCCACACATCAACAAGGCCTAGGCCATAGTTTTATCATGCGGGATAAACCGAATTTTACCCTAATCATCAATTCTAACAAGAATGGTGCAATGCGTCAGAACATAATCACAAGACGGTACAAGTATGCAATCATCTACAGTCGTCACGATTTGCCTAACGATTCTAATACGATCAAGGCAATACACTAGAGATGCAAGCAAGTGTTAATCAACCATGCAAGGCCTAAACCAAATCGATGCATGCGTCGGAACCTAATCTCTAAGCCAGATTTATCATGCGTTCAAGGACGAGGTTCCATGATTAACTTAACATAGCCAAATAGATGCAAAGCCTATCCGCAACCTAGCAACGAGTTTATATGCAAAACGGCTACTTATGAACTTCTCATTCACCACAGATTCATGCAACATAAGCTAGTTCATAAGGAAACCACAAGTCATATTATGGAACCATCAAGTCCCGGCCCATCCTTACTCAGGTATCACTTACGGTCTCATCTCATTAAGACGAACGCATACATCACATCACAATAGTAAAAACGAATATTGAGCCTCACATGGGATCTACGGGTTTTGTCCCCATCCCTACTCGAGTTCTCATTAACACATTATCTCAACATAACGGCAAATGCATGCAACCCAACGAGTAAATGAGAAAATAATGAACAAAAGAAGAAGATCTACGAGTGTTCAACTCATCAACACCCGGATCAAATCCTCATCTTGTTAAGTCGCAATTGATTGAGCCTTCCTGGAGCTAGACAACTCAAGCCTTTGGACAAACCGAACCTACGGGAAGATCATACTTAGATTCGGACATAAACGAGTGAAACAGAGGACAAGGGTTCTCAAAGTTACGGGAGATCGACCCTAGAACTATCGTACGGTGACCCACAAACTATCATATGGCGACCCGCGAACTAACCCACAGCAACCTGTGGCCAACCTAGGTCTAAGAAGACTTGAGCAGAGTTTTGTTTTGGGAGAGAAGAGAGAATGGAGAGAAATGAGGAGTTATGGCTCTATTTATAGAGAAGAACTCAGCTTCTCCTCGGCCAAACCGCACCTCGCACCCTTCACATGACTGACACGTGTCAAGTCCTCTCTGCCACCCACCTTGAGCCAACCGCCGCCTAGTTCGGTTTTCGTGCTTCCCAATACATGACAAGCATGCCCGCCCAACCACTCTTTAATGCTTCCAACCGCACGCATGCTCGCCTCGGTTCGGATGCTTCCCCGGTACATGATGAACACGTGGCAGTCCCGTCCTGAAGACCCAGCCACTGCCTACCGTACGATCCACGCGCTTGGCCGCATACGAGATGTTTATCTCGATCATGGTGCTGCCCACTCACCGCTTGTCGTTCGGGTCACGCGCTCTCACACTTACCGGAACCCGAGATGAAGCTTAAAGCCTTACCCGTGACTCGGTAAAACCTTCCTGCGACATGATAAAACCTTTTTTCTGCGACATAAGCGTCTTACCCGCGGAACAGATTGGTCCGTGTTGCCTAGACCCGCGACACGACCAACTTGCCCGCGGTGAACATGGCTTCAGTCCTTAGACAGTCTTTTGGTTCTACTTCTTATCTTGGCCTTGCTACGCTTTCCCCGCGGTCTACTATCCTAGGCTCCAATACTTGGTTCCTTCCATGTGTGGACCTAACTTTGACCTTCTTTTTCCCCTTGGTTTTCCTTATATCGCAACCCGAGTTGACTTGGCCATTGGCCGTTGACCGTTGACCAAAACTAGGGTTATTACACCGATTGTTAGGCCTTCCTTGGTTAACTGATTTCGACACTTTACGGGTCACATTGGTTCTGCCATCCAACTTAGTCGGCTCCACATACGTCAAATCCACTTGCTCAGCCATGATTCCTTCCTCCACGTTAACCACAGGCTCCATTATCTTAAACAGACTACTGAACTCCACCACTTATAGTCGGCTCCTCATCTCCGATTTGAGACCTCTCAGGAATCTGCTTCTGAAGGTTCCTCGCATCTTGTTGTTGGTCCATTCGATCTAACATCCGATGGATAAGGTTCGTGTCTGGGTCGTTTCCATTTGGCCCAACTGGATCAAGGTTAGCAACTCCTGGTGCTGGAATGTCATTTTGCATCGGAACACCAACATTGCTTGCTCCATCCTAAAGTTCAGGTTCAACTCCACCGGCTGCAACATTCTCAGACACAACCACATTACCAACTGAATCCTCAGCATTTCCTCTCTCAACTCCACCTCCCACTTCGTTCTCTCCCACGGAAGACATCTGCATCAGAAGATAAGGTAAGGCTTAACCCATCCCGTTCTATATCTAAAACAAAAGACTACCAGCTTAACCTATTTGCCTTTTGCAACTCAATAGTTACTCGATAAAATGGTTGAAAACCATGTTCCAGTGAGCATGAACAGAACCATGCTCTGATACCACCTAAATCAGGGGTTAACACCCCTGACCTGCGGCGAGCCCACTGGCCGAGGTTACCGCAACCGTCATTACTCGAGAACGACTAGATCCAAATCACTGGAATGAATCTAGCTTCTCGGTCCCAACTGTCCCGCGAATAATGTGCCTGTCAAGCCTAACTTAAGGCTTGCCAACCCCAAATCAAGCTAGACGGTTGGATCGTCCGGACAAAACTAGCATCATTTGAAACACGGGTTATTCTGAAAAATACTTCATTACATAATACTTGGTTTGAAATACACATTAAAACATTCATAGTACCAGCCGTGAGTCATAAGCTCAAAACGAGACTTATCGAACTAAAAAGAAAGATAACAACATTTTTTTGCAAAAGACAAGGCATACTGCCGCTGGTTATCCTAAGTCCTTAGTGTGTTCACTTGCAAAACAAGTCGAGTCATAAGTAATCTAAGATTACTTAGTGAGACCAGGTCCCTCTAACAGTTATAAACAATTCCAGTCCCAAGCCCCAAATCAACAAGCACACACAAGCATTATGAATACGCGCAAGCATTCAACAATAACCGTTCACACAAGATAACAATATAAATCTACATGCATGCAATCCGAATTCATTTCATTCACAAGGCCTTGCGGTTCCGTCGTCCATTCCCGAGAATCTCGAGGAAACACAACCACAAAGGCACATGAGTCCGTAGTTCCATCATCGGAACTCCAGCACTGTCGTGCCTGCATGCCAAGGGCGCTACCCAAGTACCATTCGCGCTTACAGGTTAGCCCATAGCACCTCATCGTGCCGTTAACCCATCTTTTGGGAATGTCAAACTGCCTCACATCTCTCCACTTATATATGCGAATATAATAATATCATGCACATATAAATCATTCACTCAATCACGCAATCATCACTCAATCAAAACATCATACTTAGTAAAATTTCCACAATTTTACTAAGAACCTCGAATCCATCCACTTGGATCCGAACTTGCATGCATTGTTTCATCCCAAACGGCCATGCTTATGATCCGCACACTCGAACTCACATGCGTATGCGCAGTTCCATCCCAAACGACCATGCGTGTGATCTACACACTTGGATCCACACTCGCAGGCGTCATCACAACCTGCATCAAACATCAGCACACAATTTTACCGTGACTCACTTTTCTTTCGGGGGTTTCCTAGAGTGACTTCCGACACAAACCGACCTCTCTTCCCGCAACTCGTTAAACCTGAAGCTAAGGTACAACCTTAACTTAACATCTGGTTAACGAAAACTGGGATTTAATAACCAAGTATACTAGATCTTACCTTGATCTACCCGGACAACCTATCAAAACCGCACGTAAACCTTGTTAATTTGCTATGGATAAGATCTGAACTGGTTTTGGTAGCATAAGGATAAGAAAACAAGAATTTTGGTCGAGTTTCTAAGCCCCACATGTTGTATTTATAGCCTAGACTCGATTTCTAATGGATTCACCAAGTGTTCGCGACTTTGGACAAGTGTTCGCGGGTTCGGAAAAGTGTATTTTCATATAGGTTTTACCTATATTACTATCTATTTTACTATATTTTCTATGCATTTATCTACGGTTTTATACCTTTAAAGGTAGTTTTCTCGTATTTGTTGTTTTAGAGTCTTTTCAGGGAAATCAAGGAAAAAGGAGCGAAAAGAGCCAAAAAGGTGTAAACCAAGCCACAGCAACTTACACAAGCCAAAGACACCATCAAGAACCAAGAATTCACAAGAAACAGCATTCTACCAAATTGGACAGAACGTATATGCCAGAAGTTCAGCAGTGAACGGAGGATCAAATCGATTTGGAAGTTCAGATGTGAAGATATATCTTTGAGTTATCTTTACAGTTAAGTTTGAATCATCTCAATTGGAATTGTGAGCAGGAAGATACACTGGATTTACTAAAGCAAGTGCAGAATCGACCAAAACACCGGGCCGCCTCGTGGACCGATATTCCAGGCCATTTTCAGCACAAATCAAGTCATTTTGGACCCAATACCGGTCATGTTCCTTGGCCGACACTCCCAACCGACTTTGGGAGAGTTTTGACGTAAAAAGACCGATTTGTCCTAAAGAAGACCCTAGAAGAACCTAGGCCTATATATACTTGTTTTTAGCCTTTTTTAGGGATATACCAAAACAATAGAGTTTTTTTATCATAGAAGAGCAGCCACCACGAGTTCTCTTGGTGTTCTTCATTAGATTTGGATTTTAGAGCAATCCGCTGGATGATCTCGCTTTGTACCTCGATATAGAGAAGAATCCTCTTACCCTTTCTCTTTAATTCAAGTTTATTTATCATAAATTCATCACCTATCTCTGATTTTTCGTGCATCATGTCCGAGTAATTCACTTGTTAGGTTTTAGGTTTTCAATGAGTTTCATAATTCGATAATTGATTGATGATTGTTTAGGGAATACATTAGAGTCTTCATCTTTACTTATACTCAATGAATGATTGCCTTACCGCGCATCTAGTGATCTGATCTTAGGTTTATATACTCTCCAAAAGCATGTTATATTGCCTGAACTAGTATTTGATGAGCCAAGCGTCTTAACAATTCGAAAGGTTAGTTAAGGAGTTCGGTGAACTTTATCAAACTTGAACTTTAATGCATGTTTTCATCTTGTAATAACCTGTGACAATTGAGTCTATTAGAGTGCTAAGACATAGATGGTTAGTTACGTCACGATAGTGGGATGACTTTACATCAGTGCTTTGTGTTTTAAACGGTTCATAATTCCAAAATCCCTAAAATCAATCAATCATTATTGTTGCATGATTCTCTGTGAATTAGCTATGTCCTAACGCTTTTCTTTTATTGATTTCCATTACAATTTACACTCGTTGCTTACTTTATTCTCAATCACAAAAACGACAAAAATATCTTGTTCGAACTTAGTTTTATTCATTACAATTTGAAGTGTGGTTAAGAAGTCCTTGTGGATACGATCCCTTATCTATACTAATTGTGATTGTTGTGCACTTGCAGGTAGTTAGTTGAAAGGTAAAACTCGACACAACATCAAGATTTTGGCGCCGTTGCCGGGGACTTCGAAGAATATCACCTTCGAATTTTTGACTAAAACTTAGTTCAGAACGCTTTAATTTCAGTTTTTCTTTTTTATTTCAATTTTATTTCTTTCTTTTTAGAATTTGATTTTTCAATTTTTTTTCCTTTTCTGTGTGTTTTAGGTGTTTATGCCTAGTAATATAAATTCTAACAAGAAGAACCTAGTTGAACCTGAGCAAGAAATCGACAAGCTTGAACGAGCCCTTAGAAGACAAAGAAAACTAAAGATGGTCGATCAAACCGATGAACACGCCATGAACGATGAGGAACAAGCTCTTCCTGCTGTTGCTGCTGCTGCTGCTCTTGGTGGAGATAACCAACCCGTGGAGCAAACCACTTGGTGCTCACATAAACCCACCTATTCGTAATGATGTTGTCCGTAACCCTCCGGAGAACATTGTTAGGAATCCAATTGGTGAAGAAGACCAACATCTCATTCCACCTAGGAATATGGGAATCCAACAACAAGCTCAACATTTTCAACCTCAAGGGAACCTAGATTTCCAATAACCTTTGCGTCAAAGACATGCTCAACATCAAACTATTGGAGATGTCGACTCCTCCGATGCTTTCTTCTTTGATAGAAACCCCATCCGCCCACCTCAAAGGAATGATTTTGAGATCAAACCTCAAATCATTACATTGGTGAAACAAAACCAATTCCATGGGCTATCCACGGAGCATCCTCTTGACCACATCAATACTTTCAAAGAAATTTGTAGTACGACTCGTGCTGATGGAGTTCACGCCGACTACTTTAAGTGCAAGCATTTTTTGTTTTCTCAAAACGACAAGGCACTTAGATGGATGAAGTCTCTACCCCCACGTTCCATCAATACTTGGGACAAATACAAAGGTGCTTTCTTGAACCAATTCTACACCAAGCAAAGATCGAATTCAATAAGGAACAAGATCTCAAATTTCAAGCAAGGACCAACCGAATCCTTCTTTGAAGCCTTGGAACGTTTCAAGGAGTACACTAGGGATTGCCCTAATCATGGTTTCTCGGAAGGAAACTTATGGGATATCTTCTACAATGGAATCGATTACAAGCACCAAATACTTTGAATGCTGCGAGTAATGGGAATTTCATGACCAAGCTTGTACCGGAGGCAAAGATTTTGATTGAGAACCTTGCTGCTAGTGATGCTAACTGTTCTCAAGACTACAATAGGATCATCAACACTACTACATCATCAACCGATTCAACTCAAACTGCGAAGCTCAAGAACATGGTTTCACAACTACTTAAGAGTCAAAGAGGAGTTCATGCCGTTGAAGACATTAATGATACAAGTTGTGATCCTAATATGGAAAGTATTGGAGATGGAACGGAGGAGAATCAAGAGGAAGTAAACTACATAGGAGGAAACTATGGGAATCAAAATTCTAACAACAACTTTCGATCTCACCAAAATTTGTCCTATCGGAGCAACAATGTCGAGAACCCGCAAGATCAATTCTACCCGTGACAAAACGTCAATTCTACATTCGATAAAACGTCAATCATAGGTCCGTGACACCGGCAAACCCGTCATGAAGTACATGGTGATCATGTCCCACTTCCACTCTGGAATGGGTAAACTCTGCAACAACCCGCTCGGAACCTGATGCTCAGCCTTCACTAGTTGACACACGTTGCATGCTGCAACCCAACTAGCAACATCTTTCTTCATCTCGACCCAGTGGTAATACCGCTTCAAATCCAGGTACATCTTAGTCGCTCCTGGATGAATCGACAATATGCTCGAGTGAGCCTCCCTCAGAATCTTCTGCCTCAGACTCTCATCCTTAGGCACACAAAATCTCTCGTGCACTAAGATAGTCCCATTAGAAGAGACCTGATACTCAGAACCCGCAGCCCGAGAAGCAGCAATCAACTCCTGATCTGTTTCCTGAGCCGCACGAATCTTGCTCAGCAAATCTGCCTGGTTAGCTGCCTCTAACCCCAATGGCTCCTGTGAAATCACACATAACCTCAATGCACTGATCTCGCTCACCAGAGCTTCTATATCCCGCTCCTGATCTGAAGCAACCCTCTTCCGACTCAACGCATCTGCCACCAGATTAGTCTTACCCGGATGGTATCCAATCTCCAGGTCATAGTCCGCAACTAACTCCATCCAGCGCCTCTATCTCTGGTTCAGCTCTGGCTAAGTGAAGAAATACTTCAGACTCTTATGGTCTGTGAATACCTGCACCTTCCCGCCATACAGGTAGGACCTCCAAATCTTATGAACAAATATCACCGCAGCCAACTCCAGATCGTGGGTAGGGTAATTACACTCGTGCTTCCTCACCTGCCTCAAATCATATGCAATAACCCTTCCCTGCTGCATCAGTACACATCCCAAACCAACTCATGAAGCATCAGTATACACCACATAAGGCTCATGCGGTTCGAGTAACGCCAAAACCGGTGTACACGTCAGCATCTCCTTCAGCTTCCCGAAACTCTCCTCGCAAGCTGAAGACCACACAAAAAGGAACATCCTTCCCCGTCAGCTTCGTCATCGCCTGTGCCATACTCGCAAAACCCTTGACGAACCTCCGATAGTAACCCGCTAAACCGAGAAAACTTCTGATCTCCGTAGCATTCCTCGGTCTCGGCCACCCTCTGATAGCCTCAATCTTAGCCGAATCCACAGAAACTCCCTCTGAAGATACTACATGGCCCAGAAAGCTCATCTCTCGCTGCCAGAAACTGCACTTACTCAACTTTGCATACAGCTTCTGCTCCCGCAGCTTCTCGAGAACTAACTGCAAATGCACCTTGTGCTCCTCCGGACTCTTCGAATATACCAGGATATCATCTATGAAGATGATCACGAACACATCCGAATACTCCTGGAACATCCCGTTCATCCATCTCATGAATGCTGCTGGCGCATTCATCAACCCGAAAGGCATCACTATAAACTCATAATGCCCAACCCTTGTCCCCAAGGACAATCCAGATGCACTTTGCACCGATCCAGCCAATCCATCCCCAGGATGACATCATACAACACCACCGCCTGATAATCTACTCTGTGACATCGACTACTACATCAAGGTTGTAACGCCTCTGATCCGGAGTAGGTCAACATTGACTCGATTGGTCACACAACAATCAAACAAGAACATGAGCAACCAATCATAGACCCAGAACCAGACCAAAGATGCTACATATAACCATCCTCACCGTTATCCCGCCCAATAGTAGCTAAACTTCATCCCAGAAACTTTAACTACCCCCAGCTGCCCACCAGACTTACTCCAGATACCGTTGCTCTCAGCATACCCCGGAGTAATAAAGCAATTCGCAGCTTCGGAATCGAGCCCACGTGGAACTCAAACCATCCACAAATAAGATCCCTGCACAAATCTCGATGTGCCAAAGAACCCTAAACCTTATCACATGATACGCCACTTCCAAAACAAACAGGATTCCACACCCGAATCCCATGACTCGTCCCTCCTAGGACAGCTTGTCAGCTTGTGATCCATGCTCCCACACCCGAAGCAGCCCGGACCACCCTGAACTCTCTGACTCGGTCCCGAAGTGCTTCCTCACTTCCTTATCTGTCCTTACGCAGGCTTGCCGCCCTTGCTCGGAACCAACTGCGGTTGCGTTCTCTTTGGCTGAACAGGCGGTCTCGCCACCACCTGCTCCTTCAGATCATCCTCGATCGCTGCAGCTGTCTGCACCAGCTCCGCCCTCGTGATGAACATACTCGCTCCACAGCGAGTCCTTTTATCAGCTCGAAGTCCTCTTAAGAACCTCTACACATGGGCTTGCTCGCCCTCCATGCCTCTACCCGCATGAACTAGAAGTCGACTGAACTCCGCATCAAACTTCCTCACCGATCGGTCACACTGACTCAACTCCAAACCCAACTCAAGCCGATCCACCTCCTCTTGCAGAAATACTTGGCATTTAACACAGCTAATAAATCCACCCAGGCCATCACTGCTTGCACCCTCCTGGCCACAACACCTCTCCACCAAAAATGTGCATCACCTTCTAGGTAATGAATCGCCAAAACCACCCAGTATCCCTTTGGACACATGATAGAGCGAAAGGTACGCTCCAATCTCATCCGCCGCTCATCGGCCCCTCAGACTTTGCACCTCCCGTGAAACTCCTGTGCTAATCCTCGGTATCTACTCATTCATCCTTAGATAGGATGGTAACTCCTTCACAGCCGCCACCCCCGGCTGTACTCCAGCCATACCCAACTGCACACCAACCACACTCGGCTTCACACCAGCCATACCTGGCTACACACCAGCCATACCCGACTGCACACCAGCCACACTTGGCTACACACCAGCCATACCTGGCTACACACCAGCCATACATGGGTGAACACCAGCCACACTTAGCTGCACACCAGCCATACCTGGCTGTACCCCCTTGAGCATGACCCTGAGCCGGCACCCCTCCCAGTAACCACTCCAAGATCAACTATAGCAGACTCGCCAGACTATCATCTCGATACTGGCCGACATCTGCGACAGCTCCCCCACCTGGGCCCACCGCACTGCCAGCCACACAGGGACCCTCACTAGTCCTACTAGCCCTCACACTAGTACTCGCAGTGGCCACCCCGGGACTTTCACTAGTCCCACCAGCCCTCACACTGGTACTAGAAGTGGCCACACTCACGGATCCCTCCTGATATGTCTGCGAATCAGCTACCCTCTCGTGCGTGGTCTCCTGGGCCACACTCGCGGCAGCAGACTCACTCTCAAGTCCCCGCCCGCGCCTACGCCCTCCACGACCACCTTGGCCTCCCTGGCCAATACCTCTAGCAACTCTAGTACCTCTACCCTTTTTTCTTCACTACCAGAAGCAGAAACTAAGAATACTAGAAAGCAAGAAAGGTCAAACAATACATACTGTGGAATCTCTTTGAAGGCTCGGAGAAGATGATCTAGGACTCCAAACCCACACAACAATCAATTGACTAACGCACATAATCAATCAATTCAACACACGCAATTGACTATTCCACTTAATCAACTACGTTCTCCCGCCCTAGAACCATAAGGGCTCTGATACCAAACTGAAACAACCCGACCCCAAAAATTTAAAATTTTTCCCTTCGGATCATTATCATAACAAATAATGATCCTCAATGGGCCAAACACAAGCAACGCGAAACAAAACAATTAAACAATTCCATCAAACATCAATTAATAAATCCCATACTTTATTAATTCTACTAAACCGTTCAACAATAACCAATAATCAATATCAAACAACAGCAATTCCAGAATCTACTAGCAACCTAGCAATTCTAACAACCTAGCCAGACAAGCGAGACTCTAGATCATCTCCTCTTCCCGACCATGATTCCACGATCACATTTTCTTTTTACCTGCAACACATGGCAAAAAGAGTTGCGTGAGTATTATCATAAATACTCAGCGACGCGGTCATCCCGTCTACGGGTCAATTAAAAACAAACATAAGCAAGAGATACAATACTATGGTTATCAAACAATCAAGCATACATGAACAACCAATCACGAACCAATGCTGAAACACTGTGTCGATCGACACAACCACTAGGCGTCGATCGACATGACAGTCCCGTGTCGATCGACACACCACCAATGGTGTCGATCGACAGACTGCCCCGTGTCGATCGACACACCACCATTGGTGTCGATCGACACGAAGTCGCCTGCACCAGAAAACAAACCTATCCTCTCATGGTTCGAATTCATCAAAATTCAACGAGTTCCTTGCACCATTAAACCACAAAACACAAGAAAACAACAGGCAAACGTATTCCATCTAATCCCTATGTCCATATAACCCACGATCACGCACTCACCTCGATTTCAAAAGGAAAAAGATGAAGGACACGAAGAACGACGAAGAACGACGAAGAACAGTCACGAACAGCCTCTGATTTTGTCTTCCACAGACCCGAAATCACCGCAGCAACTACTTCCTTCTCGTTCCAACAGCCTCACAAGATCAATCCTTCTCAGAAATCACCAGAAACCTCCCCAAATTCTCTGATTCCCACACTCTCTCAATCTCTCTGATCTATTCGGCCAAAAAGGGGGGAAAACGCAGCCTTGCTCCCCTTAACCGGCCCAAACCAAACCGATCAGAAATCAAACCCTAGGTCTGATTTTTAACTCATGTCGATCGACACAGACTTCTCTGTCCGAAACTTCGAGAGAACAACAACCCGTGTCGATCGACACACCAACCCTATGTCGATCGACACACCAACCCTGTGTCGATCGACAACCAACCAAAAAATCCACTTTTTGGTTTGCGGGTGTTATAATTCGCCCCCACTAACACGGATTCGACCACGAATCACACGACTCCGTCTCAGTAAGATTATCACTTCCACCTAAAACCCGACCAGCCTCTCCTAGAACATCAACGATGCAACGCCCGATCGTCCGGATTAGGGCTGCCCTCTTGATCGCCCAACAATCAAACAAGAACATGCACGACAAACTGTTGACCCCAATTTGGACAAAATGATCGTACAACAATCAAACAAGAACATGTACGACCAAAGGTGCTACATATGCTACCAGGATTGTCCGAACCAAAGTTCTAAACGTCCGCAAAAACCTTAGCCTCGACATCCACACACCCACTTCTGACCCTACCCGGTCAACACCACCTGAGATCCTTCCCGATCCCCGAAGTTCATCCAGTCTCATGCTTATAATCACATCACAGACGTTATGCTCATAGCTCATATACATATATACTCATACCCCCATCACACTCTCAGGGTTGTCACCCTTCGAGCTAGGTATAATCCATGCCCATGCACTCTCGGAACACACAGTCCGTCAAGCCATTGGCATGCAGGAGAACTCACTATCCCCTGGAGAGACCTCATTATCCCCTCAAGTATATGCAGGAGAAATCACTATCCCCTGGAGCCCTAACTCTGCAATGTGCCTCATAGCACCTGTCGATCGGATTTACTTTTCGTGGTCCCATCCTGACATTCCCTATCCCGGAATGTCACCTCATGACCAAACACCAGGCCATCCGAAACAACCCAATCACCAGGGTGTTTCCACAGAGTCCCTGGAAAAGACAGTCCTAACTCACATAAGACTTCTATTTCCAGACTCCCCCTAGGCAACAGACAAGTTCTAATACGCAGAGAGCCTCCATTTCTAGCCCCTCCTAGAACATGAACCACCTCATTTCTAGCCACTCCTAGAACATGAGCAAGCTACCCTTCCATTTCTAGCCACTCCTAGAACATGAACAACTCCGCTTCCATTTCTAGCCACTCCTAGAACATGAACAGCTCATTTCTAGCCACTCTTAGAACATGAACGAGCTCTGCTTCCATTTCTAGCCATCACATACACACATGACCCACCAGTCACACCATATAAGAACTCTTATCTTATAAGACAAGATTAATAAGGAACTCCATCTCATTAAATCATAAAAGTGTACAATCGTTACCACACAAAACAAAAATACAACAACGTAGCCACATGCTACCACAACCTGAAAACCAGAAAGACAACTCAAGCCTCCGCTTGCTTCTCGAACCACTTCAAGAACTTAACCTTCATCTTCGCCTCTCCTCCTCAACACCGGCATAATCCCACACGACTCTCACTAACAATATCCTCTTCCGGCGCAACACCTTGACTCTCCTCTTGAGAATCCTCACAGGTCTCGCCTCTAATGTCATGTTGGGCTGAAGGTACTCCGGAACCCTAGCCAACACCTCCTCAGACTCATGCAGACACTTCCGCAGCATCGAAACATGGAAAACTTTATGGAAAGCCTTCATACTTTGAGGTAACTTCAAACGATAAGCTACCGGTCCGACCCGCTCCACCACCTTGAATGGACCCATAAACCTCGGACTTAGCTTATTCTCCAAAATGGATCTGTTAGGACCCCTCAACATCGCTGCCTTGAGATACACCAGATCTCCCAGCTCAAACTCCAACTCTTTTCTTCTCCTATCGGCATAACTCTGCTGCCGATCCTGAGCCTCCTTCATGTTCAGCCTCAAGACATGGATCTTCTCTGTCGTCTCCTGAACAAAATCTGCACCAAACATGCTCATCTCCCCTACTTGAGTCCAGTATAACCGTGTCCGACATGGCCTCCCATACAGAGCCTCATATGGAGCCATCCCAATACTCGCCTGGTAATTGTTGTTATAAGCAAACTCTACCAGGTTCAGATGATCGGTCCAGTGACCACCATAATCCAGCACACACATCCTCAACAGGTCCTCCAGTGTCTGAATCGTCCTCTTAGACTGCCCATCTGTCTGAGGATGATACGTTGTGCTCATGTGCACCTTAGTGGCCATATCTGCCTGAAATGCCCTCCAAAACTATGAAGTAAACCTCGGATCCCTGTCTGACACAATACTCGCTGGCACCCCGTGCAGCCTCACAATCTCCCACACATACTTCTTAGCCAACACCGCCGCTCCATCGGTTTTCTTGATGGCAAGAAAATGTGCTGACTTGGTCAGACGATCCACAATCACCCACACAGCATCATACGTCTGTGACACCGGCAACCGTCATGAAGTACATGGTGATCATGTCCCACTTCTACTCTGGAATTGGTAAACTCTGCAACAACCCGCTCGGAACCTGATGCTCAGGCTTCACTAGCTGACACACGTTGCACGCTGCAACCCAACAAGCAACATCTTTCTTTATCCCGACCCAGTGGTAATACCGCTTCAAATCCCATTACATCTTAGTCGCTCCTGGATAAATCGACAATATGCTCGAGTGAGCCTCCCTCAGAATCTCCTGCCTCAGACTCTTATCCTTAGGCACACAAACTCTCCCGTGCACTAAGATAGTCCCATTAGAAGAGACCTGATACTCAGAACCCACAGCCCGAGAAGCAGCAATCAACTCCTTATCTGCTTCCTGAGCCGCACGAATCCTGCTCAGCAAATCTGTCTGGTTAGCTGCCTCTAACCCCAATGGCTCATGTGAAATCACACATAACCTCCATGCACTGATCTCGCTCACCAAAGCCTCCATATCCTGCTCCTGATCTGAAGCAACCTTCTTCCGACTTAACCCATCTGCCACTAGATTAGCCTTACCGGATGGTACCCAATCTCCAGGTCATAGTCCGCAACTAACTTCATCCAGCACCTTTGTCTCTGGTTCAGCTCTGGCTGAGTGAAGAAATACTTCAGACTCTTATGGTCTGTGAATACCTGCACCTTCCTGCCATACAGGTAGGACCTCCTAATCTTATGAGCAAATATCACCGCAGCCAACTCCAGATCGTGGGTAGGGTAATTGCACTCGGGCTTCCTCAACTGCCTCGAAGCATATGCAATAACCCTTCCCAGCTGCATCAGTACACATCCCAAACCAACTCCTGAAGCATCAGTATTCACCACGTAAGGCTCACCTGGCTCGGGTAACGGCAAAACTGGTGTACACGTCAGCATCTCCTTCAGCTTCCCGAAACTCTCCTCGCAAGCTGAAGACCACACAAAAAGGAACATCCTTCCCCGTCAGCTTTGTCATCGCCTACGCCATAATTGCAAATCCCTTGACGAACCTCCGATAGTAACCCGCTAAACCGAGAAAACTTTTGATCTCCGTAGCATTCCTTGGTCTTGGCCACCCTCTGATAGCATCAATCTTAGTCGGATCCACAGAAACTCCCTCTGAAGATATTACATGGCCCAGAAAGCTCATATCTCGCTGCCAGAAACTGCACTTACTCAACTTCACATACAGCTTCTGCTCCCACAACTTCTCGAGAACTAACTGCAAATGCACCTCGTGCTCCTCCAGACTCTTCGAATATACCAGGGTATCATCTATGAAGATGATCACGAACACATCCGAATACTCTTGGAACATCCCGTTCATCCATCTCATGAAAACTGCTGGCGCATTCATCAACCCAAAAGGCATCACTATAAACTCATAGTGCCCAACCCTTGTCCCCAAGGACAATCCAGATGCACTCTGCACCGATCCAGCCAATCCATCCCCAGGATGACATCATACAACACCACCGCCTGATAATCCACTCTGTGACATCGACTACTACATCAAGGATGTAACGCCTCTGATCCGGAGTAGGTCAACATTGACTTGATTAGTCACACAACAATCAAACAAGAACATGAGCAACCAATCATAGACCCAGAACCAGACCAAAGATGCTACATATAACCATCCTCACTGTTATCCCGCCCAATAGTAGCTAAACTTCATCCGAGAAACTTTAACTACCCCCTGCTGCCCGCCAGACTTACTCCAGATACCGTTGCTCTCAGCATACCCCATACCCGAAGCATCCCGGACCACCCTGCACTCTCTGATTCGGGCCCGAAGTGCTTTCTCACTTCCTCTTCTGTCCTTGCGCAGGCTTGCCGCCCTTGCTCAGAACCAACTGCGGTTGCGTTCTTTTTGGCTGAACAAGCGGTCTCGCCACCACCTGCTCCCTCAGATCATCCTCGATTGCTGCAGCTGTCTACACCAGCTCTGCCCTCGTGATGAACATACTCGCTCCACAACGATTCCTCCTATCAGCTCGAAGTCCTCTTAAGAACCTCTACACATGGGCCTGCTCGCCCTCCATGCCTCTACCCGCATGAACTAGAAGTCGACTGAACTCCGCATCAAACTCCCTCACCGATCGGTCACCCTGAGTCAACTCCAAACCCAACTCAAGCCGATCCACCTCCTCTTGCAGAAATACTTGGCATTAAACTCAGCTAATAAATCTACCCAGGCCATCACTGATTGCACCCTCCTGGCCACAACACCTCTCCACCAAAGATGTGCATCACCTTCTAAGTAAAGAATCGCCAAAACCACCCAGTATCCCTCTGGACACATGATAGAGTGAAAGGTACGCTCCAATCTCATCCGCCGCTCATCAGCCCCTCAGACTTAGCACCTACCACGAAACTCCTGTGTTAATCCTCTGCATCTGCTCCTTCATCCTAAGATAGGATGGAAACTCCTCCACAGTCGCGACCCCCGGTTGTACTCCAGCCATACCCAACTGCACACCAGCCATACCAGGCTACACACCAGCCATACCCGACTGCACACCAGCCACACTCGGCTGCACACCAGCCATACCCGGCTACACACCAGCCATACCCGGCTGAACAACAGCCACACTCGGCTGCACACTAGCCATACCTGGCTATACCCCCTTGAGCCTAACCCTAAGCCGGTACCCTTCTCGATAACCGCTCCAAGATCAACTATAGCAGACTCGCTAGACTATCATCTCGATCCTGGCTGACACCTGCGACAGCACCTTCAACTGGGCCCACCGCTCTGCCATCCACATCGGGACCTTCACTAGTCCCACCAGCCCTCACACTGGTACTCGTAGTGGCCACCCCGGGACTCTCACTAGTCCCACCAGCCCTCACACTGGTACTAGCAGTAGCCACACTCACGGATCCCTCCTCATACATCTGCGAATCAGCCACCCGATCATGCGTGGTCTCCTGGGCTACACTCGCGGTAGCAGACTCACTCTCAAGTCCCCGCCCGCGCCTACGCCCTCCATGACCACCTTGGCCTCCCCGGCCAATACCTCTAGCAACTTTAGTACCTCTACCCATTTCTCTTCACTACCAGAAGTAGAAACTAACAATACTAGAAAGCAAGAAAGGTCAAACAATACATACCGTGGAATCTCTTTGAAGGCTCGGAGAAGATGATCTAGGACTCCAAACCCACACAACAGCAATTCCAGAATCTACTAGCAACCTAGCAATTCTAACAACCTAGCCAGACAAGCGAGACTCTAGATCATCTCCTGTTCCCGGCCATGATTCCACGATCACATTTTCTCTTTTCCTGCAACACATGGCAAAAAGAGTTGCGTGAGTATTATCACAAATACTCAGCGACGCGATCATCCCGTCTATGGGTCAATTAGATACAGACATAAGCAAGAGATACAATACCATGGTTCTCAAACAATCAAGCATACATGAACAACCAATCACGAACCAATGCTGAAGCACTGTATCGATCGACACAACCACTAGGCATCGATCGACATGACAGTCTCGTGTCGATCGACACACCACCAATGGTGTCGATCGACACACTGCCCCGTGTCGATCGACACACCACCATTGGTGTCGATCGACACGAAGTCGCATGCAGAAAACGAACCTATCCTCTCATGGTTTGAATTCATCGAAATTCAATGAGTTCCCTGCACCATTTAACCACAAAACACACGAAAACAACAGGCAAACGCATTCCATCTAATCCCTATGTCCATATAACCCACGATTACGCACTCACCTCGATTTCAAAAGGAAAAAGATAAAGAACACGAAGAACAGTCACGAACAGCCTCTGATTTTGTCCTCCACAGACCCGAATCACCACAGCAACGACTTCCTTCTCGTTCTAACAGCCTCACAAGATCAATCCTTCTCAGAAATCACCAGAAACCTCCCCAAATTCTCTGATTCCCACACTCTCTCAATATCTTTGATCTACTCGAACCTTAGGGCTCCCCTTAACCGGCCCAAACTAAACTGATCAGAAATCAAACCCTAGGTCTGATTTTTAACTCGTGTCGATCGACACACTCCATCTGTGTCGATCGACACAGACTTCTCTGTCCGAACTTCGAGAGAACAACAACCCGTGTCGATCGACACACCAACCCTGTGTCGATCGACACCCAACCAAAAAATCCACTTTTCAGTTCACGGGTGTTACACCATGCATTATTATTAGTCAAGATTCAATGGTCTTTAGTCTTATGAATTAATTAGACTTGTTAATTCCCATGCATCGATTTATGGCTTCTCATCTTTATTCTCTCCCTATATAAACTATGTAATCTCTTTGAGAATAGTCATTCACTTTTTATCTAAATCTTTTCTAAAGAAGTTTCTCTCTTGTTCTTTTGTGAACTTGATGGTCTCTTGGTGGTTAGCCAACGAAATCAAACCGATCATTGGGTGGTTAGCTATTTGATCACAACCGATCACTAGGTGGTTAGCCTTATGTCCACGCCGACTCCAAGGTGGTTAGCCGAAGAGTTCCATCATTCCTTAGGTGGTTAGCCTTCGGATCTAGTTTACCGAGAACCGATCATAGTTTTCGACACAGCCATTCACTTCCCCGCCTTGTTCATCCAAGGATCTATCCGTTTCAATACCTAGAAGAGTGTGTGTTCCTTTGGGAGATCGTATCAAGTGGTATCAGAGCCACATTCTTAAAATAGCGGTATTTTCTAATTATTTTCTATCTCTTCATATTTAATCTTTTCTTTCTATCTTCTGTATTAAAACCAATTTAAAAAAAAAAGAAACGAAAAGACAAGTTAAAAACAAAAAAAAAATATTGGTCGTATTTCTTCACTATCTATCTTTAGTTTGACGATTTGGTTTTTGAAGCTACCATCGATTTGTTTCAAATTAGTTCCTTAAGAACCGAGGAGAACTTCTTGTGTGTGTGAGGATATTGTGAGAGTTGTGCGAAACACTTGAGTGAAACACTTGTGAGGATTATTTTACTAACGTGTTTGTTTCTTTTGCAAGGAAAAAAAAATGTCTGATGGAAGTAATGACGGTACTTCACGGTCAAGGAGAAGAAAAGATACCGAAATGAATCGCAAGATGGATACTATGTCCGCAATACTAAACGAAATGAGAGGTCAAATAACCGCTCTTAGTGTTAGGACGCCGAATAGACGAGAAAGAAACGAAAGAACAACCCAAGGCATAGCTCGAGAAGGCAACTTGGCCGAAAGTCACGGATCCGACCATAGCGTTGCTCAAAGAAGTCCGCGAGTCCAGCCTAAACATAGGCAAAACCGGCGGAATCAACAAAATCAACAAAACGAGCAGTTCAACAATCCGTTTCACGACTTATCCGAAGATAACCCGCCTAGACAACCCTCGGTCCGAAGAAGAAATGACAATGATCTTGGTAGCGTGAAGCTTCGCAATCCACCCTTTTACGGAACAAATGATCCCGATGCTTTCCTAGAGTGGGAAAAGAAGATCGACTTGGTCTTTGATTGACAAAACTTTTCCAAATACAAAAAGGTCAGGTTAGCCGCTACTGAGTTTCATAATTATACTATTGATTGGTGGGGTCAAGTGGTGAAAAACAAGAGATGCAATGGAGAAAACCCCGTTAAGACGTGGGAAGAAATGTCATCAATCATGAGGAAGCGATTCGTACCAGTCCACTATCATCGCGAGCTACACCAAAAGTTGCGTAGGTTATCACAAGGGAGTAGGGGAGTTGAGGACTACTTCCAAGAGATGGAAAAACTCATGCTCAAAGCCGATATCGATGAGCCCGATGATGCAACTATGGCCCGATTCCTAAGTGGAATGAATCGAGATTTACAAGATCGGATGGAGATGCAGTCTTATGACGCCGTAGAAGAGATGTTGCATAAGGCCATTCTCGTGGAGCAGCAACTTAAGAGAAAGGGTGTCACACGAACACCTTTCGTGTCTAAGCCAAGCTACACCAAAAGCGAGAAGCCGAGTTACAGATCAAGACGATTTGGGGACAAATCCTTTTCAAGAGGAGGGGGATGATGCGATCATGGACGAGCAAGCTTTGGATGAGGAAGCTTTGATCATACCCGAAGGTCCTGTTACGCGGTCCAAGGCAAGAAAGCCTGAGCTGTTCAGGAGTTACTTAATGACGTTCGGATCAAGGAAGAAGATCAGCTTATGCACAACGCCGTTACCTCAATTTCGGCTACGATATTTTCTTGAGGTTGGACGTTAAGTATAAGTTGTTGTACTCTTTTTCCTGTACTCGGTTTTGTCCCAATGGGTTTTCCGAGTTGAGGTTTTAATGAGGCAACACTTATGCTTCCCCTTTACGATCCAACAACAAGAAACATATCATGAATAAATTGCATGGGATTTTCATGGTAAAGAGATTCATGAACGTGGAAGGCCAAGAGGGTGTTCACATCATGCATTATTATTAGTCAAGATTCAATGGTCTTTAGTCTTATGAATTAATTAGACTTGTTAATTCCCATGCATCGATTTATGGCTTCTCATCTTCATTCTCTCCCTATATAAACTATGTAATCTATTTGAGAATAATCATTCACTTTTTATCTAAATCTTTTCTAAAGAAGTTTCTCTCTTGTTCTTTTGTGAACTTGTCGATCTCTTGGTGGTTAGCCAATGAAATCAAACCGATCATTGGGTGGTTAGCTCTTTGATCACAACCGATCACTAGGTGGTTAGCCTTGTGTTCACGCCGACTCCAAGGTGGTTAGCCGAAGAGTTCCATCATTCCGTAGGTGGTTAGCCTTCAGATCCGGTTTACCGAGAACCGATCATAGTTCTCAACGCAGCCATTCACTTCCCCGCCTTGTTCATCCAAGGATCTATCCGTTTCAATACCTAGAAGAGTGTGCGTTCCTTTGGGAGATCGTATCATAGAATCATCATAGAAGCCGAAAGATCAAAGCCTAATGAAGCTAAAGGAACCACCAGTCTTTTAGTGGATTCACCGGAAGTCTAAAATCTTCAAAGGAGTTGAGCTAATTAACTTTAAACAAGCGCTTTGTGGGAGACAACCCACATTTTTATTTTTTTCTTTATTTATACTCTAAATAGTTTTTAAAATTTCAATTTCGGGTTTTCTAAGTTTATTGAGAAATTGGGGTTGATAGCAAACACTTTAAGGGTTATTAGGAAAATAACAAAATCCTTAGCTAACCAACCTATTGTTTTGTAAAGGAATCCAACCTCTTTTTGTTATTTTTCTAATTTACCTTTAAATATTTGTTATTTGGCTAAGTAGCTCAAGTTTATTTTATACTAATCTATTTTATTTTATTTTTCAAGATTTATTAAAAGCAAAAAAAAAATATCCCGTCGGCCGGTACCGGCCACGATACCGGACCGTGCCCGACTGATATCGCACCTTCTGCGACCAAGACCCAGCACCAGACGGAATATCGACCTGTGGCCTTGACCGGTATCGAGTACCGATCGTCCCGCACCACGCATGGCCCAGTACCGGTCACGCGTAACTGTCTGGAGTCGTGACTGATACTCGGAACACATTGCCCAGTGACCTACCGCACCCTGCCGCAATTCTTGCCGCATCCCGTACCGGTCTCGTATGTCGGTCGATACTCCCGACCGGTATCGAGGCAACATTACCGCTTGGCCCCATACCGCATCTCGCCCTTCTCGATCTCACCCATCCCACCTCAAACCGCGAACATCCCACCTTGACCCACGCCTCACCCGCGGTAAGTACCGGACACTGTCTCGGTCCACCAATTCGACCGGTGGTTCGACCGATCCGATCCGGGTAAGTTTTCGGTTTAATTTTCCTTTTTCTTAACCGGTTCCTAACTGATTTTAACCGGAATTTAACAAAAAATATCACAAAAATCTGATTTTAAAAGGTTTTTACAAATTTCTCTTTGTCTCTTAAAGACAAACTTCATATTTTTCTCTCTCAAAAGTGTTCTTGAGCTCAAGAACCCTAAAAATACAATTTTGGGGTTTTTGCTCAATTCACTAAAATTTGATTAGTTTTTCACTAGGATTTAAATTCCTAATCTCATATTTCACCTAATCCAAGGTAATTTCTCTCTAAACCCTCTTTTTGTATAAATCCCAAGTTTATGCATATTTTGCAATTCTCATTGATTTAGCTTAAATTGGCTAGGTTGTTGGAGAGTTAACATAGAAATACTTGATAAGACATTATACAAGCATTATTGATGGGTCAATTACTTTTTCACAAATATGGATTTGTGAGGTCATAATTATAAACGAATTTGGGTGTTTCATGGTTAGTTAATGCATCCATAAGTATGGGTTTATCATATATACATAGGATTGCTATGAATTTTGACACATTCGAACCTTAATTGCAAAATTTTAGTGTTTTTCACATTAATCCGAAAATTATGATTTAATTAGAGAAAAATTATTTTACCTTTGGTTATCATTCTTACATATTTCTAATGTCTTGATATGCTTTATTATCATTCAATTTCTTATAGGAAACAATTCTTTTGGAAATTATGATTTTCAAGACCGTAACATGCTTTTTCGAGATTTTTCTTTTGTAGGAACTTCAATGGAGGATGAGATTGTTCCAAGGAAGTCTAAGAGAGGACATAAACCCAAGATGCACCACGTGACAACTCATGATCACGAAGCTCAAGTCTCTCTCCCTAAACGTTCTAAAGCCAAATCGAAAAAGTCATCAAAGAAACATGGAAAGGATATTTTTGTGGAGAATGAGGAAGAAGTTGGTTACCAACTAAGAGATGAGAAGGATGAAGCCACTCAAGTACCAATTCAGTTTGTGGAGGTCACACAAAAAATACCTCACATATCACCCCCTAAGAAGAAGAGGAATTCGCGAGCTAAGTCCAACATGGTTGTGACTCAAGCACCGAGTGTTATAATGAAGCATGTTGGACTCGAAATGAATGCTAACGTGGACTACATGGCTGGTCTACAACAGTTTGCTATGATTCTAACTCTTGGTATTGATTTCGAGACACTCGATTTACTCGGTATTCAAAAGGATGTTGAATGGTATCTAGAAGCATTGGGCCTATAAAAGTTTGTAGCTATCTCTCACCCTACTTATGGAAAGCTGCAAGAGAATTCCTAGCCACGGTAACATTGTCTTACCCCAAGACAAAGACGACCATAGCAAAGGAAGGAATTCTAGCTTTTACGGTTAAGGAGAAATCGTATACTTTGAGTATTGAAGAACTTTGTGATATTTTGGGACTTGAGTGTCATGAGAGGATCAAGTTCAGTGGTAGTGAAGCCCATTATGATGAATGGTTGAAGATTGGGAATGATAGACTAAAACCCGAAAGTTCTAAGGCATCGAAGATTACACACCTGGCAATTCGTTATGTCTACTACCTATTTTCTCAACTCATTTTCAGTAGAAACGAGTATGGAGTAGTGAAACAAGAAGACTTTTACATTTTAATATCATCGTTTGTGGAGAACCCCGAGAAGGTGAACCTTGCCTCACCTTTAGCTCGTCGTATGGTACAAGTCAAGCATGATGCCGCTAAGGAGAAGATACCAAAGGGAGCATCAAGTTATTTTGGTGGAACAATCACGGCCATACTACACGCGTGTGGTGTTGATTTTCAACTAGAAGTCCCTTTGATGGTTGAAAGCAAGCTTGATCTCCATGCCCTTCAACGGAAGCATTATCTTTGTGGATGGTACGAGCAATCTACAAACTTTGGGTACCTTTTCACTCCACCATACGAAGAAGAGAACAAGTGTGTTCTACTCCCACATGCGGAAATCCCAGCCTTGTGTGATGGTAACACTTATTTTCATCCTACTCGTTCCACATGGTTTTATCGTTGTCCCGGATGCCCTCTTATTGGAGTTTCGCTTTACTATCAATCGAAGGCAAGGATGGCAAGAAATGAGAGGTCTAGAAGACAACAAGGAGAACATGTTTCTCAACCCTCAATCTCCCACACGCAACCCCACGAGCACCAATTTACAGCCGCTACACATGCCGGTTTTGATGAATGGCTTCACAATAGCTTTAAGGAGGAAAAAGAGAAGAGAGTAGCTCTTGAAGCTAAGGTTTCTATGCAAGGAAAGATGATTTCTAAGCTTGTAAAAGTGGTCAAGAAATCAGTCCCATATCTCTTTAGGCGATCCTTTAGAAGCACAACCGCAACAACAACTAGCGATGATTTGGGTAGTATTTTGCTTATCTCTACATTTGAGCACGATGTGGATGTCGATGATGATGTTTCTAGCCGTCACAACACACGTGACAATGATGAGAACGCCAATGCCCAGTATGGACAACACTCACAAGTCCAGGCAACAGCTTTCAAAAAACAAATTTCAAAAAGCTTGGCCGTTTCCTTGGAAGATTAATTCATGGTAATATACATGACTCGTATCAAATAGATACCGTTTTCTTACGCTGGAAAAAAAAACCAAATGAAAAGAAAATAAAAGGATGGGAAAGGACAATGGTTGTCTAAGAGTTTTAAGGCCAAAAGAATACCCAAGGAATGCCATGATACAAAATAAGAGACGAGTAGAAGAGATTTCAAGTGATTCCCAGAGAAAGATATAAGTCTGGGGGAAAAGACACGAAGAAAGTGGTTGCGAAATTGTGAATATCAACAGGTCTATTTTCTCTTGCGATTTTGCATAATATCTCACACCCGGAGTCTATGGTAACCCTAAACACTTTTAACCTCACCATATATATTAGCCTTTTTCAATCCTAATGCCGTCTACCCCGAATGATTCCCTTGATGAAAAATTCACATATACCTTAATGAATGTAGAGAGTCAAATGAAGTGCAGTTGAGATTTTTGCAGGATTGTAATTAAAACATGGAGTAGGCTGCGAAGGTTATGAATGGCGTATGATGAAGATACCTTTGGATCTATCATGTCACATACGGTATTAGTATCAACGTTATTTTGAAAAGGTTTTTCTAAGTTCAAATTATATTCAAACCTCTTTTCTATACTTGGATTTTGCTTGAGGACAAGCAAGGTTTAAGAACACGTGAGTTGTATTTAAAAGAGGATCTGATTCTTAGGGTTTCCTTATCAAATAAATTACATTATCATATTTACTAAATCTATCTCTCCTTCTCTTCCCTTACTCCGATTTCGATAGGTTCAAACCTATCATTGGTGCTTTTCATTGAGGGCCAAAATGGCACCCACACCAAAATTTGTTGCCATTTCAGAAAAATACATATATTTTAAACTTTCTTTATGTAACGTTACAAACAAACAAGTTTTTATTCTTTGTGTCAGGGTCAAGACTAATCTAGGGTTAAACCTTCCTCTCTTAGAGTTTATTCACTTTTAATTTGCCAAAGTTTATTTGTTTACAATGTGTTGAATATATTTATGGTACGTTTCTATAACATTTAATCTTATTGTTGCAGTAATCATATTGTGAATATGTAGTAATTTTCACTAAAAACCAAATCAAATAAAACTTTTTTTCTTTGAGATATATGTTGATGCTAAACTTCATGTGAAGTATAATCCTGGCGTGAACACAAATACATGCACCACGATAAACCGAATACCCCCAAAATTAACTTGGTAACTATCACTAAAAATCGTATCTATTTAAAACTTTCTTTCTTTCTGCAACTTTACATACGAACCAGTTTTAATTTATTATGTGAGGGTTAAAGCTCTATTAGGGTTAAAGCTCAATGTTTTGAATGCATTTATAGTAAGTATAAGTAGTTTTACAAGATTGTTTATAACTTTTTTTAACTGTTAAAAATATATGTAGTATATCTATAAATTTAAAAAAACAAACAGATATGGGTATAAGACAAGTATTATATCATAACTTTTTATCTTATTATCGTAGTAACCATACCGTGAATGTGTCGTCGTCATATTAAAAAAAAAGATATTGGTAGAAAACGAGAATTATATGTACTTTTTTTTGGAGATATATGTTGATATTGAACTTCATAAAAAGTATAATCGTGGCATGAACATAAATTCATGCACCAAAATAGATCGAACATCATTCAATTAACTCGGTAATTATCACTTAAAATTATTTCTACTAAAATCTTTCTTTACTTTTGCTATGTTACGTAGGATAAAAGCCCCCTCTCTTAGGGTTGAGTTTCTTTTAATTTACCCAAAGTTTATTTGTTTAAATATTTTGAATACATTTATGGTAAGTTTCTATAGTTTTAAAAAATTATTTAGAGCTTTTTTTATTTACTAAAAATATAAGTAGTGTATTAACTCAATTCTTTTATCAATTTTTGTTTGTTTTGTTTTTCGTTCAGAATTGTTTAGGTATTATATTGTAAACAATTTGTTGACATTTATTTGTTTGGGTTAGTTTGTTAATTAGTATATTATTTTTTTTTGTTGGTTGTTACACCAAATTTCCCTTTTTTATATATAATGTATATAGAAAATCCAGCCTGTAATACCAACACATAACCGGCCTTTAGCTCGGAAATCCAGCCGGGGAAACCGAAGATAACCGGAAATCCAGCCTTGGGAAACCGAAGATAACCGGCCTTTAGCTCGGCGGAGAGATCCGCACTTATATTTTCCCCCAATTTATCGACAACAAAAGAAAAAAAAATGTGATTAATAATTCCCCAATTCATTCTCACTTCGTCTTCTACACGAGAGATCGTGAGATTCTCGATTGTCTTCTCCTCTACGAACTTGGCGCAGGTAAAGTTTGCTTCTTTCTCCCGCTTACGAATCTTTCGTTGATTCTAGATACTAGGGATTATCTAATCAAGCTTTTCGGAGATTTTTGGGCTTCGATACTAGGGTTGATTGAGTCGATCTGTTTAGAAGAATCTTCGACTTTGATACTAGGGTTTATCTAATCGAGCTTGTGGGAGATTTTTGGGCTTCGATACCAGGGTTTATTGAATCGATTTTTCAGAAGAATCGGACTTACTCCTTGTTTCTTTCCTTTTCAGTTATGGGGCTCTTGAATTGGATCTTTGGGGCGAAAAATAATGAAAATGAAGAGCACCTTCTAGAATCTGCACTCTCTCATATAGATGGAGATGTGGGTCGACACGAGATTAAGTTGGAAAGTGTATATATGAAAATCCAATCTTATCAAGAGAGAGCAAAGAGAGAGATTCAACAAGGAAACGAAGAAGCAGCAATTTATGCACTTAGACGTAAAAAGTTGTATGAAAACGAAGCACAAATCATACAAGACTTCATGTATTTCCTTGAAACCCAAAGGTTCAACATTATAGATGCCATCGTGTGTAATGCACTTTCCATGTCAACAAACCTGGTGGCAGAAGCTAAACTGAGGGAAGATCATAAAAGTGTGGAAGATGAAGTACGCTCAGAACTCTTGGCTGTAAAAACCGCTGTGGTCGAGGTAAACTTCTAAGTTTGTTCTTTATTCCTGTATATATTTGGATTGTTATTTGGAAATCCTTGACATAGGATTCAATGTGAAATTTTATTCTCCCAGGAGAACTCTAGAAAAGAAGAACAAGACTTGGTTCGAAGTTTTAGCAGAGACACTGATGCTGGTTGATAGATTAAGAGTTCCTTTGGCTTTCATGAGGAAGAAGTCAAGATCCAAAGATAGAAGAGCAGGTAATTGGAAGAAGAAGAAGATACGGGGAGACAAAGAGAATTGTGGCCAAGTATCAAAGTGGGAGAAAGAGAGAATTGTAGTTGAGAAAGAGGCTTTAATATCTACAATAATTCTCAATGCTATGTCGTTTAACTTAAAGAACATGTGAGTTGTATTTAAAAGGGGATCCTATGGTTTTCTTATCAAAGAAACTACGTTATCATATTTCCTAAATCTGTTTCTCCGTCTCTTCTATTTTTCTTCTCTTCCCTTACTCTGATATCTCTATCAATAGGCTCAAACCTATCATTGAGTGACAAAATGGCACCCACACCAAAATATGTTGCCATTTCAGAATTGATCTCATAGGAACTCGAGACCCAGGTTCTAGATTCACCGCTACCATCTCTATCGGTCGAACAACGATTAGATCAACACGACAAGGATCTGATGTGGACCGTTGCCAAACTTCCAGCTTTGGTATCCGCTAGTCCGGCAACCGTCGCCAAACTTCCAGCTCTGGTATCGTTGATGTCTCGTCGATGTCTAGGTATGATACGAACAGAAGATAAGGTATTCTCCCTTTACCTACAGTCGCTGTTCCGGCGACGACACCAGAGGTAGTGTTTGCCACGCAGCAGACGGAGCAAATGGTAGTCTCTCCTCACAGCTTACTTGACTCTCCGAGTAAGTTCATGGAGCTTTCGATGTATGAAGGACGAAACTCAGATGATTGGCTTTTTCAAGTGGAGAAATGTTTTATCAGGAATAGAACACCAGAATCTGCCAAGCTTGACCAAGTCTTATCGTGTCTAACTGGATCTGCAGTAACTTGGTGGTGTATGTCACAAGACCGAGAACAGATCCCAAACTCGAAGAAATTCAAAGACAAATTTAGACGGAGATTTCAACGGAGTAAAAGAAGCTCTACAATGGATCTTCTGATGGTAATAACTCAAACTGGAAGCACTGATGATTATAGAGACAAGTTTGAGGAGCTATCACTGGATCTTCCACACGTTTCTAATGACGTTTTAGAGTCAGCCTTCTTTAGAGGGTTGAAGAAGAACTTACGAGATTAGGTAGGGCATTGTAGGCTGGGAAATATGAATGACATTGTGGAAATAGCGAGATTGATTGAGGATCAGGAGACAGACAATCTCAGCTACCAAGTTCGACCCTTTTCTCGTACTACTTCAGCTCCAGCACTGACTCGCACGACCAAGAGCCAGAATCACAGCCCATCGCGCAACACCGATTTTGTGTTCGCAAGGAAGTCGTTTGATGGAGGCAGAGATAACAAGAAAATCATTGGTGGGAATGAAGTGAGGACCCCAAATATATGTAGATGGTATGGATAAGTTTAATCCTAAGTAGTTGTAGTACTTTAGGTGTCAATCCAAACTCAAGGCTATTTTAATCACCAAGAATACAAGTCATATAACTCAATCTAAGTGCAATCAAAGTTATGGTTTTTATAGTAACAAGTATCAAGTAACAAGCAAGACAATTAACACAAAGTTTTAACTTAATTTAACTAAAAGAGAACCCATGGGTATGGTGGTTGATCCAAGGCAATTAGCTTTAAATCAAGGTGTTTAAATTCAAACAATCTTAAATTTCTATAAGTCTATAACACTAATGAAGATCAATCCTCTCCCGAGGTAGAAACCCTTATGTAATCATGAACTAAACATCAATTCCCATTGGTTTCGTTCACTCAAACACACATTAAGTTCAAGTCTATTAACTATCTAGCAATCCTAACATCAAATCCCTTTGGTTATTCAAGCTAGAGCTATACTAAGTTCAATCGAACCTTCAATGAACACTTTCGATGCTATAAAATGTTTAAGGTCTAGATTAAAGTGATCAAATTCAATCTAGCATTAAGAACACTTAGTAAGCATAGAAATCCAAGAATCTAACAATAAAACACCTTAACTCTTCGACTAATCACCCATGGATCATCCTATCCCATGGATTCAATATGAATCTACTCACTAATCATCTTATTTACACTTAATCCCATGATGGATAGAAGCATAATCAAGAAGATAAAACAAGAATAAGATGTAGAAGATCAAAGGAAAACAAACTGAATTTTCATAAACTACTCAAGAACACAAAGTTTTCTTGAGAGAAAGTGTTTGCACAAAGAGTAAAAATTGAGAATCCAAAGTCAACAACTCAAGAACATGAAAGTAAAGTGAAGTGCTCTCAATAATGAGAGTGAAAACAGACATATATTGCCCAAAACACGTTTTTGGAGCATTATTAAACGTTTTGATTAAAGAAAACAAAGTTAGGAAAAGTGACTTTTGGGCAGTTCTGAAGGGTGGATCGATCGATCCACTTGTTAAAAATCATGACCGATCGTTCCACATTGTGCTTGGTCGAGCCGCAGGTCCCGCGATCATTCGTGAAAATAACACGGATCGATCGATCCAGTTACTAAAGATTTTGCCCGATCGATCCTCCTCGAGCTGGATCGATCCAAGGATCCCGCGATCATTTGAAAATAAGCAGATCGATCGATCCAAGGGTGGATCGATCGATCCACTTGTTGATTCTGCACTTGCTTCTTTTGCTCGCTAGACGGACATGTCTTCACTAAATCTTTCATAACTTTTGATCGCACCGTTGGAATAACCTCATATTTCTTCCAAATGAAAGCTAACTCGATTCTCTAGCATGTGGCCAATTTTCAGCTCGATCAATCGGTGGAAATGGTATCGACGAGCACCTAACTTCTGACCATTTTCTGCATCTTTGCTTCCATTCCTTGCTCTTTTGGTTTTTGGCCTCCAAAGTGCCTATAAATGACTCAAGGACTATGAAAATGCAAAATGATGAGAAATATGCAAAATGAAAGTATAATGACTATAAAAACCAAATAAAATGTATGATAAAGATGCCAAAATATGAATGCATCAACTCCCCCAGACCTGCCTTTTGCTCGCCCTCGAGCAAACAAAGAGAACAAACCGGTGAAGAGGTTTGAAATGGAGAACTCATAGCCAAGAGATTGTTTTCCAAAGATCAAGTTGCCAATGCAAGATAATACATCTCAATGCTACAAATAAACCATCTACTCAATCAAACTTCTCATTCTCATCGCAACTTCAATGTTTTGCCTCTAAATTCAATGTCAAGTGATCAAATGTATCTTATCTACCAACTCCTTATGTTCATTAAGATTCAATACCGTGTAGTCTTGCAAATGAGAATTCGACCTAATCCAATCGGCAGCTTGGTAAGAGAATAAATTCAATATGATTGGTGTTTTAAAACATTTTAGTGACTTCTCTCAACATATGGCACAAGTCAACACACAAAAGCAATGGAGAAGGGAAACAATTGATGCATACAAGATGTTTTCTTCCATTCTACCCACCCCATACTCTTTGTTTCACTCAAAGTCACTCTTGTTCTCTACACCAATTACTTCATTTTTCTTTCTTTTATTTCAAGGATAGAACCTAGGGAGATCTTTCTTATACTTAGACAATTACTCTTGCTTTACTTATCTCTACTCCTTTTGATTCTCTATATATATTCTTTTCATTTCTAGGAGCTTCTTTACTCCTTAGCTTAAGAGTAATGTTTCTTTTTGTTTTCTCTCCTTAGACATCCGATTTTCGTTCTCTAAACCGTTTTGGTTGCACTTCTTTCCTTTTTATCTCTCCAATTCCTCACATAAGCTCACACCCTTACTCACCCTCACCAATTCCCAAAACTGTAATATAAAACAATGAGACTCCAAAATTCTCTCAACCCACCTAGACTAGCCAATGAGACTACTCATAATGGAACAAAAGAACTTGTCGTTTCCATCTCTAAAGATTTTATGCATGAGGTGCAAATAGAAAAAGGCCTCACTCAACAAATTAATGGTGGTTTCAAAGAAAAGCTAGGTGTAATCAAGGTGTAGTACCATCCTCATTCAAATCATGTACTTGAATCGGGATGACCATTCCAACCATTAGAGAGGGGTAAAAGGGATAAAAATGGTTGAATGTGTATAAGTGAACCATGGTTAAGGTCTAAAACTCATAAGCAAGAGAATTATAATTCAATTTATGGTCTAATAAGGTGGAGTTGGTTTCAATTCAAACAAGTAATCAACAAGACTTAGAGAATCTAGAGCGAAGAGATCAAAGATATGGAGAAGAATGCTTTTCGTGGTTTATGAAGTCTAAGAGAGCATTATCGAGACATTCACAAAGAGAGCTATGTACTAAAAATTTCTACAAGGCATTTCAATCATTGTTCTCCATATGAATGATGCAACTAAATGAAAAGAAAAATCTTTTTGTGTTTTTCGAAATTTTTCAAATTTTTATGTTTTTTGAAGGTTTTATCATTTACAATGGAGTCGCAAATTTGGTGGCAAAAGAGTCACAAATGGAGTCGCAAATTTTGTGACGCAAAAGTCACAAAAAGCAGTCACTAGTTAATTGTTTTCTTGTAGTGGCTAAAAGCCTTATAATGAAAAGAAGAATTGTTGATGCTGCATCAGCAGGCCAAGTTTTGCCTAAAGAAAAGTTAAGTCATGAATTTTCTAAGGGAAGAAGGGCCGAGATCTGTCGAGGAGAGATGGATCGATGAGTCGCGGGCCGGTTTGGAGTAGGTCCGTAAGGTTGGGCCGAGACCGGGCTGGGTCGTGTCGACTTACCCGTTTGGGTGGGTAAGGATCTGCTGGGGCATTAAGTGTGCGGCCTATTTTGGAAAGTTGCTGGTCTGCGGGAAGCATTAAGTATGCGGCAAGATATTGAAAGTTGTGGGCCGCGGGTAATATTCGGTCTGGTAAATAAGGAAATGAATCAGGACGGGTAAGGAAACTTGGAGGATGCGCGGTTGGCGTGGGCAAGAGAGCGTATCGGGCCAGATTTGGAAAGCATTTATGGCGTGTTCATAGCGAAACATTTATTGAAAGGAATATTCCTTAGGATCCGCGGGGCAATAAAAAGGAGAGCTGTCTCCCATTTCTCTCATTTTTGCAACCCTAGAGAGAGAGAGAGAAGCGCTGCGGGTAAAGAGAGTGTGTGTGTTCTGCAGAGTCACGTGTGAGTCTCTGTCATGTCGGGAGTTTATGTCGGGTCATGAGGGTTGTTCGTGGTTCATGCGGGTAGCGTCTGTCGATCTGTTTGTGTGGGTAAGTCTCGTGAACCTTTGTGTTTCACTTTTTTCTTACCCTTGTTCGACCATGACGTTTGTTTTTGTGTTATATGGGTTCGGATCAGTTTCTTTTACGAAGGTTTGTGGCTCGCGATCATTGGGGAGATCGATCGGCTTGCTTGTTCGATAATTTTGGTAAGGATCAATTAACCCTCGTGTTATTCCATCGATTGTTTACCGTTGGTTTGGTTCTGATCTGGTTTTGGTTCGGTCTGGGTAGGGATTTTCAGTGCGATTGTACGCGGGTAATGTTCGGGTGGATCGTGACCGATCGTGCGGGTAGATCGTGTGATTTCCTTCAACCAATTCATTTGCTAAGGTGAGTACGTGACCGTAGCTATTGTCTAGGGTTGTTTGTATGTTGGCTCGGGGTAGCCATGTTTGTTCATTTGGTTTGGTTTGGCAGATACACTTCGGTGTATAGGTATACTTATGTATACGATTTGATGACGGTGTGCACACAATTATGTCATGTTTGGTGTCTGATCAATACGGTTTGAAATGAACGGGGGTTCAAGTTTGGTTTGTGATATGTTTGTTCGTTTGTTCATATGATGATTCTTGATATTAGCTGGTGAGACGGGACGACCGCTGTCACTAAGCAATTCGTTTCCTTATGCGCCCTTTCATGGTCGCAGGTGATAGAAGTGGCTAAGGAGTACGTGAGACGAGCTGGAAAAGAAGGGATGGATTTAGGCCGGGTTCATGTTATGGTTGTTGCATTCGTTAGACTCATGGTTTGGTTTGATTAAACTCGTTTGTTAAGTTGATTATTGAATTGTTGGCTAGTTTGTTTATGTAACCCGGTAGTGTTGTTGAACCTCGTTTGAAATGGGATTTATTCGATTGAATTTTGTTAAGTTGAAGGATCGTTATTTATGCATGTTTGAACGCGCTTAAGTTGTTAGTCTTCCGCTGAAATTGAATTGGAATTAAAATTGAAAGTTAGTTAGATTTGGCTAAGTAAAATGAAAACCACAATTTGACTAAGTATAAAATAGGATTGCATGTTCGATAATTCCCTTACCGCGGGTAGGATATCAGGGTTGGGGCGTTACACCCTAGTATAGCACATCCTAGCAAACAATCACACCAGTTCACATAATGAGCAATCACATAGCAACAACCGTTCAAGCTCATAGTAAGGCTAAGCCGTTAACGTACAAACATTACGATACTCATACACACAACAAGGCATAGTTCCACACATCAACAAGGCCTAGGCCATAGTTTTATCATGCGGGATAAACCGAATTTTACCATAATCATCAATTCTAACAAGAATGGTGCAATGCGTCAGAACATAATCACAAGACGGTACAAGTATGCAATCATCTACAGTCGTCACGATTTGCCTACCGATTCTAATACGATCAAGGCAATACACTAGAGATGCAAGCAAGTGTTAATCAACCATGCAAGGCCTAAACCAAATCGATGCATGCGTCGAAACCTAATCTCTAAGCCAGATTTATCATGCGTTCAAGGACGAGGTTCCATGATTAACTTAACATAGCCAAATAGATGCAAAGCCTATCCGCAACCTAGCAACGAGTTTATATGCAAAACGGCTACTTATGAACTTCTCATTCACCACATATTCATCCAACATAAGCTAGTTCATAAGGAAACCACAAGTCATATTATGGAACCATCAAGTCCCGGCCCATCCTTACTCGGGTATCACTTACGGTCTCATCTCATTAAGACGAACGCATACATCACATCACAATAGTATAAACGAACATTGAGCCTCACATGGGATCTACGGGTTTTGTCCCCATCCCTACTCGAGTTCTCATTAACACATTATCTCAACATAACGGCAAATGCATGCAACCCAACGAGTAAATGAGAAAATAATGAACAAAAGAAGAAGATCTACGAGTGTTCAACTCATCAACACCCGGATCAAATCCTCACCTTGTTAAGTCGCAATTGATTGAGCCTTCCTGGAGCTAGACAACTCAAGCCTTTGGACAAACCGAACCTACGGGAAGATCTTACTTAGATTCGGACATAAACGAGTGAAACAGAGGACAAGGGTTCTCGAAGTTACGGGAGATCGACCCTAGAACTATCGTACGGTGACCCACAAACTATCATATGGCGACCCGCGAACTAACCCACAGCAACCTGTGGCCAACCTAGGTCTAAGAAGACTTGAGCAGAGTTTTGTTTTGGGAGAGAAGAGAGAATGGAGAGAAATGAGGAGTTATGGCTCTATTTATAGAGAAGAACTCAGCTTCTCCTCGGCGAAACCGCACCTCGCACCCTTCACATGACTGACACGTGTCAAGTCCTCTCTGCCACCCACCTTAAGCCAACCGCCGCCTAGTTCGGTTTTCGTGCTTCCCAATACATGACAAGCATGCCCGCCCAACCACTCTTTAATGCTTCCAACCGCACGCATGCTCGCCTCGGTTCGGATGCTTCCCCGGTACATGATGAACACGTGGCAGTCCCGTCCTGAAGACCCAGCCACTGTCCACCGTACGATCCACGCGCTTGGCCGCATGCAAGATGTTTATATCGATCATGGTGCTGCCCACTCACTGCTTGTCGTTCGGGTCACGCGCTCTCACACTTACCGGAACCCGAGATGAAGCTTAAAGCCTTACCCGTGACTCGGTAAAACCTTCCTGCGACATGATAAAACCTTTCTGTGACACGAGGCTTCCTTCCCGCGACACAGGACTTCTTTCCGCGACATAAGCGTCTTACCCGCGGAACAGATTGGTCCGTGTTGCCTCGACCCGCGACACGACCAACTTGCCCGCGGTGAACATGGCTTCAGTCCTTAGACAGTCTTTTGGTTCTACTTCTTATCTTGGCCTTGCTACGCTTTCCCCGCGGTCTAGTATCCTAGGCTCCAATACTTGGTTCCTTCCATGTGTGGACCTAACTTTGACCTTCTTTTTCCCCTTGGTTTTATTTATATCGCAACCCGAGTTGACTTGGCCATTGGCCGTTGACCGTTGACCAAAACTAGGGTTATTACACCGATTGTTAGGCCTTCCTTGGTTAACTGATTTCGACACTTTACGGGTCACATTGGTTCCGCCATCCAACTTAGTCGGCTCCACATACGTCAAATCCACTTGCTCAGCCATGATTCCTTCCTCCACGTTAACCACAGGCTCCATCATTTTAAACAGACTAGTGAACTCCACCACTTGTAGTCGGCTCCTCATCTCCGATTTGAGACCTCTCAGGAATCTGCTTCTGAAGGTTCCTCGCATCTTGTTGTTGGTCCATTCGATCTAACATCCGATGGATAAGGTTCGTGTCTGGGTCGTTTCCATTTGGCCCAACTGGATCAAGGTTAGCAACTCCTGGTGCTGGAATGTCATTTTGCATCGGAACACCAACATTGCTTGCTCCATCCTAAAGTTCAGGTTCAACTCCACCGGCTGCAACATTCTCAGACACAACCACATTACCAACTGAATCCTCAGCATTTCCTCTCTCAACTCCACCTCCCACTTCGTTCTCTCCCACGGCAGACATCTGCATCAGAAGATAAGGTAAGGCTTAACCCATCCCGTTCTATATCTAAAACAAAAGACTACCAGCTTAACCTATTTTCCTTTTGCAACTCAATAGTTACTCAATAAAATGGTTGAAAACCATGTTCCAGTGAGCATGAACAGAACCATGCTCTGATACCACCTAAATCGGGGGTTAACACCCCTGACCTGCGGCGAGCCCACTGGCCGAGGTTACCGCAACCGTCATTACTCGGGAACGACTAGATCCAAATCACTGGAATGAATCTAGCTTCTCGGTCCTAACTGTCCCGCAAATAATGTGCCTGTCAAGCCTAATTTAAGGCTTGCCAACCCCAAATCAAGCTAGACGGTTGGATCGTCCGGACAAAACTAGCATCATTTGAAACACGGGTTATTCTGAAAAATACTTCATTACATAATACTTGGTTTGAAATACACATTAAAACATTCATAGTACCGGCCGTGAGTCATAAGCTCAAAACGAGACTTATCGAACTAAAAAGAAAGATAACAACATTTTTTTTTGCAAAAGACAAGGCATACTGCCGCTGGTTATCCTAAGTCCTTAGTGTGTTCACTTGCAAAACAAGACGAGTCATAAGTAATCTAAGATTACTTAGTGAGACCAGGTCCCTCTAACAGTTATAAATAATTCCAGTCCCAAGCCCCAAATCAACAAGCACACACAAGCATTATGAATACGCGCAAGCATTCAACAATAACCGTTCACACAAGATAACAATATAAATCTACATGCATGCAATCCGAATTCATTTCATTCACAAGGCCTTGCGGTTCCGTCGTCCATTCCCGAGAATCTCGAGGAAACACAACCACAAAGGCACATGAGTCCGTAGTTCCATCATCGGAACTCCAGCACTGTCGTGCCTGCATGCCAAGGGCGCTACCCAAGTACCATTCGCGCTTACAGGTTAGCCCATAGCACCTCATCGTGCCGTTAACCCGTCTTTTGGGAATGTCAAACTGCCTCACATCTCTCCACTTATATATGCGAATATAATAATATCATGCACATATAAATCATTCACTCAATCACACAATCATCACTCAATCAAAACATCATACTTAGTAAAATTTCCACAATTTTACTAAGAACCTCGAATCCATCCACTTGGATCCGAACTTGCATGCATTGTTTCATCCCAAACGGCCATGCTTATGATCCGCACACTCGAACTCACACGCGTATGCGCAGTTCCATCCCAAACGACCATGCGTGTGATCTACACACTTGGATCCACACTCGCAGGCGTCATCACAACCTGCATCAAACATCAGCACACAATTTTACCGTGACTCACTTTTCTTTCGGGGGTTTCCTAGAGTGACTTCCGACACAAACCGACCTCTCTTCCCGCAACTCGTTAAACCTGAAGCTAAGGTACAACCTTAACTTAACATTTAGTTAACAAAAACTGGGATTTAATAACCGAGTATACTAGATCTTACCTTGATCTACCCGGACAACCTATCAAAACCGCACGTAAACCTTGTTAATTTGCTATGGATAAGATCTGAACTGGTTTTGGTAGCATAAGGATAAGAAAACAAGAATTTTGGTCGAGTTTCTAAGCCCCACATGTTGTATTTATAGCCTAGACTCGATTTCTAATGGATTCACCAAGTGTTCGCGACTTTGGACAAGTGTTCGCGGGTTCGGAAAAGTGTATTTTCATATAGGTTTTACCTATATTACTATATTTTCTATGCATTTATCTACGGTTTTATACATTTAAAGGTAGTTTTCTCGTATTTGTTGTTTTAGAGTCTTTTCAGGGAAATCAAGGAAAAAGGAGCGAAAAGAGCCAAAAAAGGTGTAAACCAAGCCACAGAAACTTACACAAGCCAAAGACACCATCAAGAACCAAGAATTCACAAGAAACAGCATTCTACCAAATTGGACAGAACGTATATGCCAGAAGTTCAGCAGTGAACGGATGATCAAATCGATTTGGAAGTTCAGATGTGAAGATATATCTTTGAGTTATCTTTACAGTTAAGTTTGAATCATCTCAATTGGAATTATGAGCAGGAAGATACACTGGATTTACTAAAGACACGTCAAGCTACCTCAGAAACGAAGCAAGTGCAGAATCGACCAAAACACCGGGCCGCCTCGTGGACTGATATTCCAGGCCATTTTCAGCACAAATCAAGTCATTTTGGACCCAATACCGGTCATGTTCCTTGGCCGACACTCCCAACCGACCTTGGGAGAGTTTTGACGTAAAAAGACTGATTTGTCCTAAAGAAGACCCTAGAAGAACCTAGGCCTATATATACTTGTTTTTAGCCTTTTTTTAGGGATATACCAAAACAAAAGAGTTTTTTTTTTATCATAGAAGAGCAGCCACCACGAGTTCTCTTGGTGTTCTTCATTAGATTTGGATTTTAGAGCAATCCGCTGGATGATCTCGCTTTGTACCTCGATATAGAGAAGAATCCTCTTACCCTTTCTCTTTAATTCAAGTTTATTTATCATAAATTCATCACCTATCTCTGATTTTTCGTGCATCATGTCCGAGTAATTCACTTGTTAGGTTTTAGGTTTTCAATGAGTTTCATAATTCGATAATTGATTGATGATTGTTTAGGGAATACATTAGAGTCTTCATCTTTACTTATACTCAATGAATGATTGCCTTACCGCGCATCTAGTGATCTGATCTTAGGTTTACATACTCTCCAAAAGCTTGTTATATTGCCTGAACTAGTATTTGATGAGCCAAGCGTCTTAACAATTCGAAAGGTTAGTTAAGGAGTTCGGTGAACTTTATCAAACTTGAACTTTAATGCATGTTTTCATCTTGTAATAACCTGCGACAATTGAGTCTATTAGAGTGCTAAGACATAGATGGTTAGTTACGTCACGACAGTGGGATGACTTTACATCAGTGCTTTGTGTTTTAAACGGTTCATAATTCCTAAATCCCTAAAATCAATCAATCATTATTGTTGCATGATTCTCTGTGAATTACCTATGTCCTAACGCTTTTCTTTTATTGATTTCCATTACAATTTACACTTGTTGCTTACTTTATTCTCAATCACAAAAACGACAAAAATATCTTGTTCTAACTTAGTTTTATTCATTACAATTTGAAGTGTGGTTAAGAAGTCCTTGTGGATACGATCCCTTATCTATACTAATTGTGATTGTTGTGCACTTGCAGGTAGTTAGTTGAAAGGTAAAACTCGACACAACATCAAGATTTTGGCGCCGTTGCCGGGGACTTCGAAGAATATCACCTTCGAATTTTTGACTAAAACTTAGTCTAGAACGCTTTAATTTCAGTTTTTTTTTTATTTCAATTTTATTTCTTTCTTTTTAGAATTTGATTTTTCAATTTTTTTTTTTCCTTTTCTGTGTGTTTTAGGTGTTTATGCCTAGTAATATAAATTCTAACAAGAAGAACCTAGTTGAACCTGAGCAAGAAATCGAGAAGCTTGAACGAGCCCTTAGAAGACAAAGAAAACTAAAGATGGCCGATCAAACCGATGAACACGCCATGAACGATGAGGAACAAGCTCTTCATGCTGCTGCTGCTCTTGGTGGAGATAACCAACCCGTGGAGCAAACCACTTGGTGCTCACATAAACCCACCTATTCGTAATGATGTTGTCCGTAACCCTCCGGAGAACATTGTTAGGAATCCAATTGGTGAAGAAGACCAACATCTCATTCCACCTAGGAATATGGGAATCCAACAACAAGCTCAACATTTTCAACCTCAAGGGAACCTAGATTTCCAATAACCTTTGCGTCAAAGACATGCTCAACATCAAACTATTGGAGATGTGGACTCCTCCGATGCTTTCTTCTTTGATAGAAACCCCATCCGCCCACCTCAAAGGAATGATTTTGAGATCAAACCTCAAATCATAGCATTGGTGAAACAAAACCAATTCCATGGGCTATCCACGGAGCATCCTCTTGACCACATCGATACTTTTAAAGAAATTTGTAGTACGACTCGTGCTAATGGAGTTCCCGCCGACTACTTTAAGTGCAAGCATTTTTTGTTTTCTCAAAACGACAAGGCACTTAGATGGATGAAGTCTCTACCCCCACGTTCCATCAATACTTGGGACAAATACAAAGGTGCTTTCTTGAACCAATTCTACACCAAGCAAAGATCGAATTCAATAAGGAACAAGATCTCAAATTTCAAGCAAGGACCAACCGAATCCTTCTTTGAAGCCTTGGAACGTTTCAAGGAGTACACTAGGGATTGCCCTAATCATGGTTTCTCGGAAGGAAACTTATGGGATATCTTCTACAATGGAATCGATTACAAGCACCAAATACTTTGAATGTTGCGAGTAATGGGAATTTCATGACCAAGCTTGTACCGGAGGCAAAGATTTTGATTGAGAACCTTGCTGCTAGTGATGCTAACTGTTCTCAAGACTACAATAGGATCATCAACACTACTAGATCATCAACCGATTCAACTCAAACTGCGAAGCTCAAGAACATGGTTTCACAACTACTTAAGAGTCAAAGAGGAGTTCATGCCGTTGAAGACATTAATGATACAAGTTGTGATCCTAATATGGAAAGTATTGGAGATGGAACGGAGGAGAATCAAGAGGAAGTAAACTACATAGGAGGAAACTATGGGAATCAAAATTCTAACAACAACTTTCGATCTCACCAAAATTTGTCCTATCGGAGCAACAATGTCAAGAACCCGCAAGATCAATTCTACCCGTGACAAAACGTCAATTCTACCCTCGATAAAACGTCAATCATAGGTCCGTGACACCGGCAAACCCGTCACGAAGTACATGGTGATCATGTCCCACTTCCACTCTGGAATGGGTAAACTCTGCAACAACCCGCTCGGAACCTGATGCTCAGCCTTCACTAGCTGACACACGTTGCATGCTGCAACCCAACTAGCAACATCTTTCTTCATCCCGACCCAGTGGTAATACCGCTTCAAATCCAGGTACATCTTAGTCGCTCCTGGATGAATCGACAATATGCTCGAGTGAGCCTCCCTCAGAATCTTCTGCCTCAGACTCTCATCCTTAGGCACACAAAATCTCTTGTGCACTAAGATAGTCCCATTAGAAGAGACCTGATACTCAGAACCCGCAGCCCGAGAAGCAGCAATCAACTCCTGATCTGCTTCCTGAGCCGCACGAATCTTGCTCAGCAAATCTGCCTGGTTAGCTGCCTCTAACCCCAATGGCTCCTTTGAAATCACACATAACCTCAATGCACTGATCTCGCTCACCAGAGCTTCTATATCCCGCTCCTGATCTGAAGCAACCCTCTTCCGACTCAACGCATCTGCCACCAGATTAGCCTTACCCGGATGGTATCCAATCTCCAGGTCATAGTCCGCAACTAACTCCATCCAGCGCCTCTATCTCTGGTTCAGCTCTGGCTAAGTGAAGAAATACTTCAGACTCTTATGGTCTGTGAATACCTGCACCTTCCCGCCATACAGGTAGGACCTCCAAATCTTATGAGCAAATATCACCGCAGCCAACTCCAGATCGTGGGTAGGTAATTGCACTCGTGCTTCCTCACCTGCCTCAAATCATATGCAATAACCCTTCCCTGCTGCATCAGTATACATCCCAAACCAACTCATGAAGCATTAGTATACACCACATAAGGCTCATGCGGCTCGAGTAACACCAAAACCGGTGTACACGTCAGCATCTCCTTCAGCTTCCCGAAACTCTCCTCGCAAGCTGAATACCACACAAAAAGGAACATCCTTCCCCGTCAGCTTCGTCATCGCCTGTGCCATACTCGCAAAACCCTTGACGAACCTCCGATAGTAACCCGCTAAACCGAGAAAACTTCTGATCTCCGTAGCATTCCTCGGTCTCGGCCACCCTCTGATAGCCTCAATCTTAGCCGAATCCACAGAAACTCCCTCTGAAGATACTACATGGCCCAGAAAGCTCATCTCTCGCTGCCAGAAACTGCACTTACTCAACTTCGCATACAGCTTCTGCTCCCGCAGCTTCTCGAGAACTAACTGCAAATGCACCTCGTGCTCCTCCGGACTCTTCGAATATACCAGGATATCATCTATGAAGATGATCACGAACACATCTGAATACTCCTGGAACATCCCGTTCATCCATCTCATGAATGCTGCTGGCGCATTCATCAACCCGAAAGGCATCACTATAAACTCATAATGCCCAACCCTTGTCCCCAAGGACAATCCAGATGCACTCTGCACCGATCCAGCCAATCCATCCCCAGGATAACATCATACAACACCACCGCCTGATAATCTACTCTGTGACATCGACTACTACATCAAGGATGTAACGCCTCTGATCCGGAGTAGGTCAACATTGACTCGATTGGTCACACAACAATCAAACAAGAACATGAGCAACCAATCATAGACCCAGAACCAGACCAAAGATGCTACATATAACCATCCTCACCGTTATCCCGCCCAATAGTAGCTAAACTTCATCCCAGAAACTTTAACTACCCCCGGCTGCCCACCAGACTTACTCCAGATACCGTTGCTCTCAGCATACCCCGGAGTAATAAAGCAATTCGCAGCTTCAGAATCGAGCCCACGTGGAACTCAAACCACCCACGAATAAGATCCCTGCACAAATCTCGATATGCCAAAGAACCTTAAACCTTATCACATGATACGCCACTTCCAAAACAAACAGGATTCCACACCCGAATCCCATGACTCGTCCCTTCTAGGACAGCTTGTCAGCTTGTGATCCATGCTCCCACACCCGAAGCATCCCGGACCACCCTGCACTCTCTGACTCGGTCCTGAAGTGCTTCCTCACTTCCTTATCTGTCCTTGCGCAGGCTTGCCGCCCTTGCTCGGAACCAACTGCGGTTGCGTTCTCTTTGGCTGAACAGGCGGTCTCGCCACCACCTGCTCCTTCAGATCATCCTCGATCGCTGCAGCTGTCTCCACCAGCTCCGCCCTCGTGACGAACATACTCGCTCCACAGGGAGTCCTTTTATCAGCTTGAAGTCCTCTTAAGAACCTCTACACATGGGCTTGCTCGCCCTCCATGCCTCTACCCGCATGAACTAGAAGTCGACTGAACTCCGCATCAAACTTCTTCACTGATCGGTCACCCTGACTCAACTCCAAACCCAACTCAAGCCGATCCACTTCCTCTTGCGGAAATACTTGGCATTAAACACAGCTAATAAATCCACCCAGGCCATCACTGCTTGCACCCTCCTGGCCACAACACCTCTCCACCAAAAATGTGCATCACCTTCTACGTAATGAATCGCCAAAACCACCCAGTATCCCTCTGGACACATGATAGAGCGAAAGGTACGCTCCAATCTCATCCGCCGCTCATCGGCCCCTCAGACTTTGCACCTCCCGTGAAACTCCTGTGCTAATCCTCGGTATCTGCTCATTCATCCTAAGATAGGATGGTAACTCCTTCACAGCCGCCACCCCCGGCTGTACTCTAGCCATACCCAACTGCACACCAACCACACTCGGCTTCACACCAGCCATACCTGGCTACACACCAGCCATACCCGACTGCACACCAGCCACACTTGGCTGCACACCAGCCATACCTGGCTACACACCAGCCATACCTGGGTGAACACCAGCCACACTCAGCTGCACACCAGCCATACCTGGCTGTACCCCCTTGAGCATGACCCTGAGCCGGCACCCCTCCCAGTAACCACTCTAAGATCAACTATAGCAGACTCGCCAGACTATCATCTCGATACTGGCCGACATCTGCGACAGCTCACACTAGTACTCGCAGTGGCCACCCCGGGACTCTCACTAGTCCCACCAGCCCTCACACTGGTACTAGCAGTGGCCACACTCACGGATCCCTCCTGATATGTCTGCGAATCAGCTACCCTCTCCTGCGTGGTCTCCTGGGCCACACTCGCGGCAGCAGACTCACTCTCAAGTCCCCGCCCGCGCCTACGCCCTCCACGACCACCTTGGCCTCCCTGGCCAATACCTCTAGCAACTCTAGTACCTCTACCCATTTTTCTTCACTATCAGAAGCAGAAACTAAGAATACTAGAAAGCAAGAAAGGTCAAACAATACATACTGTGGAATCTCTTTGAAGGCTCGAAGAAGATGATCTAGGACTCCAAACCCACACAACAATCAATTGACTAACGCACATAATCAATCAATTCAACACACGCAATTGACTATTCCACTTAATCAACTACGTTCTCCAGCCCTAGAACCATAAGGGCTCTGATACCAAACTGAAACAACCCGACCCCAAAAATTTAAAATTTTTCCCTTCGGATCATTATCATCACAAATAATGATCCTCAATGGGCCAAACACAAGCAACGCGAAACAATACAATTAAACAATTCCATCAAACATCAATTAATAAATCCCATACTTTATTAATTCTACTAAACCGTTCAACAATAACCAATAATCAATATCAAACAACAGCAATTCCAGAATCTACTAGCAACCTAGCAATTCTAACAACCTAGCCAGACAAGCGAGACTCTAGATCATCTCCTCTTCCCGACCATGATTCCACGATCACATTTTCTTTTTACCTGCAACACATGGCAAAAAGAGTTGCGTGAGTATTATCATAAATACTCAGCGACGCGGTCATCCCGTCTACGGGTCAATTAAAAACAGACATAAGCAAGAGATACAATACTATGGTTATCAAACAATCAAGCATACATGAACAACCAATCACGAACCAATGCTGAATCACTGTGTCGATCGACACAACCACTAGGCGTCGATCGACATGACAGTCCCGTGTCGATCGACACACCACCAATGGTGTCGATCGACAGACTGCCCCGTGTCGATCGACACACCACCATTGGTGTCGATCGACACGAAGTCGCCTGCACCAGAAAAAAAACCTATCCTCTCATGGTTCGAATTCATCAAAATTCAACGAGTTCCTTGCACCATTAAACCACAAAACACAAGAAAACAACAGGCAAACGCATTCCATCTAATCCCTATGTCCATATAACCCACGATCACGCACTCACCTCGATTTCAAAAGGAAAAAGATGAAGAACACGAAGAACGACGAAGAACAGTCATGAACAGCCTCTGATTTTGTCTTCCACAGACCCGAAATCACCGCAGCAACTACTTCCTTCTCGTTCCAACAGCCTCACAAGATCAATCCTTCTCAGAAATCACCAGAAACCTCCCCAAATTCTCTGATTCCCACACTCTCTCAATCTCTCTGATCTATTCGGCCAAAAAGGGGGGAAAACGCAGCCTTGCGTTTAAGTACTCGAACCCTAGGGCTCCCCTTAACCGGCCCAAACCAAACCGATCAGAAATCAAACCCTAGGTCTGATTTTTAACTCATGTCGATCGACACACTCCATCTGTGTCGATTGACACAGACTTCTCTGTCCGAAACTTCGAGAGAACAATAACCCGTGTCGATCGACACACCAACCCTGTGTCGATCGACACACCAACCCTGTGTCGATCGACAACCAACCAAAAAATCCACTTTTCGGTTTACGGGTGTTATAATTCGCCCCCACTAACACGGATTCGACCACGAATCACACGACTCCGTCTCAGTAAGATTATCACTTCAACCTAAAACCCGACCAGCCTCTCCGAGAACATCAACGATGCAACGCCCGATCGTCCGGATTAGGGCTGCCCGCTTGATCGCCCAACAATCAAACAAGAACATGCACGACAAACTGTTAACCCCAATTTGGACAAAATGATCGTACAACAATCAAACAAGAACATGTATGACCAAAGGTGCTACATATGCTACCAGGATTGTCCGAACCAAAGTTTAAAACCTTAGCCTCGACATCCACACACCCACTTCTGACCCTACCCGGTCAACACCACCTGAGATCCTTCCCGATCCCCGAAGTTCATCCAGTCTCATGCTTATAATCACATCACAGACGTTATGCTCATAGCTCATATACATATATACTCAGACCCCCATCACACTCTCAGGGTTGTCACCCTTCGAGCTAGGTATAATCCATGCCCATGCACTCTCGGAATACACAGTCCGTCAAGCCATTGGCATGCAGGAGAACTCACTATCCCCTGGAGAGACCTCACTGTCCCCTCAAGTATATGCAGGAGAAATCACTATCCCCTGGAGCACTAACTCTGCAATGTGCCTCATAGAACCTGTCGATCGGATTCACTTTTCGTGGTCCCATCCTGACATTCCCTATCCCGGAATGTCACCTCATGACCAAACACCAGGCCTTCCGAAACAACCCAATCACCAGGGTGTTTCCACAGAGTCCCTGGAAAAGACAGTCCTAACTCACATAAGACTTCTGTTTCCAGACTCCCCCTAGGCAACAGACAAGTTCTAATACGCAGAGAGCCTCCATTTCTAGCCCATCCTAGAACATGAACCACCTCATTTCTAGCCACTCCTAGAACATGAGCAAGCTCCCCTTCCATTTCTAGCCACTCCTAGAACATGAACAGCTCCGCTTCCATTTCTAGCCACTCCTAGAACATGAACAGCTCATTTCTAGCCACTCTTAGAACATGAACGAGCTCTGCTTCCATTTCTAGCCATCACATACACACATGACCCACCAGTCACACCATATAAGAACTCTTATCTTATAAGACAAGATTAATAAGGAACTCCATCTCATTAAATTATAAAAGTGTACAATCGTTACCACACAAAACAAAAATACAACAATGTAGCCACATGCTACCACAACCTGAAAACCAGAAAGACAACTCAAGCCTCCGCTTGCTTCTCGAACCACTTCAAGAACTTAACCTTCATCTTCGCCTCTCCTCCTCAACACCGGCATAATCCCACACGACTCTCACTAACAATATCCTCTTCCGGCGCAACACCTTGACTCTCCTCTTGAGAATCCTCACAGGTCTTGCCTCCAATGTCATGTTGGGCTGAAGGTACTCCGGAACCCTAGCCAACACCTCCTCAGACTCATGCAGACACTTCCGCAGCATCGAAACATGGAAAACTTTATGGAAAGCCTTCATACTTTGAGGTAACTTCAAACGATAAGCTACCGGTCCGACCCGCTCCACCACCTTGAACGGACCCATAAACCTCGGACTTAGCTTATTCTCCAAAATGGATCTGTTAGGACCCCTCAACATCGCTGCCTTGAGATACACCAGATCTCCCAGCTCAAACTCCAACTCTTTTCTTCTCCTATCGGCATAACTCTTCTGCCGATCCTGAGCCTCCTTCATGTTCAGCCTCAAGACATGGATCTTCTCCGTCGTCTCCTGAACAAAATCTGCACCAAACATGCTCATCTCCCCCACTTGAGTCCAGCATAACCGTGTCCGACATGGCCTCCCATACAGAGCCTCATATGGAGCCATCCCAATACTCGCCCGGTAATTGTTGTTATAAGCAAACTCTACCAGGTTCAGATGATCGGTCCAGTGACCACCATAATCCAGCACACGCATCCTCAACAGGTCCTCCAGTGTCTGAATCGTCCTCTTAGACTGTCCATCTGTCTGAGGATGATACGTTGTGCTCATGTGCACCTTAGTGGCCATATCTGCCTGAAATGCCCTCCAAAACTATGAAGTAAACCTCGGATCCCTGTTTGACACAATACTCGCTGGCACCCCGTGCAGCCTCACAATCTCCCACACATACTTCTTAGCCAACACCGCCGCTCCATCGGTTTTCTTAATGGCAAGAAAATGTGCTGACTTGGTCAGACGATCCACAATCACCCACACAGCATCATTGTGGAGGGTGAAACCAACACAATTGAATTTGTAAGGGTTTTAAAGGAAAGCTGAGATCTCTGAGTTAAAACCACAAGAACAAGATGAATTTGCTGTTAAGAGAAAGCTTTTATTGATTTTTACGAGGTGTTTGAGTACCAAGTTCTGGATCCCCTTCGCAGAGGAATTACAAGAGTATAAATACAAGCCTCAGGTCGGCTAAGCCAAACCCTACAGAGATAAGGAAAGATCCCTAATTTCTCGGAATTTCCTATTATCAAAGTCGGTCTTAATTGGAACTCCGTTCGCATGGACTTTGGGCTTGTATCGTACATCTCTTGGGCTTGACCTCGCCGTCTTGTGTTTGGGCATTATCACCATTTGGGCTCTCTACTTCGTCATTTCTGATCTTGGGCTCGCCATGACCTTCGTATAGCTTGAACTTGGTCCAATTTATGCACGTTTTAACTTGCTTTGTAATGACTAGAGAATTCTGGCGAGCCCGCAGTTCCGGCTCGTCGGCTCGCCACTCGACTTAGCTTACCAAGGTAAGTTGTCTGCTAGTCAACTCTCCATTGAACAATCAAGCCAGTCAGCTCGCCACTGAGACATTGACTTAGTCAGCTCGCCACTAAATAACACTTAGTCAATTTTACTGTAATTTCAGCCGATGGGAGTTTTGACCCCAACAGTTAGCCCCCCAGCTCGGCATTATTAGTTACGATAATGTCGAGGTAAAGATTGTTGACCATGCCAATGTCGAGCTGAAATTTGTTGACTCCGTTGTTGGCGAGTTGAAAAGATTGAGGCAATGATTCCGGTTTCCGTTGGAACTGGCGAGCCCGATCTGCTTTGGTGAAGATGGATGCGGCTTGGAAGAGTTTAATTGTTTCGTCTGGAAATGGCGAGCTCAACGTGTAGAGCTAAAGTTTTTGGCTCGCCATTTCTCCTTGGCTATCCCCCATACTTAGTGATTTTTTCGATTTGATTGATTTTTTTATGTGGCGAGCCCACCTTTGCCTAGAGGTGGCGAACTCTCTCTCCTTTTTAATTTGGCAAGCCAAATTTGTGTTGTGGGACGAGGCCAATCTTGGCGAGCCAAAGTATATATATATATTTTTTTTTGTTATTGGGCGAGCTCAATTCTTTATTAGGCGATGGGCTAGCCAAACCCTTGCTTTTGGTAGGCGAGCCCAATTTTCTTTTCTACTTGGCGAGCCCAAATTTCCATTCTGGGCGAACTCAGCTTATCTCTGCCAAAAGTTTTGTGCTCGTCTTCATTCTGGTAGAAGCTTCTGTTCGGCTCGCCGTTAAAGTTTCAACTCGACAACTTTTAGCCCTTGATAAAAATTTCGATTTTCTCAAAAAAGAAATCATTTTTCGCTGGTTCCCGAGGCGAGATGTCATCATTCATTGCTCTGAACCTATTTAACTCGCTCCTCTCTTCATTTCCCTCATATCTTTATTTCCTTGAGATTCCAGAAGGTAGACTTTCTCTCCCCTCTCTCTCTTTTATTTATTATTATTTTTTAAAGGAAAATTAGAGTATTCCCCCAATTCCGTCGCGCCGCCGCAGCCTCATCGCCGTACCTCTCCGTTGCCTCGTCGCCGCGCTGCCCCGTTGGTTCGCCGGTCGGTTTCTTCGACTTTGATAGGTTTGCCGACGATCTGCTCTTGCTTAGTTTGCCGAGGTGGACTCACGGGTTTGCCACTTCGTCCTATTGTGTCGAGCCCATCGAGACTGCTTAGTACTGTCGTCGTGTCGGTTCTTTTCAGCTCGTCCTCAGACCTTGCCGAGGTGAATCGTCCAATCGGCTCTCCTATTGTTGTGTTTCGCCTGTTTTGCTTCCGATTACTTGATCCCAGTGAGCCGAAGCGTAGAGATTTCGAGTTTTACTCCTGCTGAGGTGGCGGGTCTGACATCGAACCTATTGATTCTTCTCGCCGCTTCGAAGATTTGCCATCTCACTTTCTCTTGGCGAAGTGAACTGTTTGAGGCGAGGTGAAGTCAATCTGGTGGTGAGCTCGTCTCCACCAAACCGAACACTAGACTTGCAGCGAGGTGATTCGTGGCGAGGTGAATTCAACCCGTGAGGATTTGGAAGCGAGGCGAACTCGATCCGAGTTGATTTGGTGGCGAACTCATTCTTGTCGAACCAAATACATCATCATCGACGTTAGGCCGAGGTCAATGTCAGCGGGAAGTCCACCGTCTAATGCCGAGCTTCAATCTCGAGTTGAATCTTCTTGGCTTCGTCCTCATGCCAATGTTATCTCAGATAAGGAAAATACAAGTCCTGGTGACTCTCGCAACTCGATAGCCGGTCCATCTAAGGCGAGTTCAGACGATACCGAACCGAACTCTCCTGGTTCTAGAGAGCTGCGTCTTGTTGACGCCCCCCTTGAAGTGAAGGTCGAACCAAATGAATTCGAGACTGCTGTGCATACTGCGGTGTACAACCAAGTCTTTGGCTTAGCTGGACCATCTCAACCAGTTAAGAAGAAACGGCAAGCTAATAGGAGAACTCCTGATCCTCCTGGCTCAACCCTCACGACTGAGGATTCTCTCAGCGAGTTAGTGACGAGATGCAACTTCGCGGAAGATGTTGAGGCCTGGGTTCCATATCCCGATGCGCGAGCTGACGAGCCTCCAGAAGGATGCTTCACGGTGTATGAGAGCTACTTTCGTGACTGCTTTCTATGGTTCCCAATACCATATGTTATTCTGGAGTTTTTGAGAGAGTTCGAGCTGTCTATCTCCCAGATAACTCCTCGTGGAATTCGACACATGGTGGGGATTCTTGTGCGAGGTTACGAGTGCGGCGAGGATATTAGTGTCCATCATTTGATGAATCTCCTGGAATTCCGGCTGTCTTCGAAAGATAAGCTCATCTATTATGCATCGAATAAAAAGAATCGTCGCATCATACAGGGTTTTCCAAATAAGGATCGCCAATGGATGGATTTTTTCTTTTATGTACCGATCTGCGAGGCGACTTTAGGCAAAGGTGTTGGGCTTATAAAGACGAGTTGGCAGCGAATGGGTAGCTGACCCATTGCTTATTTCTGGCCCGACTCGCCAAGTTTTTGCGTTGTTCTTTATTTGCTCTTGAATTCTTACCTAGTTTTGTCTCTTATTTGTTTTGCAGTTCCTCGCCCGCTCCCTAAGTGCCCACGTGACATCTTCTCTTTAAGCGAAACCCTCGCATCGCGGAAGTGCCACTGGTTGAAGAACTTCTCTCGTCGGCGAGTCGAGAAAGCTAGGGCCACTCACGCAGGTTCATCGGTTTCCAGTTTATCCGCCTCCAGTCCGTCCGAAGAAGACATTCACTCGAAGATGGATAAGATGAAAGACATGGATTTTAGGCAGAGGAAGGCGTTTTTGGCGCAAAAGGAAGCCGAGCAGAAGAAACAGGCCGAACTCAAGGCCAAGAGAGATGAGAAGAAGAAAAAGAAAGTTGATCAGATATCTCGGGAGCAGGCTCACGCAGGATCGGCTTCGAAAGTTGCCGAGCCCGCTTCTGGGGACGAGCCAAGCTCTCTAGGCCTGATCTTGAGGAGGTTGAAGCCAAAGCTGGATTCGTCAGACGCCGTGCTTGCTTTGCCGCCTACGAACAAGCCGAACGAGAAAGCTAAAGATCGAGCTGACAAGAGGAAGGATAAGGTCGAGCTCCCATGTAAAGTTTCCACAAAGCTTAAAGACATAGGCCAAGGGACGAAGCGTCCTGCGGACTCTCCTGCTGAGGACCCAACTGCAAAGAAAGTTGCGCGTTCCACTGTTTCCCGTTCTGTCGAGCCCACTTCTCAGGTTTGCATTAGCATTGTTTCAACATTTTATTGGTTTATGATATTTTGGAACATACTTGATGCGAACTGGTTTGCGTTTGTCGTTTTTCAGGAGGATCCAACTAATCCTTACAATACTCCGGCCGCTGCTGCTCGCGCAGTCTCTCAGTACTGCCGTCCTGGAGTAAACCCAATAGACCTCGCTTCTTTGGAGTTCGTCGATGACTACAGCGAAGTGGCACTCCGGACAGTTAAGGTTAGGTTTCGGCTGAATCCTTTTGGTTTATGTCATGCTTGCTCCTTAATACTTGATATGATTATTTTTGCGCCGCCCACGTTAACCAGTTGACCAAGAATTATCAGTATGAGCTTCATTCGGTCAAGCAACAATATGAAGGTGTTTGCGAGGAGGCGAACGAGGCGAACCGGAAGCGCAAGGTTGCCGAGAAAGAGAGTGCTGAACTTAAGGCCGAGCTGAAGCGGGCTGCGGATCGAATCAAAGTCTTGGAAAACAAAGTGGAGAGGAAGAGTGAGGCGGTCAAACATGCTACAGATAACTGGGCGGCTGCCGAAAAGAGGCTGGAGGAGGCTGATAAGCTCAGGCAGCCAGGAATTACCAACGCCATCATTAGCGTGAAACGCGAATTCACAAACAGGTTTAATGCGAAAATTTCAGCAGCAAACGTCACTGATCTGGGAAGATTTAAGATCACCCCTTACGAGGGGAATACTGATCCAAAGGACCATCTCCTGACGTTTGCAATAGCAACAGGGCGAGCTAACTTCAAGGAGCACGAGAGAGACGTCGGCAAGTGTCTCTTATTTGTCGAAAGCCTCAAGGGACCGGCCCTCCAATGGTTCGCCAAGCTGGAGAGGAACTCAATTGACAACTTTGACCAGCTCTCCTCTGCGTTCTTGAAGCATTACGGAATTTTCATGGAACGCAGAACATCTGATGCCGACCTCTGGACCATGGTACAAGGACAGCACGAATCCCTTCAGAATTTCATCGAACGATATAAAACCGTCCTGTCCAAGATTGAAGGACTCAGCGATAAGTCAGCAATAGAGGCTTTAAAGAAAGCTTTATGGTTCGAGCCACCGGATTCGGAAAGAAATTTCCGTGAACGAACCATCTACAATCCAAGATGCTTTGCACCGAGCCACCGGATTCGCGAAGAACGAAGAAGAGGTCCGGATACTAGCTCATACGTCTATGACACCGGCAACCGTCACGAAGTACATGGTGATCATGTCCCACTTCTACTCTGGAATGGGTAAACTCTGCAACAACCCGCTCGGAACCTGATGCTCAGGCTTCACTAGCTGACACACGTTGCACGCTGCAACCCAACTAGCAACATCTTTCTTCATCCCGACCCAGTGGTAATACCGCTTCAAATCCCATTACATCTTAGTCGCTCCTGGATAAATCGACAATATGCTCGAGTGAGCCTCCCTCAGAATCTCGTGCCTCAGACTCTTATCCTTAGGCACACAAACTCTCCCGTGCACTAAGATAGTCCCATTAGAAGAGACTGATACTCAGAACCCACAGCCCGAGAAGCAGCAATCAACTCCTTATCTGCTTCCTGAGCCGCACGAATCCTGCTCAGCAAATCTGCCTGGTTAGCTGCCTCTAACCCCAATGGCTCATGTGAAATCACACATAACCTCCATGCACTGATCTCGCTCACCAGAGCCTCCATATCCTGCTCCTGATCTGAAGCAACCTTCTTCCGACTTAACCCATCTGCCACCAGATTAGCCTTACCGGATGGTACCCAATCTCCAGGTCATAGTCCGCAACTAACTTCATCCAGCACCTTTGTCTCTGGTTCAGCTCTGGCTGAGTGAAGAAATACTTCATACTCTTATGGTCTGTGAATACCTGCACCTTCCCGCCATACAGGTAGGACCTCCAAATCTTATGAGCAAATATCACGGCAGCCAACTCCAGATCGTGGGTAGGGTAATTGCACTCGGGCTTCCACAACTGCCTCGAAGCATATGCAATAACCCTTCCCAGCTGCATCAGTACACATCCCAAACCAACTCCTGAAGCATCAGTATTCACCACATAAGGCTCACCTGGCTCGGGTAACGGCAAAACTGGTGTACACGTCAGCATCTCCTTCAGCTTCCCGAAACTCTCCTCGCAAGCTGAAGACCACACAAAAAGGAACATCCTTCCCCGTCAGCTTTGTCATCGCCTACGCCATACTTGCAAAACCCTTGACGAACCTCCGATAGTAACCCGCTAAACCGAGAAAACTTTTGATCTCCGTAGCATTCCTTGGTCTTGGCCACCCTCTGATAGCCTCAATCTTAGTCGGATCCACAGAAACTCCCTCTGAAGATATTACATGGCCCAGAAAGCTCATATCTCGCTGCCAGAAACTGCACTTACTCAACTTCGCATACAGCTTCTGCTCCCACAGCTTCTCGAGAACTAACTGCAAATGCACCTCGTGCTCCTCCAGACTCTTCGAATATACCAGGATATCATCTATGAAGATGATCACGAACACATCCGAATACTCTTGGAACATCCCGTTCATCCATCTCATGAATGCTGCTGGCGCATTCATCAACCCGAAAGGCATCACTATAAACTCATAATGCCCAACACTTGTCCCCAAGGACAATCCAGATGCACTCTGCACCGTTCCAGCCAATCCATCCCCAGGATGACATCATACAACACCACCGCCTGATAATCCACTCTGTGACATCGACTACTAGATCAAGGATGTAACGCCTCTGATCCGGAGTAGGTCAACATTGACTCGATTGGTCACACAACAATCAAACAAGAACATGAGCAACCAATCATAGACCCAGAACAAGACCAAAGATGCTACATATAACCATCCTCACCGTTATCCCGCCCAATAGTAGCTAAACTTCATCCCATAAACTTTAACTACCCCCGGCTGCCCGCCAGACTTACTCCAGATACCGTTGCTCTCAGCATACCCCATACCCGAAGCATCCCGGACCACCCTGCACTCTCTGATTCGGGCCCGAAGTGCTTTCTCACTTCCTCTTATGTCCTTGCGCAGGCTTGCCGCCCTTGCTCGAAACCAACTGCGGTTGCGTTCTTTTTGGCTGAACAAGCGGTCTCGCCACCACCTGCTCCCTCAGATCATCCTCGATTACTGCAGCTGTCTACACCAGCTCCGCCCTCGTGATGAACATACTCGCTCCACAACGAGTCCTCCTATCAGCTCGAAGTCCTCTTAAGAACCTCTACACATGGGCCTGCTCGCCCTCCATGCCTCTACCCGCATGAACTAGAAGTCGACTAAACTCCGCATCAAACTCCCTCACCGATCGGTCACCCTGAGTCAACTCCAAACCCAACTCAAGCCGATCCACCTCCTCTTGCGGAAATACTTGGCATTAAACTCAGCTAATAAATCCACCCAGGCCATCACTGATTGCACCCTCCTGGCCACAACACCTCTCCACCAAAGATGTGCATCACCTTCTAAGTGAAGAATCGCCAAAACCACTCAGTATCCCTCTGGACACATGATAGAGTGAAAGGTACGCTCCAATCTCATCCGCCGCTCATCAGCCCCTCAGACTTAGCACCTACCGCGAAACTCCTGTGTTAATCCTCTGCATCTGCTCCTTCATCCTAAGATAGGATGGAAACTCCTCCACCCCCGGTTGTACTCCAGCCATACCCAACTGCACACCAGCCATACCAGGCTACACACCAGCCATACCCGACTGCACACCAGCCACACTCGGCTGCACACCAGCCATACCCGGCTACACACCAGCCATACCCGGCTGAACAACAGCCACACTCGGCTGCACACCAGCCATACCTGGCTATACCCCCTTGAGCCTGACCCTAAGCCGGTACCCTTCTCGATAGCCGCTCCAAGATCAACTATAGCAGACTCGCTAGACTATCATCTCGATCCTGGCTGACACCTGCGACAGCACCTTCAACTGGGCCCACCGCTCTGCCAGCCACATCGGGACCTTCACTAGTTCCACCAGCCCTCACACTGGTACTCGTAGTGGCCACCCCGGGACTCTCACTAGTCCCACCAGCCCTCACACTGGTACTAGCAGTAGCCACACTCACGGATCCCTCCTCATACATCTGCGAATCAGCCACCCGATCATGCGTGGTCTCCTGGGCTACACTCGCGGTAACAGACTCACTCTCAAGTCCTCGCCCGCGCCTACGCCCTCCATGACCACCTTGGCCTCCCCGGCCAATACCTCTAGCAACTTTAGTACCTCTACCCATTTCTCTTCACTACCAGAAGTAGAAACTAACAATACTAGAAAGCAAGAAAGGTCAAACAATACATACCGTGGAATCTCTTTGAAGGCTCGGAGAAGATGATCTAGGACTCCAAACCCACACAACAGCAATTCCATAATCTACTAGCAACCTAGCAATTCTAACAACCTAGCCAGACAAGCGAGACTCTAGATCATCTCCTGTTCCCGGCCATGATTCCACGATCACATTTTCTCTTTTCCTGCAACACATGACAAAAAGAGTTGCGTGAGTATTATCACAAATACTCAGCGACGCGATCATCCCGTCTATGGGTCAATTAGATATAGACATAAGCAAGAGATACAATACCATGGTTATCAAACAATCAAGCATACATGAACAACCAATCACAAACCAATGCTGAAGCACTGTATCGATCGACACAACCACTAGGCATCGATCGACATGACAGTCTCGTGTCGATCGACACACCACCAATGGTGTCGATCGACACACTGCCCCATGTCGATCGACACACCACCATTGGTGTCGATCGACACGAAGTCGCATGCACCAGAAAACGAACCTATCCTCTCATGGTTTGAATTCATCGAAATTCAATGAGTTCCCTGCACCATTCAACCACAAAAAAACACGAAAACAACAGGCAAACGCATTCCATCTAATCCCTATGTCCATATAACCCACGATTACGCACTCACCTCGATTTCAAAAGGAAAAAGATAAAGAACACGAAGAACAGTCACGAACAGCCTCTGATTTTGTCCTCCACAGACCCGAAATCACCACAGCAACGACTTCCTTCTCGTTCTAACAGCCTCACAAGATCAATCCTTCTCAGAAATCACCAGAAACCTCTCCAAATTCTCTGATTCCCACACTCTCTCAATATCTTTGATCTATTCGGCCAAAAAGGGGGAAAACGCAGCCTTGCGTTTAAGTACTCGAACCTTAGGGCTCCCCTTAACCGGCCCAAACTAAACTGATCAGAAATCAAACCCTAGGTCTGATTTTTAACTCGTGTCGATCGACACACTCCATCTGTGTCGATCGACACAGACTTCTCTGTCCGAACTTCGAGAGAACAACAACCCGTGTCGATCGACACACCAACCCTGTGTCGATCGACACCTAACCAAAAAATCCACTTTTCAGTTCACGGGTGTAACACCATGCATTATTATTAGTCAAGATTCAATGGTCTTTAGTCTTATGAATTAATTAGACTTGTTAATTCCCATGCATCGATTTATGGCTTCTCATCTTTATTCTCTCCCTATATAAACTATGTAATCTCTTTGAGAATAATCATTCACTCTTTATCTAAATCTTTTCTAAAGAAGTTTCTCTCTTGTTCTTTTGTGAACTTGATGGTCTCTTGGTGGTTAGCCAACGAAATCAAACCGATCATTGGGTGGTTAGCTCTTTGATCACAACCGATCACTAGGTGGTTAGCCTTATGTCCACGCCGACTCCAAGGTGGTTAGCCGAAGAGTTCCATCATTCCTTAGGTGGTTAGCCTTCGGATCCAGTTTACCGAGAACCGATCATAGTTTTCGACACAGCCATTCACTTCCCCGCCTTGTTCATCCAAGGATCTATCCGTTTCAATACCTAGAAGAGTGTGTGTTCCTTTGGGAGATCGTATCAAGTGGTATCAGAGCCACATTCTTAAAATAGCGGTATTTTCTAATTATTTTATATCTCTTCATATTTAATCTTTTCTTTCTATCTTCTGTATTAAAACCAATTTAAAAAAAAAAAGAAACGAAAAGACAAGTTTAAAAAAAAAAAAAAATATTGGTCGTATTTCTTCACTATCTATCTTTAGTTTGACGATTTGGTTTTTGAAGCTACCATCGATTTGTTTCAATTTAGTTCCTTAAGAACCGAGGAGAACTTCTTGTGTGTGTGAGGATATTGTGAGAGTTGTGCGAAACAGTTGAGTGAAACACTTGTGAGGATTATTTTACTAACGTGTTTGTTTCTTTTGCAAGGAAAAAAAAATGTCTGATGGAAGTAATGACGGTACTTCACGGTCAAGGAGAAGAAAAGATACCGAAATGAATCGCAAGATGGATACTATATCCGCAATACTAAACGAAATGAGAGGTCAAATAACCGCTCTTAGTGTTAGGACGCCGAATAGACGAGAAAGAAACGAAAGAACAACCCAAGGCATAGCTCGAGAAGGCAACTTGGCCGAAAGTCACAGATCCGACCATAGCGTTGCTCAAAGAAGTCCGCGAGTCCAGCCTAGACATAGGCAAAACCGGCGGAATCAACAAAATCAACAAAACGAGCAGTTCAACAATCCGTTTCATGACTTATCCGAAGATAACCCGCCTAGACAACCCTCGGTCCGAAGAAGAAATGACAATGATCTTGGTAGCGTGAAGCTTCGCATTCCACCCTTTTACGGAACAAATGATCCCGATGCTTTCCTAGAGTGGGAAAAGAAGATCGACATGGTCTTTGATTGACAAAACTTTTCCAAATACAAAAAGGTTAGGTTAGCCGCTACTGAGTTTCATAATTATACTATTGATTGGTGGGGTCAAGTGGTGAAAAACAAGAGATGCAATGGAGAAAACCCCGTTAAGACGTGGGAAGAAATGTCATCAATCATGAGGAAGCGATTCGTACCAGTCCACTATCATCGCGAGCTACACCAAAAGTTGCGTAGGTTATCACAAGGGAGTAGGGGAGTTGAGGACTACTTCCAAGAGATGGAAAAACTCATGCTCAAAGCCGATATCGATGAGCCCGATGATGTAACTATGGCCTGATTCCTAAGTGGAATGAATCGAGATTTACAAGATCGGATGGAGATGCAGTCTTATGACGCCGTAGAAAAGATGTTGCATAAGGCCATTCTCGTGGAGTAGCAACTTAAGAGAAAGGCTGTCACACGAACACCTTTCGTGTCTAAGCCAAGCTACACCAAAAGCGAGAAGCCGAGTTACAGATCAAGACGATTTGGGGACAAATCCTTTTCAAGAGGAGGGGGATGATGCGATCATGGACGAGCAAGCTTTGGACGAGGAAGCTTTGATCATACCCGAAGGTCCTGTTACGCGGTCCAAGACAAGAAAGCCTGAGTTGTTCAGGAGTTACTTAATGACGTTCGGATCAAGGAAGAAGATCAGCTTATGCACAACGCCGTTACCTCAATTTCGGCTACGATATTTTCTTGAGGTTGGACGTTAAGTATAAGTTGTTGTACTCTTTTTCCTGTATTCGGTTTTGTCCCAATGGGTTTTCCGAGTTGAGGTTTTAACGAGGCAACACTTATGCTTCCCCTTTACGATCCAACAACAAGAAACATATCATGAATAAATTGCATGGGATTTTCATGGTAAAGAGATTCATGAACGTGGAAGGCCAAGAGGGTGTTCACACCATGCATTATTATTAGTCAAGATTCAATGGTCTTTAGTCTTATGAATTAATTAGACTTGTTAATTCCCATGCATCGATTTATGGCTTCTCATCTTCATTCTCTCCCTATATAAACTATGTAATCTATTTGAGAATAATCATTCACTTTTTATCTAAATCTTTTCTAAAGAAGTTTCTCTCTTGTTCTTTTATGAACTTGTCGATCTCTTGGTGGTTAGCCAATGAAATCAAACCGATCATTGGGTGGTTAGCTCTTTGATCACAGCCGATTACTAGGTGGTTAGCCTTGTGTTCACGTCGACTCCAAGGTGGTTAGCCGAAGAGTTCCATCATTCCGTAGGTGGTTAGCCTTCGGATCCGGTTTACCGAGAACCGATCATAGTTCTCGACGCAGCCATTCACTTCCCCGCCTTGTTCATCCAAGGATCTATCCGTTTCAATACCTAGAAGAGTGTGCGTTCCTTTGGGAGATCGTATCATAGAATCATCATAGAAGCCGAAAGATCAAAGCCTAATGAAGCTAAAGGAACCACCAGTCTTTTAGTGGATTCACCGGAAGTCTAAAATCTTCAAAGGAGTTGAGCTAATTAACTTTAAACAAGCGCTTTGTGGGAGGCAACCCACATTTTTATTTTTTTCTTTATTTATACTCTAAATAGTTTTTAAAATTTCAATTTCGGGTTTTCTAAGTTTATTGAGAAATTGGGGTTGATAGCAAACACTTTAAGGGTTATTAGGAAAATAACAAAATCCTTAGCTAACCAACCTATTGTTTTGTAAAGGAATCCAACCTCTTTTTGTTATTTTTCTAATTTACCTTTAAATCTTTGTTATTTGGCTAAGTAGCTCAAGTTTATTTTATACTAATCTATTTTATTTTATTTTCAAGATTTATTAAAAGCAAAAAAAAAAAAAAAAAAATATCCCGTCGGCCGGTACCGGCCACGATACCGGACCGTGCCCGACTGATATCGCACCTTCTGCGACCAAGACCCAGCACCAGACGGAATATCGACCTGTGGCCTTGACCGGTATCGAGTACCGATCGTCCCGCACCACGCATGGCCCAGTACCGGTCACGCGTAACTGTCTGGAGTCGTGACTGATACTCGGAACACATTGCCCAGCGACCTACCGCACCCTGCCGCAATTCTTGCCGCATCCCGTACCGGTCTCGTATGTCGGTCGATACTCCCGACCGGTATCGAGGCAACATTACCGCTTGGCCCCATACCGCATCTCGCCCTTCTCGATCTCACCCATCCCACCTCAAACCGCGAACATCCCACCTCGACCCACGCCTCACCCGCGGTAAGTACCGGACACTGTCTCGGTCCACCAATTCGACCGGTGGTTCGACCGATCCGATCCGGGTAAGTTTTCGGTTTAATTTTCCTTTTTCTTAACCGGTTCCTAACTGATTTTAACCGGAATTTAACAAAAAATATCACAAAAATCTGATTTTAAAAGGTTTTTACAAATTTCTTTTTGTCTCTTAAAGACAAACTTCATATTTTTCTCTCTCAAAAGTGTTCTTGAGCTCAAGAACCCTAAAAATACAATTTTGGGGTTTTTGCTCAATTCACTAAAATTTGATTAGTTTTTCACTATGATTTAAATTCCTAATCTCATATTTCACCTAATCCAAGGTAATTTCTCTCTAAACCCTTTTTTTGTATAAATCCCAAGTTTATGCATATTTTACAATTCTCATTGATTTAGCTTAAATTGGCTAGGTTGTTGGAGAGTTAACATAGAAATACTTGATAAGACATAATACAAGCATTATTGATGGGTCAATTACTTTTTCACAAATATGGATTTGTGAGGTCATAATTATAAACGAATTTGGGTGTTTCATGGTTAGTTAATGCATCCATAAGTATGGGTTTATCATATATACATAGGATTGCTATGAATTTTGACACATTCGAACCTTAATTGCAAAATTTTAGTGTTTTTCACATTAATCCGAAAATTATGATTTAATTAGAGAAAAATTATTTTACCTTTGGTTATCATTCTTACATATTTCTAATGTCTTGATATGCCTTATTATCATTCAATTTCTTATAGGAAACAATTCTTTTGGAAATTATGATTTTCAAGACCGTAACATGCTTTTTCGAGATTTTTCTTTTGTAGGAACTTCAATGGAGGATGAGATTGTTCCAAGGAAGTCTAAGAGAGGACATAAACCCAAGATGCACCACGTGACAACTCATGATCACGAAGCTCAAGTCTCTCGCCCTAAACGTTCTAAAGCCAAATCGAAAAAGTCATCAAAGAAACATGGAAAGGATATTTTTGTGGAGAATGAGGAAGAAGTTGGTTACCAACTAAGAGATGAGAAGGATGAAGCCACTCAAGTACCAATTCAGTTTGTGGAGGTCACACAAAAAATACCTCACATATCACCCCCTAAGAAGAAGAGGAATTCGCGAGCTAAGTCCAACATGGTTGTGACTCAAGCACCGAGTGTTATAATGAAGCATGTTGGACTCGAAATGAATGCTAACGTGGACTACATGGCTGGTCTACAACAGTTTGCTATGATTCTAACTCTTGGTATTGATTTCGAGACACTCGATTTACTCGGTATTCAAAAGGATGTTGAATGGTATCTAGAAGCATTGGGCCTATAAAAGTTTGTAGCTATCTCTCACCCTACTTATGGAAAGCTGCAAGAGAATTCCTAGCCACGGTAACATTGTCTTACCCCAAGACAAAGACGACCATAGCAAAGGAAGGAATTCTAGCTTTTACGGTTAAGGAGAAATCGTATACTTTGAGTATTGAAGAACTTTGTGATATTTTGGGACTTGAGTGTCATGAGAGGATCAAGTTCAGTGGTAGTGAAGCCCATTACGATGAATGGTTGAAGATTGGGAATGATAGACTAAAACCCAAAAGTTCTAAGGCATCGAAGATTACACACCTGGCAATTCGTTATGTCTACTACCTATTTTCTCAACTCATTTTCAGTAGAAACGAGTATGGAGTAGTGAAACAAGAAGACTTTTACATTTTAATATCATCGTTTGTGGAGAACCCCGAGAAGGTGAACCTTGCCTCACTTTTAGCTCGTCGTATGGTACAAGTCAAGCATGATGCCGCTAAGGAGAAGATACCAAAGGGAGCATCAAGTTATTTTGGTGGAACAATCACGGCCATACTACACGCGTGTGGTGTTGATTTTCAACTAGAAGTCCCTTTGATGGTTGAAAGCAAGCTTGATCTCCATGCCCTTCAACGGAAGCATTATCTTTGTGGATGGTACGAGCAATCTACAAATTTTGGGTACCTTTTCACTCCCCCATACGAAGAAGAGAACAAGTGTGTTCTACTCCCACATGCGGAAATCCCAGCCTTGTGTGATGGTAACACTTATTTTCATCCTACTCGTTCCACATGGTTTTATCGTTGTCCCGGATGCCCTCTTATTGGAGTTTCGCTTTACTATCAATCGAAGGCAAGGATGGCAAGAAAGGAGAGGTCTAGAAGACAACAAGGAGAACATGTTTCTCAACCCTCAATCTCCCACACGCCACCCCACGAGCACCAATTTACAGCCGCTACACATGCCGGTTTTGATGAATGGCTTCACAATAGCTTTAAGGAGGAAAAAGAGAAGAGAGTAGCTCTTGAAGCTAAGGTTTCTATGCAAGGAAAGATGATTTCTAAGCTTGTAAAAGTGGTCAAGAAATCAGTCCCATATCTCTTTAGGCGATCCTTTAGAAGCACAACCGCAACAACAACTAGCGATGATTTGGGTAGTATTTTGCTTATCTCTACATTTGAGCACGATGTGGATGTCGATGATGATGTTTCTAGCCGTCACAACACACGTGACAATGATGAGAACGCCAATGCCCAGTATGGACAACACTCACAAGTCCAGGCAACAGCTTTCAAAAAACAAATTTCAAAAATCTTGGCCGTTTCCTTGGATGATTAATTCATGGTAATATACATGACTCGTATCAAATAGATACCGTTTTCTTACGCTGGAAAAAAAAACCAAATGAAAAGAAAATAAAAGGATGGGAAAGGACAATGGTTGTCTAAGAGTTTTAAGGCCAAAAGAATACCCAAGGAATGCCATGATACAAAAGAAGAGACGAGTAGAAGAGATTTTAAGTGATTCCCAGAGAAAGATATAAGTTTGGGGAAAAAGACACGAAGAAAGTGGTTGCGAAATTGTGAATATCAACAGGTCTATTTTCTCTTGCGATTTTGCATAATATCTCGCACCCGGAGTCTATGGTAACCCTAAACACTTTTAACCTCACAATATATATTAGCCTTTTTCAATCCTAATGCCGTCTACCCCGAATGATTCCCTTGATGAGAAATTCACATATACCTTAATGAATGTAGAGAGTCAAATGAAGTGCAGTTGAGATTTTTGCAGGATTGTAATTAAAACATGGAGTAGGCTGCGAAGGTTATGAATGGCGTATGATGAAGATACCTTTGGATCTATCATGTCACATACGGTATTAGTATCAACGTTATTTTGAAAAGGTTTTTCTAAGTTCAAATTATATTCAAACCTCTTTTCTATACTTGGATTTTGCTTGAGGACAAGCAAGGTTTAAGAACACGTGAGTTGTATTTAAAAGAGGATCTGATTCTTAGGGTTTCCTTATCAAATAAATTACATTATCATATTTACTAAATCTATCTCTCCTTCTCTTCCCTTACTCCGATTTCGATAGGTTCAAACCTATCATTGGTGCTTTTCATTGAGGGCCAAAATGGCACCCACACCAAAATTTGTTGCCATTTCAGAAAAATACATATATTTTAAACTTTCTTTATGTAACGTTACAAACAAACAAGTTTTTATTCTTTGTGTCAGGGTCAAGACTAATCTAGGGTTAAACCTTCCTCTCTTAGAGTTTATTCACTTTTAATTTGCCAAAGTTTATTTGTTTACAATGTGTTGAATATATTTATGGTACGTTTCTATAACATTTAATCTTATTGTTGCAGTAATCATATTGTGAATATGTAGTAATTTTCACTAAAAACCAAATCAAATAAAACTTTTTTTCTTTGAGATATATGTTGATGCTAAACTTCATGTGAAGTATAATCCTAGCGTGAACACAAATACATGCACCACGATAAACCGAATACCCCCAAAATTAACTTGGTAACTATCACTAAAAATCGTATCTATTTAAAACTTTCTTTCTTTCTGCAACTTTACATACGAACCAGTTTTAATTTATTATGTGAGGGTTAAAGCTCTATTAGGGTTAAAGCTCAATGTTTTGAATGCATTTATAGTAAGTATAAGTAGTTTTACAAGATTGTTTATAACTTTTTTTAACTGTTAAAAATATATGTAGTATATCTATAAATTTAAAAAAACAAACATATATGGGTATAAGACAAGTATTATATCATAACTTTTTATCTTATTATCGTAGTAACCATACCGTGAATGTGTCGTCGTCATATTAAAAAAAAAGATATTGGTAGAAAACGAGAATTATATGTACTTTTTTTTGGAGATATATGTTGATATTGAACTTCATAAAAAGTATAATCGTGGCATGAACATAAATTCATGCACCAAAATAGATCGAACATCATTCAATTAACTCGGTAATTATCACTTAAAATTATTTCTACTAAAATCTTTCTTTACTTTTGCTATGTTACGTAGGATAAAAGCCCCCTCTCTTAGGGTTGAGTTTCTTTTAATTTACCCAAAGTTTATTTGTTTAAATATTTTGAATACATTTATGGTAAGTTTCTATAGTTTTAAAAAATTATTTAGAGCTTTTTTTATTTACTAAAAATATAAGTAGTGTATTAACTCAATTCTTTTATCAATTTTTGTTTGTTTTGTTTTTCGTTCGGAATTGTTTAGGTATTATATTGTAAACAATTTGTTGACATTTATTTGTTTGGGTTAGTTTGTTAATTAGTATATTATTTTTTTTTGTTGGTTGTTACACCAAATTTCCCTTTTTTATATATAATGTATATAGAAAATCCAGCCTGTAATACCAACACATAACCGGCCTTTAGCTCGGAAATCCAGCCGGGGAAACCGAAGATAACCGGAAATCCAGCCTTGGGAAACCGAAGATAACCGGCCTTTAGCTCGGCGGAGAGATCCGCACTTATATTTTCCCCCAATTTATCGACAACAAAAGAAAAAAAAAATGTGATTAATAATTCCCCAATTCATTCTCACTTCGTCTTCTACACGAGAGATCGTGAGATTCTCGATTGTCTTCTCCTCTACGAACTTGGCGCAGGTAAAGTTTGCTTCTTTCTCCCTCTTACGAATCTTTCGTTGATTCTAGATACTAGGGATTATCTAATCGAGCTTTTCGGAGATTTTTGGGCTTCGATACTAGGGTTGATTGAGTCGATCTGTTTAGAAGAATCTTCGACTTTGATACTAGGGTTTATCTAATCGAGCTTGTGGGAGATTTTTGGGCTTCGATACCAGGGTTTATTGAATCGATTTTTCAGAAGAATCGGACTTACTCCTTGTTTCTTTCCTTTTCAGTTATGGGGCTCTTGAATTGGCTCTTTGGGGCGAAAAATAATGAAAATGAAGAGCACCTTCTAGAATCTGCACTCTCTCATATAGATGGAGATGTGGGTCGACACGAGATTAAGTTGGAAAGTGTATATATGAAAATCCAATCTTATCAAGAGAGAGCAAAGAGAGAGATTCAACAAGGAAACGAAGAAGCAGCAATTTATGCACTTAGACGTAAAAAGTTGTATGAAAACGAAGCACAAATCATACAAGACTTCATGTATTTCCTTGAAACCCAAAGGTTCAACATTATAGATGCCATCGTGTGTAATGCACTTTCCATGTCAACAAACCTGGTGGCAGAAGCTAAACTGAGGGAAGATCATAAAAGTGTGGAAGATGAAGTACGCTCAGAACTCTTGGCTGTAAAAACCGCTGTGGTCGAGGTAAACTTCTAAGTTTGTTCTTTATTCCTGTATATATTTGGATTGTTATTTGGAAATCCTTGACATAGGATTCAATGTGAAATTTTATTCTCCCAGGAGAACTCTAGAAAAGAAGAACAAGACTTGGTTCGAAGTTTTAGCAGAGACACTGATGCTGGTTGATAGATTAAGAGTTCCTTTGGCTTTCATGAGGAAGAAGTCAAGATCCAAAGATAGAAGAGCAGGTAATTGGAAGAAGAAGAAGATACGGGGAGACAAAGAGAATTGTGGCCAAGTATCAAAGTGGGAGAAAGAGAGAATTGTAGTTGAGAAAGAGGCTTTAATATCTACAATAATTCTCAATGCTATGTCGTTTAACTTAAAGAACATGTGAGTTGTATTTAAAAGGGGATCCTATGGTTTTCTTATCAAAGAAACTACATTATCATATTTCCTAAATCTGTTTCTCCGTCTCTTCTATTTTTCTTCTCTTCCCTTACTCTGATATCTCTATCAATAGGCTCAAACCTATCATTGAGTGACAAAATGGCACCCACACCAAAATATGTTGCCATTTCAGAATTGATCTCATAGGAACTCGAGACCCAGGTTCTAGATTCACCGCTACCATCTCTATCGGTCGAACAACGATTAGATCAACACGACAAGGATCTGATGTGGACCGTTGCCAAACTTCCAGCTTTGGTATCCGCTAGTCCGGCAACCGTCGCCAAACTTCCAGCTCTGGTATCGTTGATGTCTCGTCGATGTCTAGGTATGATACGAACAGAAGATAAGGTATTCTCCCTTTACCTACACTCGCTGTTCCGGCGACGACACCAGAGGTAGTGTTTGCCACGAAGCAGACGGAGCAAATGATAGTCACTCCTCACAGCTTACTTGACTCTCCGAGCAAGTTCATGGAGCTTTCGATGTATGAAGGACGAAACTCAGATGATTGGCTTTTTCAAGTGGAGAAATGTTTTATCAGGAATAGAACACCAGAATCTGCCAAGCTTGACCAAGTCTTATCGTGTCTAACTGGATCTGCAGTAACTTGGTGGTGTATGTCACAAGACCGAGAACAGATCCCAAACTCGAAGAAATTCAAAGACAAATTTAGACGGAGATTTCAACGGAGTAAAAGAAGCTCTACAATGGATCTTCTGATGGTAATAACTCAAACTGGAAGCACTGATGATTATAGAGACAAGTTTGAGGAGCTATCACTGGATCTTCCACACGTTTCTAATGACGTTTTAGAGTCAGCCTTCCTTAGAGGGTTGAAGAAGAACTTACGAGATTAGGTAGGGCATTGTAGGCTGGGAAATATGAATGACATTGTGGAAATAGCGAGATTGATTGAGGAGCAGGAGACAGACAATCTCAGCTACCAAGTTCGACCCTTTTCTCGTACTACTTCAGCTCCAGCACTGACTCGCACGACCAAGAGCCAGAATCACAACCCATCGTGCAACACCGATTTTGTGTTCGCAAGGAAGTCGTTTGATGGAGGCAGAGATAACAAGAAAATCATTGGTGGGAATGAAGTGAGGACCCCAAATATATGTAGATGGTATGGATAAGTTTAATCCTAAGTAGTTGTAGTACTTTAGGTGTCAATCCAAACTCAAGGCTATTTTAATCACCAAGAATACAAGTCGTATAACTCAATCTAAGTGCAATCAAAGTTATGATTTTTATAGTAACAAGTATCAAGTAACAAGCAAGACAATTAACACAAAGTTTTAACTTAATTTAACTAAAAGAGAACCCATGGGTATGGTGGTTGATCCAAGGCAATTAGCTTTAAATCAAGGTGTTTAAATTCAAACAATCTTAAATTTATATAAGTCTATAACACTAATGAAGATCAATCCTCTCCCGAGGTAGAAACCCTTATGTAATCATGAACTAAACATCAATTCCCATTGGTTTCGTTCACTCAAACACACATTAAGTTCAAGTCTATTAACTATCTAGCAATCCTAACATCAAATCCCTTTGGTTATTCAAGCTAGAGCTATACTAAGTTCAATCGAACCTTCAATGAACACTTTCGATGCTATAGAATGTTTAAGGTCTAGATTAAAGTGATCAAATTCAATCTAGCATTAAGAACACTTAGCAAGCATAGAAATCCAAGAATCTAACAATAAAACACCTTAACTCTTCAACTAATCACCCATGGATCATCCTATCCCATGGATTCAATATGAATCTACTCACTAATCATCTTATTTACACTTAATCCCATGATGGATAGAAGCATAATCAAGAAGATAAAACAAGAATAAGATGTAGAAGATCAAAGGAAAACAAACTGAAGTTTCATAAACTACTCAAGAACACAAAGTTTTCTTGAGAGAAAGTGTTTGCACAAAGAGTAAAAATTGAGAATCCAAAGTCAACAACTCAAGAACATGAAAGTAAAGTGAAGTGCTCTCAATAATGAGAGTGAAAACAGACATATATTGCCCAAAACACGTTTTTGGAGCATTATTAAACGTTTTGATTAAAGAAAACAAAGTTAGGAAAAGTGACTTTTGGGCAGTTCTGAAGGGTGGATCGATCGATCCACTTGTTAAAAATCATGACCGATCGTTCCAAATTGTGCTTGGTCGAGCCGCAGGTCCCGCGATCATTCGTGAAAATAACACGGATCGATCGATCCAAGGGTGGATCGATCGATCCAGTTACTAAAGATTTTGCCCGATCGATCCTCCTTGAGCTGGATCGATCCAAGGATCCCGCGATCATTTGAAAATAAGCAGATCGATCGATCCAAGGGTGGATCGATCGATCCACTTGTTGATTCTGCACTTGCTTCTTTTGCTCGCTAGACGGACATGTCTTCACTAAATCTTTCATAACTTTTGATCGCACCGTTGGAATAACCTCATATTTCTTCCAAATGAAAGCTAACTCGATTCTCTAGCATGTGGCCAATTTTCAGCTCGATCCATCGGTGGAAATGGTATCGACGAGCACCTAACTTCTGACCATTTTCTGCATCTTTGCTTCCATTCCTTGCTCTTTTGGTTTTTGGCCTCCAAAGTGCCTATAAATGACTCAAGGACTATGAAAATGCAAAATGATGAGAAATATGCAAAATGAAAGTATAATGACTATAAAAACCAAATAAAATGTATGATAAAGATGCCAAAATATGAATGCATCAACTCCCCCAGACCTGCCTTTTGCTCGCCCTCGAGCAAACAAAGAGAACAAACCGGTGAAGAGGTTTGAAATGGAGAACTCATAGCCAAGAGATTGTTTTCCAAAGATCAAGTTGCCAATGCAAGATAATACATCTCAATGCTACAAATAAACCATCTACTCAATCAAACTTCTCATTCTCATCGCAACTTCAATGTTTTGCCTCTAAATTCAATGTCAAGTGATCAAATGTATCTTATCTACCAACTCCTTATGTTTATTAAGATTCAAAACCGTGTAGTCTTGCAAATGAGAATTCGACCTAATCCAATCGGCGGCTTGGTAAGAGAATAAATTTAATATGAAGTGAAGTGGTGTTTTAAAACATTTTAGTGACTTCTCTCAACATATGGCACAAGTCAACACACAAAAGCAATGGAGAAGGGAAACAATTGATGCATACAAGATGTTTTCTTCCATTCTACCCACCCCATACTCTTTGTTTCACTCAAAGTCACTCTTGTTCTCTACACCAATTACTTCATTTTTCTTTCTTTTATTTCAAGGATAGAACCTAGGGAGATCTTTCTTATACTTAGACAATTACTCTTGCTTTACTTATCTCTACTCCTTTTGATTCTCTATATATATTCTTTTCATTTCTAGGAGCTTCTTTACTCCTTAGCTTAAGAGTAATGTTTCTTTTTGTTTTCTCTCCTTAGACATCCGATTTTCGTTCTCTAAACCGTTTTGGTTGCACTTCTTTCCTTTTTATCTCTCCAATTCCTCACATAAGCTCACACCCTTACTCACCCTCACCAATTCCCAAAACCGTAATATAAAACAATGAGACTCCAAAATTCTCTCAACCCACCTAGACTAGCCAATGAGACTACTCATAATGGAACAAAAGAACTTGTCGTTTCCATCTCTAAAGATTTTATGCATGAGGTGCAAATAGAAAAAGGCCTCACTCAACAAATTAATGGTGGTTTCAAAGAAAAGCTAGGTGTAATCAAGGTGTAGTACCATCCTCATTCAAATCATGTACTTGAATCGGGAGGACCATTCCAACCATTAGAGAGGGGTAAAAGGGATAAAAATGGTTGAATGTGTATAAGTGAACCATGGTTAAGGTCTAAAACTCATAAGCAAGAGAATTATAATTCAATTTATGGTCTAATAAGGTGGAGTTGGTTTCAATTCAAACAAGTAATCAACAAGACTTAGAGAATCTAGAGCGAAGAGATCAAAGATATGGAGAAGAATGCTTTTCGTGGTTTATGAAGTCTAAGAGAGCATTATCGAGACATTCACAAAGAGAGCTATGTACTAAAAATTTCTACAAGGCATTTCAATCATTGTTCTCCATATGAATGATGCAACTAAATGAAAAGAAAAATCATTTTTCGCTGGTTCCCGAGGCGAGATGTCATCATTCATTGCTCTGAACCTATTTAACTCGCTCCTCTCTTCATTTCCCTCATATCTTTATTTCCTTGAGATTCCAGAAGGTAGACTTTCTCTCCCCTCTCTCTCTTTTATTTATTATTATTTTTTAAAGGAAAATTAGAGTATTCCCCCAATTCCGTCGCGCCGCCGCAGCCTCATCGCCGTACCTCTCCGTTGCCTCGTCGCCGCGCTGCCCCGTTGGTTCGCCGGTCGGTTTCTTCGACTTTGATAGGTTTGCCGACGATCTGTTCTTGCTTAGTTTGCCGAGGTGGACTCACGGGTTTGCCACTTCGTCCTATTGTGTCGAGCCCATCGAGACTGCTTAGTACTGTCGTCGTGTCGGTTCTTTTCAGCTCGTCCTCAGACCTTGCCGAGGTGAATCGTCCAATCGGCTCTCCTATTGTTGTGTTTCGCCTGTTTTGCTTCCGATTACTTGATCCCAGTGAGCCGAAGCGTAGAGATTTCGAGTTTTACTCCTGCTGAGGTGGCGGGTCTGACATCGAACCTATTGATTCTTCTCGCCGCTTCGAAGATTTGCCATCTCACTTTCTCTTGGCGAAGTGAACTGTTTGAGGCGAGGTGAAGTCAATCTGGTGGTGAGCTCGTCTCCACCAAACCGAACACTAGACTTGCAGCGAGGTGATTCGTGGCGAGGTGAATTCAACCCGTGAGGATTTGGAAGCGAGGCGAACTCGATCCGAGTTGATTTGGTGGCGAACTCATTCTTGTCGAACCAAATACATCATCATCGACGTTAGGCCGAGGTCAATGTCAGCGGGAAGTCCACTGTCTAATGCCGAGCTTCAATCTCGAGTTGAATCTTCTTGGCTTCGTCCTCATGCCAATGTTATCTCAGATAAGGAAAATACAAGTCCTGGTGACTCTCGCAACTCGATAGCCGGTCCATCTAAGGCGAGTTCAGACGATGCCGAACCG